>JAQPPZ010004832.1:0-672233 GCA_028583015.1 Wollemia nobilis
AAATAAGCACATGAATGATGTAACCTTCATAAATTTTTATCTACAACTCAGATTGACTTGCTTCAAAAAGCAAATTTGTAGTTCTTGATGAGAGGAATCTGTTTGTACCATCAGAATGTAATTGCAATACATGTTTTATTTACTACCTAATCAATGAAAGCAGTGCATAAAATGCTAAAAACAGTCAAAAAAGAGGTATAATGTTCCAAACATAAAATCATGCAAACATGTAACAAATAACATATTCTAATAACTATTTTGCACTTTATCATATTTAAAAGTATGGTAGTTTGTAAATGTCAACCATAATGTAATAATGAGGCATTTCTAGGCCTCATTAGCATACTTTGTCCCAACTAACAAGATGGAATTTCTTCAATTTTTTTGGGCCGACCCAAAGAAACATTTTTTACATTTGCTCAATTTTGGAATGGACCGAGGTAGGAGCTTTGAAGACTTACATGAAATAGACCAGGATACTTTAGAGGACTACCACGGTGAGGATTGCTTTGGATTCTTGGGACAGGAGGAAGCCTTTCTAGGCAGTAAGCTTGTGGTTGATCCTTTCAATGACATTATCCCACATTGATTCCTTTAGGTTCATGGTGAACAAAGGGAGTCCTACATAGGAGGTGGGGATGGTAGCAATGCAACAGTGGAGGATACTAGTAATTTTCCTCTTCCTATTTCTTGGAGTGTTTAGGAAGTAACACTTACTCTTGATATAGTTGATTTCTTGCCCTGTAGTAGAAGTGTAGGTATCAAGGATCCCTTTGATGGATCTATATTGGATAATGGAGGCCGAAGTTGCAACAATAGTATCATCAACAAACTGCTAGTGAGACAAGTGGGGAGAGTTGGAAGAAGCTTTGATACCTGACATGCCTCCCAAAGCCATGACCTATTTGAAATCTCTGCCCAAGGATTCGACCAAGATGATGAAGATGAAGGGGGATAGGGAATCTCCTTGTATGATCCCTCTGAGGCTAGGTAAATAACATGTAGTAGACCCATTGACCAAAAATGAGAACCATGGTGAGGTAATGCAACATTTTATGAGGTGAACCCAATCTGAGTGGAAGCCAAATCGAGCTAGAACTTTGAGGAAAAAATCCCTGTCCACCCTATCAAAATATTTATTGATGTCTAGTTTTAATAACATGGCCACTTTCTTGTTGCACTTGGATCAATGGAGCGTTTCATGAAGAGATATGATGCTATCGATGATTGATCTCTCTTCAAAATAGCTTCCCTAGCACAGATAAATAGTGGAAGGGAGCATCTTCTTAAGAATGATTTCTAGGGATTTGGTTAGGATCTTGTATAAGATGTTGTGAAGTCTTATAGGTCTGTAGTCATTCATGGATTTGCATTAGGGGTTATTACGAACCAGGGAAATGAATGTGGAATTAGTTCCTTGAGGGATGGTTTTTGTTTTTTGAAGCTCCTTGATGGCATCAGTCACTTCTTCCCCACTATGTCCCATAAGGTCTGAAAAAAGCTACGGGGAAACCCATCAGGCCCAGGAGGCTTATCAGATTTCATGGATAATAAATTACTTTTAATTTCATTTTTAGATAGGGGTTTGCTCAGGGATTTGTTCATCTCACGGGTGATCAAGGGAAGGATATTTTCAAGCAGGGCTTCCTTGGTTGCAATATTGGAAGGATTTTTAGAGCCCATGATGTTATTGAAGAAGGTGGCGACTTCTTCTCAGATCTTGATGATGTCCTAAGTGACAGAGCCATACCTTAAGGTAAGTTCTCTGATCTTGTTTATGCTTATATTATGTATATTAGAAGCATGGAAGAACCTGGTATTGGCATCCCCTCTTTGAGCCAAAGGGCTCTAGATTTTTAGTGCCAGAAGGTATCCTCCTTGGCTAGGATGTAATATTCGGTGAGTAGCTACCTTTATTTTTTCCTAAGCTGGTGGGTCCACTGATCATGTTCAGTTTGCTACTCTAGATATTTGAGTTTACTTAATGTTTTTGCCTTGAGATAAAAAATATCCCTGAAGACTTCCCTATTTTAGGTTTTTAGGTTATCTTTTATGATCTTGAGTTTGTGGGATAATATTGAAATAGTCAAACCAGGGATAGGGGTCTAACACCAAAATTCAATTTGTTGTTTGAAATCCAAATATTGGATCCACATATTCTTGAACCTAAATTGGGTTGAGAAGGATGGAGTCTTATTTGATTCCAAAATGAGTGGGGAGTGATCAGAGTCTATCCTAGGAAGGAGGATCAGGGATGTGTCTCCAAATAGGGGAATGGTCCTTTGAGAACTGAATATGCTCAGTGCTCGCTCTCTTGTTGCTCCAAGTGAATTGGTGGCCATGAATTTGAATGTCCATGAGTTCATTTTTGGCAACAAAGACCTGAAAGTCTACAATGATTTTAGATGGGGAGAATAATACTCCTTTCTTGTTAGAATGGAATAGAGGAGAATTGAAATACCCTGCAATCATCCATGGGATATGGGAAAAGGTATCCTTAATAAGGGGTAGGGACTTGCACATGTTGAATATTTCCATAGGATTATTTGGGACGTAGATTTTGGACAACACCCATGTGAATTTGTTTTATTTGCAATAAAAAATAATGTTTAAGTTTCTATTGGAGTTGGAAATGACTTTGCCTTCCACCTTCTCAGGGTCCCAAAGACACAGTATACCTCCTGCAGATCCCTTTGCTGGGGATGAAGCCCATTATCCAATATTCCAAATTTTTTGGACTACGTTATGAGTTTTGTCAGCATTATTTTTCATTTATTGAAGTATGAGTATAGAGGGTTTGTACTATTTCCTAGTGGTTCGAGCTAACCTTTATTTGTTCATGTTGTTAAGCCCTCTGATGTTCTAGGAGAGGATATTCATTTAGATATTTTGGCATGTTTCTTGCCTCCTTTGGTTGAGATGGAGGGAGGTTTGGTATTTTCCATTTCATCCTTTGCCTAAGTGAATAAGGCTGAACTAAGGGTTAGATGCACTCCATTGGAAACCTGGTCGTCCATGTCTTTCTTGCTTTTCTCATAGGTGGTGGGTCAACCTCTTTTTATTTGACCCCCTATATCAATGTGGACTTTTCTACTTTTGGTGATGATAGATCTAATTTCCGTTTTGTACTAAGTAGGACTGAAGGCATCCTACTAGAAATTGGGGTTGGATTTAGTAGGGGATAGGGGTTCTTCAGAGGGATAAGCAACTATAGAGTGGATAAGAGGGTTGATCTCCAGCAAGGGTTCAAGAAGGGTATCGAGTTGGGACATGAGGGATGGGGAGAAAATGGAGATGGAAGGCCCATATCTGGATGGAGAGGGATGGGGGTGGGGAATTGTGGAGGTTTGGTGTACATGAAAGGATTTAGGGAGAAGAACTTTATCATCAGAGAGATTTAAAGGCCTAAATATATTGGGTAAGGTGAAAATGGAGCATACATGACCTACATATGAATAAGGGTTGGTGGACGTATGGTCCTGGATAGTGGCCTGCTTCTCTTTTCCATTGGTCGATATGTGGTTACCAGGTCCTCTATATCGATCATTACATTCTCCCGCCTGGTGTTGCTGAGGAGAGGGGGGACCCTTTGTGCTAGGTGCTTCCTACTAGGGCTTGAGGTATGGGCAATGGGCTCGAAGGTGTCCTTAGGTTTTGCATTTGATGTAGAATGTTGGTTTGTCATACTTAATAGCTTAAAACTAATGGAAATCCCCATATATGAGGTTTAGGCGAGTTGGAAGCTGTGAAGAAAAGTAGACATTGACAAAAATTTGAGCATAGGCCATGCAGGATAAGGCTTTAGTTGTAGGGTCAAGAGAAACCATGTCCCCAAAATACGTTCCAATACACCCCAGGATGTCTTTGTGGAAAAACTAGATGGGGAGATTAGGGAGATAAACCCATATTGGAGAAATATTGATATCCTAAGTTTGGGGATTGAAATTTTGCTTCCATTTTGTCACAAATAGACTTTTCCTCCCATAGAACCAAGGATCCCTAGTGAGGATTCAGGCGTAGTCATTTTGGTTATTTAAGCATATCAAGAAAAAACCCCATGAGAGGGCCACAATATTAAGGTTCCCTACTGTGCACCATTTGAATATAGCCCATATTATTATGGATTCCATGTTAGGTATCCCTCCCATGAACTTGTCGACCAGGAAGAGGTATTCTGAAGAGGGTTTCTCTGCCATGAGAGAGACTAGAAGAACCATGTTTTTCTAATTGGTGATCACGGGGTGGTGGTTAGGGTTACTTGAGGGGCCGAGTTTATTCATCCCTATTACCTTCTCTAGGTAATTCATCCCACCCGGGTCCAGGTTGGGGTTCGTGGGAGCATCCTCTAAGGGGGGATCTCGCCTTACTCCATATTCCTAGAAGGGTCCTGGGGAATCCCACTCATAGAGACCATAGTTGTAGAGGGATTTGTGGACATCATTTGCACTATAGTTTGTACTAATTTTGTATCAAATATTATATTTGCTATAGGATATTTTTATAAATTTCAATAGGATTTGAGTTTTAGTTTTCTTTCCATTGACCGATTTATATTTAAATCCTTATAATCATATTGAGTGGTAGAGGTTAGTGAGTGCACCTCAAAGAGATCCTCGTTGCTCCAAGATAGGGTAATTTTTATTAAATATACTAGGTATTGGTCAGAGGATTCAACCTTCAAAAAAATGATTGATATAAAGTGAAAATATATAGGAATGATTCGGTCGATTATTACCAAAAAATTTCTTCCTAGCCATTTTTTTTCTTAGGAAGAATGAGAAAAATCCTAAAATGGAGTCCTTAGTTTATAGGAAGACTAAGACTCTTCCTTACCTGCTAGTGTGAAGGCTTTTCACCTAAAAATATAAATCTATATGTAGTACCAGTCTAGGTTAGAATGTTTGGATTACCCACTGAGTTTTGTAAAATAGATACCTTCAAGGTAATATACAACACTCTAGTAGCATTCCTTAATATTTTAGATATGACGAAAAATGGATTTTTGGTTATTTATGCTTGGATATTGGTCATGATTCATATAAGTAAAGCTTTACCAAAATTAATCATTCTTAAGTATGGGGATAAGATGTGGATTCAAACCTTAGATTATGAAGACCTATATATTTAGATATAGAATATATTATGAGGTGGGGTATATTGAGAGATCATGCCCTAAGAAGATCCCAGTAGAATCATATCTAGAAAATTGCAATAGAAACTTACAAATGGTTATGAATGGAGATGGTTTTCAACTTCCAAAAAATAGATCTAAAAAAATAAATAGTGGAGGTCAGTAAAGAAGTATATTTAGAGAAATACCAACTCTTTTGAGGATTTATCCTATCAAGAAAAATTGGATAAAAACTTAGAGGATATAGTACAATAGGTTCAACATATTAACAAGGAACCACCCATTAAATATGATTTTGTTTTAAGACTATTCTTGATGAATCTAAGGACCGTGTCTCATCAAATTTTAAATAATCTCTTGAAGTACCATGAACCTTTAAAGAGTAAAAAATTGAGAAATAAAATGAAGTTTTAGAAGTTAATACCTCTTCCATTAATAAGGAAATACCAAAAAATGAGCAATACAAGTCAAAGGATTTTGTAGTTGAGTCAAGAGAGGATAATTATGATGAAAAAAACTTGTGAAAGAATATTAAGAAATAGAATAATAAGACATCCTCTTGATATAGATAAGGTAAAATTAGGAAAACCCTCAAATTATCATGTAAGATATAGGGAAGCAAGAGCAAGCATAGAGAAAATAACACAAACTAAGTTGGTTGAACTTCTCCTTACCAAATAACAAAATGATATTGGTAATATACAGGTAGGGCCAATAGTCCCTAATGAGACATGATTATTATATCATGGAATATAAGAGGTGTTAATGCCCCCTTAAAGTAGAGGTATATTAGGGACCTAATATAATATTTAATAAAAAATTATAACAATTTTCATGTAAAATTTCTAAGATAAAGAAGGAATTCTATGTCATGTCTTGCTTCATTTGCTTGATAATTGGTTTCTTGTAGTTGTGTTTATTATAATTATTTATTGTATTAATTGATTAGATACTATTTTTTCAATTGGTAATATAATATTGAAACACAAAATAGGGAATGTGTGTGGTTGTATGTTAAATTCCCTATCAACTCTCCTCCTTATGAGAGGTCATGGTGGGATGGGGATGCCCAACCCTAAGTGTGGGTAGTAAAGGTTTTTCACACTAACCAAATCTAATAATAATAATAATAATAATAAAATACATGTATTCCTTAACAAGATTTGAACCTTGGCCTCCTCTTTAAATACTAAGGAATCTAATTCATTGAGGTAATGTGACTTGATCATTGATGAGATGATATTGCAATTAACCACACATATTATAATGGTATTTCAATTATTATTATTTATTTATTTAAATTAATTATATGGATTTAAAAGGGTTCCATCCCTATTTTTTACATGTTGATCACATAGTGGTATTAAACTTAACTAAAAATTATATATTTTTGGCATAACTTGAAACCATTTTTTTTCTTAAAAATCAAATAATTTAGTTAAACTAATATTATTATAACAATAAATATAATATATATTTTTTATTTCGTTATATAATACTTTTAAATATATAAAATAAAATCATAATATAACAAACAACTAAATTAAATATCTATATCTATAAATATAAAATATCCAAATAAATTTGAAAAACTTATTGTTTCCGGGACGCCATTTATATTTGCCGGTTATCACTCTTATAGGATTTCCTTAACCTTTTTATATATATTTTTTTATAATAAACAGTAATTTAACTTTTGTTAATAGAATTTTTTTATAAAGTAAAATAAAATCAATAAAATTATTATTGTAATCTGCTAATTAATATCAGCTTTAATCGAGTTATTAATAAATAAATATTGATAACCATACACAAAATTAAAGTAAAAGTGACAATATCTAAATGCAAAATGAAATAATTAATGATGTGTACCTAGTTTTTATGATTTAATTAGAGGATATGGATTAATGATGTGAGTATTTAATTGAAGTTATTTTAACCGTTATCATTTTTATAGGATTTTCATAATTTTTTATATATTTTTTAATAATAAATGGTAATTTAGTTTTTGTTGATATTTTTTTTTATAAAATAAAATAAAAAAAATAAAATTATTATTGTAATCGGGTAATTAATATCACCTTTCATCATATTATTAATAAATAAATATTATTTATTTATTTGGCAAAAAATTAAAGTAGGAAAGACAATATCCAAATTCAAAATAAAATAATTAATGATGTGTCTAAGTAATTTTAATTATTTAATTACAAGGTAAGTAATTTTAATTATTTAATTAGAGGGTAGGGATTAATGATGGACCTCTATGTATAAGTTTTGTTTTTGGCTTTATTTTATGGTATTGTTTATCCTTATGAATATTATGTTTGGACATATATATGAGATTGGTCTTCTTGCTTTCTTATTGATTAATGTCAACCAAAAGTTTGGGTATTTGACTCCATATTTCCTTTAATAATCAATCCCTATATACTTGGAGAATAATTTACATTTATAGCATTTTTGAATTTAAATTATAAGGCCTTTATACCATTTTTTTTATATATGCATAAGATAATTGGTTATATATAAAAGTAAAGTAAGGTTTAAATCATAAAACTATTGGTTATAAAGTTCAACCAAAATTTATATTGATAAAAATCATTTATATGTTATTTTGTAACTACTTGAATTAAAAATATATATATTAATTGTTAAATATTATATATATAAAATAATAAATGGGATGTTAAAAAAAGTCACTAGAGACTAATAAAATAGACCCACAAATCACTACAAGATTGGGTTGAGGAAGAGAGACAAAAAAACATAAATATGCCACCAAACCTAAACCATGGAGGAGAGACAAACAAGTATACCACCAACACTAAACCCTAATAGTCACCCATCCACCTATTGCAAAAACTATAAATCATGACCTACTACTTTTGTCTTTGCATTGTTGCAAATCCAACTTTTCTTTTACTGTGTTTACATTGATAATAATATTTCGTTATATTAGGATAGAGAGAAACTATGGCGAACAATAGGAAGAGAAGAGAAAGACCAGTAGAAATGCCAAAGATAAAAAAAGGAAAACACTTGTATAAAGGCAAGAATAGAAGAAATGATGCTATAAGAATAATCAATGTCCCTTTCATTTCATCATTGTTTACTCCAGTAGTTGCAAGATCATCAGAGAATAAGTAAAATACATCATTCAATATTTGCCTCATGACTGTATTCAAGATATACTAAAATGGATACCTCTTTCTAAAATATTTACAATACTTTTTCATCTTGGTATGCATAGTGAAATTATGTGGAGTTCTCCAAAATTTAAAAATGAATGGGACAAGTGCAACAAGGATATGTGCCTTATTGTAAACATAGTGACGTTGTTTCTATGGTCAAGTTCAGTGAATGGATATGGTCTAAAGATATACTAAATTAGTGTATAAATAATTCTACTTGGAGTCTTAGAGCTGGAGTAGGATATGAGACTATACAACCCACTATTTCCTGAAGAATTCATTGTTTGTGTTATCATATCAAAAAATTGACAATTGTCTTCTCGCATATGCTCATGTTTTTATATATATATATATATATATATATATATATATATATATATATATATATATATATATATATATATATATATTCACTACCACCATTTTAACTTTTATTGACCGATAATTTGAACCAATCCTTGCAAAGGTATTAATTTTAGCAAAAGTTCCTTCATACCATTATAATTGAAACAAATGATACTAAAATTATTATTTATTTATATAGATTAATTATATGGATTTAAAAGGGTTCCATCCCTATTTTTACATGTTGATCACACAATGCTATTACAATTTAACTATGAAGCATATATTCCTTGGCAAAACTTGAAACTATTTGTTTTTCTTAAAAATCAAATAATTTAATTAAACTAATATTATTTGATCAATTAACCATATTATTATAACAAATAAATATAATATATATTTTTAATTTTTTAAATAAATAATGGGATGTTATAAAAATCACTAGAGACTATGGACCCACAAATCACTACACGGTTGGATCCAGGAAGAGAGACAAACAAACAAAAAAATATGCCTCTAACACTAAACCCTAGAGGAGAGACACCTCTAACACTAAACCCTAGAGGAGAGACAGACAAGTATGCCACCAACACTAAACCCTAATAATCATCCATCCAACTATTGAAAAAACTATAAATCATAGCCTACTACTTTTATATTTGCATTCTTGCAAATCCAGCTTTTTCCACTTGAATTTTATGTCTCCTACTAATTCCACTTGTGATTTATTAATCCGTATATCCCATGGTATGTCATTGAATTTCATGTCTCCTAATAATTCCACTTGGAGTCTTAGAGCTGGAGTATAAGGTTTTCTTGTTTTCATGAATGAGAAAGAGTGAAAGCTTCAAGTCGTGAATATGCTAACAATGAAACTTCATTAGATTTCAGATGTAACCTTGAATTCAAGATATCGGTTTTATTTTTACATAAAAAAGCATCCAAAAGAAGTTGGTGTTGAGATCAGGTAATATTTAATAACCAAGACTTATGGTCTACTTATTATGAGGAATTTTACATGTAAAAATTTGCATTTATTTATATATAGTTTGACCAACAAATCATGGGAGTTAAAAGTTCCACAAAACAGTGTCTCTTTCAAGAAGTTTTCAAAAAAAATTCTAAAGGAAGAAAGTGTCTATTTATTTTCTAAGTACTTCAAATATTGGGTGTCTTATATCATTCATGTAGGAGAGACACTGAGTTTTGTACGCTTTTCAATTCAATATGACAATGAAAATGCAGATACAATTAATAATGTACTAGTTGTGTGCAAGGGTAAAATTATTATGTTCGATTTGCAAATATTTAATCAATATGTCATATTTTTTTTAGATGAGACTTCATACATTCCTATGTCAAGGTATATTATTGGGGAATGAATTACTAATATTTCAATAATACCATTCTATCTCTTACAAAAAAATTTTGGTGACTTCGGGTGGAGACAATAATGAAGACTATTTGGATATTTTTTTGGGGATGATCAATAGATTTGGATGCCCATATATCTCCATTGTGAAAATGGTCTTCAATCAACAATGTCACAAGTAAAAATTCCAAGTTGTTTTGTATGCCCTTCAATAAACAATGAATAAAATAGCTTGGAATTTTTACTTGTGACATTTTTCATTGAAGGGCATTTTCACAGTAGATATATATGAGCATCCAAATCTATTGATGTCATTCTATCGTTCCCCTCAAAAAATACCAAATGTAGTCTTCATTAGTGTCTCCACCTCAAGTCACCAAAATATTCTGTAAGATATGGAATGGTATTATGGAAATATTTGTAATTCGTACCCCAAAAATATGCCTATAGATAGGAATGTATGAAGTCTCATCTAAAACAAAAATCGCATATTGATTAAATATTTGCAACTTGAACATCATAATTCTACCCTTGCACACAACTAGTACTTTAATAAGTGCATCCCCATCACCGTTGACTTGAATTGAAAAGTGTACAAAACTTAGTCTCTCTCTTGCATGAATGTTGTAAGACGCCCAAGATCTGAAGTACTCAAAAAAGCAATAGACACTTTCTTCATATACCAAAATTTAGATCTAAAGTACTCAAAAAAGCAATAGACACTTTCTTCATTACCCAAGTTTTTTAAAACTTTTTGAGGGAGACACTGTTTTGTGGAAATTTTAACTCCCATGATTTGTTCGTCAAACTATCTATAAGAAAATGCAATATTTTGCACCTAAAATTCTCCATAATAAGTAGATCACCAGACTTGGTTCATAAGTATTAGCTGAGCACAAAACCAACTTATTTTGGATGCTTTTTTATGTAAAAAGAAAACAAATATCTTGAGGAATCTAATGAAGTTTCATTAACAACATATTCAAGGCTTGAAGTTTTCACTCTTGTAGTCTTGTTCATTCATGAAAACAAGAAAACCTCCTGATCCAGCTCTAAGACTCTAGGTGGTATTATTAGGAGACATAAAATTCAAGGACTTATCTTGGGATCTATGAATTAATAAATCACCAACATATGCAACAATATTATAAGAGAATTTTGTAAAGTAGAAATATTGGATGTATAAGCTAGCTTGTCAGTCCTATAATTTTGAATCTAGTATCTTACCACAATATTGGACCAAAAAATCAACTAAGTATATGTTGAAGTCTAGAAATGTTTTAGTGTTGACATCATTATAAGTAGTAAAAAAACTTCTACATAACAATGGGTTAGGATCAAAAAATTGACTACGTAAAACTCATTGTCAAAACCTTTTTGATCATGATATCATCATAAGAAACAAAAAAAAAATATCCTTTCAAGAAAAATATCTACCTAACCAAATACCTAGATGGTGGATATCAACAAAAAGAGATGAATGAATCTAATATCCAATATTTTTCCTAAAGGAATAATGCAAATATTGGTTAAAGAAATAACCTCGATCATATTTTAAAGAGGTAAATATCACTATTTCGAAACTTGCAGGTTACTATGAGTAACTTGTTGAATCGCGACGAGTTACTCATCCATTATTCACCGAGACTCGTACAGAGAGAGGCAAGGGTCGAGACAGGGGAAGCAGAGAAAAGACGGGAGGCCGACACCAATGAAAGGCAGAGATAAGGAAGAGGCATGGGAGGGATCAGGCATACAAATAAATTTTAATTAAATATTTTAAAAATATTGTTGTAATCACTACATTTGCACGCTATTTTTTTTTCTCTATGCTCTGCAATTTTGGCTTGTTATTTACAGCTATGAAACACTGTCCATTTATATTTATTTTGCTTCCACTAGCTTGGATTTCTATATCTAAATGTCTAATAAATACATCTTAGAAAGCAACAAAAAAGAACATAAGCTGTATATATTTAACAATGCAAGATGAGGAAGAGATGCTGACCTTCATAGTATTCAAACTCCAAAATACAAAGGCCCTGCAGCAGCTGCAACCACGATTTATACACAAATTGACTCAAAATAAGCATAGAAAGAAAAATAAAAACTTTACTAAAGCCATAATTGATTGGACCTCGTAATCCTTCACCAATTGAACACACTTGTGCGTAGCTATGCAGAGGCTAATACCGGGTGGAGAGTATTAAAAAGGGCCGAGGTCCAACATTATGCGAAAATGCTAATTTCTATAAGGCTGACATTAAAAAGGTATGAAAAACTCAGATTAGAACGAAAGGTGTAAATGCACTAATTTCTTGTGGTGACTTACATTATAAAATTATTTGTTTATTTATTTATTTTATTTTTTTCCTTATTTTTCGAGTTTTTCTAAAATAGTTGATGTTAGCAATGAAGCAATAAAAATATGGCAAAAAATATAAAAACTAAAGGTATCTCTTTTTAGGTGAAATCAATTCCCTCAAACTTGTATGGTTCAAATGCAATTAAAAAAAGTCCAAATGTAACTAAAAAAGTAATGTAATAAAAAAAAAATTATTAAGAAGCATTGAATTTAAAGACATACCAATATGAAAACCTTCAGATATTAAAAAAATCTTGATTAAAAAATTCAAAGACAGTGACAAAATTCTAATGGAATGTTTATCAACATTTATATAATACTTTGAAAGTTCATCATCGTTTATATAATCCTTTTAAAATTGATTATCAATAAAAATATAAAGTTTCAAAATGACAACTTTTTAATTCCTTAATAAAACACTAGACTCTAAAATTTAAACCTCAACAAACTGTGATGGGCCATGGAAATGGTTATATTTTATACGTTTGTAAATATGGGAGTATGGTTTGTCTTTGTATTTTACCCTTTATAAATTTTCACATGGTTTTAAGGGTTGTCATTGGAAATATTATAAGTTTCTTGTCGTTGTAAATATTATAGGTTTTAATATTTTACCTTTTATAAATTTGCACATGGTTTTAACCGTTGCCATTGTAAATATTATATGTTTGCACATGGTTTTAACCATTGTCATTCTAAGTATTATAGATTTTAATAGAAACGTTGTGTAATACTATGAATTTATTTTTATTTAGAAAAATATTTGAAGTAATTACCAAATTTAAGGACTTATTTTGGGATCTATGGATTAATAAATAGTTGACATATATAACAATATTGAAAGATAATTTTGTAAAGTATAAATATCAAATGTACAAATTAGTTTGTTAGTCCTATAATTTTTATATAGTATGCCACCAACACTAAACCCTAACAATCACCCATCCAACTATTGCAAAAACTATAAATCATAGCCTACTACTTTTATCTTTGCATTTTTGCAAATCCATATTTTCCAATTGAATTTTATGTCTCCTACTAATTCCACTTGCTACATATGTTGGTGATTTATTAATCTATAGATCCCAAGGTAAGTCTTTGAATTTCATGTCTCCTAAAAATTCCACCTGAGGTCTTAGAACTGGAGTAGAATATTTTCTTGTTTTCATGAATGAGCAAGAGTGAAAGCTTCAAGTGCTACCAATGAAACTTCATCATATTTCAGATGTAATTGTGAATTCAAGATATCAGCTTTCCTTTTACATCAAAAAGAATCCAAAAGAAGTTGGTGTTGAGCTCAGGTAAGATTTAAGAACCAAGACTTTTGATCTACTTATTATGGGGATTTTACGTGTAAAATATTGCATTTGCTTATATATAGTTTGACCAACAAATCATGGGAGTTAAAAGTTCCACAAAACAGTGTCTCTTTCAAGAAGTTTTCAAAAAAATTGGTAAACGAAGAAAGTGACTATTTATTGTCTGAGTACTTCAGATATTGGGTATTTTACAACATTTATGCAAGAGAGAGACTGCATTTTGTACGCTTTTCAATTCAAGACGACAATGACAATGCAGATGCAATTAATAAAGCACTAGTTGTCTGCAAGGTAAAATAATGATGTTCGAGTTGCACATATTTAATCAATATGAAATTTTTGTTTTAGATGAGACTTCATACATTCCTATGTGGAGGTATATTATTAGGGAATGAATTACTTATATTTTCATAATACCATTTCGACTCACAATTTTTTTTGGGTGACTTTAGGTGGAGACAATAATGAAAACTACATTTGGATATTTTTTTTGGGAACGATAGAATGATGTCAATAGATTTGGATGCCCATATATCTCCACTGTGAAAATGGTCTTCAATGAACAATGTCACAAGTAAAAAGTCCAAGTTGTTTTGTATTCCCTTCAATGAACAATGAACAAAACAACTTGAGTTTTTATTTGTAATATTGTTCATTGAAGGGAATTTTCACAGTAGAGATATATGAGCATCCAAATCTATTGAAATCATTCTATCGTTTCCCTCAAAAAATACACAAATGTAGTCTTCATTATTGTCTCCACCCCAAGTCACAAAAATATTTTGTGAGAGATGGAATGATATTATGAAAATATTTTTAATTCCTTCCCCAAAAATATACCTCTAGATAGGAACATATGAAGTATCATATAAAACAAAAATCGCTTATTGATTAAATATTTGCAACTCGAACATCATAATTATACCCTTGCATACAACTAGTGCTTTATTAAGTGCACCTGCATGGCGGACGAATTGAATTGAAAAGTGTACAAAACAAAGTCTCTCTCTTGCATGAATGTTGTAAGACTCCCAAGATCTAAAGTACTCAAAAAAGCAATAGACCCTTTCTTCATGTACCAAACTTTTTGAAACCTTCTTGAGGGAGACATTGTTTTGTGAAACTTTTAACTACCATGATTTGTTGGTCAAACTATCTATAAGAAAATGCAATATTTTGTGTGTAAAATTCTCCATAATAAGTAGATCACAAGACTTGGTTCATAAATCTTATATGAGCACATCACCAACTTTTTTTGGATGCTTTTTGATGTAAAAAGAAAGCAAATATCTCGAATTGATGGCTACATCTCGAATTTGACGAAGTTTCATTATCAACAAATTCATTTCTTGAAGCTTTCACTCTTGCAGTATTTCTCATTCATGAAAATAAGAAAACCTCCTACTCCAGCTCTAAGACTCTAAGTGGTATTATTAGGAGACATGAAATTCAAAGACTTACCTTGGGATCTATGGATTAATAAATCATCAATATATGTAGTAATATTGTAAGAGAATTTTTTAAAATAGAAATATTGGATGTACAAGCTAGCTTGTCAGTCCTATAATTTTCAATCTAGTATTTTACCACAATATTGGACCAAAAAATCAACTAAGTATATGTTGAAGGCTAGAAAATTGACTATGTAAAACTCATTGTCAAAACCTTTTTGATCATGATATCATCAGAAGAAACAAAAAAAATCTTTAGAAGAAGAATATCTACCTAACCAAATAACTAGATGGTGGATATCAACAAAAGTAGATGAATTATAAAGGAAGAATGCAAATATTGGTTAAAGAAATAACCTCATATTGGATTGGATCAGATTTTAAAAGAGGTAAATATCAGTGTTTTGAAACTCGCAAATTACTACAAGTAATTCACCGAATCGTGGCGAGTTACTCACCGAATATTCACCGAATACTCGTACGGAGAGAGGCGAGTTACTCACCGTCGTACGGAGAGAGGTAGGGGTCGACAAGGAAAGCAGAGGAATGCCGGGAGAAAGAGTCGACGACACCGATGCAAGTGTCAAGGCAAAGATAAGGAAGAGGCAGGGAAGGGATCGAGGTAGGCATACAAATAAATTTTAATTAAATATTTTTAAAATGTTGTTGTAATCATTATATTTATTTTTAATGATATATGCTAATTTTTTTTCTCAATGCTCTGCAATTTTGTTTTTTAATATTTTTAAATGGTATATACTAATTGTTTTTCTCTATGCTCTGCAATTTTGTTTTGTAATTTGGAGATGAACAAGACATAGCTATAAAACACTGCCCATTTAACTCTAACAAAGATATCTTAGAAAAAAAAAATAAGTTGTATACATTTAACTATGCCAGGATGAAAAAAAAAGATGTTGAGAAAAACAAAAACTTTACTAAAACCATAATTAATTGGACCTTGCAATCCTTCACCAATTGAACACACCTGTGCGCAACTACGCAAAGACTAATACCCGGTGACGTATGAAAGGATTCGAAGTGCCGAGGTTAGGTGCAACATTATGCGGAAATGCTAATTTCTATAAGGCAGAGATTAGAAAGGTATGGGGAAATGAGATTAGAAAGGTGTAAATGCGCTAATTTCTATAAAGCTAAGATTAGAAAGGTGCGTCATATCTATTTCAAATGTTCCCCAAGCTAAACAACGATCTTATGAGCCTCCTTCCAATGCCAAGGACACGGGATCGAACAGCGTTGTGGTGACTTACGTTATAAAATTATTTATTTTTTATGTATTTTTTTAATTTCATGATTGTTTTTTTCCATCCCGCGAAAATTAGGCTCCCCAGTTTATAACCAGTTGCGATTTTTGAAACACTGGTAAACATCATCATAAAAACTAATTCCCACTTCATTTCAAGATTGTTCACGTTAGCAATGAAAACATGACAACAAATTATTTTCCCTTCAGTTTTAAGATAGTCGATATTAACAATGAAGCAATAAAAATCTGACAACAAAAAATAAAGACTTCTCTCAAACTTGTATGGTCCCAAATGTAATTAAAAATAATAATATAATTAAAGAAAAAGCATGGAATTTAAAGACTTACATATGTAAAAACCTCTAGATCTTAAGAAATGCTTCATTAAAAAATATGCAAAGACAGTGACAAAATCTAAAAATGGATAGTTTATAACATTTATATAATAATTTGAAAGTTCATCATCATTTATATAATCTTTTTAAGATTGATTATCAATAAAAATAAAAGGTTTCAAAATGGCAAGCCCTATAAGTATGATATGAAGTTAATGGTTAATTACTTAATGAAACATTAGACTCTAAAATTTAAACCTCAACAAACTGTGATGAGCCCATGGAAATCCTTATATTTTATAAGTTTGTAAAATATTGGAGTATGGTTTGTCTTTGTATTTTACCTTTTATAAATTTGCAGGTTGTCGTTGTAAATATTATAAGTTTCCAACCATTGTCGACCTAAATATTATAGGTTTTAATATTTCATTTTTTGGAAAATTTTTACAAATTACATTAACAACCACCATCAAGGGATTTTGAATACAAGACCACTTAAAAAAAACCACCATCTTAACCACTAAAGCAACTGCATGTCGAAAATATTTCATCTTTTATAAATTTTCACATGGTTTTAACCATTGTAAATATTATACAATATTATAGGTTTTAATATTTCATCTTTTATAAATTTGCACTTGGTTTTTTCTGTTGTAAATATTATAAGTTTCCAACCATTGCCGTTGTAAATATTATAGGTTTTAATATTTCATCTTTTATAAATTTGCACATGGTTTTTTTTGTTGTTTTCAATATTATAAGTTTCCAACCATTGCCGTTGTAACTATTATAAGTTTTAATATTTCATCTTTTATAAATTTTCACGTGGTTTTAATGGTTTTAATCGTTGTTGTTGTAAATATTATATGTTTGCATGTGGTTTTAACTGTTGTCCTTTTAAGGTTATAATAGAAACGTTGTGTAATACTATGAATTTATTTTTATTTAGTAAAATATTTTAAAGTAATTATCAAATTTAAGGATTTATTTTGGGATCTATGGATTAATAAATCACTGACATATGTAACAACATTGTAAGATAATTTTGTAAAGTAGAAACATTAAATGTACAAATTAGTTTGTTAGTCCCATAATTTTGAATATAGTATCTTACCACAATCTTGGATCAAAAATCAACTAAGTATTGTTGGAGGCTAGATAATTTTTAGTGTTAACATCATTATAAATAGTAAAAGACTTTGACAAAACAATGAGCTACAATTAAAAAAATTGGCTACCTAAAATTTAAGATCAAAACCTCTTTGATCATGATATCATCATAAGGAACAAAAACTACTTGCAAGAAGAATATCTACCTAGACAAATATTTAAATGGTGGATATCAACAAAAGCATAAGAATGAATCTAACATCCAGTATTTTTTCTAAAGAAAAAATACAAAGCAAGGCAAGAACATAGATTTTAGAAAGATAAACATCATCGTAAAAACTGTTGAAGTCTAGCATCTTGCAACACATTATAAAATTATATTCCACATAATTTCTAAGATAATTAATGTTAGCAATAAAGCATTAAAAAAAATTGACAACAAAAAATTAAACCTAAAATTATCATTTTTAAGTGAAATCAATTCTATGGTACTAAATGTATTATATGGATGCAAAAGACAAAAACATCACATCATATCATATCATATCGTATCATATCATATCATATATGAAAGCTCAATATGAAAGCTCATCCATACAAACAAATGTAATTTTAAAAAAATAATAATGAAGATGCAGGAATTCAAAGACTTACTTCTTTAAAAAAAAAACCTCTAGGTCTTAGAAATGCTTGATTAAAAAAAATTGGGAAGACAGTCATCAAATCATGAAATCTAGGTACTCGATAGGCAAAAATTGGATTGAAATTTTCTTCATTGTTAAAGTAATAGCGATAAATAGTCATCCACACCGGACGAACCAGGCCATCAATTCCCTCTTTAAAATAGCCAGTGCACTCACCCATTATTGTCGATAAATTTGGACCTCCGCTCTCCACAAACACCATCCATTATCTAAACAGGCTTAAGAATTTTAGTCAATAAGGAGGACGAGGAATGTAAATATCGGAAATACAAGATATAATGGCGTTCCAATACAATAAAAAATACTGTGCTGCTCGTCTTGGCCTTGGCTTTGCAGACTGCAGTGTGCATAGAAGAAGGAACTCCCAGTAAGGAAGACAAAAGAGAGGAATTAGTAGTTTCGAGGCCAGGAGGATCTTACGGTGGTGGCGGTGGCAGCGGTGGCGAAGGTGGGCGTGGTGGAGGCTCCAGGGGAGGGGGAGGCGGTACACGCCATGGAGGTTCCATGGGAAGAGGCGGAGACGGTGTTTTAATATATTCTCCAACTTCTTTCTTGAAGGGTTATCTTTTAAAAATTTCACTTGATCACTTATCTTCTAAAATAAATTTGAATTTTACTATAAATTTTTATTTCCTGAACGTTTGCAAATATTAACAACAATTTGACCAGCAATGGATGCTGAAGGACGGTAGAAGATCACTTAGAATATAAGGATCCGGAGTTAATAATAGTGTGCCACACTCTGCAGCTTGAGATATCATTCTGGTTCCAGTATTGAAATGCCCATTTGAGTATAAAATTAAGAGTTTCTAAAGCTTAAGAGCACACATTATTTATATATTGAGCCTTCTCAAATTATCTCTGTTTTAAAAAGGCTCGGGATCCGGATAGAAGGAGATGGAGAAAGTAACGTAAAACAAACCTGACCTCTTAAGCTCCAGCAGACGAATTTTCCAAATCTCCTAGCCAGAGCGATGATCGCATTCTCTTCGGTGCCAGATCAATCACAAGCGAATGAACCTCTTATATAATACTTAGAAAGGTTCATCATCATTTATATAATATTTTTGGAATTGATTATCAATAGAGAAGCTTTGCCCTTATAGGTTAACTTTTTAATGGAACACTAGGCCCAACAAACTATATAGTAATTGATGGGTCCATGGAGTCCCTATATTTAATATATTTATTTAAACTTTAAAAATAAAATTTTAATTAATACCATTAAAGTTTGTAAATATCCGAGTATGGATTGTCTTTGCACTTCACCTTTGCATATGGTTTAAACTTACACATGGTTTTAAGCATTGCCGTTGTAAATATTATAAGTTTGCACATGGTTTTAACCATTGACGTTTTAAATATTTAAATTTACAGGAGGTTTTAAGCATTGCGGCTTTAAATATTATAAGTTTGCACATAGTTTTAATCAATACCGCTGTAAATATTATAAGATTGCACATGATTTTAACCGTTATCCTATTATAAGTTTGCACATGGTTTTAACAGTTGCAGTGCTAAATATTATAGCACATGGTTTTAATCATTGGCATACTAATATTATAGCACATGGTTTTAACTGTTGCCGTTTTAAAGGGAAAAGAACAGATGGTTCTACACCGTTGTGGTTGTAAATATTATATATATATTTTTAAAGAAAAAAGAATAGGTAGTTTTACACCGTTAAAGTCAACCGATAGTCGCACCTAAACAGGTGGTTCTACACCATCAAAGTCATCCAAGAGTCGTGCCCCACACCAACATTATCAATTGCATTTTGGGCACCCAATTCAACTTTTTGGTAGGGTGTTAATTCGAACCTAGAACCTCCTTTGGAATATTGTCCTCTCTTGTCCAACTCACCTACAACACCTGAATAGTAAATATTATAGGTTTTAATATTTGATCCTTTATAAATTTGAACATGTGTAAATTTTATAATTTTATAGATGGTTTTGACATTGTAAATATTATAGGTTTTAATATTCCACCTTTTATAAATTTGTGCATGGTTTTAACAGTTGTTGTCTTAAATATAATAGGTTTGCACATGGTTTTAACTGTTGCCCTTATAAATATTATATGTTTTAATAGAAAAGCTATGTAATAGGATGTAATTATTTCAATTTAACAAAATATTTAAATTAATTATTAAAAGTTAAATATTTTTTAATATTTGTAAGGTAATAAATAATATGAGAACACCCTTACCAAGGATGTTGTTTAATTAATATATGATTTTTAATTATATTTTGATTATTAAAGCATGGTGTACAACCCAACCTTAATGATTCAAATCTTAGACCTTTATTAATAGTTTCAAAGCAACTATAGTAGATAATATGTATGATAAAGACTTAAATTTAAATTTACTAGTGTTAAACATATCTATGGAATGATAGTGTAGGATTCACTCTTCAATGATATAATTGACTCAAATATCTATAGTGCAAATATGTATTGACAAGTCAACATATAAGATAGAATGATGTACCTTTGCAATTGTTTGAGTTACCATCACTAAGATTCAAAATACATGCATATTTTTCATCTCCTTCATCAACCCCTATAGAGAGTGTAGGTCCAAAATATTTTACCTCCCCAAGATCCTTTCATTCTATGATATCTAAAAAAATGGTTTAGCCTCCTCCTCAATAAAATTTTATTGATTGAAACGACATTGGACCGCTCAATCTAGTAAATTAAAATTCAATTATTTAGGTATCTTTAAAATATTTTCCAATTTATGATAATATTAGGAAAATAATATATGTACATTATAAATATGTTATCTCTTTGACTACCATTCAAAATATCCAAGAGGAAGATGCCATGATAAGGATTTTAGTGTTGTCATTTGTGAGTAAGGTATTACACTGATATCAAATCCTATGAGATGGAAGCATTAATTCATGGGATTAATTTTTTGGAATATTTATCCAAGAATTGAATGAGTTAGCAAACCTACTTTAATTTCTAACTCAACTTATTACTATTCAAAGGTATCCTTAGGAGGGAGTAATGGGTTTTACTATTAGATTCAGTAGAACCTTGAATAGAGTTCCACATGAACTTAAGCCAATACATGCTCAAGCAATAATATACTATCTCAATTATTATAAAAAACCTTCTTCTAGAGTGGTTATACCATATTTTTTAAATATATCTCAATAGATATAGGATACATAGTCCCAATGACAATTACATATTTGTCATATGTAGAACTAATTCCCATAGTAAAGATTCTAACCTTACATTCAATAGCCATAATACCAACATTACCTATACCACTAGTTGTTCTTACACTATGGACTTGTTAACCTAAAAAATTATTCAACATGTTAGTGGTCTTACTACCACTAAATAACCTAACCAATAAGGTAACCATCATGAAAATAAGATATGCTAAAAGGAATTTCTATCCCTAAATATTTTCATACATAAAAATTATTAGGGGCTTATTCTAATGGTGCTTTATGAAATCCAATATTGTATTTAGAAATTAGGAGGAGGGATATTTTTCCAACCTATAATGATTTTCATAGTGTAGATATTCATATGCTATACCAACACATAGCATAAATAGTTATAACTAAAAAGGTTAAAAATGTATTAAAATGTTGAGTCAATATGCTTTGGGAAACAAATCAAAATTTGATGATACAAGATCTTTGAGAGTAAGAATCTATATCAGTCCTAACATGGTCCAATAATAATTAATTACATGTAGACCATAAAAAAATTAATTCATTCAAATTCTCATATCAATAAATAAACTAGAGCAACCTACAATGGAGCATCCTAAAGAATATTAGAAGACAATGTAGGTTAAGGATATTAAAACTTAGGAGTATGTTAGCAATAATCTTTGATATATTTCTATCACCAAGTGACAAAAAATCGAAGCAACGTAGGATTACTAAGGAAAATTTGATGAGCAAAAAAGGAGAGAAGAATTTGGAAAAATATCTAAGCTTCAATATTGTAGAGATGAATAAAAACCCATATGAAACAATCATGTATAGTAACCTAATTATTCTAGGAAATATAAATAATATTTGGGCATCACTAAAATCCACTTAGCCTAAATACTAATCTTATCTAGATATGAATCTAGATGAAAGTAAATCAACATGAGGAATAATAAAAATAGCCACTTTTTACATGTCCCTATGGATAGAATTATGGATTGTACACAATTGTATGATTTAATATAGAGTGGAAATAACAATAACACCTAAAGTAATCTATGGAACTTTGGGAATGTAGTATACTTGTCTACTCTTAGAGTGTTGTAGTTGGATGGTACTCTAGTAAAAAATATAGTAATAAAGGATATACCCATGGTACTTCAAAATATACTACAAATAACTATTATACAAGACGTTGTGATGGTAGATATAAAGCCATACTTTGACATGTGATTTTCTCAAGATTTTATATCTAAGGTGTGCAAATATCTATTCCTAGACTATTTGCACATGGAAATTCTTCATAAGGGAAGAAAACTGAAGATATAGATAAAAAATTCCATCTAATATCATATACAAAGAATTGAATAGGAGGAAGATGTCAATATAATTAATGATAAAATTAACCTTTGGAAGTAATCAGATATTAGCTATAGATTGATGATGAGTTTTCACTTTGATATTTTAATGCTACGATAGAGATAGTAATAGATGCATATTCTATTATAAAATTAGAAGGTATAATGCTCATAACCATGTCAAATAAGGAGCCCCAACAAATAGATATCTAGAAGTTATACATTGATGAATCTAAATATAAAAATGATGTTATAGCTAGAAAAGTGTAATATCACCCTCTAAATAAGTTAAGTGTTTTTCATGTCATCTAACTTGGAGCTACACCAATAATTCAGTAGAATATGAAGAAATCAGTATAAGACTATGAGAGGTAAATTATCTAGGAGTAAAGTTTTTGATGATCTACGTAAACTCTAAACTAGTAGTAAATCAAATTACAAAACAATCTACCAACAAACAATATAATATTAAAGCTTATCACAATAGAGTATGGCATTTGTTTGAGATATTTGAATTCTTGAACATAAAATAAATTTCCAAACATCAAAATGAATAAGTTGACTCACTAGCATCCCATAAGGAACACTTATATCTAGCTTCTAACGTATATGGTAATTTAAAAAAAAATATCTATACAATATTATCAAAAATCAAACTTCTAATATTATATTTAATTTAAAAAAAAAAAATCAATACAGTCACGAACTTACCTTTGCAAAAACCTCTAGGTCTTAAAAAATGCTTGATTCTAGGTCTTAGAAAATGTAATAAAGTATGCCATTTGTTTGAGATATTTGAATTCTTGAACATAAATTAAATTTCCAAGATCAAAATGAATAAGTTGACTCACTAGCATCCCATAAGGAACACTTATATCTAGCTTCTAACGTATTTGGTAATTTAAAAAAAAATCTATATAATATTATCAAAAATCAAACTTCTAATATTGTATGTAATTTAAAAAAAATTCAATACAGTCACGAACTTACCTTTGCAAAAGCCTCTAGGTCGAAAATCACGAAATCTAAGTACAGGTAAGAAGAGAATCGAAAATTCATTATAGTACTTTGAAAGTTCATCATCATTTATATAATATTTTTGGGATTGATTATCAATAGGAATCTAATGTTAGAGTTTCAAATGACAGTTTTGCCCTTATAAGTGTAACATGAAGTTATCCGTTAATTACATAACGGAACACTAGACTTTAATATTTAAACATTAATAAAGTCTACAATAATTAATGGGCCCATGGAAATCCCTATATTTTATATATTTATATATAAATATATAACTTATGATAAATAGGGGATATGACCTGAATATTTTTATTATTTATAAATTTAAACAAACTTTATTCTTAAAGACACAATATTTTTATCAAATTTTAGTTAATAACATTAAATAATTTAACAGTTTGTAAATATAGGAATTTGGTTTATCTTTGTATTTTACCCTTTATAAATTTACACAGAAATTTTAATCAATACCATTAAATATTTAATCATATGTAAATATTGGAGTATGGTTTATCTTTGTATTTTACCCTTTAAAAAAATTCTACGTATTACAGGTTTGCACATGCCTTTTTAAATATTATAGGTTTTAATATTTCACCCTTTATAAATTTGCACATGATTTTAATCATTGCCGTGCTGAATATTATAGGTTTGTACATGGTTTTAACCATTGTTGTTCTAAATATTATAGGTTTTAATAAAAAAGTTGTATAATACGATGGATTTATTTTAATTTAGTTATATATTTAAAATAATAATTAAAAGTTAAATATTTTTTTAACATTTGTAAGGTGGTAAATTATATGAGAACACCCTCACCAAATAATGTTGTTTAATTAATATATAATTTTTAACCATACTTTTGTTATCAAAGCATGGTATACACCGAGGATACAAATCTTGGACCTTTATTTATAGTTTTAAAGTAACTATAGTAGCTAATATGTATGATAAAGACTTACATTTAAATTTACTAGTGTTAAACATGTTTATGGAATTATAGTGTGGAATTCACTCTTCATTAATATAATTGACATAAATATCTATAGTGCAAATATCTATTGACAACTCAACATATAAGATAGATACCTTGAGTTTGCTGTCTCTAACTATATAATAGATATATATACTCTAAATATCTAAGTTGGTAGCATTGATTGACAACATTATTCTTGTACTAACATATAATAAAATTTTAGATATTGTTATTTTAGTCTAAATGATAATTTAGGAGAGTATATTTTCAAATAAGGCAATGGATGGTAAAAATGGGGTTAAAAAATACTTGACTTATTATTTTCATGTAACATAAAGAGGATTTTTTTGTACCTCTAGTATTTAGAGTCTCTCTTTCAATTTTTAATTTCAACTCCATGTACAAATTTAAGCTTTTCATAATGATCATAACGAGAAAATATATTTTTAATAAAATATTAACTAATATTTTAATAGATATTAATATTGATATAAGCATTTTTATGTATACATTTTAATCAATATCTTTAAAAATATTAAATGAGTTTACATAGGTTTTTATAAGGGGCTTGGAACTATCAAAAGAGTCCAATGCCCTTAACACTATAGTAATTTTGCATCTTAAAAAAAATCTAAATTTTAGTTACCAAGAAAAATAAAATTTAAATAATAAAAAGCTTAATATTGATATGCACCTTGAGGCTCGAGATGTGGTGACACATAAAACTCTGTGAACAAACTTGTGATATAAAATGAGTTATATTTCTCAATCATGCATTAAACTATGCTACAATATAAACTCTCACAAATGATAAAATATTTTATATGGATAAGGCAATACTATAGAATTCAAGACTTATGTAATAGAATTGGAAATGATATAAATTATTAATACATGAGGTTTATTTTTCGATGTGATTCGCTTCATCGAACACCCAAGAGTTATTTTTCTTATTCTAATTCAAATATTATTAATTAACTATGTCAAGCCTTGTCACTTTGCTAATGTATAATACTAAGAAATATATATAGCAATGCCTTGCCTCACCATGTCAATTTATTGGGAAGATATCCAATAGGATTATCAACATCAACTCTAAGTGAATATGATCATTATATTTTATGAAATCATTGATGCATACCTACCTTAATGTCAATAATAATTAGCATAAATCTACTAGATTTTAAGCTCATTTAGGGCATTGAAACACCAAATTAAGAAAATTATCAATGATACCTATAAGAAACATCATATGGACATGAAAGCGTTACATGGTCCCAAAAGTGTTGTATGGATGCAAAAGAACCATACACTGATAAAAACACCATATATATGTGAAATCACAATATGGATGCTCATCCATACAAACAATGTAATTTATAAAAAATATTAGGAGGCATGAAATTCAAATAATTATCTTGGGATGTATGGATTAATAAATCACCAAAATATGTAGCAACATTGTAAGAGAATTTTGTAAAGTAAAAATATTGGATTCACAAGATACCTTGTCAGTACCATAATTTTCAATCTAGTAAATTGTTACAATATTGGACCAAAAATTCAACTAAGTATATGTTGGAGGCTAGATATTTTTTAGTGTTGACATCACTATAAGTAGTAAAAAACTTCGACATATCAATGGGGTAAGATCAAAAATTGACTACATAAAACTCAAGGTCAAAAACTTTTCGATCATGATATCATCATAAGGAATAAAAAATCCTTGCAAGAAGAATATCTACCTAGACAAATACCAAGATGGTGGATATCAAAAAATGTAGAAGAATGAATCTAACATCCAATATTTTTCCTAAAGGAGGAATGCAAAGCTTGGATAAGGAAAGAACCTGATATTTTATTAGATCAAATTTTAAAGAGGTAAACATCATCATAGGACCTACTAAAGTTTGCATATGGAAACACACCATACAACTTATTTCCAGCTTGATTTCTAATATAGTTGATGTTACCAATAGAGAAAAAAAATGATGCAGGAGCATCCGGAGGTGGAAGAGCAATCTTGCATCACCCAAAAATACTTTTTTTTCTAAGTGCCAAAGCTGTCGCGATATCGCGACACTTTTTGAGAAAAGGCGCCAAGGGGCCAAACTGTCGCGATATCGCGACACTTTTTGAAAAAAGGGGCCAAGGTGCAAAGTGGTCGTGAAATCGTGACATTTTCGAAGCAAAGGGGCCAAGGCGCAAAGTGGTCGCGATATCGCGACACTTTCGAAGCAAAGGCTCAAAGGCGCAAAGTGGTCGTGAAATCGCGACACTTTCGGAAGCAAAGGCTCCAGGCGCAAAGTGGTCACGATATCGTGACACTTTCGAAAGCAAAGGCTCCAGGCGCAAAGTGGTCGTGAAATCGCGACACTTTCGGAAGCAAAGGCTCTAGGCGCAAAGTGGTCGCGAAATCGCGACACTTTCGAAAGCAAAGGCTCAAGGCGCAAAGTGGTCACGAAATCACGACACTTTCGGAAGCAAAGGCTCAAGGCGCAAAGTGGTCGCGAAATCGCGACACTTTCGGAAGCAAAGGCTCAAGGCGCAAAGTGGTCACGAAATCGTGACACTTTCGAAAGCAAAGGCTCAAGGCGCAAAGTGGTCACGAAATCGTGACACTTTCGGAGCGAAGGCTCAAAGGCGCAAAGTGGTCGCAAAATCGTGACACTTTCGGAAGCAAAGGCTCAAAGGCGCAAAGTGGTCGCGAAATCGTGACACTTTCGGAGCGAAGGCTCAAAGGCGCAAAGTGGTCGCGAAATCGTGACACTTTCGGACCAAAGGCTCAAAGGCGCAAAGTGGTCGCGAAATCGTGACACTTTCGGAGCGAAGGCTCAAAGGCGCAAAGTGGTCGCGAAATCGTGACACTTTCGGACCAAAGGCTCAAAGGCGCAAAATGGTCACGAAATCGTGACCCGATGGCAGAAGCGAGTGCGAAAGGCAAGGACGTCGCGAAATCGTGACATGTCATGGTTTCGCGGCCCGAAGGCGAAAAGCGAGTGCGGAAGGCGAGGGCGTCGTGATTTCACGACGTGTCACGAAATCACGGCCCGAAGGAGAAAATAGAGGCCGAACGCCAAAACGTCATGATATCGCGACCAAGGAGGAGAGAGAGCGTAAGGAAGCAAAAACGTCGTGATATCACGATAGAACGCTCACGACTCCAGACAAGCCGACGGTTATAGAGGCCATTGCAGAAGGACACGTGGCAACGGATTACAGGTGGCCATGGAGTACTAGGCGGTTACAGAGGCCATTGTAGGAGGGCACGTGGCAACAAATTACAGATGGCTATAGAGCACTCCTATGAATGATGACTCGGCGGGTTGATGGACAGGCGGCTGCAGCGCACTCCGCCATTACATGCCATGATGATTCGAGGCACCTAGCAGCATCTTGCGAGTGACGACAGAACATTCATGTGGGCAGTTAGAAAC
This sequence comes from Wollemia nobilis, assembly GCA_028583015.1. Lineage (NCBI taxonomy): Eukaryota > Viridiplantae > Streptophyta > Pinopsida > Araucariales > Araucariaceae > Wollemia > Wollemia nobilis. The sequence continues at coordinate 28,576 of JAQPPZ010004832.1, forward strand.
AAACTTGGCATTCTATGTAATGATGTCCATAGGGGGTCGGGTCTGTTATAAAAGGCAGTACATAGATTGTAAAGGGGTTGGCCATTTGATATATGACTTTTGTATTTCTAAATTTGAGACCTCTGTTAATGAATTTTTTGTGAAATTTCTTTGTGTTATAACAGTCCTGCTTCAAGTGGTATCAGAGCCAGAAGGTTCTGAGTGCGCGAACCGATCGTCGATAGTGAGGCAGTTTGCGCCAGGATTGTGGTTGTGGGTTGTGAGAAAGCGAGCAAGATGCCTCCGCATAGGAACCATGGTGGTGTGAGGAATAGGGGAGCAGAGGTCGATCTCAGGGCCTTGCAGAGGCAAGTTCAAGCCCTGCAGGAGGAAATCAGAAGAGGAGTTGAGCCAAGAAGAGAGGAACCCAGTGAAGATGAAGTTTGGGAAGACGAGGTTCCATCTGATGAGGAAGAAGTGTTGGATCCAACAGAAGCTAGGCTGTATAGGGCCATATCCCAGATCGGGAAGAAGCCGAAGTTTGATGTCTCCACTTATTCTAGGAATCTCAATCCCGAGGAGTTGATAGATTGGATCAATGACATGGAGGAATATTTCGAGTATGAAGAGATCTCAGATCCAAATCGGATCAGATTCACAAAAACAAAGTTGAAGGGACATGCTAGCATCTAGTGGAAAGGAGTGCAGCTGGAAAGGAATAGGAGGGGAAAGGAAAAGATCACCAGGTGGGATAGGATGGTAGAGAAATTGAAGAGGCAATTCATCCCCGTGGATTATGAGTTGGACCTATTGAGAAAGATGCAGAGTCTTAGACAGGCAAGTAAATCTGTCAAGGAGTATACGGAGGAGTTCTATCAGATCTCGATTAGAACCGGCCATTCTGAGGTGAATAAGGAGAAAGTCGCACGATACATCAATGGATTGAGAACCAGCATCCAAGAAGAGCTGAGTCTGGTTCGAATGAGCACGGTTGAGGATGCATACTAGTTTGCATTAAAAGTGGAGGAGAAACTGAATAGGAGATTTGATGGTAAGTAGAGAGGAAAGGATCATGGAGGAAGAGCTGGTGGAAGGACCAGTGGAGGAAGATACAGAGATTTGAGGAAGACTGGTGAAGCAAGCAGTAGCCAAAACCAGAAAGAAGAGAAGGAGGAGAATAACCAACGCCCACACAATCAGAACAACAACTACCCGAGAGGAAGAGGTAGGCCTGGGTGGGGGTTTGGAAGAGGTGTCTTTCGAGGAACCTGCTTCAACTATGGAGAAGAAGGACATCGGGCATACAACTGCCCGCAGCATCAAGAAAGGCCAAATCGAAGACCTGAGGGTCAGGCCCGAGCTGCCGTAGTAGACGAAGGTATCGAATCTGAGCACTCTGAGGAGGCAGAATGAGGGGAAGCGATGATCATCGAAAGAGTCTTGTTGAATGAAGAAAAGAAGGCAGATCAGAGGAACGACCTATTTTGCACAAGATGCAAGTGCGCAGGCAAGGTCTGTAACATCATCATCGATAATGGAAGCACTGACAACTTGGTCTCTGAGGAGATGGTTGCTAAGTTGCAGCTGGAGAGAAGAAAACACCCGCACCCTTATCGGATTGCATGGTTACAAAAGGACCATCGGGTGCTGGTCAATGAGCAATGCCTGGTGAAGTTTAACATCGAAACTTACCGTTATGAGGTCCTTTGTGACATCTTGCCCATGGATGCATGTCACTTGTTGCTTGGGAGACCATGGCAGTTTGATCGAAGTGTTGTACACGATGGTCGAGCCAATACATATTCCTTGTCAAAAAATGGAGTTCGCCATAAGTTGAAACCCCTGAAGGAGGCGGATGAGAAGGTATGCAGCAGTGCACGAGTCTGTCTAGTGGATGGCAGAAGATTTTTAGATGGCCTGAAGCCAGATCATATGTGCTATGCAATAATCCCTAGGGTTAGGGAAGAAGAATGCAAGGAAACTCCAGTGGAAGTCATGGGACCGTTAGAGGAGTTTCCAGATATCATTTTTGATAATGTTCCCTGAAGGTTTACCACTCGTTAGGAATATCAGCCACCACATAGATTTGGTGCCTGGATCGAGCTTGTCGAATAAGGTTGCACACAGGATGATGCCTGTAGAAACTAAGGAGTTAAACCAGTAGGTTCAAGAGCTGCTAAAGAAGGGGTTGATTAGGGAGAGTCTTAGTCCATGTGCAGTACCCGCAGTACTAGCACCCAAGAAGGATGGGGAGTGGAGAATGTGCATAGACTCTCGAGCAATTAACAAGATCACTATCAAATATAGATTCCCACTGCCAAGGATGGATGATATCATGGACTGCTTGAGTGGAGCGGAGTACTTCACGAAGATTGACCTGAAAAGTGGTTACCATCAGATCCGCATTAGAGAAGGGGATGAGTGGAAGACAACCTTTAAAACCAGAGAGGGGCTGTATGAGTGGTTGGTCATGCCATTTGGGCTAACCAATGCACCGAGTACCTTCATGCGGTTAATGAATGAAGTCCTGAAAGAATTTCTAGGCAAATTTGTTATTGTCTACCTGGATGATATCTTGATTTTTAGCAGAACCCTGGAGGAACACCTGATGCACATCAGGAGGGTTTTTGAGAAACTACGGGAGGAGCAGTTGCTGATAAATCTGAAGAAGTGTAACTTCGTGAAGAGGGAGTTAGTATACCTGGGATTTGTTATCTCAGCAGATGGTCTCAAAATGGACCCAAAAAAGGTGAGGGCTATCATAGAATGGCCTGCTCCAAGAAGCGTGACTGAGGTGAGATCGTTTCATGGTCTGGCTTGCTCTACAGAAAGTTCATTAGAAACTTCAGCAGTATTTGTGCATCCCTTACGGAGACAATGAGGGGGAACAAGAAGGAATTCAAGTGGACAGCTGGAGCAGACAAAAGCTTTGCTATGCTAAAGAAGAAGGTCACAGAGCAACCTGTCTTAGCACTTCCAGATTTTAACAAGGTGTTTCAAGTAGACTGTGATGCGAGTGGTAGTGCCATAGGGGCCGTATTGAGTCAAGAGGGTAAGCCTCGTTGCTTATTTTAGTGAGAAGCTCAACGATGCCAGGAAGAAGTATTCGGTATATGATCAGGAGTTCTATGCCATAGTTCAAGCTCGAAGAAATGGAGGCATTATTTGTTGCCAAAGGAGTTTGTTCTTTATACTGATCATCAGGCACTACAATATATTAACAGTCAAGGGAAATTAAATCAGAGGCACCTGAAATGGGTCGAGTTCCTGCAGAGCTACACCTTTGTGCTGAAACACCGGAGTGGGAGGTCCAACAGAGTTGCGGATGCCTTGAGTAGGAGGCAATGTTTGCTGATGGAGATGAAGGTGGAGGTTGTTGGGTTTGCTGAGCTTAAGGGTTTATACCCTACAGACCCCAACTTCGTAGAAGCTTGGGAAGCCCGCGACCGCGCTCGTTACTTTGGATAGGACTAAGTGGTTAAATTTTTTGATTCAAGATGGAATGTTGTTCAGGGGGAACCAATTATGCATTTCGAGGAGCTCAATGAGGGAGAATCTCATTAAGGAAAAGCATAGTGGAGGTTTAGCTGGACACTTTGGTCGAGACAAGACCATTTCCCTTGTTAGTGAAAATTACTACTGGCCGCAATTGCAACAAGATGTGGCAAAATTTGTGCAAAGTTGTAGGATATGCCAGATGGCAAAAGGTGTGAGGCAGCCTACTGGTTTATATCAACCACTACCCATACCCGAAAGGCCATGGGAGGATATTAGTATGGATTTTGTTCTTGGTTTGCCCAGGACGCAGAGGGGGCATGACTCCATATTTGTGGTAGTGGACAGGTTTTCAAAAATGGCTCATTTCATTCCCTACCAGAAGACTAGCGATGCGGTCCATGTGGTTGGGTTATTCTTCAAGGAAGTGGTACGCCTTCATGGTCTCGCCAAGGAGCATTGTGTCGGACAGGGATACCAAGTTTGTAGGGTATTTTTGGAGAACCCCGTGGAAGAAACTGAAGACGGATTTAAAATTTAGTTCTGCATACCACCCCCAAACAGATGGCCAAACAGAGGTGGTAAATAGGAGTTTGGGCAATCTATTGAGATGCTTGGTCGGAGACAAGCCCAAGGGATGGGATTTAGTTTTGCCGTAGGCAGAATTCGCTTACAACGACTCTGTCAACAAGAGTACCAATAAATCGCCATTCCAGATAATCTATGGGAGCAGCCCAAGAAACGCTTCAGAGTTGAGAAGGATGGATACAAGAGAAAAATGCAAGGCTTGAGGTCGAAGACTTTGTTGAACACCCGAAGGGAGTGCATGAGGAGGTGACAAGGCACATTGCTAAGATGAATACTCAGTATAAGGCCAGAGGCACAGAAGCGCCGGGCTAAGGAGTTTGAAGTAGGAGATTCCGTCATGGTCCACCTAAGAAAAGAGAGGTTTCCTGCCAAGACCTATAACAAGCTGAAGATGAAGAAATTTGGACCATGCAGGATCATTGGAAAATGGGATTCGGGTAATGCATACGAGGTGGAGTTGCCGAGTGAACTTAACATTTCACCGGTTTTTAACATTTCAGATTTGGTCGAGTTTCATGAAGGAGACAACAGTGCAACACCGAGCCCGAATTTGTGGAGCATTCCCGCGGTCACTCCAGTCGCAGACAAGATAGAAGAAGTCCTTGATACGCGTGAGGGCCGAAGTACTCGAAACAGGTGTTATTCTGAGTATTTGATCAAGTGGAAGGGCAGGCCCATAGAAGATGCGACTTGGTTGTCGAAGGCAGAGGTTGACCGCTTGGGTCTACCTCAGACAGATCAGAAGTGAAGGTCACTTCTCAATTCACCCCGGGTGTCTGATGCAGGAGCATCCGGAGGTGGAAGAGCAATCTTGCATCACCCAAAAATACTTTTTTTCTAAGTGCCAAAGCTGTCACGATATCGCGACACTTTTTGAGAAAAGGCACCAAGGGGCCAAACTATCGCGATATCGTGACACTTTTTGAAAAAAGGGGCCAAGGTGCAAAGTGGTCACGAAATCGTGACATTTTCGAAGCAAAGGGGCCAAGGCGCAAAGTGGTCACGAAATCGCGACACTTTCGGAAGCAAAGGCTCCAGGCACAAAGTGGTCGCGAAATCGCGACACTTTCGGAAGCAAAGGCTCAAGGCGCAAAGTGGTCGCGAAATCGTGACACTTTCGGAAGCAAAGGCTCAAGGCGCAAAGTGGTCACGAAATCGTGACACTTTCGGAAGCAAAGGCTCAAGGCGCAAAGTGGTCACGAAATCGCGACACTTTCGGAAGCAAAGGCTCAAAGGCGCAAAGTGGTCGCGAAATCGTGACACTTTCGAAGCGAAGGCTCAAAGGCGCAAAGTGGTCGCGAAATCGCGACACTTCCGGAAGCAAAGGCTCAAAGGCGCAAAGTGGTCACGAAATCGTGACACTTTCGGAGCGAAGGCTCAAAGGCGCAAAGTGGTCACGAAATCGTGACACTTCCGGACCAAAGGCTCAAAGGCGCAAAGTGGTCATGAAATCGTGACACTTTCGGAGCAAAGGCTCAAAGGCGCAAAGTGGTCGCGAAATCGCGACACTTTCGGACCAAAGGCTCAAAGGCGCAAAATGGTCGCGAAATCGTGACCCGATGGCAGAAGCGAGTGCGAAAGGCAAGGACATCGTGAAATCGTGACATGTCACGGTTTCGTGGCCCGAAGGTGGAAAGCGAGTGCGGAAGGCGGGGGCGTCGTGATTTCACGACGTGTCACGAAATCGTGGCCCGAAGGAGAAAATAGAGGCCGAACGCCAAAACGTCGTGATATCACGACCGAGGAGGAGAGAGAGCGTAAGGAAGCAAAAACATCGTGATATCACGACAGAACGCTCACGACTCCAGACAAGCCGATGGTTACAGAGGCCGTTGCAGAAGGACACGTGACAGCGAATTACAGGTGGCCATGGAGTACTAGGCAGTTACAGAGGCCATTGCAGGAGGGCACGTGGCAACAAATTACAGATGGCTATAGAGCACTCCTATGAATGATGACTCGGTGGGTTGATGGATAGGCAGCTATAGCGCACTCTGCCATTACATGCCATGATGATTCGAGGCACCTGCAGCATCTTGCAGGCGGCGACAGAACATTCATGTGGGCAGTTAGAAACAAACTTGGCATTCTATGTAATGATGTCCATAGGGGGTCGGGTCTATTATAAAAGGCAGTACGTAGATTGTAAAGGGGTTGGCCATTTAATATATGACTTCTGTATTTCCGAATTTGAGACCTCTGTTAATGAAATTTTTGTGAAATTTTTTGTGTGTTATAACAGTCCTGCTTCAAAAAAAATAGCAATAAAAAATAAATACTGAATTTATCTCTTTTAGGTGGAATAAATTCTATCAAAAAATATATTGAATGCTCTCCAATTGCACACTTGCTTTCACATGGCTAGACTAGTCATCAACTAGAGTTGTAAATAGTGGATCTATAAAAGTACATAGTAAAGCATCTTCAGGCACATGACTACCATGATCCTAGGAGAGATAAAAATCAACCATATTAGCTCAACCACTTCATTGTAATCATACTAGAATGAGTTGGAAAGGAAAGTTCATATTTTAGAATTTTCTATTAGACCTAAAATCAATTTTTGTAACAACCATTATGTGTTAGCAAGAATGTAATGTAAACCTATATATACTTAAATGTAGATCATACTAAGTATTAACTATTTAGCTTTTGCAATTGCATAAGTTGTATGATGATTGTACTATGATTATTTGATTAAATATTAAATTATTGTTTGACATCTCTCTAAAATTATTGCAAAACATGTATGTATGCTATTTTTATTATTAAATATTTCGGTTAAGGTTGGAGGGATAGAATTTTATTTTTCTATTTGGATATCTCCTTGGATTCTTGTTTTTTGATCTCTAGAATGTTTGGTAATGTATATGGTTATTTTATTAAGTACTCTATAATATTAAATGAGAGTTGGTCTACTAGACATTTTTATTGAGTTTAGAGTGTGAGAATCTCATACCTTATGTCTCTTGATGTTATTTAATCTTAACCATTTTAAATTATATATTCTAATCTCTACATATCTCTTTCTTTAGTCTCCAAATACCTTTTTTTAGTTTGTCTAGTACCAAAGCAATTGACCTATTTTAAAGGCTAATCTAAAAACCTTTCTTTAGTATTCCAATCTTGGATAAGGTCTTGTGGGTGCAACTCATCCACTTAGGTTGGTTTTGAACTAATAGTTTTAGCACACTCAATGAGACACAAATCCCACCTACCTTATTGGTTATAATCTTGGTGATATTCTAATCTAATCAATCATACTCACAATCACCTAGAAATTCCACTAAAATAAAATATTCTTAAGGAACCCATATTTCATTTAATCTATAGGATTATGATCACAAGATCAAGATCCAAAAAAATATGATGTACCTATGCAATTTTTTGAGTTACCACCACTAATATTCAAAATATATGGATATTTTTCATCTCCTTCACCAACCCCTATAGAGAGTGTGGTTTCAAAATATTTTAGCTCCCCAAGATCCTTTCATTCTATGATATCTAAAAAAATGGTTTAGCCTCCTCCTCAAAAAAATATTTATTGATTGAAACAACATTGGACCACTCAATCTAGTAAATCAAAATTGAATTCTCTAGGTAACTTTAAAATATTTTATACCATATGATAGTATTAGGAAAATAATATATGAAAATTATAAAGATATTATCTCTTTTTCTACCATTCAGAACATCCAATATGAAGATGTCATGATAGGAATTTTAGTGTTTCCATTCATGAGTAAGGTATTACACTAGTATCAAACACTATGAGATGGAACCATTAATTCATGGGCTCAGTTTGTTGGAATATTTTTCCAAGAACTGAATGAGTTAGCAAACCCATTTTTTATTTCTAACTCAATTTGTTACTATTCAAAGGTATCCTTAGGAGGGAGTAATGGGTTTTAATATTAGATTCAGTAGAACTTTGCACAGAGCTCCACATGAACTTAAGCCAATATTTTCTCAAGAAATCATCTACTATATTAATGCTTTCAACCCATATTTGGACTTACAAAAATTCCAATCCAATGTGGTAGAATTTTATATCAAGATTTCATATCTATATAAAATAATCTAATTATTATAGAAAAACTTCCTCCTAAAGTGGTTATGCCATATTTTTAAAAATATATCAATAGATATAGGATACATAGTCCCAATTACAATTACACATTTTTCATATGTAGCACACATCCCCATATAAAAGACTCCAACCTTACCTTCAATAGCCATAATACCAACATTACCTATACCATGAGTTGTGCCTACACTACCTACTTGTTAACCTAAAAAATAAATCAACATGTAAGTGGTATTACTAGCACTAAATAACCTAACCAAAAAGGTAACCATCATGAAAATAAGATATGGTAAAAGAATTTTTCTATCGCTAAAAATTTCCATACATGAAAAAATACTAGGGGGCCTATTCTCATGGTGCCAGTGGAAAACCCAACATTATATTTAGTAATTAGGAGGAGGGACCTTTTTCAAACCTATAATGACTTACACAGTGGAGACATTCATATGCTATACCAACACACCCATGTCTTGTAGGTGAGTTGGAGAGGAGAGGGCAATCCTTCAAGGGAGGTCCTAAGTTCGAATCTCCACCCTACCAAAAAGTTGAATTGGGTACCCAAAATACAATTGATAATGTTGGTGCGGGCAAGGCCGGGCATGACTCCTGGGTGACTCTTATGGTTTAGAACCCTCTGGTCATGGTATCTTAGACCAAGGTATCCCCGCAAGTGGATTTTTTTCTTAAAAAAATATGCTATACCAACACCAAGCATAAATAGATATAACTAAAAAGGTAAAAAACATATTAAAAAGTTGAGTCAATATACTTTGGTAAACAAATCAAAATTTGATGATGCAATATCCTTGAGAGAAAAAATCTATATCAATCCTAACATGACACAATAATAAGCCATTACATGTAGACCATAAAAAATTGGATCCATTCAAAGTCTCATCTCAATAAACAAACTAGACAATAAAGAAATTATTCCAACCTTCTCAAAGAAAAGAGCAACCTCCAATGGAGCATCATAAATAATAGTAGAATCCAATGTAGGTAAAGGAAGTTGAAACTTAAGAGTAAGTTAGAAATAAGATTTGATATATTTCTATCACCAAGTGACAAATAATTGAAGCAACGTAGGAGTACTAAGGAATATCTGATGAGCAAAAAGGGAGAGAAGAACTTGGAAAAATATCTAGGATTCAATATTGTAGAGATGAATAAAACTCCATATAAAATAAGCACATATAATAACCTAATGATTCTAGGAAATATAGACATTCTATGGGTATCACTAACATCCACTCAGCCTAAAGACTAGTCTCATCTAGATATGAATCTAGCTCAAGGTAAATCAACATGAGGAATAATAAAAATAGACCATCCCTTTTTTGCATGTCCCTATGCATTGAATTATGGATTGTATACAATTTTATGATTGAATCTAGAGTGGCAATAACAATAATGCCTAAAGTAATATATGAAACTATGGGAATGGAGTATACTCATCTACTCTTAGAGTGTTGTAGTGGGATGGTAATCTAATAAAAATTATAGTAATAAAGGATATACCCATGGTCCTTCAAAATATACCACAAATAACTATTATAAAAGAGGTTTTTATGGTAGATCTAGAGCCATACTTTGACATGTGACTTTCTCAAGATTTTATATCTAATGTGTGCAAATATCTATCCCTAGACTGTTTGCACATGGAAATTCCTTGTAAGGGAAGAAAAGTGAAGATATAGGGGAAAAATCCAATCTAATATCATATATAAAGAATTGAAGATAAGGAAGATATCAATATAGTCAATGATAAAATTAACCTTTGGAAGTAATCATAGATTAGCTATAGATTGATGATGAGTTTTCACTTTGATATTTTAATGTTGTGATAGAGATAGTGATAGGCACATATTATATTATAAAATTAGAAGGGATAATGCTTCTAACATTTTCAAATAAGGAGCTCCAACAAATAGAGATCTAGAAGTCATATGTTGATGGATCTAAATGTAAAAATATTGTTACAGCTAGAAAAGTGTAATATCACCCTCTAAAGAAGTTAAGTGGTTTTCATATCATTTAACTTGGAGATACACCAATAATTGAATAGAATATGAAACACTTAGTATAGGGCTATGTGATTTAAATTATCTAGGAGTAAATTTGTTGATGATCTATGGAAACTCTAAACTGGTAGTAAATCAAGTGACAAAAAAATCTAGCAACAAGCAACATTATCTTAAAGCTTATCATAATAGAGTATGGGATTTGTTTGATATCTTTGAATCCTTGAACATAAAAGCAATTCCTAAAGATCAAAATGCATAATTTGACACACTAGAATCACATAAGAAAATTTTATATCTAGCTTCTAATGTATGGTAAATCCATAAACTATAGAAAGTGCTTTCAAACCTTTTGTACTAGATAAGGATACTTCCTAGTACATGTTTGATGATGACAAGCATATGTCAGACTTCTTAATTTAGGAGGAAACTTGTGTATATATAACTAAAGAAATGCTTGAGATAATTAATGAGGAAGAAATTATTTAGATAAATAACAACCACATTCCCAAGGTATTGATCACTTTTGAGAGTATATTTGATAACACTGACTAATCAAATGAATGAAAAATGAATATTGGCAAGAAAAATTTCAAACAGGTTTGAATTGAACCTAGAAAATACCTAAAATTTAGAGTCCAATATTCTAAATAGGAAGTTCAACAACTTATTTCCTTATGTAGAGAATTCAATGACATCATTGCATGGATCTATGATGATTTGAAATATTATAGAAAAGACACTATCCATCACACTATAGAACTACTACCCAATGTTAAGATATTTTGGCAAAAGTAAAGGCTAGTTAATTCCAAGATAGAAGCACTAACAAAAAAATAATTGTTAAAGTTGCTCAATACAAAAACTATCTATCCCATAAATTACTCTATATGAGTATCCAATCTATGTTAAAAATAATAATGGAGATATATACCTTTGTGTGGATTTTGGAAATTTGAAAAAAGCATCATTGAAGGATCACGACCCTCTATATTAGATTGATCAAATTCTATGTTTTTATTTCTAGAGTAGAGAGGTTCCCCCTATTTTATGGATTCTATAGATTTAATCATATATGGGTGAGATTATGATGATTAGTTTAAAACTATGTTCACCACAAAGTGGGGAATATTTTCTTATTCGAGGATGTCATTTGTATTGTCCAATATTGGAGCCACCTTTTAGAGATCTATGGACTTATTTTTTGATGAATTGGTGAATAAAGTGATATTAATTTATTTGCATGAGATGAAGTTCTTTTCACATCAAAAGAAAAAACACCTAGATTATATTTGGCTAGTATTTTAATTGTGCAAAGAGTTTGGGGTGTCATTTAACCCAAATAAATCAATCTATGTTATCTATAAATGAAATTTTCTTGGTCACATAGTTTCAAAATAAGGCTTGTATATTGAACTATATATGATCAAAGAAATATTAGCACTCCCACTACCACAAAATAAGAAAGGTTTACAATATTTTTTTGGGATGATTAACTTTATCCAGAAATTTATATCTAACTTTACTTAGATAGTTAAACTAGTGATAAAAATATTAAAAAAGGATATGGATTTCACATGGAAAAAAACAAGGATAGATTCTTTTAAAAGAAAAAATTAGTCCATAACCAAAGCTTTATTTCTTGCCAATCTAGACTATTAGAGATATTTTATTTTCTATGTATTTAGTACCAAATAAATCTATGCAATTACAATTACCTAGAAAGATAGAGATCATAATGAATGACCCATAGGCTTTCTAAGTTAGACACTACATAATCAAAAAGAGTGTTACAATTTTATTTAAAAATAGGTATTTTCTCTTATTAAAAACTTGAAAAATTTTAGGCAACACATCTCTCAAAGAAATATATTAGTGTATGTTGTACATTTAAACATCTAAAATTTCATCATGCAAGGGGATTTAGGAAAAAATAGAGCTAGGTGGATCACTAAAATTCAATAGTATGATGTAGAAATCTAACCCACCAATTTATTAGAGGAAGATATATCTATGAGAATTTAGAAAACTCTACAATATAAGATACAAATTTGTTGATTGAAGAGCCTAAAGAACTATAGGCAATATATGGTTGAATGGGACAAAACAACTATATTAATTAGTTAATCTACTTTGTTTAGACTAGTAGGTGTTCATATGGTTTGATAGCTTTCCAACGGAAAAGGTATAGATTATACTCTATAAAATATGTTATAATTATTGATATTTTATAACAAAATAATTTTGATAGTGTTCTTATGATGTATACATCTAGACAAAGAAAAAGGGGTATTGGATGAATTTCATTCAGGTTTCTCAGGTAAACATAATCTGGTCAAACTACAATGGCTAAAATCCTATGGGCTAAATATTATTGGCCTATGTTTTTTATGCTTTCAAGGCTACCAGTGCATACAATAAGTGTTAAGAAAAATTTAGAAAATAAAGAATTTAGAACTTTCCCTTTAGCCAATTATTGTAGAAGATCCATTTGAGCAATGGGGACTCAATTTTATCAAGGTAATTAATCTAAATTCATCTACCATACATAAATTTTTATTGAAAACAACTGATTACTTTACTAGGTGGTTTGAAGTAGAGGCAACCAAGCATTAAAATCAAGAGACTATCATCAATTTTATAAGAATATTGATCATAATATTTGGAATACCAACAATAATAGTCTTTATTAATGGTTTAGCTTTCATAGGTGTTAAGACCATAAATTTTATTAACAGTTATGGTGTATATTGAAAAAATCTTGCAATTATTACCCATAATACAATGGACTAGTAGAATCTAAAAACAATAATCTAATGAAGGTAATGAAGAGAAATATTGGGGATAATCCAAAAAGTTGGTATTTATGCTTAATCAAGCACTGTGGGTGGATAGAATAAAAAATTTAAAAGATCTAAAATCACTCCTTATTATTTGGTCTATGGAAAAAAGTTGTATTAGTGCTACATTTATATTTTCTAGCTATAAATATTATAGATCAAACAATGTTAGAAAATGTGAAGCCAATTATAGTAGGAATGATAAAGCTACTTTTACTAGAGGAAAAAGAAGAGAAAATGATCAATTATTTTTGACAACACCAAGTGGAAGTTAAAAATGGTTTGATAATAAAGCTTCTCCAAAGTTATTTAAGATGAGTGATCTAGTTTTAAGGTGGGATAAAAATAGAGGTAAAATCAAAAACCATGAAAATCTAGAATCATTATGGTCTAGGCCTTATCTAATCTCGTGAAGGTTTGAAATAAATGCATATGAGCTAACAAATATGAATGGTTACCTTTTGTTGATTCCTATAACAACCAATATTTAAAATATTATGCTTAGAATCATGTTCCTTGATCTATACATCTACAAATAATAACACCTAAAAAAATGTAAGTAGTGGCCATAACAATTTTGCCTAGATAAAAGTTGATTGGCCAAAACAAAGAGTTACCAACTACCAAATTTTGAAATCCAAAAAATTTTATTGGCTAAAGGTTAAAGTATGACTTAACTTGGTATGCATCTAAAGTGATTGCACATATTTATGGTTCCAAGAAAATATCTCAACAAGAAAGTAGGCCACATTGAAATCTTCAACATTAATACACCAATGGATTCCTTGTTGCTATTTTTATAATATAAGATTTGTAATTGGGTTTGTACATTGCACAAGTGGGTACTTATTTCAAAGGGTGAGGTATAGTTATAGGTAAGAACAAAATAATTTTCATGAGTGATCAATTGCAATAAGTTTATAGCTATGGCATAGTGAAATAAGAGTGAAACTTTTTAGAACATTAAGGATCTTCAAAGTCATTTGAGTCAAATTCATGACACATTTATCATAGTCAAATAAAAGCTCAAAAGTATCAAATATGGATCAAAGAAAAAGGAAATAAAATTCTCACCTAAAATGGTACAAGCAATTGCCTAGAATTCATTCCTCTCATCTCACATGCCTAGGTTTATACATCCTTATCTTGATCTAGTCAGAGCTATAGAAAAAACTTACAATCCAAAATATAATTTAGTCTACAATTGAATGGGATAGAGGTTGTTTGACATCACAACTGATGCTATCATAAGAGCCTTTGTAGTGTGAGATCACTTAGGCACAAATTCTAAAATAGTTGATATTCAAGAACAAGATAGGAATTGTAAAGGAGATAATATCATGAATTGGCTAGATAAACATTTATGAAAACACATTGATAACTTACCAATTAAGAATACAACATTTGAGTACCATTAAGATATTTTTTCTATTGTAGTCATTATCGTAGGAATAGATATTGATCTATATGTATATGACCATCAAGTAGCTATAGCTTATGTTGTTACTAATATACATAACTATGATAGTAATAGTGTGAATGAAACCTTGTTCATAAATTGGGCCTAGTTCTTAGCCATAAAAATTCATAACCAATTAATTACTTTGAAATTAAAAGAGAAATAAAAATTTCATTATCCATAATAATTAACTTAGTTATTTTTGTATTTCATGGTGGATAACATGTTGAGATTACAATTTAAAATGGGAGAAAACAATGGAGCATTTATCTTGGTAGTTGATTGGACCCTCACAATAAAGGAGACAAATTTATATTTAAATTTCAATCAACTATTTCTAAGGACAACACTTTATTTCATTTATGGAAAAAATATTCAATTATCTCTAGAAGTGAAGAAGAAGTTGCATAATGATAAGCATGAGATTAGATATTGGTACTTTCTATAGAATGGTACTTTTATTAGAGTCTATGGATCTATAAAATAATCTTATCTACTCTCCAATTATGTAATTGACTAGGTATTTGCAGTGGATTTTTATTGAAAAATAGATGGAGTAGATGAAATTTTTGGTGTTGGGATTAAAAATGTCTTTACTTATCAATACCCATTTAATTTTGGTCCTATCACCATCATGGCTTAAAACCAGGGTAACATTAGATGAAAATCTTAATGGTATTTAGCTACTAGTAACAACACGTGTATGGAGCTATGATATAGAAGGAATATTCAAGGCTAATTTGAAGGAATTTAATAATAAAGAACCAACTTTTGATCATTTTCCCTAGCCAAAAACTAAAGCATTTAGAAATAACATAGAAGAGCAAGTGTTGAATCTAAAAAAAATGAATTAGAAGTATGACCTTGATGGAAATAAGGCCATTATTTTAAGCAATAAATGAATAAGTAGCAAGCTTATTAAAAAAAATTAATATGAATTAAATTGATCTAAGTAATTTTTTTAGAATGGTAGATTTTGAGGTATGATCAGGACTATATTAAGAAGTTTTTCCCTGGTGCTTTAGATAATATATTTAGCAAGAAATTTTATGAAGAATATGATACATGGATAGTCAAACATAAATATGAACTATTTCTTGGTATCATTAAATAATAGTAATAAGAAGAATAAATATGTGAAGAGGAAGAAGAGGTTAAGGAGAAAATCCCTACTCAAGAATAGCATTAGGTAGTGCATCTAGATTTTGGAGAAGACTTTGGATTAGAGGAAAGGTTTGACTATGAAGAATAAGAAAAAAACTCATCCCCACATAGTTGAAGCCAATCCACCCACTTCTTCTCTTGTGAGAGTTGTTGTAGCTTCTACCTCCATCTCATGTCAAGGAACACCAATTCATTCTTCATAATTTGTAACCCTGAAAAGGTAAAGGATATAACAAAGAGGGTCATGGACCCTAAATTATCTAGGACCAAACACCTGAGATAAGAGGTATGGAAGACATTTAGCTGTAGAAACCCTAACACATTTGAAGCAAAAAATTGGAGCAACATCCTAGTACAATACATGGTACCTAAAGTGCATAATTGCTATGAACTAGTGGCTACATGCATGAAACTCTACAATATGTAGACCTACAACGTATGATCACATGACAAAAGTTGTAGAGTCACCATAACCACATATATCATTTAAAAAATATTATTAGTAGAAATAAGTAGACTCACCATAAATTTGGAGAGAAGTGCTACTAAGTATTACAACACCATACTAAACAAGTCAGGGTTCCTTTTATATGAATGTGATATCAAGGGCACTATGCTACTAGAATTCCCATCTATACAAGTGACAACTAGATGTTGGAACCTACATCCTTGTGATATTTTTGGAGGTAATAATAACTTTAATATAATGTTTTGGCATAAAAATAAAGTAACCAATGAAATACATATGAATTATTGATAAAGAATGTGTCATAATGACATAAAGTAAAAAGAAATGTTAATTGGTTTCTATAGAAGAAAGCAAAATTTGATTGTCAAAAAACATCACAATTTGTTAAATGTAAGTTTTCCCATGGAGTAATATAATATTGGGAAAATTGAAATTAATGATTTTTGTATCATAATATGACCCAAGGTATAATGAAGGTCTATAATGACAAAACCTATAATAAAATATTATGTGAAAATTTCCTAATTTGTGGGTTAATACAATAGCTATAATTCAATAGTAGTGTCATAGAGGTGATGATTTAAAGGTATATCTAGAGGATAATTTAGAAGTAACCTAGAGTATGACCTAGAGGTGATGATCTAAAGGTGATCAAAAGGTAAATACCTAGAGGAAATGATCCGAAGGAAGACATAAATGGTAGAGCTAGTGGATATTAGATAGAGAGAGACCCAAATCTAGATTTAGATCAAGAAAAAATCCAAACCTAGAGCTGGAGTGAAATTCAAAGCTATAGGTATATCCAAATCTAGATCTAGATTAAAATACAAAGCTAGATCCAAAGCTAAAATTAGAGAACAATTCTATTTTTCCAATCCTAGAAATTATTGGGGGTAATGTTATTTATACCATTAATGTAATAAGTGAGATGCTAGCCATTATTACATTATATTATGTTATATAAATATTGGGGAATGATTTATGAATTCACCTCATATAATTTTGAATAGTCCTGTCACCCATGAGTGTGAGAGAAGATGAATAAAAAAATCTAAAGGTGAAACACTAAAGAGTGAAATGCCAAGGCTCTCTTAAATATGAAAGACACCATGTTTTATGAATTTGAAATATGTATAAACATTTTGACTAGTAGAGATAAATGTATGATATTATTTTGTTCAAAATATTTGATTTCCTCTAATTCCAACATAAACATGAAAATTTTTAACAGATCCATAACTATTGCATCATTTTTTTAATGCTAGTATACATAGCAAACACATCTCTATTATACATTATCTTGTATACCATAAATATCTTTGAATAATTTTTTTAAAAAATAATGATAATTTGTATCAAAGAAAGAATACATGTGCATGAAACCTTGTATAAGGGCAACACTCAAGAAGGACCAAATTCAAAATAAATGAATTCAATGTAGGCAAGTGCTCCTACATTTGAGTGGAAAAACTATAATGATACTTTTGGAGGTAATAATAACTTTAATATAATGTTTTGGCATAAAAATAAAGTAACCAATGAAATACATATGAATTATTGATAAAGAATGTGTCATAATGACATAAAGTAAAAAAAAAAATGTTAATTGGTTTCTATAGAAGGAAGCAAAATTTGATAGTCAAAAGAACATCACAAATTGTTAAATGAAAGTTTTCCCATGGAGTAATATAATATTGGGAAACTTGAAATGAATAATTTTTGTGTCATAATATGGCCCAATATATAATGAATGTCTATAATGACAAAACCTATAATAAAATATTATGTGAAAATTTCCTAATTTGTGGGTTAATACAATAGTTATAATTCAATAGTAGTGTCATAGAGGTGATGATTTAAAGGTATATATAGAGGATAATTTAGAAGTAACCTAAAGGATGACCTAGAGGTGATGATCTAAAGGTGATCCAAAGGTAAATACCTAGAGGAAATGATCCAAAGGAAGACATCAAAGGTAGAGCTAGTGGATATTAGATAGAGAGAGACCCAAAGCTAGAGTTAGATCGAGAAAAAATCCAAACCTAGAGCTGGAGTGAAATTCAGAGCTATAGGGATATCCAAATCTAGAGCTAGATTAAAATACAAAGCTAGATCCAAAGCTAAAATTAGAGAACAATTCTATTTTTCCAACCCTAGAAATTATTGGGGGTAATGTTATTTATACCAATTAATGTAATAAGTGAGATGCTAGCCATTATTACATTATATTATGTTATATAAATATTTGGGAATGATTGATGAATTCACCTCATATAATTTTGAATAGTCCTTTCACCCATGAGTGTGAGAAAATATGAATAAAAAAAGCTAAACATGAAACACTAAAGAGTGAAATGCCAAGGCTCTCTTAAATATGAAAGACACCATGTTTTATGAATTTGAAATATGTATAAACATTTTGACTAGTAGAGATAAATGTATGATATTATTTTGTTCAAAATATTTGATTTCCCCTAATTCCAACATAAACATGAAAAATTTTAACAGATTGCATCACTTTTTAATGCTAGTATACATAGCAAAGACATCTCTATTATACATTATCTTCTATACCATAAATATATTTGAATAATTTTTTTAACAAATAATGATAATTTGTATCAAAACAAGAATACATGTGCATGAAACCTTGTATAAGGGCAACACTCAAGAAGGACCAAATTCAAAATAAATAAATTCAATGTAGGAAAGTGCTACTACACTTGAGTAGAAAAACTATAGAAAAACTATTTACCTTCATTCCTTCCTCATTTAATTCTTGAACACATAAGAGAACAAAAAACAAATAGAACACAAGGATATTTATTGTAGAGAATGATCATAAGAAGTTGAGTCATTCCACATAGAAGTTATTGAAAGAACCATGATGAAGAATATGAACAATACTTATTCCCATGTAGTTGAATCCAATCCATCCACTTCTTCTATTATTAATGTGGTTGTAGTTTATCCATCCATATTAGATCAAAAAATACCAACTCAAGCTTCCTAAGTTGTAGCTTCTCAATAGGTAAAGGATATTATAGAGAGGATAATCGACCTAAATAATCTAGAAGAACCAAATACCTAAGAGAATAGGTAGGAATATTTGGATGCTTTGAAAATGAAATGCATACTAAGAACAACCAATGAGTCAAGTAGAAATCTCACACAAAGAGAAAATTTTAACCCACAAATAATAGTTACCATATCAATAAGAAAGATAAGATCCAGAAGAAATAAGGAGAGATAACAAGTAAAAACATAATAGTAAGGTAACTAGATAAATTTATTTACAAACAAGATCTAGACCATTGAACCTCCATGACATATGCTTCCACCCTTGCAAAGGTGTTTTTATATATAACTTGGTTCTGGTGCATATTTAAAAAAATAATCTAGACACTAAAATCTCATCAATCCGATTAGACTACCAAGACATGTTCTAATAGACACCCTATGACCCCCTTTGACAACCCTTAGAGGTTAAATAGTGGTCCTAACCACTTTTGGGAGGTTCTATCCCACTTTTGGGAAGTTTTGGGCCATGTAGGCATGGTCATCCCACCCAGGGATGGCCACAATTCATGGTTGTTCCACCCAGGTATGACCCCTAGCAGCCATCCCTAGGTGGAACAACCATGGTATTGGACCCTAAAAAATTCAAAGGTAGGATAAATGATACCCAAAATCTACCATTTATCTCACTAATTGAAGTATGCCAATATGAGGATGCATAACTCCCATGCCAAGTTGCAAATTGGAGCTCCAAAATAGATATTCCTTATCCCTCCAATGCATGGAAAGGTTTGGATAAATGATGACAACTACCTTGCATGGCCTCGCATGCCTATTTGACCATATGCCCTCTTGGGATATAAATTGGATGCATTCCACCCAATTTAAAGGAGTCTTTGCAATATTTCACCAAGAAGTGTTGCAGATATTTATCCCCACTTCACTACATATTTTTCCTTGAGATCTCCATTGAGCGAAGGAGGTTTTCAAGTGATTCCAAAATATGCAATATATTTACAAAATCGACCCATTCAAGTGAATTAGATCCTAAAATTTTAAAACAATACCTCTAGGAGTATTTTAGACCAAATACCATAGGAATTGGTGGTAAAAACCACAATATTTGGTGGTTGTCCCACCCTAGGATGGCTCCCAAATTGTGATAGTCCTAAATGGATCACCCTTGGATGGCCATATATTGGAGCATAATTTCTCTCATATTTTTGCTTAGATAAATTCTAGAATATATTTTATGCATTTTTTTAAGTTTTGGTGCAAATTGGAGTTGTTTTTCACCTGTTATCATGCATTTCTTGTTTTGTAGTCTTGAATGGAACACCCTAGAATGGCCATAAATTTACATTCAACTTTTGTTTGGTATTGATTAGATCATTTCTTGAACATATTATATGCATGATTCTATGTTTTGGTATAATTTGGAATATTTTTTAATCATCTATTATACATTTCCTCTTTCAAGCTAATTATCACATATCTCTCTTTGATTGTATTTCAATCCACACATGCTATTAATGAATCTGACTTTTTTGTGTTTATATCCAGGTATCAAAGTACACAAGGAAGGAGCAACAAGTCAGAAAATCATGAAAACATCAAAATCCCACTCTCTTTATTGTGAGTGTGAGGAAAACACTGCAAGTGCACCTTGGATTTCTAAAAGGATTTGATCCTTTGAGTATTGTAATGAGTTGTATCAATTGAGAGTACTTGAGGTGACATTTTATAATCACATATTTTGAAATTGCACCAATATAAAGAGAACCACCCATTTATTTCATCTATTTGTCATCTTATGCTTAATTTAATATCTCTTTCATAGTGCCTAGATAAACATAGCAATAGATGCATTTCATTTACCTTTGCTAGGTGCACCATTTTTTCCACTCTACAGTGGTGATCATGGTGGGACCCCATTTCCATTTGATTTAGCTAAGTTTTAGCTCTAATTTTGCTTTTGAAATGTTATAATTTTTGGCTATTCTATCCTGAAATAGTTCCTAATTCCCTAATTGGAAAACCCAGGGATGATGATAGAAACCATCCCACCCAGGTATGACCTCTAAAGTTGTAGCCATCCCACCCCAAGATGACCATAAAATAGAGGGACTACAACAAAAAATTCTAGAAACAACTTCTTGGGATTTCAAGGTAAGTAACTGCACATTTACTTTGTATTTTTGATATTCAAAAAATGCCAAATTTAGTTTTTCTTCATCCCTTATTTTCGTTGACAGGTAGATTTCACTTTTCCTTAATAGAAATAACAACAAAAAAAGAATAAAGCAGAAAAATAATCCATAGGAATGCATCTGCGTGGCTTGATTTCATGCAATCTACCTAATGGGTAGGTTACCATTTAGGGCATGCATTTTGTAGGTTCAATTTCTATTTAATACTTCTAAATTTTAAACATCATTTTTTGCATTTAGTGAAGGTTCATTGAGTGTTCTATTGTTTTAATTTCTTTAAGTATAAAATGAACCACACACACCATGTCACATTTTGAACATTAGTGACTCAGATTTCATACCAAACCACTAATAGATATCAACAATGGTGGGTTCCATCTCCACCCATTGGATTACATCCTATGAACCCTAGTTTTGGCCAAGGCCAGCTCCAAGAACCATATTAGCCATGAAAAATACCATGCATTCCTCTTCAGAGGGTGTATCACTACCCATAATCAATATGGGTAAGGATTGGTAGGACCTATACTCCATGATTAGGTATGGACTTCATCTCCATACTTTGGTTGGTACACGTGACTAAACTTTCATTGCTATTGTCGAGTTTCAAGTATATAGGTGAAATCCATTTAACATAAGAATATAATCCAACCAGATCAAAACATGTGAACACACAAAATTGTTTAGGGAACACACATAAATATTTAAAACATATAAACACTTATTTTATTGTGTATTTTCATTCTTGTGTGCTGCACCATTAAAATTTGTAAAGGAGATAATCACCTCGGGTTTGGTAGGAAGTATCTATGGTGTACACCCACAACTAAGCCCATTCAAGTGCAGATGATATGGAGAGTAGATAAGGAGACACAAGTCATATTTGATTAATCCTAAGGACATTTTCATACCTCCTTAGTGGTCTTCTACTCACCCAAGTCCTAGAATATCTAGTCAATAACTTCACCTACAATAGATCCCTACGTGGGACACCCCTACAAGTTTTGGTTCTAATTAAGGAACATACCCCCCCTATTCAGATGCTTTACATGCCTTCTTTAAATAATGGCAATTGCATATTGAGGTGTTGATAGATAGATAAATACCATGCATTCACGTGCCTACTAGGTCTACCATACCCACTGACAGATAAGATCAAGAGTAAACATACTGGGTAGGGCAAAATGATCAAAATATGCCCTTAAACCACCCTAATAGGTTACAAAAACCTAAGTACTAATATGAGTATGATACTCATTGTGAAAACACGAGATTTCGGAAGTTGAAAAGAAACACTAAAGCTATGCAATGCAAAACGAAATGTAACGCTTTAATCCTAGAAATTTGAAATGCATGAAATAGGGAAAAGAGACGAATTGAGACGAAATGAAAGAAGTATAGAAAGCACAGCCCTTTTTATTTATACTCTCTCAATATCGGTTACAAAGACGTCTCCCGCATTTTCAGGGGCTAGGAGCGTTAACATGTTTCGGTTACAATAGTGACTAGTGATCCTCCTTCCGCGTGCCCACATGTAAAATGGGCGGGCCAAAGTGTTGCCACCGTTGGTGTGAATGAATCTTTGATCCTTGCTGCTCCTCCTGCATTCAAAGAAACAACAAAATCGTTAGTAGCACCTGCGAATAAGACAAAGCATGCGATCCTCAAACCTACAATAAGCGGATGAGAAAATGAATTAAACTGTAACTAAAACTTATCCAAATGACATGAAAACTTGGCAAAGACATAGAAACATCACCAAGAAGGCATTGCAAAAGGAACAGTCAAGAAATTCCTCACCGATTTGAATTCACTCCTGGGTGGGATGGATTCGACTGTAATTCGTTCCAGGGTAGGACGAATTCACCTGCAACAAAGCATCGAAGTGATACTGCCCCAAATGTCGCATCTAGGGAGCTCCAAAAGACCTGCAAACTTGGGGTTAGCTAATTGGAGGCATTTTGGGAAGACCCAGATGGTCAGATTTCCCCAATTTGGCCTCCATCAATGGGAATTTGATGCTGCTACCTGCAAGTTAGTGAGGACAACAAAAGCGATAAAACATGATAAGATTTGATCAAAGCATTATGAAATCGGAATTACAAGCTATTTAAGCAGCATAAGATGGAATGCAAAATAAAAAAATGACAAAAAGAACAATCTGCCATGAATTCCCAATCGTTCTTAAAAAAGAAGATTAGGCTCGCAGTAGTGCGGGGCGCCCGAGCGGGCCGCCCATCGTTGGAACCTGATTTCGGCACCAATCCACTTGGGATGGGCCCAAAATCTCTTGTAATGTGTTGTCGGCGAATTGGTAGATCGATGTGGTCAAGTGTCGGGTTTTGGATCCGGATTCACACTTCCAATAACCACCCAATGACCTCCCTTGCGAAAGAGATCAAGGATGTGGAAGAGGTGAATCAAAGGTAAAGCGTGGTATTAATTTGGCAGCACTTCGTTGCTTAAAAATGCTTCCAACCTCGTCCTCTTTGGGGTGAGGAAGCTCACCAATTTATAGACCCAAGGGGTCTCTTTGGATGGGCATGCAGGGGCGCCACTTGGCGGCCATGCCTTCCCAAGAGGGAGGAGATTCCTCCATGACTTGGGCTTCCATGATTGCCCTTGTGACAGTCCTCTAACGTTCAATTTGCTCACCTACACGCGCATGCAAGGCAGGGAGCATTAATTGACTATCCTTGGCTGCCATTTGGCACAATTTCTCTTTTTTCCCATTGAACCTGGAATTCGCCCTACCCAGGAGCGAATTCAGAATTCATCCCTGGGTGGGGCGAATCCCATTTTGAATTCGTCCCAGGGTGGGACGGATACTGAGCAAAGTGCCTGAATGTGCCAAATTGATTTCTGACCTTCCAAAATTGTTGTAAAAGTGGTTAGGACCACTGTTTAACCTCTGAGGGCTGCCCTGGGGGCTGTGTGTGTCAAAGCGATCAGTGTTTGCAGTCACATAATCGGATTGGTGCTATTTTGGTGTCTACAGATGCCCCTTTTTGGAAAGCGCTATGGGTGACGTAGTGCTGAGCAAAAATAGATAACCAAAGCACTAATGATTAGGATTTCTTGGTAACCTAACCAACTTTTGATGCCCCAAGCATGGAAAGGGCATGCATTCTTGAATCCTTGCTTTTGACGAGCGAAGGCACTCAATTCAAGTGTTAACCTTTTTCGGTGAGGTGTTACTTGACCTTGGACATTGATCAGTCATGAATAGGCAAAGGGCGCAACCTTTTGTCTCGTGAGAACCTTGAGTTCATGATTCATGAAATGCCAAGTGATTTGATTAGATTGTGATTATTGCTTGTTTACTGCCCCAAGCAGGAGCGTAATTGTCTTTGTCAATGATTCTTTGAATGCATGCCATTTTCCTTAATTGGGTGTGTGTTTGCTGATTGGTGACTAAGTGTGACTACCCCCTCAAGCGACGAATCGATGAGGGAATGACCTTCATGAGAAAAGCGACGAGTCGCTTGACCCAAGATGACTTGTGCAAGGGTGCCCTTAGATGGTTTAGCGTTAAGTGTGTGCAGTTTTTCGACATTTAGACCTATTTTTGGTGGGTGGTAACCCTTTTTGCGACGCTTTTTGGAGCTAAAATTGGCGAAAATCCATCCTCCCGTGGAGCGGTCCGGCTAAAGTAGCCTTCTTAGGGAGTAGGATAGTGACAATTTGTGACCCCAATGTCTATTTTGCATGCCCGGGATGTCAAGTGCAACAACACTCTCATCGGGCAAGTTTATTAGCTGTTTTAGTGCATTTTTGTTCAATTTTTGTTGTTTTTTGAAATTTTTGCCCTGAATTCGTCCTAGGGTGGGACGAATTCTAGCTTAGTATTCGTCCCAGGGTGGGACGAGCGCTAACCAGAGCGCTCATCCTAGGGGGGAATGAATATAAGCTCAAAAGGCCTATTTAAAGGCCAAAACTAGGGTTTGGGCTCATTTGCATCTGAATTTTCTTACGATTTGGAGCTCTGGGGAGGAGGAGGTTAATTCTACGAAGTGAAGCACTGCCGAATTTCTCCTGACATCATGAGTGCACAAACCGGATCGAGCGATGGAGCCGAAGCGAGACCAGTAAGTGCTCCCTAGTGTTATTACTTTTGTTATACGTTTTAAAAACTGCAAGTTTTTGTTTAATTTTCTTTGTGATGATGTTTTCCAAAATTTAAAACTGAAACCCTGAAACTGAGCTAAACATAACCAAGACTGAGTTTACAACTAAATGACAAACATAGTTAAAACCTAAGTAAAGAATTGTTATTGTGCTTATAACTAAAACCCTAGGATAAACGGAACGTAAAACCCTAGTTCTTAGGTTGAGCTGGTCAGTTTTAAAACGTAGGTTAAAACCCTAGGTTTAAAACTGTTATTTTAATTTTATTTTGTTTGTGTAGACTTTTTAGACTTAGAATACCGAAATCCTACGACTGACAATAGGACTGACAAAATATTTGTATTTTTGTTAATTAATCAGTTTAGAGTTTAAAAACCCTAGGGCTGACAAATTAATTTTTTTGAGTTTTTGTTTTGTTTTTGAATTTATCAGTTAGGATTAGAAACCCTAGGACTGACAAATTAATTTTGTTTTGAATTTTTTGTTTTGTTTTTAAATTTATCAGTTAGGATTAGAAACCCTAGGACTGACAAATTAATTTTTTGAATTTTTTGTTTTGTTTTTAAATTATCTTAGGATTAGAAACCCTAGACACAAATTAATTTTTTTTTTTTTTTTTAAATTTATCAATTAGGATTAGAAACCCTAGGACTGACAAATTAATTTTTGAATTTTTTTTTTTTTTTAAATTTATCAGTTAGGATTAGAAACCCTAGGACTGACAAATTAAAATTTTGAATTTTTGGAATTTTTGTTTTTGGTTGTACATTGGTAGGCAATGTTGTATATTCATGTTATTGTTGTACAATTTTTTTTCATGATTTTAATGTTTTTGAATTGTTTTCTTTTGCAGGTTGTTAAGAGTCCGGTACCGTGTACCTACTGCTTTTGTTGAAGCACGGGGGCGCTAACTGTGGCTGACTGGGAGTGGCTTGATGCCCTTGGGCTCAAGCAGGTGGCTCGACTGGAGCCTATGGTCGGGGATCGGGCTTATCTGATGGCCTTGATCAATCTATGGGATCCTCGGACCAACACCTTCCATCTCCCAATAGGGGAGATGACAGTGACCTTGGAGGATGTCTATCGGCTTCTACGGATTCTGATAGATGGACTGTCGATCAGGACGTCACCGCATGATCAATGGACAGCTATACTGATGCGATGCTTCGGGCATGGGGAGGAGCTGGGTGTGGAGGATCCAGTGGAGAGGGCAGAGGGCGACTGCGCATTGGTAGGATTTTGGTCCGATGGTGGCTGGAGAGGGGGGTGTTGGGAGTGAGGCACGCATTCCTTATGGGCCTCATTTCCAACATGTTGCTACCTGACTCGTCAGGTGCGAGGTTCCCATGGAACCTACTGGATTTGGTCTGGCGGTTGGTAGAGTGCCCGACGGAGGCACCGCTAATCATGAGATGGGGACAGATGCTGCTGGCACAGCTCTATGGGGAGTTGTACGAGGTCCACTGCCGGTAGCGAAAGGGGATTAGCTGTAGCTATCTATTGCAGAGTTGGGCTTGGCAGCACATAGCGGTGGAGAGGCCAGCCAGGTTACCGTGGATGACTCGGGTGGAGATGGAGGATAGGGAGATAGGCTATGTAGTTCTGTGGTGGTGATCTAGGGAGCAGGGATAGAGTCGATGGTGGGCAGGTGTCGTAGGGCACTATGCCGATGCCCTCGCTCGGCTTACTCCAGGGGAGGTGCTCTAGCGCCCTTATCGGGACTGTCCAGCCTGGCCGAAGGCTGGAGAGTGGCTCCGATGGGTACGCAGAGAGCGGTGGCTGATTGGGTGGCACGAGACCGAGCATGAGTTCTTCCCCTACAGCCGGGTGACATGATAGTTTGGGGTGCGCCAGGGGTTTCCTGGTGAGCCCGTGGTCTATCGACATCAGGGGGACGAGAGAACTCTGGACCGACCGGTCATCGCACCGCTAGGCGAGGATTCAGACATGGTGATCGATGTCCCGGACATGGATGACATCGGGACTACCGTAGAGTACGACCAATGGTGGGTACTACGGTGATGGTGGGGAGAGGGGCCACTGGGAGGCACGGAGGTGGCAGCAATGGGCGGGGAGGGTGTCGAGGCACCAGGAGATGATTGGGGAGCTCCTCGGGAGGATGCAGACATGGTGGAGGTGGAGGATGAGGATGTGGATTTGGGGGTTCCGGATCAGCCGAAGATGCAGGACATCACGGAGCAGTGGGAGCCAGAGCAGGCTGCTGTTCCAGAGATGCCCATGCCTCAGGCGGATGTGGAGGACATGGAGTCCGGGTTACGCACTGAGAATGCATGGTTGGAGGGGCTGTTGCGGAGGCGCGATGAGGAGTTGGGGGATGCGCTATAGGAGAGGGATCTCCTACGCATGCAGCTGGTAGAGCGAGAGAATGCATTGGCTGCTTACCACCGGTAGGATGGGGGTACTGATGCGGCATGGGAGAGGGATCTCCTACGGATGCAGCTGGCGGAGAGGGATAGGGTTTTGGTGCAGTGCGATGATGCAGTAGCTTATTACCATCGATGGGAGGCAGAGTGGTTGCAGTGGGAGATAGATTGGTCTCGACATCGGATGGATATGGAGGGAGAGATTATCCACCTCGATGGGTGGCTACCTGAGCCCTCGGGAGGTGGATCGTCATGCCGAACGAGGGGCAGTGATACTGAGCAGTCAGCATCATCTCATCGCAGGCGACTGGATGAGGGAGGGGGTAGCAGGCATGATGCGGGGGCTAGCAGTAGCCACCCTGAGGGGTCCCATAGGACCCACACCATGGGGGGTAGTTCCCGTCGCACCGATCCTACGTGATCATGGTGGCCGATGCCCTAGGCTTGGGGGTTTTTGAGCTTTTGGATTGTGCGGGGTCAGATGACCGGTTATTGTAGCCTGCGGGCATTTTTGATGATATATACAGATGACTTTATTTTGTTTATGCGAGTGATGATTTGATTTTATGCATGATGAGTGATGAGTATGGATGTATGCATGTTAATTTATTTCGATGGATGCATATGTTATGATGAATGCAAATGTTTTTGATTTATATGTGATATGCAAAATGTAATGGATGAATTGAATTTGTGTTGTTTGGTTAGGGCACCATAGACTGTTTAGGACTTTGTGGCTTTTTGTCCTAGGGGATTGTTGTGGTAAATGACTTTTCATGTATACATGTGGTTTTTTGTATTTTCTGATGGTAATGTGAGGATGAAAAGTAGCGCAGTTGGTTTAGAAATGTAGCTAAGGTTTTTTGAGACTCAGACGGTTTTAACTCACTAGCCACGACTGTACTTTATCTTACAAGACTTTTGAACAAGGTATGAATCGGACTTGTCTTTGACCAAGCTATTTCACATCCCTGTGTGTGCAATTGAGTTCATTTATGTGGTATTTGTCAGGATACCGCCAGTGCCAGATAGGCTGTCAACCAAACCTGTACTGAGGATCACCTAATTAGCTCCACTAACTCCTTTGTTGTATTTAGTCGGATTAATCTGCGGTGCTATCTAGGATACCATAAGCTAGCTCATCCACATGCAAACATTGATCTGTACACGAGTTAATGTGACAGATATATCGTCATGCGGGAGGTTTACCGCCAGTGACCGATAGGCTATCCACCAAACCGGTACCGAGGTTTGCCTCATGACCTATCGGAATGTTGAGAGTTCCAGGGATTCAAGTTCGACTCCCTTCTTTTCTTCAATTGTATTGGGATACTTGCTCTTTTGTAGTGATAAAAATCACTGTTTATTTTTATATATTTTTCTTTTGAGCAAGGGATTGGAATTTTGAGTGATAAGAATCACTATTGGATGTGCGTTTTGATGTATGCACTCTGGTGGTGATGTCAAATTTTTGGAGTTTTGACTTTTTGCAAAATTTTGATGTTTGCAACTTTTTGAGAACTGGGGATTCTTGGGGAATTGGGTAGGGAAGATGCTTGTCCTTTTGCCAACTCTCAACATTCTTGGGGTCATTCGCACAGGGGGATGAGCAAGATAACCATTTCGCTTATGGTGACCTGGATTATTGTGCAGGTTTCATCTTTCATTCACACAACTTGGGAATTTTTATGTGTTTTAATTTGTGTTGGGATGCTACGTAACAAGGTGTGATCCAAGTAGAACTCTACCTTCGTAAAATCTATCTGACTTGGTACAGTATGTGGCTAGAAAGCAAAATGATGACTGAAAGATGAAAACTCTTGATACATTAGAAGACCACTGACTCTAGTGTGGTAAAAAAAAGTAATGAATGGAGTTTTATTTTTTTTTGGACTGCTTATAAAATGGAGAAATGTGGAACAAGATGGACTAGCGGAGTAATTACGATCTATGGTGCCTTTGACTCGTAAGACCACAAATATGCAATGTATGGATGCGATGCTTAATGCAACTACATATTTTTGTATTTTTGATGGATTGATTTTTGTGAATATGAAGATGAGATGCGAGAAGAGCTTTTTATTGATGAATTTGAGCATGCCTGGAAATGAGATGCAAATTTTTGTTGTTTTTGATGATTTTACTATTTTTGAATTTTCTTATTTTTGACCAAGCGATTGTAGGAATCCTTGGAGCATTTTGGGATTGACCAAGCGATTGTAGGAATCCTTGGAGCATTTTGGGATTGACCAAGCGATTATAGGAATCCTTGGAGCATTTTGGGATTGACCAAGCGATTATAGGAATCCTTGGAGCATTTTAGGATTGACCAAGCGATTATAGGAATCCTTGGAGCATTTTGGATTGACCAACATTAAAACCAAGCTTGGAGCATTTTGGATTGACCAAGCGATTATAGGAATCCTTGGAGCATTTTGGGATTGACCAAGCGATTATAGGAATCCTT
Source organism: Wollemia nobilis (assembly GCA_028583015.1). Classification (NCBI taxonomy): domain Eukaryota; kingdom Viridiplantae; phylum Streptophyta; class Pinopsida; order Araucariales; family Araucariaceae; genus Wollemia; species Wollemia nobilis. Next base: position 58,888 of record JAQPPZ010004832.1, read on the forward strand.
GGAGCATTTTGGGATTGACCAAGCGATTGTAGGAATCCTTGGAGCATTTTGGGATTGACCAAGCGATTATAGGAATCCTTGGAGCATTTTGGGATTGACCAAGCGATTGTAGGAATCCTTGGAGCATTTTGGGATTGACCAAGCGATTATAGGAATCCTTGGAGCATTTTGGGATTGACCAAGCGATTATAGGAATCCTTGGAGCATTTTGGGATTGACCAAGCGATTATAGGAATCCTTGGAGCATTTTGGGATTGACCAAGCGATTGTAGGAATCCTTGGAGCATTTTTTTTGGGATATGGCTCTCTTAGATATGGAATGGTCACAAATGACTGATGTTCAAGGGTTCTGGTTCCTTGATTCTGTCAAGAGAGGCTAGCCGGTACGTCTCGGGTCCTATTTTGCTATCAATTACATATGGACCTAACCAATTTGCTATGAACTTGTCCCTTAGGTGGGACGACAAACTAGAGTTCTGTTGGTTTTCCTTCAAGACCAAATCACCAACCCGAAAGTCCCTCAGGTGAACTTTCATGTTGTAAGCTTTCTTAAGTCGCTCTTGATAGATACGTAAATGCTCGAGAGCATTAACGCATCATTCGTCAAGCAACGTAAGCTGGTCTAACCAGGCCTGCCATGCAGCGTCATCATCGATGAACTCTTGCATTGATATGCGCAGGGAAGGAATTTCCAACTCGAGAGGCATGACTGCCTCGGAGCCATACACGAGCGAAAATGGAGTTGCCCCAGTGGGCATCCGAATGCTAGTGCGATAAGCCCATAGGGCAAGTGGGATTTGGATGTGCCAATCCTTATGACTATCTATGACCATATTTTTAAGGATGGCAACTAGCATTTTGTTTGACGCCTCTGCTTGCCCATTTGCCTATGGATAATAGGGTGTCAAAAAACTATGCTGAATTTTGTACTTTGTGGTCAAAGCACGCACGTCTTTGTTCTTGAATGACGTCCCATTATCCGAGACTATTTTGGATGGAATACCAAAATGACATATGATGTTATGCAAAATGAACTCCACAATGCGGGGTCCTATCGTAGAGGTAAGCGGAACTGCTTCCACCCACTTGGTGAAATACTCTGTGGCCGTTATGATAAACGTGTGATGGCCTGACGATGCAGGGGAGATCTTTCCAATTAGATCGAAGCCCCACTACAAAAATGGCCAAGCGGACTGGACTGTCTGCAAGGCCTGGGAAGGTACATGCATCAAATTGGCATGATGTTGACACTTCACGCACTTCCTGACATATGTGCAACAATCTCGCTCTAAAGATGGCCAATAATAGCCCATGCGAAGAATGCGCTTTGCGATGGCCATACCACTGAAGTGGCCACCACATGTACCATCGTGCGCTTGGGCGATCGCCCAAGTGGACTCTTGTTGGTCCAAGCAATGAAGGAGGATTCCTTCATAGCTACGATGGTACAAAATGTCTCCTATCAAGACATACTTAGCCACTTTCTGCTTGAATGCTCATTTTGCGGCATGCGTCAATCCAAGCGGGAGATTACCTAACTTGAGGTAGTCTCTAATGGGTAAATACCAGTCCTGCTGATCGGAAGCCTCGATGGTATGAACAACCAATCCCTCTTGAAGTTCATCCCTAGCAAATGCTGAGTGGGAGAGAACTTGTAAGAATAGCATTGTGTTGCTATTAATGGGAGTAGGGGAGAACAAGGACCCCCAGTTGGCATGTTTCAGATGATCATGGATTCGAGAGAACTTATCCGAGGATGGTTCAATCTGGATCATGTGGATTCCTGGCGTCAAGTCAGAGCTTGCACGCTCCATCATGGATTGTGATAGGGTTTTGACTTGAATGGTTGTCATATCACCAGAAAGGTCTTGCGGGATTAGTGACCCCAAGGAGGCCATAGTGTCCGCAAAATGATTCGATGACCGAGGGAGTGCCTCGATGTCGTACCACTCAAGTTTTGCCAAGAATTTGTCCACAAGGGCTTTATAAGCCTGTAGAACTGGGCATTTGCATTGGAATACCCCTTTGACTTGATTGACAATTAACAACGAATCACCAAAGATGTTCAGTCATTTGATGTTCATGGTGATTGTTGTCTGAAGACCTATGAGCAAGGCTTCATACTCTGCATTATTGTTGGTGCATGGGAAATTTAATTTAAATGATAGGGGCATTGGAGTGCCCTGTGGTGTGAAGAATACTATTCCCGTGCCACCACCTTGCTCACATTTAGAACCATCAAAAAATAGGGTTATGTCAGCCTGTGACTCAGGCTCATCAGAATCTAGTGATTCTGAGACATGGAAGACCCCATCATCGGGTAGTTCTATGACTAGAGGCTGATCATCTTCGAGAGGAGCCTCTGCTAGTTGATCGGCTATGACCTGTCCTTTGATGGATTTCTGTCCAATAAACTCTATGTCAAATTCCGTCAACAACATGATCCATTTCGCCGTGCGACTACTATGATAAGTACGACTCATCATGTATCGCAATGGATTCTCCTTAGACACAACATACGTAGTGTTGCTCAAGCATGTAGTGGCATAGATTTTTGGTAGCAAACACCACCGCCAAGCAAAGTTTCTCGACGTATGCATAGTTAAGTTCATAACTGACCAGGGTGCGGCTAAGATAGTAAGTAGCCTATTCTTTGTGAAGTTCATTCTTCTGGGCTAGCATGGCGCCCAGTGCCACCTCAGTAGCTGAGATGTATAAGTAGAATGACACTCCTGGTCTAGGTGGTGCCAATACTGGCGATGAAGCCAAGTATCGTTTGATGTCATCAAAGGCTGATTGGCACTCGTCATCCCAGTGAAATGCTACCCCCTTGTGCAATAATTTGTTCATGGGTCGGCACTTGTCAGATAGCTGCGCTATGAAGCGCTTAATTGACGTGACCTTTCCCTGTAGACTTTTGAGCTGCTTAATGGTAGTTGGGGGAACCATTTCAAGGATTGCCTTGACTTTGTTTGGGTCCACCTCGATGCCTCGCTTTGAGACTATGAAACCCAAGAGTTTTCCAGATGTGATGCCAAATACGCACTTCTTGGGATTCAGTCTGACTTTATGCTCCATGAGGCGATCGAGGATCTTGCTTAAGTCATCGAGATGATCTGGGCGCAAAAGAGACTTGGCCAACAAATCATCCATGTAATCTTCCAAAGTTTTATGCATGTAATCATGGAAGATGTACGTCATGGCACGTTGGTAGGTGGCGCCAGCATTTTTAAGGCCAAAGGGCATGACCTTATAACAAAATGTCCCCCAAGGCATTGTGAACGCCATTTTTAGTTGGTCCTCGAGATTGATACGAATTTGATTGTATCCCGAGAAACCATCCATGAGGGATAGCATTTCGTGACCTGCTGTAGCGTCTACCAACGCGTCGATGCTTGGCAAGGGAAAATCATCCTTAGGACTCGCTTTGTTTAGATCTCGAAAATCAGTGCATATGCGAATCCTCCCATCGGGATTTTTGATGGGCACCATGTTGGACAGCCATGGCGGATAATCCATGCAGATGACAAACTATGCATCCAACAGCTTTTGCAATTCATCTTTGACCATCAAGGCCACTGTTGGGTGCATCTTACGTAGTTTTTGCTTAACTGGCTTGATTGTCGGATCAAGCGTAAGATTATGCGTGACTAGCTACGGATCTAGCCCCGGCATGTCTCTGTATGACCATGCAAAAACCTCCTTCTTCTCTTTGAGAAGGGCAATGTAGTCGGCTTGCTCTTCAGGGGATAAGCTTACCCCTAGCTTGATAATCTATGGATTCATTGGATCCAAGCCGATGTCTACGTCAGTCGTCTCCTCGATCGACATGTGGGATCCGTCCTCCAACTGATGTGGAGTTGGGATCAAATGGATATCATTAGCCGAGTTTAAATCTGCGTTGGGAACCTCGGGTTCCTCTTCAGAATGAAAGATATCCCGAGTTGTCCCTGGGGTGAAATGAAGCATTTTATCGAAAGGCCGATGACTCGATGGGGATGGAGGTGAATTGACGTGATCCCAGTCAATGGCATCTATGTCTAGATGCAAGGACCATGCTGGATCGGCCGGATTGTGGATGGGTGCGGTTAAGTCAATGGAGATCATGTGGATGAAATGATTTTGGTCTCCATTACCATGGGTGTGATGACTCAAACATTCTGGATGTTCTCTATGTTCTGGATCTGGCTCTAGAGGTACGGGCATGAATGGATCGGCCCTATGTGCTAATAGGAGGATAGGGTCTACCCTCGACACTGATATCACCCTAGGGTCTCGGAGTGGAAGGTGCTCTTCATGTACCTAGAGCAGCGGATCCAACACTTGATCCCACCCTGTTGGGTCTACGTACCACTCGTGCCCTGGCACTATGCCCATCTATGCAAATATGTCATTAATCTCCAAGGGGTATCGTTGTTGCATTTGTCGCATGTGGTTGAGATAGGCCATCTCAGTTTCATCTTTCGAATCACTATCGGAGATCCAAAAGCGTTCATTAGCTCCAACAACTGCTTGAGGCATATGAGGCTCATCCTGCTCAAGCAAATTAATCTGGCCCCATTGTTGTTGGTCCACGCTCCGTGGGGGGACCTGATTCTCTTGACGCGGCACTGGCTCGATTGGAGCCTCTAGAGGGAACAGGGTCAAAAGGATCTCTTGATAGTTATTCATGGGAATCCCTTGTGAGTGATCACTATCGGATTCGAAGGGATCATATGACACTGGTTCATATTTTGATTCATCCTTCGAAGATCCTTCTGGACATTGTTTATACCTTCCTTGAAAGTGAGTTCCCAAACTTTCGCCTCTCTCTAGCAAAGGAGAAGGGTTATTGATGTTAACAAGGGTGGTTGTTGACCATGGGAGGTAATCTCCCAATGTATATGTTGTGTTTGGGTTGGCATAAGGATCTGATGCCAATCCACCCTTGTTGCCTATTCCTAGGCCTTGCATGTTTTCCACCAAGATGTCCAAGGGTAGGGGGTGGTTGAACCCTACTCCCGACTTGTCATAAGGCATTTGGTATCTTGGCTGGCAAAGGACACGCACTCCTTGCTCATACCTGCCTAGCCCGTATCCATGCCAATTGCATTGGCCAAGATATCTCAGAGCGAAGTCCGGGTTAGACAGATAGTTGACATCTTCTGCAAAAGGCTCTTCATCCTCGTCCTTTTGCATGCATGGCTCAGCACCATGGTCAAGGCCCCCATACACAAAATTGGTCTGGTTCGGTGGGTAGCCTAAAGGAACAATTGTCCCGATGGGGAGGCGAGGTCTCCCCATGTCTTGCACGGACTCTAGCATGGTCGTTGCTACGACATTCCACACTAGATACTCCCCCAGGCCCGTACTGGCCATTTCAACAGTAATTGTTGGCGATTGAGAGGGAGGGAATGGAAGCTCTTCCTGAGTCCATTCCATGTTGGGTGGACTAGGAGCCTCAACTTCCATTGTGCTAGGCATCTCTTCGGTAGAGATGGTTGATATTGTTGGCAGCGCCTCTTCCAGGGGTTGAGCCTCTTCCAGGATTTGCTTCCCTTTGTCCTTCTGTTTAGCCATGATAGGTGGCATTGGTGGTGAAGGAGCTGACGATGAAGATGCACCTGGCTGGGGTTTTGATGGATTTATCACCAGTGGTGCTTGCGGCATCGGACCCTGTCTAGATGGATTTAACTAAAAATCCAAGTGCGTCGATGGGAGGGTCGATTGTGGCATCAATTGCACCGCATTGCAATATTTGAAGGGTTCTAAGTCCACCGAGACTACATGTACTTCCCATTCAAATGCATACTTCAAACACTGGTGAGCTATCGAAGGGACACACTTCATGTCCCTGATCCATGGCCGCCCTAGCAATATGTTATACGCCATCTCGCCTTCCAAAATATGGCACAATGTAGGTATCATCTTTTGTCCTACCTGAATGGGTAGAACAATTGTGCCAACTATCGAGCATATCGCATCATTGAATGCTCGTAGTGTGTAAGTGGAAGCCATGATGTGAGAGGTTGGAAACTTCAGATGTTTCAATGCTGTTGTAGTAATGATGTTACTGGATGAGCCAGTGTCTATCAACACCCTCTTATACGGGATCCCGTTGACCCATGCGATAACGTGCAGGGGTGGATCTGCCATGTCATCAGACACTGATTTTACTTCATCTTCTCGAAAGGTGATGACTGGCTCCATGCATCATTTTACATGTCCCACGAAGTTATTGAAGGAATTCACTTCATGGGGCTGCAACTCGATGGCTTTCAAAATCTCCATGAGAGCCTCCCGATGGGGCGTTGATTGTTGTATAAGCTCATATATGGAGAGCCTAGCCGACGTGGTCCACAAACTCTACGTGAGTTTGGTCCGTATCATGGCCGTGGGTCTAGGTGGAGGTAGCTGCACAGGGTGTTGTTGAGGTTGTGACATCGATGGAACCTCTCTTGTGGCTGCCTCGGGGGCAACTCCTAGGTATTTCTTGTTCCTAGTCACTATGCTTATCATTCCTACATACCCTTGCATGGGGAAATTTTGTTGCACCTCATTGACCTGAAGGGGTTTTGCCTGTGCCTCATGGGTAGGCAAGGGGTCCTTGAAAACCCCCATCTGCTGGTTGTTTGGCGCTACGGGGTTGTCCACTACCAATGTCTTATTGTCAATCAGGTCTTGTATCAATCCTTTGAACTTCCAACATGCATTCAGGTCATGTCCCCTTCGCCTGTGGAACCTACAATACAAGTCCTCTCTGTATCCCTTAGGCTTGGGAGCATTAGGATCTATGGTTTGAATCTCTGGAAGGGTGATCAAGTTCACCGCTGACAAGCGGTCAAATAGGGAGTCCCTAGACTCCGTATAAGGGGTGTACTATCGCTTAGGGTGACGCTGCTGATTTTGCTCCTATTTTTTATTTTCTCTTTCATAATTGTTAGGAGGCACTGCCTGATAATTAGCCTTTTGAGGCCGTATTTCTTGTGCAGGCTTAGGGACATTTATAGCAACTTGATTAACCGCAGCGGGTTTTTGTTGCGTAGTCCCTGTCTTTGTGTTCTTGTTCCACTCTTTCTTCTTAGGTTTGGCAATTTTGCCATCCTGTATTTTGATCTCTTCGATAATTCTGGCTTGCGCCAGGGCTTCTTCTAAGGTGGCATATTGTTGCAGCTGCAATAGCACAGAGATCGATCTCAAACAACTTCGTGAGAACATTTGTGTAAGGTCGGACATAGGGGGAAGGTAGGGTAGCTTGGAAAGTAGAGTCCTCCATCGATTCCCGTAGGCCGCCATGGTCTCTTCCTCATATTGCCTGAGGCTGGCCAGGTCACTCAGTGATGCCTTCTTCTTGGTGTTGAAGGCGAAGCATTCAAGGAACGCATCCACTAACTGATCCAAGTTATTGATGTTGTGCTTCGGCAACTGGGTGAACCAATCCGAGGCAGGGCCCGTGAATGTGGTTATAAATGTCCTTAGCAACAGCGCATCATTATCCTGAATGCCAAAGCATTGGCTCAGGAATCTTGTCACATGCTCTTGGGCATCCTCTTCACCCTTAAAGACTGCCAACTGAGGCAGCTTGAAGTGTTCGGGGTAAGGAGGTGCAGGCACTGACGGATGCACAGGGTGACTGCGGAGTTGGCGTAACGTGGGCTTTTGGGGCCCAGAAGCTTTGGTTTCCATAGACTCCAAATGCTCTAACAGCGCTTTGTATGCATCGAAAGATTTAATCTCTTCCTCTTTAGTTTGCTCCCATTGTGGGTTGTGGGAGACTTGAGGCCTATGGGGGGGTGGCCGGATAGCAACCCCTCCGCCTTGGTAGGGCATTTCGGCCCGCTCTACTTCTTGTTCATACTCCTCGTAAACTTCCTGAGGAGTCTCTGGGCGAGACCTATGACCCTGAGTGGGTCCCCGCGGAGGGTACCCATCGTTGTTTCGGGGAGTGGCCTCCCTCTCAGGTCTATGGGGTCTCGAAGGCAAAACTTGACGAGGTCACGGAGACCTATCCCGCACCAAGGGATTATGCCTCTCATATGGTTTCGCTCTTTGGGTGCGAGGGGTTGGAACCCTCTCAGGTAGGTTATGAAGCAGCTCATCTGTTTGGCGCTGAATGCGCTCCTTGCTAAGGCGGTATAGACGCTCTAGCTATTGCTGATCTTGCTCAAGCCGCGTGATCTGGGCTTGGCGGGCGGCATGTCTGGTGACTGCCAGGTCAATTTGGTCTGCCATCTTGGGCCTAGGAGGCCTGGATGCCTCTCCTATGCATTTGCCTCGGTCGTGATGATCCGAGATCTCAATGGGTTGCTTCCCTCTGTCGAGGTTGGCGGCATTTACCCGAGGCTCTGGCCTCAGTGGGTAACCATGGTATCTAGCAGGTGCGGAAGCGCAAGGCTCCCATGCTATATATTGCTCTCGAGGAATGTGATGGTCTTCCTCGTACTCCCTTTCATAGGTGTGAAAGGGGTGGGCGGAGTTAGCTCGCCCGGTTTGGAGAGCCCTACGCTCTGGGGTTTGTCTATTGGTTCTAACAGTGATGGGAGGCAAAGGAGGGATGCCATAGTCATGTGGCCTCTCCTCATGGACACTATGCCTCTCTAGCACTTCATCGCACGGTGGCCACTCATATCTAGCTTCTAAGGGAGCTTTTCTATCTACGTTGAGTGCCACATGTAAATATTCTTCCTGAAAGGGGCTGTGATGAACGGGCGTGTCCCCCAGAGGGGTGTCCCTATAATTCCACCTTGACATGGAATGATGCGGACTCTCTTGGGGGTCAGGCCGCCAAGGCGGTATGGCCAAGTCCTTAGGGCTAAAGCGGAGGTGACTTGTGCCCGCTCCTTGTACACTTTTCGTAGCTTTTGCCCTTGATTGGGCTTGGCTACGGGTGTACACCATGGTGGTGCTCTTCTACAAGCTAAGCAGATTTTTATCTCTTTTATGATTTTTTTATGCTACACTTAAATAGAAAAGAACACACACATACACAAATGGTGATTATCTCATTTAAAGGTTGAAAGTGTGTCCTAAAACTGGTTTAGTGTGTTTTGTTGTTGTTTTTGAGGTTTTTGTAAAGAACGTTTAAATGCAAAATGAAGGCTCTTATGGCTCCCAAAATTGGTCGCCCCTTCGATATACCATTGCCAGACCGATATACCAACCTCTCTATATACCCGCCCTTACGTGAGGGAAACTATAGGTACGTGAGAGCAGATGGTACATGGAACATAGGCGGTACGGAAGGGGAATCACTCTATTTATGACACCTACCATAGAAGACTTATCCTCGCGTGCTGGGAATCACCCCAGCTACACTCGGTCAGCTTTCATCAGGATTTACGTCTAGCAATAGTAGCGATCGGGGTGTATGAATGCAAAATTCAAGCCAAGGTGGTGATGAAATCCACCATTGGTCTTGATCAAGGGCTAGGGTTTTACGACCAGCGCCTTGGTTTTTAAGTTGCCACGTGGTGTGTGGGGTTTATTTTAAGAAAATTGAAACAAGCAACAACATATTTCCCTAAGCAAGCAAGTAATCAGAAAATAGAAAACAAAAACAAAAAAATGACAGGAACTGTTAAAAACCTTACCTCTTTTCCGCCCAAATCGGTTGTCTTTGACTCTTGGCCCTGAAACTGCATAGATAGAAATTCGTCTCTGGGTGAGACGAATACTAGAACAGAATTCGTCCCAGGCTGAGATGAATTCCAATTCATCCTAGGGTAAGACGAATTCTAGTATTGTATTTTGCCACAAGCTGGAATGAACAATAGTCAAAGTTCAAAAAATGGCACCTGTAAGCAAGAAAACACAAATTTTGATCAGTTTCTTGATCTCAAAAATTAGGGGACAGGGTCCCACCATGATCGCCACTAAAAACACGAGATTTCAGAAGAATGCAAAGGAAATGTAACGCTTTGATCCTAGAAATTTGAAATGCATAAAATAGGGAAAGAGAGACGAATTGAGACTGAAATGAAAGAAGTATAGAAAGCACACCCTCTTTTTATTTATACTCTCTCAATATCGGTTACAAAGATGTCTCCCACATTTTTAAGGGCTAGGAGCATCTAACATGTTTCGGTTACAATAGTGACTAGTGATCCTCCTTCCGCGTGCCCACATGTAAAATGGGTGGGCCAAAGTGTTTCTACCACTGGTGTGAATGAATATTTGATCCTTGCTGCTCCTCCTACATTCAAAGAAACAACAAAATCGTTAGTAGCACCTACGAATAAGACAAAGCATGTGATCCTCAAACCTACAATAAGTGGATGAGAAAATGAATTAAACTGTAACTAAAACTTATCCAAATGACATGAAAACTTGGCAAAGACATAGAAACATCACCAAGAAGGCATTGCAAAAGGAACAGTCGAGAAATTCCTCACCGATTTGAATTCGCTCCTGGGCGGGACGGATTCGACTGTAATTCGTTCCGGGGTAGGACGAATTCACCTGCAACAAAGCGCCGAAGTGATATTGCCCCAAATGTCGCATCTAGGGAGCTCCAAAAGACCTACAAACTTGGGGTTAGCTAATTGGAGGCATTTTGGGAAGACCCAGATGGTCAGATTTCCCCAATTTGGCCTCCATCAATGGGAATTTGATGCTGCTACCTGCAAGTTAGTGAGGACAACAAAAGCGATAAAACATGATAAGATTTGATCAAAGCATTATGAAATCAGAATTACAAGCTATTTAAGCAGCATAATATGGAATGCAAAATAAAAAAATGACAAAAAGAACAATCTACCATGAATTCCCAATCGTTCTTAAAAAATAAGATTAGGCTCGCAGCAGTGCGGGCGCCCGAGCGGGCCGCCCACCGTTGGAACCTGATTTCGGCACCAATCCACTTGGGATGGGCCCAAAATCTCTTGTAATGTGTTGTCGATGAATTGGTAGATCGATGTGGTCAAGTGTCGGGTTTTGGATCCGGATTCACACTTCCAATAACCACCCAATGACCTCCCTTGCGAAAGAGATCAAGGATGTGGAAGAGGTGAATCAAAGGTAAAGCGCGGTATTAATTTGGCAGCACTTCGTTGCTTAAAAATGCTTCCAACCTGTCCTCTTTGGGGTGAGGAAGCTCACCAATTTATAGACCCAAGGGGTCTCTTTGGATGGGCATGCAGGGGCGCCACTTGGCGGCCATGCCTTCCCAAGAGGGAGGAGATTCCTCCCTGACTTGGGCTTCCATGACTGCCCTTGTGATAGTCCTCTAACGTTCAATTTGCTCACCTACGCGTGCATGCAAGGCAGGGAGCATTAATTGACTGTCCTTGGCTGCCATTTGGCATAATTTCTCTTTTTTCCCGTTGAACCTGGAATTCGCCCTACCCAGGAGCGAATTTAGAATTCATCCCTGGGTGGGGCGAATCCCATTTTGAATTCATCCCAGGGTGGGACGGATACTGAGCAAAGTGCCTGAAGGTGCCAAATTGATTTTTGACCTTCCAAAATTGTTGTAAAAGTGGTTAGGACCACTGTTTAACCTCTGAGGGCTGCCCTGGGGGCTGTGTGTGTCAAAGCGATCATTGTTTGCAGTCACATAATCGGATTGGTGTTGTTTTGGTGTCTACACATTGTTCGGGGTTAGACAAATCAGCCCTTCCATTTCTCATCAATGAAGGAAGGCATGAGGAAATATTTTATTATCCGTAGGTCCATTATGCTATGCAAGTACGATGTGCCTCTACACTAGATGAGTACAAAGAACACTTATCTAGGATTGAACCTCAAGTGAACACAACTTATCTTAATCAAGGGAAGCTCATAATCAATATTTTAGACTATCCTAAATGAGATAGGCCCTAGGGTGATACTTCTAGGACTCATAGGTCCCACACGACTGGATAGATAAATCATGTTGTTGTGAGATATGTTGAACACCAAGCACAATTTAGCCAACTTTGATGAGATAAATCTTGCTTGGACCACCAACATAAATTATAAAAAAAAAAAATTGAACAACAAATAAATGATCTATTTCAAAATCCTACATGAGAGGGTCCCTACCCCAAGTACCCATAGATAGGGGGTTCATTATAGGAAACCTAATTTTAATAAATATAGGCCTCCCAGGCCTAACCCAATTCTACCTCCTTCACCTCCTAGGCCTAATCAAGACTTGTCTCATAAGACAAACATATATCGTCTTCCATAGGTTCTTAACCCTTCTTGTAGGCCAACTCAAGGGACACCTTACAAGGCCTACATTGAGCTTGAACCGAAGGAAGAATATCCTAAAGTTACTTATGGAGGTAGGGTGGATGAAATTCAACCACTATGCAATAGGCTTGATATTCTTCACCCTTGTCCATAGGGTCAAAACAAAGAAGAGGGAATCAAATCCTTTGATGCATACAAAGTATTTATAGAATGCATGGAAGTGATAGAGAACAAGACCTCATGGTCTAGACTTCAGACACCCATGTTGTGCTAGATTTGTAGTCAATTTCTTCACCCATAAATACCTTCCCCTCCCTATCCAGATCATTTCAAAATTCCTAAGTTGGATAAATTTAAAGGAGAGGAAGATGCACAGGAGCATGTCACCAGATTTTTGAATCACTGTTCTGCATCCAAGAAAATGATGCCTTACTTTTGAGGATATTTTTGCTTACCCTCTTTGGCCCTACCATAGAATGGTACAATCAACTGCCAAATTATAATACCTATTATGGGTGTGTACATAGCTCCATATGGAAATCAGGACCAGGTGACGCAACGCTTGTCTGGGGATCCAAGCTTCTTTCTCAAGAAGGGTAGAGCTAGAATTGTGAGTCTTAGCTAGATAGATGGGATCTCTTGATTGATAGTGGTCCTGAGTGATACAATGGTAGGGCTTCTACTATGTCATATTAGTGGTTGCCACTTACCATGGAATTTGGAAGAGATTATCTATGACATTAGGGACCAACAATTGTGGTTTTTTTAGTGTTTGTACATCTTATATCAGTTGTACATGACTCTCCATATGGTTTTCTACATAGGGGGTAAGGCATTGGTACTTACCTCTTTATTATAAGTATGTTGTTGGGAGCACATGGCCATTAGGAGACCTATAGGATTACCCTTGATAGGGATGGAGGATGGGAGGACTAGAGTGTTCTATTTGCATTTGCACATAGGGGTCCATGGGTGAATTATCCATGATACAACGAGGAGGCTATTTTATGAGCAAATTGTACATGCTATCTGGTGGAGATCCTAGAGAGAGTTTTAGGGATGGAGAGAGGATGGTTTTGATCTAGCTTGTGTAAGGTGAGTCATTTGGATTTGAATGAATTAGGGAGAGGTGGATTTGCACTGCATAGACTAGGTTCTCTGCTAGTTTGGATTATAATTGGACATTCCTAGGACTAGGGATGTCACATTTTCTAGGGTGACTTGAGATACCACTAAAATGATTGATGCTCCTAATATGGTGCAGTTCATGTATACACAACATGATAATTATGTGGTCACCATGGCCGATGGGGATAATACTGAAGTGATTCATAGGTATAGACAGTGGTACTATAGAATTCGGTCTATGCATATCACCAGGCTGAGAGGTAGGATCCATCAGGAAACTAATAAGGTTTTCGAACAATGGTGAACTACTAGTTATTAGTAGTATAGAGCATAAGCATCTCCTAAGATATAGAGGCCATGCACCAAAGTAGGGCACCTAATCCAGAGGATAGCCAAATCATAAAAGGCTATTGGTACTAGAGAGAGGTCTAGTGGGGCAAGGGAGGAGAGGGTAGCATCTCCTCAATAGGAGGGGATACCTAATTCACCTGGGAAGGGAGTGATGGTAGAGGAGGTAGGAGAGATAAGTGATATGGTAGCTCTTCGAGTAGATAATATGAATCTAAGGACTCAAGTTTAGATTTTAGAGGCAGAGCTCGCATAGGCACAAAGATCAGTTGGATCAAGGAGCTAGGGCTCTTGTTCCTACATATTCCTAGTCAACTTAGTTAGGGAGGAATAGTTTAGGGGGAGATCTATCTTGGGATATTTAGGTAGTGGATTTCTATCAGGGATTGTACTTTATGGTAGTGCTTGTGTAGTAGATATAGCCATTACTTATATATTTAGCACCTCTAAGTTGCTCGAGATCAATGTCTCACTCGATGACTAGGATAGCTACTACAACTAGGTTGGTAGAGTTTCAACCACAATGACCCCCTAGGAATGTCGAGTCTCAGAGATATAGGATCTTGATGAGGCCATAGATGTATATTATTTTTTGTACTATATCCCTTAGTGATTGAGTATACCAATTTTTGTAGATTATGGCATACCAGTTTGACTTTATTTTTTACATTTTGGTATATATATTGATATTTTGTCTATACAACATTGTATGATTTGATTTATGGGTTGATTTATTGGATTTTCTTATGATGGTTTGTGTTATGGAATTTCTTGTAATCATGCTTTGATTTTGAATATTGTTTTTGATCATGCTTAACATAAAATAAAATATTTTTGTAAAGTATTTTTGAAAGATAAAATATGTTTTTATGTGATGATAAAGTTGATGGATTAGCAATGAACCTCAAAGGATGTTGTGTTGTTATCTGACCATTGGTGGAGATCAATGCTTGCTAGGTCATAAATCCTATCTTGTTAGGGATTTATGTATTGCTAATACAAAAACAATTGTGGGCTCAAGATTGACCTTGAGGCTTATGATGATGAAAGAAGGTGTTTATTTTATTTTTAAGAAAAAAATAATTTTGAAAAATAGGTTGATAAATATTATTGTTGTGAGAAAAATAAAGTGATTTAAGCATGAAAATTTGGGAAGGATGACTTGCACTAGGCATAGAATTCCTAGTGTGAGGTTTGAAGCAAATTATTACTAGGAATTATACCATCATCACGAAGTCAAAATGTAATGCATGATAAAATGATTATGTTTATTTTTAAGAATGCAAATTTATTTGAAGCAAATCATTGTGTCACATGTTTAAATATTTTGAATTATATATATATATATATATGTATATATATATATATATATTATTGCTAAAATGAAGTGATAGGGATTAATGTAAATTATTACAAACAAATGTTTTCCAGCAAAATTTCAAAGAAATATTTTAAATTATTTCAAGGACAAAGTCAAATTTATCGAGAACTAGTGTGTGATGTATGAGTTCATTATCTATCTTGATTCACATAATTATAAAAATATCTCATACATTATATATGTGTGTTCTTTGTGAAATTGATTTACCAATTAAGGTAATGATGCAAGCTAACTTTTATGAACCAATGTGTGTACAAGTGAAATATCTATTGACCATAATTTTGTGCATGCAATTGTACTGAACTACTATGTAATTCAAGTCACCAAAAGCTACCTAATCCACAAGTGGACATTGGTATGTACAAAACAAGGCCATCAATGTGACAGACATGTCACCACATGTAAGGATACTGCCATTGCCAATCTAGTTTGATACCACAACATGGCCTAATTAGGTACTCATTTACATATAATAGTTTGTGAAAAAATCTCGATGGGGAAAAACCAACTATTAGAGGCTTGTCTTTGTATGGTGAAGATTGTCCTCTTTATACAATAAAGAAATATGAGTCCTAGAAACATGGCCTTATTAGGTACTCATTTACATGTAATAGTTGGTGAAAAAATCCTTGTGGGAAAAAACTAACTATAAGATGAATAGAGGTATGTATTCGTATGGTGAATATTTTCCTAGTAAAACCAATTGAAAGCACAAGGATACGAAAGCAAACAAAAGGGAAATGTAACGCTAAGTCCTACGAACGAGAATGCATGAAAAGAGGGAAAAAAAACAAACTAAAATGAGATTTAAAGCAAATGTAAAGGTGCAGCCCTTTATTTTATTAATTTCCTCAAGATTGGGTTACAATACGTCTGCTCCATTTTTAGGGGCTAGGAGCATCGGACATAGTTTGGTTACACCATGAATGATACATTCCCCTTAGGGATATTTTGCGTGCCCACATTGAAAATGGGCAAACCAAAAATTGTCGTCGGTTGCGTGAATGCGTCTATAGTTCCTTGTTGCCCATCTTGTGTCGAACTCCTACATTCAAAGAAATAGCAAATGGTTAGTAACACCTGCGGATGGAGGGAAACATGCGATCCCCAAGGCCTACGGTCAATGCATGCATAAAATAATTAAAACGATAACTAAAACATATCGAAATAAGCTGAAATTTTGACAGAAGCAAGAAAACATTACCAAGAACACACTGCAAAAGGAACAGTCGAGAAATATCCCACAAATTTTTAATTGCTTCGAGGTGGGACGATTAGGACTGTCATAAAATGCCAAAAGGTGACCTCCTAAATGTCCCATCCAGGGTCCTCCAAAACACCTAAAAATTTGGGGTTAGGTAAAACGAGGCATTTTGGAATGACCCAGAAGGTTAGATTATGCAAATTTTGCCTCGATCGCCCTGTATCTTATGATGCTACCTGAATGTTAACGAAAGCAAGAAACATTGAAAGCACAGTCAAAACTCATCAGAATCACCTAAAACTTGAATGGCAGCATATGTAAATGACCTAGAATAAAATGCAAAAATAATAGTAGGGAAATCTACCATAGATTTCTAATCGCTCTAGGGTGGAGCAATTAGGACTGCAATAGTGTGGGGGGCACCCGGGGGCAGGACGCCCACCGTTTGGGGCTCGGTTTCGACACCAATCCACTTGGGATGGGTCCAAAACCACTTATGGGGTTGTTTCAAAAAATTGGGTGGGGTATTGTGGCCAAATGTTTGGGTTTTGGGTCCAGATTGCACTTCCAATAATCACCCAATAACCTCCCTTCCAAAAGAGAGATCAAGGATGTAAGAAGCACAAGCGATGGGTGAGGATGTAATTTGGTAGCACTCCGTTGCTCCAAATGCTCTCACTCTATTCTTTTTTTGGGGGTGAGAAGACTAACCATTTTATAGCCCTAAGGGTCTCTGTGAATGAGCATGTAGAGGCGCCACTTGGCCATCATGCCTTGCCAAGGGGAAGAAGATTCCTCCCTGATTAAGGGCTCCATGACTGCCTCTATGACTACCTCTTTGAGCTCAAAAATGCTCACTCATACTCCCATGCATTGAAGGTGGAGTTGAGTGGCAGATCTGAGCTACCATTTTTCAAGGTTTGACCTTTTGCCCATAAAACTTGCTATTCACCCCACCCTGGAGCGAATACTACTAATCATCCCGGGGTGGGATGAATACCAGTTTGTAATCATCCCAGGGTGGAACGAATATGGAGCAGAGTGCCTAAAAGGTGCCAAATTGACCTCTGACCTTCCAAAACTATTGTGAGAGTGGTTAGGACCATTGTTTAACCTCTGGGGGATTTGTATGCCAATTCGGTCAGTGTTTGTCATCACATAATCAGATTGGTGTTGTTTTGGTGTCTACAAATGCCCCTTTTTGGGATGCACTGTGCGTGGCGCAGTGCTGAGAAAAAATAGATAACCAAAGCACTAATGATTAGGTTTTCTCAATAACCTAACCAACTTTTGATGCCCCAAGTATGGGAAGGGCATTCATTCTTGAATCCTTGCTTTTGACGAGCTAAGGAGTTTAATTCAAATGTTAACCTTTTTTGGTGAGGTGTTACTTAATCTTGGACATTGTTCAGTCATGAATAGGCAAAGGGCGCAACCTTTTGCCTATGGGAACCTTGAGTTCATGATTCACGAATTCCAAGTGTTTTATTAGATTGTGATAATTGTTTTTTGCTTCCCCAAGAAGGAGCGCGATTGTCTTTATCAATGATCCTTTGAATGCATGCCATTTCCTTGATTGGGTGTGTATTTGTTGATTGGTGACTAAGTGTGACTACCCCCTCAAGCGATGAATCGATGAGGGAATGACCGACATGAGAAAAGTGACAAGTCGCTTGACCCAAGATGACTTTTTTAAGGTTGCTTTCAATTGTTTTTCACTGATTGGTTATTCAGTTTCCGAAAATTATGACCTATGTTTGGTGGGTTTGAACCCTTTTTGTGACACATTTTGGAGCTGAAATTGTCAAAAATCCATCCTCCTGCGGAGTGGTCTGACTATGGTAGCCTTATTATGGAGCAAGATAGTGACAATTTGTGGCCCTGACGTAGGTTTTGCATGCCAAGAATTTTAGGCACAAAGGTGCCTTTGTTCGGTAATTTTATTGCTATTTTTGGGTGGGTTTCGCCCCTTTTTGTGACTCATTTTGGGGATGAGATTGTCAAAAATATGTCCTCCCGTGGAGCAGTCCAGATATGGTAGCCTTATTAAGGATTAGGATAGTGACAATTTGTGACCCCAACATCATTTTTGGTTTCCATAAATCGCAGGCACAAAGGTGCCTTTGTTCAGTATTTTTATTGCTATTTTTGGTGCATTTTGGATGCAGTTTTTGTTGTTTTTGAATTTCTTGCTTTGTAATCGTCCCAGTGTGGGATGAATACCAGTTTAGTAATCATCCCAGGGTGGGACAAGCACTAACTAGAGTGCTCATCCTAGGGTGGAATTATTACAGGCCTGAAAGCCTATGTAAGGGCCAAAACTAGGTTTTGGGCTTATTTGCATTTGTTTTTCTTGGCATTTTGGAGCTGTGAGAAGGAGGAGGTCGAGTTTGCATAGCGGAATATTTTTGAATCTTCCCGAACACTATGAGTTCATGGACTGTATCATCAAGTTGTGGATCCGAAGTGAGACCGATGAGTGCTCCTTCTCGTTATTTGCTTGTTTTATTTTATTGTTTAAAACCATAATTCTTTCTTGCTTTTGTATTTCGTTTTTCAATTTAAACTAAAATAAAAACCCTAGTTTAATTTTTTTGTTTTGTGCTTGTTTGAATTTGTGCTTTGTGTTGCTTTGTTAAAACTAAGATTGAAACCCTAGTTGAAACCATTTTATTTTTCTTAAAGACCCTAGATGTAAAATTGTGTTGATTTGGTTGTTTTTCTTTTGTATTTTGTTTGTCGATTTAAAAATGAAAACCCTAGTTTGAATGAAGATCGAAAACTTGGCTTTTTTTTTTAAATGTTTTTATTTTGTTTTATGTTTTTTATCAGTTTAGACTAAGGTTATACCCTAGGTAACTGGAAAAAAAAATTTATTGTTGTTTTTTCAGTTTTAACTAAGGTTAAAAACCCTAGGTAACTGAAATTTTTTTGTTATTGTTGTTTTTTGTTTGTTTTTCAGTTTTAACTAAGGTTAAAAACCCTAGGGTAAGAACTGTGTTTTTAGTTTGTTTTTGTTTTGTTTAACCTAGAGTTTAGAAACCCTAGATGGAAATTTTGTTTTTATTTGATTTTTTTTGGTTCACACTTAAGGTTAGAAACCCTAGGTGTGTTATTTTGTTTATGGTTGTACAATTTTATTTGACCGTGTTGTACTTTTGTTGTACAGTTGTTTGTCTGTACTTTGCTGTACTTTGTTTGTTAAATGTTTTAGCTGTACATTTTTTTGTTGTTTTAGTTGTACAGTTTTTTGTTTTGTCAGTTCAAAGTAAGGTTAAAAACCCTAGGTAACTAACAATTTTTTAGTTTGAATTTGTTTTTTTGTTTTTTATTTATCAATTTTCTTTTGTCATGTTTTAAGGTTTTTGTTTTATTTTCTTTTGCAGGTTGTGAAGAGTCGGTACCGTGTGCCGAAAGTGTTCTCTAAAGCATGGGAGGCACTGTCAATTGCAGACTGAGAGTGGCTTGATGCCCTTGGGCTCAAGCAAGTGAGTCGATTAGAGCCTATGGTGGGGGATCGGGCATATCTGATGGCCCTGATCAACTTGTGGGATCCCCAGACCAATACCTTTCATCTCCCAAAAGGGGAGATGACAGTGACTCTTGAGGATGTCTATCAGATTCTGTGGATTTTGATAGATGGGCTTCCTATTCAGACTACTCCACATGATCAGCATACAATGGTACTAACACGGTGCTTCGAGCATGGGGTGGATATGGGGGTAGATAGTCCGATGGAGAGGGCAGAGGGGGATTTCCTGATTTATGGTATTTTGGTGTGGTGGTGGCTAGAGAAGGGCGTGTTGGGGGTGAGGCATGCATTACTGGTGACCCTCATTTCCAACATGCTGATGCCCAACAGATGCTACTGGCATAGCTTTATGATGAGTTGTATGAGGTCTACTTCCAAAGGTAGAAGGGGATTGGGTGTAGCTACATGTTGAAATGCTGGGGATGATAGCACATAACTGTGGAGAGGCCATAGGGTTTACCATGGACTACTCAGGTAGAGATGGTGGATAGGGAGATAAGATATGCGGCTCTATGGCAGAGGTCCAAGGAGCGGGGGCAAAGTCAGTGGTGGGTAGGTACCATAGGGAACTATGCTGATGCCTTTGCAGGTCTTGCTCCAGGGGATGTGTTCTAGCATCCATACCGGGACTGTCCAGCCTGTCCTAAGGTTAGAGAGTGGCTCCGACGGGTACATAGGGGGAGATGGCTGATCGAGCAGCACAAGTCCGAGTAGGAGTACTTCCTATACATTTGGGTGACGCAACAATTTGGGGTGCGCCAGGGGTTTCTTGGTGAGCCCTTGATCTATCAGCATAGGGGCAATGAGAGGACTCTGGCCTAGCATATCATCGAGCCACTAGGTGAGGATGTGGATACAATGATTGACCTCCCTGATGTGCACAACATCAAGGTGACTGCCGAGTATGACTAGTGTTGGACAATGCGGTGATGGCAGGGTGAGGGGCCTCTAGGAGGTCCTAATGCAACAGTAGTATGTGGGGAGGATGCACAGGCATTAGGGGAGGGTTGGGGGGCTCCAATAGAGTATGAGGACATGGTGGAGGTTAACGATTTTATGGGGGATGATTTTGGAGTTCCAGAGCAGCTGGACATGCAGGATGTCTCAGAGTAGTGGGAGTTGGAGCAGCCTGTTGTCCCAGAGATGTCCATGCCTCAAGCAGTTCCAAAGGGTATGGATGTGAGGATTTGCATTGAGATAGCATGATTAGAGGATCTTCTTTGGAGATGGGATGAGGAGCTTAGGTATGCTTTGCAGGAGAGGGATCTCCTACAGACTTAGTTGGTGGAGTAAGAGAATGCATTGGCTATGTACCATCGGTGGGATGGGGACATAGATGCATCACGGGAGACAAATCTCCTACAGACACAGTTGGCACAGCATGATGACGCATTGGCTATGTACCATCGATGGGATATGGATTTGGTTTGGGACCGAATGGAGTTGGAGGCAGATATTATCCACCTCGATGGGCGGTTACCTGAGCTCCCTAGGGGTGGATCTTCATGCTAAATGAGAGACAACAATACTGAGTAGTCAACATCCTCTCATCACAGGTGGCTGGATGAGGGGGGTGCTAGCAGGCATGATGCAAGGGCTAGCAGCAATCGCCCTGAGATGTCCCATAGGACCCACACCACTGGGGTAGTTCCTGTCGCACCGATCCTACATGATCTTGATGGCTGACACCCTAGGCTTGGGGGTTTTTGGAGTTTTTGCTTTTTTTGCGAGGT
This sequence comes from Wollemia nobilis, assembly GCA_028583015.1. NCBI lineage: Eukaryota > Viridiplantae > Streptophyta > Pinopsida > Araucariales > Araucariaceae > Wollemia > Wollemia nobilis. The sequence continues at coordinate 80,367 of JAQPPZ010004832.1, forward strand.
TAGAGGACCATTTATTTTAGTTTGAAGGCATTTTTATGATTTATATACATGATGTTGCTTTTTTTATTATACACTTGTCATGATTTATTGTTTATTTTTATGCACATTTATTTATGTTGATGTATGCATGTGGTATTATGAATGCAATGTTTCTAATTATATGATGTATGCATATGGAATGAATGAAATGATTTGTTGATAAGTTGTCGATGGCACCATAGACTATACAATATTTACTGGTTTTTTGTACTATGTGATTGCTTTGTGGAATGAATTTGCATGTGATAATTTTGTTTTGGTATTTTTCATATTTTTTGATGGTGATGTAAGTAATAAAATGTACCAGTTGTTTTAAAATGTAGTTAAGGTTTTTCTAAGATTCATATATTATAACTAGCTAGCCAAGACTGTACATTTATCTCACCAAACTTTTGAACAAGGTACGAATCATACTTGAGTTTGACCAAGTTATTTCACATCCCTGTGTGTGCAATTGAGTTCGTTTATGTGGTATTTGTTAGGATATCACCAGTGCCAGATAGGCTATCAACCAAACCTGTACTGAGGATCACCTAATTAGCTCCACTAACTCCGTTGTTGTATTGAGTAAGATTAATCCACAGGACAATCTAAGGTACCATAAGATATCTCATCCACATGCAAACATTGGTCTACTCACATGCAAAGCTAATGTGATAGACATATCGTCATGCATTTAGGATACCGCCATTGTCAGGTAGGTTGTCCACCAAACCCTTAATGAGGATCACCTATATGGGTTTTCGAATGCTAAGAATTCCAAGGATTCAAGTTCAGGCATCTTTTGGTTGCTCAACTTTTTGGGATACTTGCTTGCATACATAGTGATGAAAATCACTATTTATTTTTCTCTTTTGTTTTTCTTTTTGAGCAAAGAGTTTGAATAGTGGTGATAACAACTGTTATTTGATTTTGCATTTAAAGGTTTCAAATTTGAGCTCGTAGGTTTTTATCTTATGAATGGCATTGATCCTTTTGACCTTGGGGATGACTACCCATCCTGTTCAGGGATGTGTAGTACGAATCCTTACAACTTTGAGAACCAAAGGTGATTGGGGATGTTATTATGTAAGGGCATTGATCTTTTAGGCCTTGGGGATGACTACCCGTCCCTATGAGGGGCGTGTATTACAAATACTTACGACTTTGGAGACCAAAGGTGATTGGGGATATGCTAGTGGTGAAAACCATCATTTATTAGGGGTAATTGGATGGGTAAAATCTTGTCCTTTTGTCAATTCTCAGCATTCTCGAACCATTCACACAGGGGGATAAACAGGCTAACCTTTCACCGATGGTACCCTAGACTGCTTTGCAGGTTTCTCTTGCATTCACACAACTAGGGAATTTTTTTATGTGTTTCAACTTGTGTAGGGATGTTAACGTAACAAGGTGTGATCCAAGTAAAAATCTACCTTTGTAAAATCTGACTGACTGTGTACAGTTTTGGCTAGAAATCCAAAGACATCTGAATGACAAAAAACCCTAAATACATTAGGAGACAACTAACTATGATAAAAATGTGGACGGTTTTATTCTGGATGGATGTGTTTATAAAATGGAAAAATGTGGAAACTGATGGAATTGCCTAGCAATTACAGTCTATGGTGCTTATGACATGTATGACCAGCAAATATGCCATGTATGGATGCGATGCCTAATGCAGTTTATTATGTTTTTGTGTTTTGATTTTTAAGAGTATGCATGGAATTGAGATGCATTTTTTTTTTTTTTTTATCTTGTGTTTTTGTTTGTTTTTGAATATTTGTTTATGACCAAGCGATTGCGGGAACCCTTGGAGCTTTTGGTTTGACCAAAGGGTTTACAGATACCTTTGGGACGTTTTAGGGTGACCAAGCAATTGTGGGAATCCTTGGAGCTTTTGGTTTGACCAAAGGGATTATGGATACCTTTGGGGGCATTTTAGGTTTGACCAAGCGATTGTGAGAATCCTTGGAGCTTTTTGGTTTGACCAAGCGATTGTGAGAATCCTTGGAGCTTTTTGGTTTGACCAAGCGATTGTGAGAATCCTTGGAGATTTTTAGGTTTGACCAAAGGGATTATTGTGACCTTTGGGGCATTTTTAGGTCGACCAAGCAATTACTGGAATCCTTAGAGCTTTTGGGATGGGCTATGGCTCTCTAAATGTGGAATGGCCTCAAATGATTGATTTTCAAGGGTTCTAGTTCCTTTATTCCTTCAAGAGAGGCAAGTCAGTATGTTCCAGGTCCTATTTTATTGTTAATGACATAAGGACCTAACCAATTTTCCATGAACTTGTCCCTTATATGGGGTGGTAAGTTAGAATTTTGTTGGTTCTCTTTTAATACCAAGTCACCAACCTAAAAGTCCCTCAGTTGAACTTTCATGTTGTATGCTTTCTTAAGTCGCTCTTGATAGATACAAAAATGCTCGAGAGCATTGATGCATCGTTCGTCGAGCAACGTAAGCTAGTCTAACTGGGCCTACCATGCAGTGTCATCATTAATGAACTCTTGCATTGATATGTGTAGGGAAGGTATTTCCAACTCAAGAGGCATGACTACCTTGGAGCCATATGCCAGTGAAAATGGAGTTGCCCCAGTGGGCATCCAAATGCTACTATGATAAGCCCACAAAACAAGTGGTATTTGAATATGCAAGTCCTTATGACTATTTGTGACTATATTTTTGAGGATGGCAACTAGCATTTTGTTTGACGCCTCTGCTTGCCCATTTGCCTACGGATAATAAGGTGTCAAAAAACTATGTTGAATTTTGTACTTTATGGTCAAAGCACGCATGTCTTTGTTCTTGAATGACGTCCCATTATTCGAGATGATCTTGGATGGAATACCAAAATGACATATGATGTTATGTAAAATAAACTCTGTAATGTGGGTTCTAGTCATAGAGGTAAGCGAAATTGCTTCCACCCACTTGGTGAAGTACTCTATGGTTGTTATGATGAATGTGTGATGGCTTGAAGATGTAGGGGAGATCTTTTTGATTAGATTTAATCCCCACTATGATAATAGCCAAGCCTATTGAATTAGCTGCAAGGCCTGAGAAGGTACGTGTGTCATGTTAGCATGGTGTTGACACTTCATGCACTTCCTTACATAGGCACAAAAATCTCGCTCTAAATTTTGCCAATAATAGCCCATGCAAAGAATGTGCTTTGTGATGGCCATACCGCTGAAGTGGCCACCGCATGTACCATTGTGCGCTTGGTTGATCACCCAAGTGGACTCCTGATGGTCCAAGAAACGGAGGATTCTCTCATAGCTTTGACGATACAAAATGTCTCCTAGCAAGACATGTTTTGTCGCTTTCTATTTGAATGATCTTTTTGCGTCATGCAAAAATCCAAGTGGGAGGTTACCTAACTTGAGGTAGTCCCTTATGGGTGTGTACCAATCCTACTGATCAGAAGCATTGACGGTATGAACAACCAATCCCTCTTAAATTTCATCCCTAGAAAAAGCTGAGTGGGAAAAAACTTGTAAGAATAGCATTGTGTTGCTATTAAGGGGAATAGGGGAGAACAAGGACCCCTAGTTGGATTGATTCAGATAATCATGGATTCAAGAGAACCTATCCTAAGATGGTTCAATCCAGATTAGGTGGATTCTTGGAATTAAGTCAGAGCTTGCACGCTTCATCATGGATTGTGATAGTGTTTTGACTTGAATGGTTGTCATATCACCAAAAATGTTTTGTAGGATTAGTGACCCCAAGGAGGCCATAGTGTTCGCAAAATGATTTGATGACAGAAGGAGTGCTTCGATGTCATACCATTCAAGCTTTACCAATAATTTATCCACAAGGGCTTTGTAGGCCTACAGAACAGGGCATTTACATTGGAATATGCCTTTTACTTGGTTGACAATTAACAGCAAATCACCAAAGATGTTCAAGCATTTGATTTTCATGGTGATTTTTGTCTGAAGACCTATGAGCAAGGCTTCATATTCAGCATTTTTGTTGGTGCACGATAAATATAGTTTAAATGATAGAGGCATTGGAACCCCTTGTGGTGTGAAGAATATGATTCCTGTGCCACCCCCTTGCTCACATTTAGAACCATTGAAAAATAGGGTTATGTCAACCTGTGATTCAGGCTCATTAGGATCTAGTGATTCTGAGACATGGAAGACCCCATCATCAGGTAGCTCTATCGTCAGAGGTTGATCATCTTCGAGAGGAGCCTCTACTAGTTGATCGATGATGAATTGACCTTTGATGGACTTATGTCCAATGAATTCGATGTCAAACTCTGTCAACAACATGATCCATTTCACCGTGCGGCTACTGTGATAAGTATGACTCATCATGTACTGCAATGGATTCTCCTTAGACACAACATACATTGTATTGCTTAGCATGTAGTGGCATAGCTTTTTGGTAGCAAATACCACTGCCAAGCATAGATTCTCGATGTATGCATAGTTAATTTCATAACTAACAGGGTGCGGCTAAGATAGTAAGTAGCCTATTCTTTGTGTAGTTCATTTTTCTAGGCTATCATGGTGCCCAGCACCACCTTAGTAGCTGAGACGTATAAATAGAACGACACTCTTGGTCTAGGTGGTGCCAATACAGGCAGAAAATCCAAGTATTGTTTAATGTCGTCAAAGGCTGACTGGCACTCATCATCCCAGTGAAATGCTACCCCCTTGTGTAATAATTTATTCATGGGTCGGCACTTGTCAGATAGCTACGCTATGAAGCGCTTGATTGATGCGACCTTTCCCTACAGGATTTTGAGCTACTTAATGGTGGTTGGGGGGAGCATTTCAAGGATTTCCTTGACTTTGTTTGGATCTACCTTGATTCCTTGATGTCAAATATGCACTTCTTGGGGTTTAGTCTAACTTTATGTTCAATGAGGCGATCGAGGATATTGCTTAGGTCATCGAGATGATCTAGGCACAAAAGAGATTTGGCCAACAAATTATCCATATAATATTCCAAGTTTTTATGCATGTGATCATGGAATATGTATGTCATCGCACGTTGGTAGGTGGCACCAACATTTTTAAGGCCAAAGGGCATGACCTTATAACAAAATATCCCACAAGGCATTGTGAACACCATTTTTAGTTGGTCCTCAGAATTGATACACATCTTATTGTATCCCAAGAAACCATCCATGAGGGATAGCATTTCATGGCCTACTATAGCATCTACCAATGCATCGATGCTAGGCAAGGGGAAATCATCCTTAGGACTCACTTTGTTTAGATATTGAAAATCGATGCATATGCGAATCCTCCCATCAGGATTTTTGATAGGCACCATGTTGGACAACCATGGTGGGTAATCTACGTAGATGAAAAAATGTGCATCCAACAACTTTTTTAATTCGTCTTTGACCATTAAGGCTATTTTTGGATGCATCTTACATAGTTTTTTCTTAACTAGCTTGACTGTCAAATCAAGCATTAGATTATGCATGACTAGCTGCAGATCTAGCCCTGGCATGTCTTTGTAGGACCATGCAAAAACCTCCTTCTTCTATTTGAGAAGGGTAATGTAGTCGGCTTGCTCTTCGAGGGATGGACTTACCCCCAGCTTGATGATCTATGGAATCATTGGATCAGAGCTGATGTCTACGTTAGTCATCTCCTCGACTGACATGTGAGACACGTCCTCCAACTGGTGTGGAGTTGGGAACAAGTGGATATCATTTGCTGAATTCATATCTATATTAGGAACTTTGGGTCCCTCTTCAGCATTGAAGATATCTTGAGTTGGTCCTGGGGTGAAATGAAGCATCTCACTACAAGGCCAGTACTCTAATGGGGATGGTGGTGAATTAACATGATCCCAGTCTATGGCATATAGGTCTAGATACAATGACCATGCTGGATCGGCTGGATTGTGGATGGGGGTGGTTAAGTCAATGGAGGTCATGTTAATGAAATTATTTGTGTCTCCATTATCGTGGGGGTGGTGACTCGCACATCCTTGATGATTTTTGTGCTCTGGATCTGGCTCTAGGGGTATTGGCACAAATGGATTGGCCCTATGTGCAGATAAAAGGATAGGGTCTACCTTTAGCACTGATAACTCTATAGGGTCTCTAGGCGGAAGGTGCTCTCTGTATGCCCAAAGTGGTGGATGCAACACTTGGTCTAACTGTGTTGGTTTTAGGTGCCACCTATGCCTTGGCTCCATGTTTAGCTATTGAAACATGCCATCAAGGTCCATGGGGTATTGTTGCTACCACATATGATTGAGATATGTCATCTCAGTTTCATCTTCTTAATCACTATCGGATATCCACAGGCCTTCATTGGATTTGATGACTGTTTGCAGCACATGAGGCTCGTCTTGCTCGAGTAAATTGACTTGGTCCCATCGAGGTTGTTCCACTCTCTATGGAAGGACCTGATTCTCTTGAGGTGGCATTTGCTCAATTGGAGCATTCAAGGGAAAAATTGTCATGAAGCTCTCCTGATAAACATCTATGGACGTCACTTACGAGTAATTGCTATCAGACTCAAAAGGGTCCCAAGGTGCTACCTCATACTCTAACTCATATTCTAAAGATCCTTCCTGGCCTTGTCTATATCCCTCTTGTAGGTCAGTCCTCAAACTTTCTCCTTTCTCGATCGAAGGGAAAGGGTTTTTTAAGTCAACAAGGTTGGTTGTCAACAATGGGAGATAATCCCCAAATGTATATGTTGTGTTAGGATTGGCATATGGATCTAATGCCAACCCATCCTTATTGCCTATCCCTAGGCCTTGCATGTTCTCTACCAATATGTCAATGGGAAAAGGGTGGTTGAACCCTACTCCTGATTTGTCATATGAAATCTGATATCTTGGTTGGCAAAGAACGCGCACTCCTTGTTCATATATGCCCAACCCATATCCATGCCAATTGCATTGGCCAAGATATCTCAAAGTGAAGTCTGGGTTGGAAAAATAGTTGATTTCCTCAGCAAAGGGCTCTTCATCTTCTTCCTCTTGCATGTAAGGTTCAATGCCATTATCGAGGCCCCCATATACAAAATTTGTCTAATTTTATGGGTAGCCTAGAGGAACAATAGTTCCGATGGGGAGGCGAGGTCTCCCCATGTCCTACATGGACTCAAGTTTGGGTGTTGCTACAATGTTCCACACTAAGTACTCCCCCAAGCCCGTATTGGCCATATCAACGGTGATCATTGGTGGTGGAGGGAATAGGAGTTCTTTCGGAGTCCACTCCATGTTAGGTGAACTAGGCATCTTGACTTCCATTCAGCTAGGCATCTCCTCGATAGATATGGTTGAGACTGATGGTGGTGTCTCTTCCAAGGGTTTCTTCCCTTTGTCCTTTAGTGTGGCCATCGTAGGTGGCATCATTGGTGAAGGACCAAATGATGAATATGGGCCCGACTAGGGATTTTATGGATTTAATAGTGGGGATGCATGCAAGATCGGACCCTGTTTAGATGGATTCAACTAAAAATCCAAATTTTTTGATGGAAGGGTCAATTGAGGCATCAGTTGCACTGCATTGCAATACTTGAAGGGCTCTAATTCTGCCAGGAATACATGCACTTGCCCTTCGAATGTGTACTTTAGGCATTGGTGGGCTATTGAAGGGACACACTTCATGTCCCTGATCCAAGGCCGGCCCAACAAGATATTATAGGCCATCTCACATTCCAAGATGTGGCACAATGTAGGAATAGTATTTTGTCCCACCTGGATGTGCAGGACAATTGTGCCAACCATCGAGCATATCGCATAATTGAATGCTCGTAGAGTATAGGTGGAGGCCATGATGTGAGATGCTAGCAACTTTAGGTGTTTCAATGTCATTGTCATAATTATATTACTAGACGAGACAGTGCCCACCAACACCCTCTTATACGAAATCCTGTTGACCTGTGCAATGATGTGCAGGGGTGGATCTGCCATGTCACCAGTCACTAATTTTAGCTCGTCCTCTCTAAAGTTTATGACTGGATTGATGCATCGTTTGACATGTCCCACAAATTTGTTGAAAGAGTTTACTTCGTGGGGCTGCAGCTTGATGGCTTTTAGTATCTCCATTAGAGCCTCCCGATGGGGTGATGATTGTTGTATGAGCTCATAGATGGAGAGCCTAGCCGACATGGTCCTCAAACTTTGGGTAAGTTTGGTCCAAATCATGGCCACTGGTCTAGGTGGAGGAGGTTGCGTAGGGTGATTTTGAGGTTATGACATTGATGGAACCTCTCCTGTAGTCACCATGGGGGAAGCTCTTGGGTACCTCTTGTTCCGAGTCACTATGCTTATCATCCCTACATACCCCTACATGGGGTAGTTTTGTGTCACCTCATTGACTTGATGGGCTTTTGCCTACATATCATGGGCAGGCAGGGGTCTTTAAAGACCCGTATCTATTGGTTGTTTGGGGCTACGAGATTATCCACCACTAGCATATTATTGTTGATTAGGTCTTGCATAAATCTTTTGAACTTCCAACATGCATAAAGATCATGTCCCTTCTGTCGGTGAAACCTATAGTACAATTCTTTCCTATAACCTTTGGGTTTTGGTGCGTTGGGGTCTACAGGTCAACTCTCTGGCAGGTTTATCAAGTTTTTTGCTGACAAACGATCAAAAAAGGAGTCTTTAGACTTTGTAAAGGGTGTGAATTATTGCCTAGGGTGACACTACTAATTTTGCTCTTGCCGATGATTTTATCTTTCATAAATTTCAAGAGGGACTGCCTGATAGTTACCCTTTGGGGGATGTGTTGCTTTTCCAGGATTTGGTGCATTGATAGCAACCTGATTGACCGCAGTGGGTTTCGGTTGCGTGGTCCCTATTTTGGCATTTTTAGGCCACTCTTTCTTCCATGGCTTGGAAATCTCGCAATCTTGTATCTTTATGTAGCACCCTAAAATTGGCGCAGTTAAACCATTAATAAAAAGATAAAATTTTGAATTTTAACCCCAAAACCGCCCGTTAACCGCTCCCCCCATTTTTCATGCCATTTTTAGGAGTTGTTTTGACCGTTGGACGATATCATCACCGATCAGATGAAATCATCCCAGATCAGATGAATTCGTTTGGAACAGAACGTCCAGACGATTTCGTCCCAAAACAAAATTTTCATAATTAGCTTATGTTTCAATAGCCTCTCCAACTTGGGCAGAAGCATGTCTACGTAGTTGGAGATTCCTCCATTGGAGATCTCCTATATTGGGATGATCCCCAACCTCCTAACCTCCCCCTAATCCTATATAAACTGGGATTTTCTCAGTTTATCCCCCTGCTTCCCCTGCTTGGCTCTCCTCTTGACACTCTCCCTAGTTGATTTTCCCTGCCATTTATCTTTGCTATGTTAAGACATCCTATCCACCATTGTTTGCACTCGTAGTTTTAAGTTTTCATTGTAGGTTTTCACTGTGCTTCAGCTGGAGGAAGCTCATATCGTCGTAGGTGATTCCACATGATTTCAAATGATCCTGTCGTAGATCAGCGATGATCTCGTATGATTGGAGGTGATCTCGACTATAGTTCATATTGGGGGCAATCAAAGCCCTGAGTTTGCATTTCTCATCTTCCTTCCTTATTTTACTATGCATTAGCTTGATTTATTTTCATTATGCATCCTGGAGTTCACCTCATTTAGCATAAATGCATGATAAAGTTAAAATAAGTTATTAAAATAATGCATTTCCTTTAATCTGCTATCTAGATTTATCAGTTAAGCATTTATACTATCATTTCTATCATTTTGCATTATTCTTGTAGTTGCATTTTTTTTTTTGGTGTCTATTTCTGTGATTGTAGGTTTTTGATGAATTTGTCTAACGAATTTGTCATATCGACAATGATATTGTCTGATCTCAGATGATCACCTATGATCTAGGATGATTCTATATAATTACAGATGATGCCATCATATTCGAGATGATCTGGACTCCTAAAAGCTTTAGAATCTTCATCAGGCATCCAGAATCAGGTGCATTCTTTCTCATTTAACATATTCCTTGTATTTAGGATTCATTCATGCTTTCTGTATTCATATAAATCGGCATATTCATATATAATAGTTTAGATTCATTTTGGCCAACCTAGGAATATGAATTATTGAGTATAAAATGAACACATCAAACCCATTCTCAACCTAGGCGTGGAAACTGCCACTCAAAGTTTCCTAGTGAACCCCACCATCCGTCAAAAATTCACCCTTATACCCCTCCCCCGAGAGGTGCAACCTTCAAAGGGCCTCTCAGTTCGAGGTATTGTCCCATCCTTCTCGCATCCCCCTTCCGGGAACGAATCCTTTAGCCTGAAGGTAAGGGCACAAAAAATTTGGGTCAGTACATTTTGGTGAACCCGACGTGAAACTAAAAGCCTTTTGAAAACAAAAATAATAATAATAAAAATATAAATATAAATATAAATGCATTATTAAGAACATCTAGAATCATTTTAAAATTGTTAAAATTGCATATCAGACTTAGATGCTAGATTATAATAAAATACGAGTTGTCACCATAAATGTTGAAAATCAATTAACAACCATAGAGATTACTTTTGTACTTAGAGTACCTCAAACAAATAGAGTCCAACCTTTGTGGGACAAACTTGATAGGAGATTGGATATTATTGAATCTAGATCTGTAGAACTTAGGCAAATTAAGAGGTTTGTCCTAGATAGAATCTTGGATCCCGATCAGGTGACTTTGTACCATGAACTTCAGAGAGCTTGCCATAGGTGGTTAGCAGATAAAAGAGCACTTGTGTCTTCATAATTATACACCTTTGAGGAATATCTTGAGAACATTTGTAGTGCATAAATTTCTATCTCATATAGAGGATCAAGAAGTCATTCTTACGGATAGAAAGAGATGGAATAGAGTCCCTAGGGCTATGTTGTATCTAGAGTATTACCATGAACTTTATTTTTATATGCCAGAGTCTGAAATAGATCATATTACCATAGCACACTTTGTCAAGTTCTTGAAAAACCACTTCCAATTTGAAGAGGAGCATTTCATGACTCTTGATGAACTTGATCCTATCAACGATATCCATAAACTATTTATAGAAAACTAAGTTATTCTTTTTATTATTGTTATTTCTTGCAACTAGCATGTTGTTTGTTATTTTTATACTTGTGAAATAATAATATAAAACAAAAAAAAAACATATAAACAAAAAAACAAAAAAAAATTCCTTTTAAGTATTATAGTAGGTATATAGTTAAAATATATACCTCTCAACCCTATCGCATATATATATACAAGTATATATATTTTTTGAAATCTAAGTTTAAGCATAATGCCTAGAATTAGGAATGGAAAACAAACTGAAGAAGAAGAAGATTGGTTAGGAAAACCATTAAATAACCCAAATGTCCTTCCCGAAGATCAAGTTCTAGAAGAAGGAACCCTAGACCAGCAAGAAGAATAACTTGCTGTAGGAAATGAACATGAAGAAATTATTAGAGAGGAAGGATCCTCATCCCCTAAAATGTCTCCGGGAGGAGCTGTTACTTTTGAGAACATGGAACAATTCTGGAAGTTCATCAATACTAATATTGGTGTTCTTAATAAAGGATTCCATATGGACAAGGATCGAATTAGTGACACTCAAGCAACCCTAGAAGAAGTATTTCACACATGCACTAATCCCTTGTCCTTTGTTGATCAAGAAAGTGATCAAGCTGGACCATCCAATTTGGATATGGCCGCTATAATCCAGAACATGCAACAACAACTTACCCAACCATAAAAAGTTCCTGTTAGCAAGCCTAGGGTTATTCCCGCACAAAAGAAACCATCATTTACTGCTCTATTTTGCCAAACTATTGAGCAACATGCCTCAAATCAACAAAAACCCAAAACAAAACCAAACACCAATTACCAACAATATGGGATACAACATAATACTACTACAAATATCCTTCATAATACTCTTCCTACCAACACTTTACATAATAGCAATATAGCATCTAATCCTTATGTCACACCATCATACACTCATAAATCCCATACCTATGTCCCATCGAACCAATATGGTGGACAAACTAGTAATCTTGAAACCATGGTGAAACAGTTAGTTTCCCGCATGGACCAGATAGATCCCTACCGTCCCTCGTACAATTATCGAGAGATGTGTAGTCAGCCTTTAGATCCTATAGTTGTAGCACAATCGTATCCTAAACATTTTCCTATGCCTATCCTGCCCATATATAAAGGAACGGAAGATCCCATAGAGCATCTTCGTATGTTTAGGATAGCATGTCATGATATATCACATGATGACTTATTATTGCTAAAAATGTTCCCAAAAAGTTTAGGAGGAATGGCATTAGAGTGGTATTATCAATTACCCACTAATTATTTGAGGAATTTCGAAGAAACAACCGATTATTTTGTTCATCAATTTAGTGCCTACATCGAAAGGCATGTGACCATTAAAGACTTGTACAAATTAAAACAAGACAAAGATGAATGTTTTGCTGATTTCCTAGCTAGGTGGAGATAGTTGATAGGAAAATTGCACTTTGTGTTACCTTATAGGGAGATGTTGGACATCTTTATTAATAATTTATAAGACCAACTATCCTATGAGTTATCAACTGCTACCTTGACCACCTTCGATCAGGATATAGACTTAGCCAGACGAGTGGAAGATGCTCTCATTAGGAGAGGTCAGCTTAAAAAGAAAGATGATGAGAAAACATCTAGAAATCAATATAAAAATCAACAAGTTGTGGGTGATGGAGTCACTGATAGTAGAAATATTGCTACTGTTAATGCTGCGAAGACAACGAAGAAGTTTATACTGAAACCTCCTGATAAACATCCTCGAGAATTTACTAGGTTAAATCAACCTTTATCAACAATTCTACCATAATTATTAGAACGAGGTTTGATTCAATTACCAAATATCTAGGAACCTGATCCAACTATACCCGGATATAGAGCTAATTTACACTGTGACTTCCATAGAGGACCTGGACACACTACCAACTCTTGTAAAATATTAAAACATAAAATACAAGACTTAATTGATAACAATGAGATGGAGGTGCAAGCATTTCAACCTAAGCAAAATCCTCCTAATAATGCTCAAAAGAACATCCCCCAAAACTAGAATCAGAATGCCAATCAATCTTTGGACATATTTCAACATCCTTTACCAAAACATGGCAAGGAAGTGGCTAATCAAATTGAACATCATAATGTTCCCCCTCATACCCGATATGTAGGGACTATTAGTGGGCATTTACCTGTTCATGATCCAAAAATATTTGACACAAACTTATCCATGGTTACAACCAAGCCTCTATATAATATTCGGACACCTGATCTTAGTGATACAGAATATGAGACTAAGAGTGATATGGAAATCACATCAAATCAATCGAATAGCTCTAAAGATGAATCGAATCCTATTCTCCCTATCACAAGTTATATGGTTCCAGAAGAACCATTTCCAATAAGAGTCACTACTAGACCATCCTCTCACCAATTACTTTCTAATGAGCAAGCCATAAATGCTAGACCAAGACCCATTCATCATTCATAGAATAATATTGTGGGTACCATCGAAGTTGTTACTAGAAAATAGGCTCAAAAATCTCAACAAGATCAAATGCAGAATGATGGATCAGCTCCATTTGTTTTGAAAGTTCCTAATAAAGGGAATCATGCACCTAATGTTCAACCTAAACCTCCTTATAATATTAATGAGCAACTATCAAATATTACAACTAGAATTTCTCTTTTGGACCTTTTAAGATCTTCTCCTACACATAGAGATGAATTAATGCTCACATTAATCCAGATGATGGTACCACAAGACATTCAACCTAAAGCCATGGCTAATACTATAATAACTCATGAAGTTGATTGTATTGAATTTTAGGATAGAGACATACCTCAACATAGTTTACATAAGGATAACCCCTTATATATTATTGCCTTAATTGGAGATGTAGTAGTTAAACGAGTCTTGATTGATAATGGTTCATATTTAAACATCTGCACTTTTGAATTCTACCAAATATTTGGGTTTAGAAGTGATGAAATGAAAAGAACTGATATGATCATAAAAGCCTTCAATGACGAAACACAAGAAACATGTGGAGTTATTACCATCCCATTGCAGGTTGGTCCGAGAACCTTGGATACGACCGTGTTTATTGTACATTGCCATGCATTGTACAATATACTCTTGGGTCACCCTTGGATCAATGCGATGCGAATCGTTCCCTCAAATTTACATCAATGTGTTAAATTCGAATTTAAGAATCAATTGGTTACCATTCATGGTGATCCTAGACCCTTTGATATGTGTGCTTTGGCAGAACCTGTTGGAGTTCAATTTTTCCCTGCTTTGTCATCCATACATCCTAATTCTCATTATCCATCTAAATATGTGAAACACACACCCACAACATCATCTACTTCTTCTCCATCAGTTCCACCCCTACATACAACTCAACCATCCTCTAAACAAACCACATTAGGACCTCAGAAAGATCCTAATCCCACAACCAATGCCTCTTGTTCTACTCCTATAACTTCTATACCTATAATAGGCCCATCCATCGACATCTCTACAAAATCTACATCCACCAAAGGCATAGTTTCTGCATTAGAAGATGTAGGAAATATTCCTTCTACCTCTTATACTCTTACTGATGAGCTCTTACCTGATTTATCTAAAATTCTTATATCAGAGAAAATGAATGCTTCTATGCAAGATTCCCTTGTTTTAAATAAATTGCCACCATCTCCTCGTACCTTGGGCCTCCCATATCCTATGGGAAGTACTTACCAAGTTGGGAGTTGTGCCTTTATTTATAAGGGATATGACTGGGGTAGAATACCCATAAACATCAAAACTCATTATGATGGGTATCCTCGATATTATTTCACTAATGAGTATACTAAATCCAAATCTATAATGCTTAAATTGGGATACAAATGGAAAGGTTTAGGACCTTTCGAAAATGGTATGAAAGAACCCTTTGAGGTAGAGCCATGGCCTGCCCAATGTGGTGTGGGTCTATTTCCTAGTAATGGTCAGCCCTTCCCATTTGAGGATCTCATATGTTATCAAGATTATTTGTATGAGCGTGATGCTTTGCATTTAACGAATAAGCCATTTACATGTAATATGCTATCTATAGCTTACCATGAGATGATCGCTGAATCCGAAGATGAGTTGGAGGGAGATATCTTCCATGATGTCTCCGTTGAGGAATTATTACATAATGAATTTTATTTTGATGGCTCTATACCTAGTATAGCCTAGCTTGAGGCCATGACTCCTCAAGATGAATTATCCAAGCTAACCTTGGCAAAATTACAAGAATTGGGCGTTTCACCCGCCCCACCTAATTTTGAGAAAGATCTACACATGGAAGTAGAAAATGTCATAAAAATTAACATTGGAACTGAGGATAATCCTCACATAATCAACATTGGATCAAAATTGAGTCAAGAAAAATAGGATAAATACATTGCATTTCTTAAAGAATATGAAGATGTCTTTGCTTGGACATATGAATATATGCCAGTTTTAGACCCTTCTATAGATATGCATCACCTAGTAGTCCATCCGGATGCTAAACCTATTAAACAAAAACTTAGAAAAATGCATCCTAAAGTGGCCTTACTAGTCAAAGGGGAGTTAGAAAAACTCTTGAATGTTATTTTTATACAAGCCATTGATTATGCTGAATGGATCTCGAATGTAGTTCCAGTAACTAAGAAAGAAGCTACCAAAGTTAGGGTTTGCATAGACTTTAGAGATATTAATGTTGCATGCCCTAAAGATGATTTTCCTCTTCCCAATATGGATCAGATCATTGATTTTACTGCTAGGAGTGGAATGATATCCTTAATGGATGGATTTTATGGTTATAATTAGATCAAGATAGCTCTTGAAGATCAGGCTAAAATAGCCTTTATTACCCCTTGGGGGACCTTTTGTTGGAAAGTGATGCCATTTGGTTTGAAGAATGTAGGTGCAACATATCAATGAGCCATGACTTATATCTTTCATGATATGATGCATGATATACTACATGATTATGTAGATGACATTATAGCTCGTTCTACTAAAGAAGATGACCATTTAGATGACTTGAGAAAAGTATTTGATCGGTTAAGGGAATATCTTATCCGATTGAATCCAACCAAATGTATATTCAGAGTTAAGTCCGATAAATTATTGGGGGTTATAGTATATTTACATGGCATTGAAATTGACCCTCTCAAGATTATGGCTATCATTGATATGCCCGCTCCCACAAATATATCTGAATTACAGAGTCTACAAGGTAAGCTTCAAGCTATCCGTCGCTTCATCGATAAGTTGGCGGATAAAATTGGACCCTTTCTTAAGCTTCTTAAGAAGGACTACTATTCCACCCGGAGCCCGGGGGGAGAACTCAACCTTAAAGGATGTCTCTTTCCATTGGGACAACGAATTTTAGGAAGCATTTGAACTCCTCAAAAAATATCTTCTTAACCCGCCTGTGCTTTCGCCACCTAGACCTGATCGCCCATTTATCTTGTATATTTTTGCTTCATATTTTGCCTTAGGAGCTATGTTAGCTCAACTGGATGATGAGAAAAGAGAGCGTGCCAATTATTACATTAGAAGAACATTAATCAGTTATGAAACCCGCTACACAACATTAGAAAAGTTATGTCTAGCAGTCATATTTTCTACACAGAAACTACGCCACTATATGCTTAGTCAAAAAATGTATGTTATTGCTAAATCCGATCCTTTGCGGTATCTCATGAGTCGACCTTATTTATCTAGTCGTATAGCAAAGTGGGTTCTTTCTCTAAGCGAGTTTGAACTCATGTTTATAGGACAGAATTTTGTTAAGGGTCAAATCATAGCAGATCAATTAGTTGTTGCACCCTTAGAGTCTACCCATCCCCTCATCATTGAGTTTCCTGATGAATGCATTAAACTAGAGGCAGACCATCCAGAGCAATGGTCCTTATACTTTGATGGAGCCCGATGCATGAGTGGGGATGGTACAGGTATTATTCTAATATCTCCATAGAAACATCTTATACCTCTATCCTTTAAATTAATGTTTGCTTGTACTAATAACACTGTTGAATATGAGGCTCTAATCCTTGGCTTACGAGCTGCCTTGGCACTGAAAATTAAAAATCTATTAGTTTTCGGTGATTCTAAACTTGTTATAAATTAAATTAATGATGTTTATCAGACCAAAGATGATAAATTGCATCCATATAAAGCATATGTATTACAATTAATATCTTTATTTGATCAAGTTACCTTGGAAGCTATTCCTAGAACTAATAATCGTGCGGCTGACGCTATGGTTGCAGCTACATCTCTTTTACCCTTGGAGTTAGATGACGAATATGCTACCATCATTATTCATCGACTCCAAGAACCCGCTTCAAATAAATCATGCTTAGAACCTTTGGATGTGTTTCTAATCAACGAAACTACTCCTAAACTTTGGTACACTGATATATTCAATTTTCTTCAAAATGAGACCTTCCTTGAAGGTTTTAATAGAAACCAGTGCTGATTATTACGTAGACGAGCAAGTCACTTCATAATAATTGGAAATACATTATATAGGAGATATTTTGAAGGTATCCTACTGAGATGTTTGAATCTAGAAGAATCTAGATCAGCTTTGAGTGAATCCCACGATGGATCTTGTGGGGGACACTTTAGTGGTAGTGCCATTACTAAGAAGCTCCTTAGGATAGGATATTTTTGGCCTACCATGGAGAATGATGCACATGATTACGTGCACCATTGTGACAAGTGCCAGAAACATGCTGACCTTGTCCATGCACCTGCACAAGAACTGTAGGCTATTTCATCCCCTTGGCCCTTTTCAAAATGGGGCTTAGACATCATTGGAAAAATCAATCCTGTGTCATCTGATGGACACAAATTCATCATAACCGCCACCGAGTATTTTACGAAGTGGGTTGAAGCTATGCCCTTAGCCTCTTGCACTAGAACCCAAGTTTCCAAATTTATTTTCAATCAAATTATTTGTAGGTTCGGAATTCCTACAAATCTCATCTCGGATAATGGAACTTGTTTCAAAAATAAATATGTAAAGAAACTATGTCAAAAATATAAAATTCAACATCGTTGGTCCACTCCCTATTATCCTCAGGGTAATGGCCAAGCAGAAGCATCTAATAAAACATTAATTAAAATCCTCAAAAGATCGGTCAATAAATCTGGTCGAGATTGGCACATTCAATTATATCCTGCTTTGTGGGCTTATCGAACTAGCGTTCGTACTCCCATGCGTACTTCACCTTTTATTTTGGTTTATGGCGCTGAAGTAATTTTTCCCTTTGAATTAGAAGTTCCTTCTTTGGCTCTACTACTTCAAGATACTGAAGTAGGAGATGAATATCGTGTTGGCAGATTTAGTCAGCTGGAACTCCTAGATGAGAAGTGCATCAATGCTTTGGAGCATCTTCGAGCCTACTAGAACAAGCTCAAACGAGCGTATCTTAAGAAAGTTCATCACCGATCCTTTGAGATCGACGACCTTGTCTTAAAAGAAAATAAAAAAAATACTAATGCAACTAAATACCTTAAAGGTAAATTTGAACCTAAATGGCTTGGGCCATATATCATCACTGCTAAATTTGGATCGGGAGCATACAGATTAGCTACCTTAGATGGTAAATATCTTAAATAACCTATGAACATTATGCATCTTAAGCGCTATTATGCATAATTATGGTAATTTCGTCATTGTATATATTTTACATCTTGTCTCATTTTAGTAAATTCATATAAAAATTTCAAAAACAATCATATTGTGTATCTTCTCAATTCATAAATCAAAATCAAAATATAAAAAACATCAAAATCTTCAAAAAACATCTTTTATTTTTTGCACCTGTCAATTCTTGAAGTATTGTAGTCATATTTTCAATTATTTTGGATAAATTAGCATTTATTTGGAATCTCGCACTTTCACACTCACATGAATAAATATCTTGATTTTATTTGGTATGATTATTAATCTCTCTTATATCAAAGTCCACAATTGAATTAAATAAATTTTTGAGCATAGAGAATTGATCTTGTTATTTACTTGAACCAAGTATATATTTTCACATTAAAATGATTTCATTGCAAATTCAATATGATGCTACATAGTAGAAGTGGTTTCTTGAGCAAAAAGTTTCCCCTGCTATCCTATCATGCACATGGTCTAGAATATTTGAGAATTGACAAAAGGACAAGCTCACCCCTACCCAGAATAAAAATCCCTTTCTCTATAGCCAATCCGAGCAAGTATCCCTAGTATAGGAAGAAAAAGAAAAGTCAAAGAAAATGAGAAAAAGAAAAATATCATTTTGTACCATCATAGCAATATTTGAGCATTATCTCAGTTCCAAGCAAAAATACAAAAAAAAAAGAGAAAAGAAAGAGAAAAGAAAAGAAAAAGCAAAATGCAATAAAATCCCTTTCCCTACCCCTTGAAAAGAAAAGAAGGGTGAATGAGCTTGAATCCTTGGAATTCTCAATTATTCAAAAACCGTGAGGTAAGCCCCATAACAGGTGGTTTGTGCCCAACCCGCTTGGCCTTGGGTAACTCCTAGCATGGTGATATGTCTGTCACATTAGCGACCTTATTTTGTATAGACCTATGTTCGCTTATGGATCAGCTAGCTCTTGATGACCCGACTTACATAGTAGTCTGGTATGGTTACATGCATATAAATCATGGTCAACGAACACTTATTTGGTTAATTCAAATTACTTGTATCAAATTATCTTGCTCAAAATTGGTAAATGAACAATACAATTGCACACACATTTGTATTTGAGAGATTTTGTATCATTATGATAAATCAAGATCGGCAATGAACTCACATATGCACATGAGGGTTCCTTATAAATCTACATTTTGTCTTTGAGATAATTTAAAATATTTATGCAAATATTTTGGAATAATTTCATCTTCTTATTTGAGAACATCTGCTTAGCATAAAAACAATTAAATACATTTTTTTTCCAAAATCCAAAATTTTCTTTCAAAACATGTTCAAAAATCTAGCAATAAAGTCACATTTATATATACTTTTGACTTCCGCAATGATGGTATAGTTCCTAAAACCTAAACTGGAATTTTATGCCTAGCGCAAGTCCTCATCTTATATATTTTTTGTTTATCTCAAAATCAAAAATCAATTATGCAATAAAATTATTTTTGGATTTCGCGATGATGGTATAAGTCTATACCTATAATTCTATGCCTAGCGCAAACCATTGTTCTAATTTTATTTCCCATTCATTTTAATTCATAAAAACATATGGCTTACATCATTATGTTACACAATTGTGCTTTAAAAAGAACGAACACTTTTTTCTATTTCATTTCATTATGTCAACATTCAATTTTGCAACGATGGTATAATTCCTAAGGAATTGTTCAAAATTTTATCACACTTAGGAATTTTATGCCTAGCAAAAATCATATATATTTTTTATATTTCATGCATAATATTTTCATGAAAATCTGAAAACAAATCATCACCATCATCATTTTTCATCATCACAACACAAAGTCTTAAGACAATCTCTTAAGCACTCTTTTACTTTTAGCAATATTTCTATACTGGGATTAGCTTGACGACCTAGCGAGCGGCGACTCCATGAAATGGTCATATAACAACGAAAATGTCCTTTGAAATTATTGTTAGAAGTCCCTTTATTTTTCATCAAAATCATACCACAAAAACCAATTTGTTTACATCAGATTATTTCATTTAAATTTTACAGCATGACATAAAATTATACTATTTCCAACGACATAATTACATGAATAATCAATCAACAATTCAAAATTTAAAGCATCATAAAACATATGGACAAGTCATATCACAAAAAGATCATATATATATATATATATCAAAATATATGTACATCATATCAAAACTGGATTGGTATGCCATAATCTATACCCTGGCATACTCAATCCTCTCAAAAATATATAGTCTATAGTCAAAAGCAGCTAGTCTCGAGAAGCCCTCGAGCTCTCAGCCTCATCTCCTCTCCCACCTTGGCATGGAGGAGGTGGTCCCATCGAGGTCCATGCTATATTGTGGGTCCTCGACATTGATCGTGAGGATGTCCTCGATGATCCCATCATGATCGGCTCTACAATGGGGGCTGGCAATGGTATCCTCTGGTTCTCTGGAACCACATGATAGTACAATCCTTGGTAGAACATGGTCTGAGCAATAGCCCATGCCAGATACTAAGTGCTCGCCCCTCCGCTCCGAGCCCTGAGTCATGTAGCCTCATCCTATAGTGTTTGCACCTGAGCCCGGAGGTGGGCATTCTCAGCCTGGAGAGTTGTCATCTTACTGCTCTCCCCCACCTTGACACCCTTGCCCTTATTGGGTGATGTTGGCCTATCCCTCTGCTAAGAAGGGAGTCCCTCCTCCCTCCTCTCTAGCTGTTGTGGTCTCTTCAAAGCCTATGGTGCTCTTCGACGTCTCTCCTGAGGAGGCCATCACTACTCCCTCCCTTTGTTACCCCTCATTGCATTGATGGTAGTCTAGCATCGCCTCCCCATCCATCGCACCACAGTGTGCATCGGACCCTGTGCCCTCTTCATCTAAAGAGGGTGGATGCCTATGTACCAGGAATCGTATCCGTCTATGACCCCAATGTCATCCCCATCCACATGTTGAATGGGGGCATATTTAGCATCTCGACTCTAGAATCACTGCATATCTAGAGCCCCGCTCAGTGTAGTGTTATCCCAAATAGTCTAGGAGTACTCGTAGTCTCTGAGAGAAGGGATCCCCTATTGTAGACCGAACTGCCTCAAAACTCGATCGTAGCGGTGGAGCTCTACCTCTCCTCGCTCCATCCTTAGCCAGAAGACTCACCTGATGTGAGCCAACTCCTATCTATCCTCTCCCCACCCTGGATGCTCTCTCCATGACCTCCAGGTGATCTAGTCAGGGATGAGGTCATCTAGAAACCTTCGGGACATCGATAGATCTATCCACCATTGTGACCCTCTTTAGAGCCACTAATAGAAAACCTTAGGTCTCTCCCGATCAACCCCTATCAGTGGAAGCCCTACCGGCCTCTGCACCACAATGTGCTCCCAAAACCAAACCTGTAGCAGCGATGTCAGTACTAGACATTGACCTCCCTTGTATACGACCCCGTATAGGATCCTATACAAGCGGCATAGTACAAAGCTACCCCAAGCAAACCTGTAGCCGTGGTCTCTCATGTCGTAGACCACATATGAGAGCAACCATGGTAACCTGCATCCGCTATGGTGGCATAGTAGTAGGCCACCCACTACCCCTACCAAAACTTGAGTCAATCGAGATGCCCCAGGCATCTACCTCAATGTCTTAATGTTCACTCCGCCCTTCTCCAAGGCGAAGCTAGGATCTTCGCACAGTCACATCATGGCATGGCCCTAATTGGCCACAAGAGTCATAAATCACCCATGTATGGGGATCCTCAAGATCCTCCATACATCCTCTAGAGTGGGAGCCATCTCCCCTATCGGTAGCCGAAAGCAGGATGACCCCGGATACCACCTCTCTGCTAGGGCTATCAATAGCCCCATGTCTGTAGGTATTTGTGGCATCTCTGCCACATGCTGTAGCCCAACCTCCAATAGTCTGTATCGCTCTGCCTGATCAAGAATGACTACATCGTATCTGAGCCCCCCGTATTTCCACTCCTAAATTTTTAGTAATCCCCTCTACAAAATAAACAATAAAACAACAAAAATCATTAATAGATAATCATTAAAATCAGTTAAATCAATTTCATCTTATAAAAAAATGATATCGTCCATTATTGGATGATATCATACTAAATTAATTCAAATCGTCCTTGGTAGGATGAAATCGTCTCCAATTTCTCAACTTGGGGATCACCCCTTGTTGGACGAGATCGCCCCTATTTCACCGATTTCGCCCCTAGACGAAATCGGAGATCTAGGGACGATTTCGACGAAATTGGGACGATTTCATCCCGACATCGTCGACGGCCTAAAAATGGTCGTGATGCCCAAAAAATAGTCAAAATTCAAATTAAAAATCACACAAATCAAATTAAAAACATAATGCATCAAGTTTAGATCCTTACCCGCAACCCACGTCGGACCTCTGTTGATCTGTGTGTCGTTTCCACCATTTTGCCTGCAGAGCTCTAAAATAGCAAAAGTGAACAGTAACAATGAATTAGGGTTTTACCCTTTTTTTTAATTAATTTTATTTAAAAACAACTTTTTTTAAATTTTGCTTTTCCGTGCTTTTACCTCAAATGTTCGATTTGGGTAAAAACACGGAGGGGGCACCATAGTAAGCAGTCATACGATTCGACCTAGAATCGTCGTCTAAAAAATGGAATAAATTTTTGCTTTCTCATAAAACATAAAGAACTCATCTTTAACGTATTTTCTTTGGAAAATTCGCTAAAGAGGGGGTAAAATGTAGCACCCTAAAATTGGTGCAGTTAAACCCTTAGTAAAAAGATAAAAATTTGAATTTTAACCCCGAAACCGCCCGTTAACCACTCCCCCCATTTTTCACACCATTTTTAGGAGTTGTTTTGACCGTTGGACGATATCATCGCCGATCAGACAAAATCGTCCCAGATCGGACGAATTCATCTGGAACAGAACGTCTAGACGATTTCGTCCCAAAACCAAATTTTCATAATTAGCTTCTGTTTCAACAACCTCTCCAACTTGGTTAGAAGCGTGTCTATGCAGTTGGAGATTCCTCCATTGGAGATCTCCTAGATTGGGATGATCCCCAACCTCCTAACCTCCCCCTAATCCTATATAAACTAGGGTTTTCTCAGTTTATCCCCTTGCTTCACCTACCTGGCTCTTCTCCTGACTCTCTCCCTAGTTGATTTTCCCTACCATTTAGATTTTTTGTGTTAAGATGTCCTATCCACCATTGTTTGCACTCGTAGTTTTAAGTTTTCATTGTAGGTTTTCACTGTGCTTCAACTGGAGGAAGCTCGGATTGTCGTAGGCGATTCCACATGATTTTGGATGATCCTATCACAGATCAGCGATGATCTCGTACGATTGGAGGCGATCTCAACTATAGTTCATATTAGGGGAAATTAGAGCCCTGAGTTTGCATTTCTCATCTTCCTTCCTTATTTTATTATGCATTAGCTTGATTTATTTTCATTCTACATCTTGGAGTTCACCTCATTTAGCATAAATGCATGATAAATTTAAAATAAGTTATTAAAATAATGCATTTCCTTTAATATGCTATCTAGATTTATCATTTAAGCATTTATACTACCATTTTTATCATTTTGCATTATTCTTGCAGTTGCATTTTTGGTTTTTGGTGTCTATTTCTATGATTGCAGGTTTCTGACAAATTCATCTAACGAATTCATCAGATCGATGATGATCTTTTATGATCTCAGATGATCACCTATGATCTAGGACAATTATGTACAATTGCAGATGATCTTGTCATATTCGAGATGATTTGGATTCCTACAAGCTTCAGAATCTTCATCAGACATCCGAAATCAGGTGCATTCTTTCTCATTTAACATATTCCTTGTATTTAGGATTCATTCATGCTTTCTGTATTCATATAAATCGACATATTCATATAGAATATCTTAGATTCATTTTGACCAACCTAGGAATATGAATGATTGAGTATAAAATGAACACATCAAACCCATTCTCAACCTAGGCGTGGAAACTACCACTCAAAGTTTCCTGGTGAACCCCACCATCCATCAAAAATTCACCCTTATACCCCTCCCCCGAGAGGTGCGACCTTCAAAGGGCCTCTCAGTCCGAGGTATTGTCCCATCCTTCTCGCATCCCCCTTCCAAGAATGGATCCTTTAGCCTGAAGGTAAGGGCATGAAAAATTTGGGTCGAGTACACTTGATCTCCTCAATGATTCTGGCTTGTGCTAGGGATTCCTCAAGAGTGGCATATTACTGCAGCTACAATAGTATGAATATCGACCTCAAATAGCTCTTTGAGAACATTTGGGTTAGGTTAGCCATGGGAGGGAGGTAGGGCAACTTTGAAAGCAACGTCCTCAACCAATTTCCATAGGCTGCCATGGTTTCTTCCTCATACTGCCTGAGGCTAGCTAGGTCACTTAGTGACACCTTCTTCTTGGTGTTGAATGTGAAGCGTTCGAGGAACACATCCACTATCTAATCCAAGTTACTAATGCTATGCTTTGGCAACTGAGTGAACCAATCCGAGGCAGGGCCTGCGAACGTGGTTATAAATGTTCTTAGAAGGAAAGCATAATTGTCCTAAATGCCAAAGCATTGGCTTAGGAATATAGTCACGTTCTCTTGGGCATCCTCCTCCCCTCTAAATATTGCCAACTGGGGAAATTTAAAGTGTTCAGGGTATGGGGGTGTCAGTACTGATGGATGCAGAGGGTGACTACGAAGCTGGTGTAAAATGGGATTTTGGGGCCCAGAATTCTTGGTCTCCATAGACTCTAAGCGCTCTAGCAGTGCTTTATATGCATTAGAATATTTGATCTCTTCCTCTTTGGTTTGCTCCTATTGCGGGTTGCGGGGAACTTGAAGCCTATTGAGGGGTGGTCAGATGGCACCCCCTCTACCTTGGTAGGGTGTTTTAGCCCGCTCTTCTTCTTGTTAATACTCCTCATAGGCTTATTGAGCAGTTCTTGGGTGAGACCTATAAACATGGGTGGGTGCCCATGGAGGGTGCACATCGTTGTTTCTGGGAGTGGCCTCCCTCTTATGTCTAGGAGGCCTCGAAGGCAACATTTGGTAAGGTCATGGAGACCTATCTCATACCAAGGGGTTGTGCCTCTCATACAACTATGCCATCTATGTGCGAGGGGTTGGAACCCTCTCAAGAATAGTGTTCTGGAGTAGCTCATCTGTTTGACACCGAATGTGCTCTTTGCTAAGGTGATACAGGTGCTCCAAATGTTGTTGGTATTTCTCAAGCTGCATGATTTATGCTTGGCAGGAAATATGTCTGGCAAATTCCAGGTTGATTTCTTCTGTCGTCTTAAGTCTAGGAGGCCTAGATGCCTCTCCTACATATTTATCTCAATCACGATGATCCGAGAACTCTATAGGTCACTTCCCTCTGTCGAGGTTGGCGGCATTCACCCGAGGCTCTGGCCTCAATAGGTGATCCTGATGAATAGCAGGTGCAAAAACGCATTGTTCCCATGTTGTGTATTGCTCTTGAGGAATGTAGTGGTCTTCCTCGTGCTCCCTTTTGTATATGTGAAAGGGGCAGGCAGAGTTGGCTCACCCTGTCTAAAGAGCCTTGTGCTCTGGATTTGGCCTATTATTTTTGACAATAATAAGGGGTAGAGGAGGGATGATGTAATCATGTGGCCCCTCCTTATGGACCCTATGTTGTTCTAGCACTTCATCGCACAGTGGCCACTCATAACGAGCATCTAAGGGAGCCTTCCCATTTATGTTGAGTACCACGTGTAAGGATTCTTCCTAAAAAGGTCTATGTTGAATGGGAGTGTCCCTCGAAGGGGTGCCTCCATAGTCCCATTTCATTAAGGTATGATGTGGACTATTTTGTGGGTCAAGCCGCCAAGGTGGTATGACCAAGTCCTTGGGGCTATAGCAGAGGCGACTTGTGCCTCCTTGTACACTTTCCACAGCCTCTGCCCGTGATTGGGCTTGGCTATGAGTGTACACCATGGTGGTGTCTCTCTAAAATCTATGTAGGTTGTTATCTTCTTTATAATTTTTATTCTACACTAAACAAAAGGAACCACACAATCAAAGAAGTTATTATCTCGTTTATAGATTAAAGGTGTGCCCTAAATCTAGTTTAGTGTGTTTTGATTTTTGTTTTGAAATATTTGTGAAGAACGTGTTGTTGTACATGCAATATGATGGCTCTTATGTCTCCCAAAATGGTTGCCCCTTAAATATACCACTGCTAGGTTGTTATACCAAACCTATCAATATACCTACCCTTACGTGAGGGAAACTATTGGTACACGAGAGCAGAATGGTATGTGGAACATAGGCGATACGGAAGGGGAATAGTCCTATTTTTTACACCTACCATAGAAGACTTATCCTCATGCTCTAGGAATCACCCTAGCTACACTTGGTCAGCTTTCATCAGGATTTACGTCTAGTAACAGTAGCGATCGGGGTTATGTATGCAAAAATTCAAGCCAAGGTGGTGATGAAATCCACCATTGGTCTTGATCAAGGGTTGGGGTTTTACGATCAAATCCTTGGTGTTTAAATTACCACGTGGTGTGTGGGGTTCTTTTTATTTGTACAAAAAAAGAAAAACATGCAGTAAAACTCTCCTATGCAAGCAAAGAAATAGGAAATGACAAAGACAAAAAATAGAAAATGACAAAGGATGCTAAGAACCCCTACCTCTTCTCTACCCAAACTGGCTCCCTCTGAGTTTCTGCTCTAAAACTACACAAAGAGCTAATCATCCCGAGGTGGGACAAATAACAGATATGTATTCATAACAAGGTGGGACAAATTCCCATTTGTCCTTGGGTGACACGAATTCTAGCTCTGTATTCATCATAGGGTGGAATGAGCAACAGTCCAGCGCTTGAAATATTAACACCTGCAAGAAAAAACACCCAAATTTTGATCAAAAATTTGATCTCAAAATCAAGGGACAGGGGTCCCACCATGATCGCCACTGAAATCACAAGGATACAGAAGCAAAAAAAAGGGAAATGTAATGCTAAGTCCTACGAACGAGAATGCATGAAAAGAGGGAAAACAAACGAACTAAAATGATATTTAAAGCAAATGTAAAGGTGCAGCCCTTCATTTTATTAATTTGCTCAATATCAGGTTATAATACATCTCCTCCATTTTCAGGGGCTAGGAGCTTCGGACATAGTTTGGTTACACCACGAATGATACATTCCCCTTGGGGATCTTCCGCGTGCCCACATTGAAAATGGGCCGACCAAACATTGCCACCACTTACATGAATGCATCTCTAGTTCCTTGCTGCCCCTCTAGTGTTGAGCTCCTGCATTTAGAGAAATAGTAAACAGTTAGTAGCACCTAGGTATGTAGGGAAACATGCGATCCCCAAGGCCTACGGTCAATGCATGCAAAAAATAATTAAAATAGTAAGTAAATCATATTGGAATAAGCTAAAAATTTTACAGAAGCAAGAAAAACTTACCAGGAACACACTACAAAAGGAACAGTCGAGAAATCTACCAAAAATTTCTAATCACTTTGGGGTGGGACAATTAGGATTGTCATAAAATGCCAGAAGGTGACCTCATAAATGTCCCATCCAGGGGCCTCCAAAACACATACAATGTTGGGGTTAGGTAAAACGGGGCATTTTGGAATGACCCAAAAGGTCATATTTTGCAACTTATGCCTCGATCGCCCTATATCTGATGATTCTCCCTGAATGTTAGCGAAAGCGAGAAGCATTGAAAGCACAATCAGAATCACCTAAAACTTGAATGGCATCATATGTAAATGACCTATAATAAAATTCAAAAATAACAATAGGGAAATCTACCATAGATTTCTAATCACTCTAGGATGGGGTGATTAGGACTGCAATAGTGTGGGGGGCACCTGGGGGCAGGACGCCCACCGTTTGGGTCTCGGTTTCGACACCAATCCACTTGGGATGGGTCAAAAACCACTTATGGGGTTGTGTCAGCAAATTGGGTGGGGTATTGTGGCCAAATTTTTAGGTTTTGTGTTTGGATTGCACTTCCACTAATCACCCAATAACCTCCATTCCAAAAGAGAAATCAAGGATTTAAGAAGCACAAACGTTGGGTGAGGATGTAATTCAGAAGCACTCCATTGCTCCAAATGCTTCCACTCTATTATTTTTTTTGGGGTGAGAAGACTCACCATTTTATAGCCCTGAGGGTCTTTGTGAATGAGCATGTAGAGGCGCCACTTGGCCATCATGCCTTGCTAGGGGGAAGAATATTCCTCTCTGATTAAGGGCCCCATGACTACCTCTATGACTGCCTCTTTGAGCTCAAAAATGCTCACTCACACTCCCATGCATTGAAGGTGGAGTTGAGTGGCGGATCTGAGCTGCCATTTGTCAAGGTTTGACCTTTTTCCCATCAAACCTGCTAGGGTGGGATGAATACTAGTTTGTAATCATCCCAAGGTGGAATGAATAGGGAGTAGAGTGCCTAAAAGGTTCCAAATTGATCTATGACCTTCCAAAACTACTATGAGAGTGGTTGGGACCACTGTTTAACCTTTGGGGGCTGCCCTGGGGGCTGTGTATGCCAATTTGATCAATGCTTGTCGTCACATAATCGGATTGGTGCTATTTTGGTGTCTACACCAATCAATGTAGTTGTATGAATCCAAAAATTTCTCACAACTAAAGGTAATGTGGATAAGGTAATGGCTTGGTGAAGATATCTACAATTTGTGCCTTAGTTGGAATATACTCCAAGTGAATGTCCACTTTCTGAATATGATGTCTTATGAAGTGCATGTGTATCTCAATATGCTTGGTTCTATTATGTTCAACTAGATTACGTGCAATATTAATTGTGCTCTTATTGTCACATTAAATAGTTATAGGGTGTTCATGTGTGAAGCCAAATTCTTTCATAATTTGATGAACCTAAAGAGCTTCCTGACTAGCCAAAATTGCTGCCCTATATTTTGTTTATGTAGAAGATATGGCTACTGCTTGTTGTTTCTTGCATAACCAGGCTATCTATGAGGAACCAAGGCAAAATACATAGCTTTATGTAGAAAATCTATCTTCTACTAAACCTGCCCAATTGAAATCTGTGTAGCCAATGATATTTATGGATTTCCCTTTGTAGAAGAGCCCAAAGTGGGTAGTGCCCTGCAAGTAACAGAGGATCCTTTTTGCTACTTTCCAATGAATGAAGTGAGGCTGATGAGAGAATCTAGATATGAGACCAAAAACATATGATATATTTGGGTGAGTATGAGTAAGGTATAACAAGCTTCCTACAAACTGATGGTATAGAGTAGCATCACAAATAGGGGATGATTAAGAAGTACTAAGATTAATGCCAGATTGAAAGGGGGTAGGAGAAGGTTTGCAATATGTCATTTTGAATATTTGTAGTAGATCTAGAGTGTAATTTTGTTGGCACAAAGATATACCTTCATATGATTGACTTATTTGGATCCTAAGGAAGTAATGAGATTTTCCTAGATTTTCCATTTTAAATTTGTTAGAGAGTCTTTTATAGTCAGAATGTGAGTCAAGTTACTACCAGTGAGAAGAATATCATTAAAATAAATAACAAGACTGGTGATGTTGCTTTCATTTCTCCAAATGTAAACTGTGTTATAAAAATCACAATGAGAAAAACATGTTGAAATAAGGAAGGAGTCCATTTTTTCATACCAAGCTCTAAGGGCTTGTTTGAGGCCATAGAGAGAATTTTTAAGCCTATAAACTAGAGAGAAGTCTTGAGTAAAACCAGAAGGTTGTTCCATGAATATTTCTTCCTTTAAATATCCATGTAAGAAATCACTTTTGACATCCATTTTATAGACAAGCTACTTTTGGGAAGAAGCTAGAGCAAGAACCAATCTTATAGAATATTTTTAACAATATGAGCAAAGGTTTATGCATAATCTATGCCTTCAATTTGAGAAAAACCTTTGGCAACTAGACGAGCCTTGTGTTTGTCTATTTCTCCATTAGTCCAATATTTTTTTTTGAAGATCCATTTAAAATGAACTAATTTTCTTCCTTTAGGTAAGTGAACTAAGTCCCAAGTTTCATTTTTGATCAAGGAAGAAAATTTGTTTTCAATGGCATCATCTCATTCGTTAATACCTGAGGCTTCCTTGAATGATTTAGGATCAGAGGAAATAGACTGACATACAAGGCTAGTGCCTATGGGGTTGGATGATCTTATTGAAGGAAAATTTTGGATGTAAGGAGTAGCTTCTTTAACAATGGTGTAGGCCCATTTTGGCATAGAGGAAGGAATTGAAGGAGTTGAAAGACATTGATATGGAGTTACAGGTTCCTGATCTTGATTATCAATAACCAAGTTAACTTCAAGAGTTGGCTCATCATAATATTGATGTTCTACTATAGGAGAATGCTCAATGGAGGAAGAGGGGTTTTGAGGATCTTTTTGAGGGAATGTTTCATCAAATTGGATATTCCTATGAAATAAGACCTCATGATTTGAGTTTCAAGAAGCTTGTATGCTTTCAATTCTTAAAAATAACCAATAAATATGAGCCTTTTGATTTTCTTATCAAGAGCCTTCCCTTTCTGCTTTAGGATGTGAGCCCAAGTAGTACACACAAAAATATTGAAGTAGGAAACATATGGTTTTAATCCAGTCCATGCTTCTTTAGGAGTTAAATAGTCAAAAGCTCTATGAGGTGTGTTATTTTAAATATAATTTGCACAGTTAATAGCTTCTGTCCAAATTTTTTTTGGAATATCTCTTGAATGGAGCATACAATTAGTCATCTCTTTTAATGTTCGGTTTTTCCTTTCTACAATACCATTTTGTTATGGATTATGGGAGACATAATACTAATGAATGTTGCCATGATTGGATAAAAAAGTGGAGAACTCATTACTGCAGTATCCCCCCCATTATCAGTGCAAATCTTCTTGATTTTGTAAGATGCCTAATTTTCAATAAAGGCTTTAAAAACCTTAAAGTGGGATAGAACACCACTCTTATATTTTAGGAAGTAGATCCAATATCTTCTATATAAATCATCAATAAATGTTAGAGTATACTTTGCTCCTTTAAAATATGTTTCAAGAAAGGCCATTAAGTCACTATGGATTAAATCTAGAGGCGAATATGTTTTTAGAGAACTACTTGGGTGGAAAGGTTCTTGATGTTGCTTTCCAAGAGAACATTCAAGAAAAAATCCATCACTAGAAGAGACTTGGGGTAATATTGTAACCATATTATGGGTGCTCAAATCCTTTAGGTAGTTGAAACTAAGATGATCAAACCTTTCATGTGATATTTTACTTTCAATATCAATATGAGACAGAAAACATGAGGCTTATTCTGGATTTTGAAAACCTTTGAAGTGAAAAATTTGAGAGTTATGATCAATATTCGCTTTGGCTATAAGGTATTTGGGATCTTGAAACTCTCTTATTTCAACTCCTATTGGGGAGGAGAGAACAATTTTCCTCTTTCTAGAAGTGTAAATTTGGTAGACGGATAGGATATTAGTGGCAATGTTTGGAACATAGAGAAAAATGTTAATAGAGCCACCATCAATGGTTATATCTCCTTTTCCTTCTACATGGATAAAGGAAGAGTCACCTACTTATATGCTACAAGTATAACTAGAGGATATAGAAGAAAAACACTTATCTGAGGTAGTCATGTGATGAGTAGCTCCAAAATCTAGGATCCAAAAATTAGAGGAAGACTTAGAAGTTTTTCCTTGAACATTAAGGGCTTTTCCTGTTTTCTTTTTACTGTCTTTATTTTTATATTTTATAGCTGCCTCTAATTGCTGTAATCTTTTTCAGCATTTGTTAGCAGAGTGACCATTCTTTTTGTAGTGAGTATAGGTTATGGGGGTCTTTTCATTTTTTATGAATTTTTATTTAGAATATGTGGAGGCTACTAAGGCTTTAGAAGAAGAGGAAGAAGAAGATATTTCATATCTAGTAAGTTTAGTTTCTTCCCTAGTTAATCTATCACAAAATTCTTCTAAAGAAGGCATTTTAAAGGTTGCACCCAGAGCATCTTTGGTAGATATAAATGTGGTAGTAAATATCTAAAAAACACCATTTAGCTTAGAGAGGATTAGATAAATGTATTCTTATTCAGTATTAGTCTTCCCACTACCTTTGTATTGAGTGAGGACTTCTTTGAACTTAGTGAGGAAGTCAAAAATACTACTAAAATATTCAGGAGATAGAGATGTGAGTTCAGCTTCTAATTGCATTGATCTCATATGATCTACTTTCCTAAATAGAGTGTTCAATTTATTTTAGCTTTCATAAGGATTTTTGCAATATGCAATATTAAACCATAAAATTTCATGAACATTAGAGCTAATAATACCCATAGTTTCATGCATTTTTCCTTTATGAACAAATATTTCATATTCTTTATCAAATTTTGGTTGCTTTTATTCTAACAAATGAGTAAAACCTTTTTGAGAAATAAGATTTAAAATTTTAGTTTTCCAAGTGTGAAAGTTATGAGGGGTGAGAGGTTCAATTGAATTCATATTTTTAAAAGGATTGAAATTTTATAATTAACGAATATATCCCCCCCTTAGAACATCAATTAATTGATTAATGCAAATGGAAGAAAGAAAATATATGAAGCTTTTCAATATATATTACTCAAAATACCCACCCTAACGAGAGGGAAACTATAAGTATAATGAGTTTTTAATATTATTTTATTTAAGAGAGCCAAATCCTTTTTTATTCTTCATAATACCCGCCATTACTTGAGGGAGACTGGAAGTAGAGAGAAGAATTTGGAAGGGTGTTTGCTTGATATGCAGGGAAACAATTAGTTTATTTGGTGTTTTCTCAAAAACTTACCCTTACTAGAGGGAATCTATAAGTTAGAGAGATACCCAATGAAACGGATTATAGAAAATATATGTCAGGCCTTTATACAAATTGCCTTAAAATACTTGCCCTTATGAGAGGGAAACTATAAGTTTTTATAGGTACTAATACATGGAACGTAGGAAAAAGATATTTGAAAAAAGAAAAAAATATTTTGTAATCTTGTAAATTAAAATTTTTAATGAATATTTTTAAAAAGCACTTAAAAAATAAATGATGGGAGAAACCTTTTATTTAAAAATAATAATCTTATCTATGAAATAAACAAGGTTATAATGAAAAAATATAATTTATAATTGCCAAAGATAATTTTTTTTATATAAAATAGATGGGCCTCTTAAATTTTTATAAAATAGATAATATGAGAATGTTAATATCTTATATATATATATATATATATATATATATATATATATATATATAATATAATATAACACTCCAAATTTCCTGTATAAAACGTTATGCTCGACAAAAATAAAAGAAGCAATATCGATAACACGATAAATAAAATATAATAATAAAAAAATTAATATAGTTTGGTAGCAGAGGGATGTGCCCAATGGGCGTTGTCTCTAGAAGAACAATGAAACCTACACACACTTTTTAAAATTAAAAAATATTTGTTTCTTGGTAATGTGTCGAATAGCTAGATGGAAGAGCGTTGTTTTAGACGAACAAGCGAAACCTGTATAAAATGATTAGGGTGTTGTCTCCGAAAGAACAGACAAACCTATAAATAAATTTTAAAATAAAAATTATCTATCCCTAAAGTCCTGAATGGGCAGATGGAAGAGTGTTGCCTCTGACAAACCAACGAAACCTACACAAAATGACTAAAAGGAGAGGGACCTCTACGGGATGCTAAAATCGAGAAACTTTTGACTCTTGTTGTAATGAATAATTATTAGAGCAATAATATATGAAAGCAAATATTGGATCTAAAAAACCTGCATGGAGATGATATTTATTGACCGATGAAGAGAGAGCGACATTTGAAATGTAGCTCTGAGAGGAACAACGAGAAATACGGCAAATGAGACACATTGGAACAGAGCCAAAATGAACATCGAGTGCACTAGAGAGAACATCGAGTGCACCAATTTTAAATTTGAATGAGGAAATTTGTTGTCCTTTAGGAGCGAATAAAACTCAAAGCACTCTAAGTAAACACTTTAGTTAGAAATAAATGATATTTGTGCTATAAAAATAAGTGGAAATCAAATGATATTTCTAGATTGGTGGGCCAAAAAGTGTCAGTTAAAATGAATATTGAATAGAGGAAAAAAAAAAAAAAAATTAAGAGGCTTTTTATTTGAATATGGGCGAGTATAGCACCTTCACACAGGGTAAACCTTATGTTTAAAGAAAAGAAAATAGCTATATTTAAAAAATAATAATAATTTCCTCAAGCACGAATTCAACACATATTTGAAAGAATTTGCAACATATATTTAAAAAAATAAATATGTTGAAAGAGAAAACTATGGATAAAAGGAGACTACTGCAAAAATTGAAGTTAGATAGCCAAAAAAATTATCCAAAGTAAATGAATCACATCCTAGAACCTTTAAGAGAATACTAGAAAAATATATCCTGCTCTGGTACAATGTTAGAATTTCATAATAGATATGCAAAGCATTCAAGAGATGAAGAGAAGAGTAGAATTGATTGATTTATTCCAAGGATCAGTTCTTTATAAATAGTAGAGCTAATCATTGAGAGCCGTTGTATTACAACAACTCATCAGAATTGATGAAGACACCACTAAGAGTTCTCCTGACACATCTAGGAGTGGAAACTCAAGTTTCTATCCTAGTCGAGATTAAGAGAATATTCTCTTATTCTAACAAATAAATATAAATTATATATTTTTAATTTATTTATATAAAACTCGTAAATATTTAAAATAAAATCATAATATAACAATCAACTAAATTAAATATCTATATCTATATAAAATAACCAAATAAATTTGAAAAACTTAGTGTTGTTGGGCGGGCATTTATTTTGATGGTTATCACTCTTATAAGATTTCCATAACCTTTTTATATTATTTTTATAATAAATAGTAATTTAATATTTTTTGATTGAAAAAAATAATAAAATAAAATAAAATCAATAAAATTATTATCGTAATCGGATAATTAATATCACATTTAATCAAGTTATTAAAAAATAAATATTATTTATTAATTTAATTTTTTAAAATAGAGCCTGGTAAGCATACAAAAAATTAAAGTAAAAGTGACAATATCCAAATACAAAATGAAATAATTAATTATCCACAATAGGTTTTATATACATATAAAAGCATTTGGGTTAGAATGTTTGGATTACTCACTGAGTTTTGTAAAATAGATACCTTCAAGGT
The DNA here is from genome assembly GCA_028583015.1 of Wollemia nobilis. NCBI lineage: Eukaryota > Viridiplantae > Streptophyta > Pinopsida > Araucariales > Araucariaceae > Wollemia > Wollemia nobilis. The sequence goes on from JAQPPZ010004832.1 coordinate 116,368, forward strand.
AATAGAAAACACTAGGAGAATTCCTTAATATTTTAGATATGATGAAAAAATAGATTCTTGGTTATTTATGCTTGGATATTGGTCATGATTCATGTAAGTAAAGCTTTTACAAAAATTAATCATTCTCAATTATGGGGATAAGATGTGGATCCAAACCATAGATTATAAAAACCTATATTTTAGATGTAGAAGATGTCATGAGGTGGGGCATATTGAGATATCATTCCCTAAGAAGAGCCCAATAGAATCATATATAGAAAATTGTAAGAGAAACTTACAAACGGTTATTAATGGAGATGGTTTTCAACTTCCAAAAAATAGATTTTAAAAAATAAATAGTGAAGGTCAGTAAAGAAGGATATTGAAAAAAATACCAACTCTTTTGAGGCTTTAGCCTATGAAGAAAAAATGGATAAAAACTTAGAGGACATAGTACAATAAGTTAAATATATTAAAAAGGAACCACCCATTAAATATGATCATGATTTAAGCCCAGAACCAAGGACAGGTAACATGGAAGCCCATCCTAAACCCCAGACACTTGCTTCAATCCTCCAGGCCCTAGCATCTCCTCGAGGTGACAGTTATCCCGTATTTCATAGGGAAGGACACATGCATCTGGCACGACACCCCCAGTGGCATCTTCTCTATCAAATCTGCCTACAAATTCCAAAGAGTCCTTGATGAGGCCCCATTCCCAGTCAAACAGGTATGGGCCAAGAAGCTAATCCCCAAAATCAACCACTTAGTTTGGACGGCCATACAAAATAAGATCCTGACTATCGAGAACCTAATCAGGAGGGGCTTTCAGATCCTAAATAGATGCTTCATTTGTTGTACTACCTAGGAGTCTACTAATCACCTCTTCCTTAGATGCCCCTTCTCTTATGAAGCCCTAGGCCTCATCCTATCCCAATTTTCTATCCAATGGGTGACCCCCAATTCCATCTCTGACTTCCTATATCAGTGGCCCAATCCCTTCGCCCACCCCTTCATCCACTTCCTATGGGGCTCCTACCTCCCTCATATACTCTGGTAACTTTGTCTTGAGTGCAATAGCAGAGCTTTCTCCTCCATGGCCCGCTCCCCCAGTGAGTGGCAGTCAAGGCAGTTTCCTTCACCCTTGAGAACTCACGCTCCCTCCCATTGAGTGAGGTGCCCTGAATGCTGGTCGAGTCCACCCTCCTCTCCTCCCTCGAAGTCCAGCTTCCCCCCTAGTACCCCTACTGCCCCCTCCCATCATTTGGCAATAAGGTGGACTATCCCCCCTCCCGGATGGGTTAAACTTAACTTCGATGGAGCTTCTAAAGGAAACCCCGGCCCCTCTGGAGTGGGCGGGGTCATCCAAGATAGTCACGAGGCCATGATCTTGGTGTACATCAAAATACTTGGCATTCAGACCAACAACTTCATCGAAGTAGGAGCTCTCCTCCGTGGGTTGATAGCCCTCAAGGAGACCTCCCCAAAAATCATCATCGAGGGCGATTCTCTAGTCATCATCAAGGCCACCCGTAGCTTGGGAAATAGCTCATGGCATATCCACAACACCATTCAGAAAGTTCTCACCATCCTCCAAGGATTCACTCATCATTACTTTCGTCATGTGTATAGATAAGGTAATAGGGAAACCGATTTCATGGCCAATCAAGCCACCAAAATGAAAGATCTCACTACCTAGACCACAAATTTCCTTAATGCTCTGGTCTAATTAGCATCTCAAGACAATTCAAGACCTGATGAGAGTACAGGCACTTAGATCACCCTGAGTCTAGGCCCTGAAGGTGTGACATCATGCCCTCCCCACATGGATAGGGGATACTCCTTCCCTCTCTACCTTGATTATTGGCCCCAGTGACCCTCCTGCCTGAGGGCTAGCCAATATGATCAAGCACCATCACGTCTCGCCAAGTGCTTCCCACTTTAGAGGCCATGTCATATTTTTGGCTTCTCCTAATCTAGATAATCGTAGCCTCATTGGAAAACCTGGAAATCCCAAATTAGAGTGCATGGCTTCTTAGTTTGAGTTTCCCACCTCGAGCGTCGCTCTAACGGATCTTCACGCTGAGTCAGACCGCACACACCTTTCTCTAGAGATATTTCCCCAAAATGCTTCCCCATAAATATTGTGCCAATTGGAGCACTATCATTGGCTCCCCTTACCTGCCACACATGGCTGCCACCAGCCTTACCCCCTTAGCTCCTCCCAGCTCATGTCGTCCCCCAGCCTAAGAGCCCCTTCCCGACACCTATGACCCTTCCCCTCCTTGGTGCCTCCATGCAAGATTTTAACCCAATCATGTTTAGATGCCACTCGCATTCCTATGTGTTTTCCCCTTCCCCTGTCCCCACGAGTCTCCCCTCTTAGTTCAGGCCGACTCTGGTTCCCCTGCCCCTAGCCTTCTTGTTTGCCTTCCATGGCTGCCAAGGCAATTTTCCTCGAGCCCTCCACTCTCGACCTAAGCGAGTCTACCAGGATCTTTTCTAATGCTAAGAACTACACTCCCTTCTTCAGTAATTTCGTAGGGGCAAATGAAGAAATCACGTAGGGATTTATGGATTCCTGGAATGACGGGGAGGTCAAAGTGAAAGGGCTTCACTTCAAGGTGTCCAAGGATTTTTTGACTGAAGTGACGGGCCTGCACCGCAAGGAGAAATGAATATTTTTTCGGTGGGACAAGCACAACTGGGAGGAGGAGCTCTCTTAGTTCCTGAAATAGCAATGGGACAAGGCCAACCTCTTTTGAGCTGACCTACAAGCCCCCTTTGACGAGGCCATCATCCCAGTGATGCAATATATAACTTGCGATGACCCGGATCAGTGCCTCTATAGCTTTCACCTTAGTTTCTATAATCACCTTCGTGGAGCCACGCTGGTAAGCACCCCTTGATTTCTCTTTTATTCCCTATGACTCACCATTTATCGGACCCGTAGGAATATTTCTCGGCACTCCCATCAAGGGCTCATGGTTATTCTGTATAGACACGCCCTATCAAACTAGCCCCAACTACATCACATACCTCCCCTATCCTCTGTTCCCACCCTTGAATAGGTTGTCTCCCTTGTTGCTTCCCCTACAACGTCTAAATATAAGAAGACCCCATCCCCTAACACCTCCCCATCCCCAAAAATGTGCAAACCCACCTGAAAATATAGAACCCCGACTTAGGCCCCAGGAGGGGCCCCGACTCCTTGTGCAAGTTTGATCCGCAAGGGCCCGGTCCCTGGCAGAAACAGGGCTGCTGGTAGCTCCAATAAGGCCAAGGTGGAGGCCCCAAAAGCCATTGAAGTTAGCTCTGACTCTACAAGTAATTTGCAGAAATTTCTAACTAGAGCCCTCCTAGACATCACAATCAGCTCCTTGACCGCTTCTGCAAAACCGGCTTCCACAACGACCAATGCCCTGTCTGAACTCTGCCGCAGGTTGGGCGATGACCCTTACAGGGAGGGGAACTAATCTACTAGGTCGGGGCCCCTGTTCAGGTCAGGCCCGGCTACAGGGCAATCTGGAGTGGTGGTGGCCAGTAATTTTTTGGGTTAACTGCTAGGCAATTTTGAGGTTTCTCCCTGTTTGGTGGCCTTAGGCCAAATTTTGTCTTACTGGAAACATCATTGGATGGACTATTTGTAGGCACCGGGGCCCCTGGGCCCTGGCTTGGTCCCCAAGGGCGCAACCCTGGTCTACTCTAACATCAGAATATAGCTACGACTACTTATGTACCTAAGGTTTTGGGACCCTTTAAAAAAAAAACCCATCGTAAATATTATTGCTACTTATCAAAAATAAAATATGATCATGATTTAAGAATATTCTCGATGAATCTAAGGAATGTGTCTCATAAAATTTTGATAACTCTCTTGAAGTAACATGAACCTTTTAAGAGTAAAAAAATGGTAAAGAAAATAAAGTTTTAGAAGTTAATAACTCTTCCATTAACAAGGAAATTCTAAAAAATGAGCAATACAAGTCAAAATATTTTGTAGATGAATCAGGAGAGGATAAATATGATGACAAACAAAATTGTGAAAGAATATTGAGAAATAGAATAATAAAACCTCCTTCTAATATAGACAAGGCAAAATTAGGAAACCCCTCAAATTATCAAGCAAGATATAGGGAAGCAAGAGAAAACATAGAGAAAAAAATATAAACTAAGTTGGTTGTTGAGCAAGGTGTAGCAAAAGTATTGTCATTGTTGTCAACACAGTCAGATAGATCAGTTGATGAAGTGGACAGGAGTTAAGAGGTTCCAATTGATGATGTGGATAGGAGTTAAGAGGTTCTTCAGAGTATTTTTTGAGCAAGGTGCAGCAAAAGTTGATGAAGTATATAGGAGTTAAGAAGTTCTTCAGAGATTAGTTGATGCAGTATATAGGAGTTAAGAATTTCTTCAGAGTATGTACAATGATTTTCCAAAAGATAGAAGTGGCCCATTTGAGAAAAATCAAAAGAAAATCACAAGGAATAAAATTGTCGAGATATCGCGACATGTTGAGAAGAAATAAAACTGTCGTGATATCGTGACATGTTGATAAGCAAGAAAACTATCGTGATATCACGACATGTTGAGAAGCAAGGAAAACTAATGTGATATCACGACATGTTTGGAGAGAAAGAGCCAGAAAGCAAAACTGTCACGATTTGTGACATGTTCGGGGAGAAGGCGCAAGCAAGAAAAACTATCGTGATTTCGTGACATGTTAGAAGAGAGAGAAGAAGAAAGAAAAATTGTCATGATTTCGTGACATGTTAGAAGAGAGAGAAGAAGAAAGAAAAACTGTCATGATTTCGTGACATGTTGGAAGAGAAAGAGGAGAGAGAAAAAGATGTCGCGATTTCACATGTTTCATTTTCGCGATCCAAAGCAAAGAAAAGAGGAGAGAGAAAAAGATGTCACGATTTCGCGACATGTTTCATTTTCACGATCCAAAGCGAAGAAATGAGGAGAGAGAAAAAGGTGTCACAATTTTGTGACATGTTTCATTTTTGCGGTCCGAAGCGAAGAGGAAGGCAGAGAAAGAAAAAGTTTCGTGATTTCATGACATATTGCAAGGAAGGTTGTACGGACGAAAAAGTGTCACGATTTCGTGACATATTACAAGGAAGGGTGAATGGACGAAAAAGTGTCATGATTTCGTGACAGGTTCGAGAGAAAGAGCTCACAGAGAAAAAGTTTCATGATATCGTGATATGTCAGGTTTTCACAACCCGATGAGAAGAAAAGCGCCAAGGAGAAAAAGTTTTGTGATATCGTGACAAAAGGAAAGAAGGAGAGTACGAAAGCGAAAGTGTCACGATTTCACGACATGTTCTTTTTTTGTGAGGTAAAGGCAAGAAAAGGCACAAGGAAACGAATGTGTCACGATTTAACGACATGTTGTGTTTTCACAGGCGAAATACAGAGAAGAGCACAAGGTAGTGAATGTGTCGCGATATCACGACATGTGTTTTTGCGGGTGAAAGACAGAGAAGAGCATAAGGCAGCGAAAGTGTCTTGATTTCGTGACATGTCATGTTTTCGCAGGTGCAAGCCGAGAAAAGGACAAAGAGGCGAAAAGTGTCGTGATTTTGTGACATGTCATGTTTTTGCGAGTGCAAGCCGAGAAAAGGACAAAGAGGCAAAAAGTGTCACGATATCGCGACATGTCATGTTTTCACGGGTGCAAGCTGAGAAGAGGACAAGAAGGTAGAAAGTGTCACGATATCATGACATGTCATGTTTTCATGGGTAAAAGGTGAGAAGAGTACAAAGAGACAGAAGTGTTGCGATTTCACGACAGGTCACAACAGCACGATTACGGATAGTTAACTAAAGTAGAACGATAGTTACAGGGGTAGTTGCAGAGGAAAATCATGCAACCAATATAAGAAGAGTCAACTGAAGTTAGTGTGACAGTTACAGGGGCAGTTACAGATAGAAATCATGCAAGCTAAAATAAGCATAGTGCATTAAAGACAGAATGACAGTTACAGGACCCGTAAAGTAGTGTAACCATTGAGCGGAAGTTATACTGAAAGTCCCAAGAAACAGAGCTATTAATAGAATGCATGTACAAATTATTGTGTGATAAAGGAGTTACTTTCAGAAGTGTCTATTAATAGGGTGCATGCAGGATTATGGAAGTCACAAAAGAACAGGTGTTTCAAGATGAAAATATTGTCATAAAAGGGTAGTTACGTGGAGAATTAGGGTGCTGCTGAATGTGTGAAAGTGCTACCGAAAGAGTGTGAAAGTGCTACTGGAAGAGAGTGCGCAAGAGGCGAGTGAGTAGGGTGTGTGCTGGGTAAAGAGTGGGAAATGTTGAGAAAGCAATAGACCAGTCAGGGTCTTGTAAAAGTGAAGGCATCTTTATGTCAATCATCTATATTCAGAACAGAAGTCCAAGTTGGTGCTTGGCATCAGGGGTTGGTGATCCTTCCAGTTGGTGCTGGTAAATCAGGGGTTGGTGCTCCTTTCTATTAGGGAAGATAAATCAAGGGTTGGTGCTCCTTTTTGATGTTGTAGATAAATTAGGGGTTGGTGCTCCTTCCAGTGGGTTCTGGTAAATTGTTTGTAAAATTGATATTTTGCAAAGGCTAGATTTGGATGGGAGTCCAAACAGTCAGTTTTGAGGAGTAGCCAAAACTGGTGAACCTTGTTACATCTTGTGTTGTGTGATGCTCTCTTGTTACATTTGCTTTATGTGATTTTAAGCTTTCATTGTTTTGGCTTTAAGAGTTAAAGTTTTAAGTTATAAAGAGCCACAATGATTCACCCCCCCTCTCAGTGTCATTATGAGACTAACAATTGGTATCAGAACCAGTTTCCCTTATTAGGCTAAATTAGCTAGGGTTGATCTTGGATTAGTACGCAATGGGTAAGAAGAATAGATCCTCCTCAGATAAGGAATCTCAGTCAGTTTCATTTCCTATGGAAGAGAAGATTGAACTAGAAAATATAGAAGAAGTGAATTCTGAAGTATGTGATGAAAACCTTGGGGGTGAAGTATATCTTGAAGGTGAGTTGATCGCTGCACTTAAAGAGTTGAATATAGAAAGGAAACAGAACAAAATACTGTCCAAGAAGTTGGAATAATATGAGGATAATATTGAAGATCTCTTATTGCAAATTCATAAAGCCAAGAAAGTAGAAGAATCTTTGAAGTCACACCTGGATGATAAAAGCAATGTTTGCAGCAAACAAGAAGAGGAGATTGTTTTATTGAAGAAACAACTAGAAGAGTCCAATACAAATCTCAAATTTGAGAAGAGCACAGAGTTGCTAGATAAAATGATAAGGCAACAAAGAAACCCCATGTCTAAGCTTGGTCTTGGATATGAAGATAAACAACCTTCATCTTCTAAATCTGTAGAGAAGAAGAAGTCCACTGCTGATGGATCAAAGCAAGAACAGTTTGAAGTTGAAACTTCAAAAGGAAGAAAATATCGAAGGAGATCTACAACAAAGCAACCACAACAAAAGAGGTTCTATCACTCTCACTCTATTCATAATAATGCTTTTAATGGCTATTGTTTTAGATGTAACCATTATGGTCACAAGGCAATTTATTGTGGACTAAATAAAATATCAAAGAGTTATGCTGGTAGAAATACATCTGTTGAACACCATGTGCAATGTTTTAAATGTAATGGTCATGGGCACATAGCAAGGTTTTGTCTAAGAACATTTTTATCCAATCTAAGGCAAGACAACAGATTTAATTAGACACAAAGAATGCAACACAGAAAGGGAAGAAATCATGTGTATCAAAGAAAGTAAAATAATCATCCATCAAGGATGCACAAGAGACAACCACCCAAGAGAAATGTTCAAGTTTATGAAAATCTTCAAAATTGTGATGCAGTTGAGAAACTCAAGCCCAAGTTCAAGAAAGGTTGGAGAAATAAAGAAGAGAGGAAATCATGTCTCCTTGGACTGAAGGAGATTACTCCTCTATTGCATTAAGTAGCTCCAGGTAGCACATCCTTAGGGGGAGCAATGTTAAAGTTTTATTTTAATGCTCCAATGTATTTGTGTGGTTATCTGAGGATGAAAGGAAAGTAGTCAGGGAGTTGTCGTATAGTTGTCAAATTGTGTTCTAGTTCATGTAGATGTTTGTGGAGATAGTATCAAACTGATGTGCTTCAGCAGAACAACATGGTGAACAGTTATTTTTTTGATGCAACAGCTGATAGGCATTATCTAGGATAGAACATGTAGCACAGGTCGATGTATCATGGAAGCATAAGTTGGCAGGTGCTAGTTTTGAAGCCTGTAACATTCCCAATCTACAGATAAAATAGAATTCATGTTCTGAGTGGAAAGGCATGCATTTCTTAACCAAAAATACAACACATCATTTGGTATAAGAGAGCATTAATTTTCTCTAAAGAAGTAGCCATTATCAAGAGATGCCAGAGTCAAAGCAATCAGTGGCACTAGCACCCAGTTGGTCAAGAGTGCCAAGTGGCACATGCAAGGCAGAGACGTTGAGAGAATAGCGCCCAGGTGGTGAAGCGTCAAGGAGGACAAGATGCCTATGCAACTAAGAAAGTCTTGCATTATTTGAGAAATGCGAGATATTGCCCAAGCAATCCCTTGATCATAGCGAGGAGAAATGCTCCCTGGAATTGCGTGATGAATGGTTGAGTTGCTTTCATAGAGGTTGTTTTGATCAAGTTAATGCTTTACTTGATACATGATTTGGGATTACTCCATTGAGATTGATTTGAGCAAGTTATTCTTTGCATTGGTGATTTATGTTGGTGGCTATTTTGTTCAAATACCTTTGGAAGGAAAATGATGTCTACTAGTTTCCTTTTCATGTAGTGATTGGTTGAATGCTTCAAGGTTAATCTTGAGTTGAATGATGTTGGTTAAAACTTGTCTATAAGCATTGTTGTTAAAGCCCTAATTGGTTGATAGAAGATATTGGTTGTGGAAATAACATGAGTATCATTGTTATATGAGTTATTGCATGGTTGGCAATTGTTGGGTTGTGTTTCATGTTCTTGAGAAAAGCATACTACATCTATCTTATTCTTTTGAGATTGAGATTGAGTTGAGATTGAGATTGGGAGTTAAGTATAGAACATATTGAGTCTCTAACAATTCTCTTTATGCTTCTATGAGGTTGATGAATCACATTGGGTCTCTAACAATTCTCTTTGTGGGTTCATGCTAAGCAAGTTTTTCTTGATGAACTTGTGAGCTGATTTGAGGACAATGCTGGGACAGATTTGAGGACAATGTTGGGACAAATTTCTAGATGCAGATTTGGGTAGGATGTGTAGATAAAAAAAAGAGTACTAGTGGAGGTGCATTTTATCTTGGAGATAGATTGGTTGCATGGAACAGTAAGAAACAAGAGTCAATTTTCTTATCCACAGCAGAAGCAGAATATATTGTAGCAACAGTGTGTTGTACGTAGAAGGAGCATTTATATATTTGATTATATTTTTGCTCATGTTTATAATTTTTGCTAACTATCATAATGTGTGCCTAAGAATGTTGTGCATGGACTCAGGGGGAGTCTGCAGCAGCCCTTTGGTATTATTGTCAAAGGGGGAGAAGAATTATAGGAGATTGCATGAGTGTTGCCAAAAATTCCAAAGGGGGAGATTATTGAGCAAGGTGCAACAAAAGTATTTTCATTGTTGTCAACACAGTCAGACAGATCAGTTGATGAAGAGGACAAGAGTAAAGAGGTTCTAGTTGATGATGTGGATAGGAGTTAGGAGGTTCTTCAGAGTATTTGTTGAGCAAGGTGCATCAAAAGTTGATGAAGTATACAGGAGTTAAGAAGTTCTTCAGATATCAGTTGATGTAGTATACAGGAGTTAAGAAGTTCTTTAGAGTACGTATAGTGATTTTCCAAAATATAGAAGTGGCACATTTGAGAAAAATCAAAAGAAAATCACAAGGGAGAAAACTATCGCGATATCACGATATGTTGAGAAGAAAGAAAACTGTCACGATATCGCGACATGTTGAGAAGCAAGAAAACTGTTGCGATATCACGACATGTTGAGAAGCAAGGAAAACTATTGTGATATCATGACATGTTTGGAGAGAAAGATCTAGAAAGCAAAACTGTCACGATTTCGTGACATGTTCAGGGAGAAGGCGCAAGCAAGAAAAACTGTTGTGATTTCATGACATGTTAGAAGAGAGAGAAGAAGAAAGAAAAACTGTCACGATTTCATGACAAGTTCGAAGAGAAAGAGGAGAGAGAAAAAGACGTCGCGATTTTGTGACATGTTTCATTTTTGCGATCCAAAGTGCAGAAAAGAGGAGAGAGAAAAATATGTCACGATTTTGCGACATGTTTCATTTTCATGATCCAAAGTGAAGAAATGACGAGAGAGAAAAATGTGTCACAATTTCGTGACATGTTTCATTTTCACAGTCCGAAGCGAAGAGGAAGGCAGAGAAAGAAAAAGTGTCACGATTTCGAGACATATTGCAAGGAAGGTTGTACGGACAAAAAAGTGTCACGATTTCGTGACATATTGCAAGGAAGGGTGAACGGATGAAAACGTGTCACGATTTTGCGATAGGTTCGAGAGAAAGAGCTCGCAGAGAAAAAGTGTCACGATATCGCAACATGTCGGGTTTTCATGACCCGATGAGAAGAAAAGCGCCAAGGAGAAAAAGTGTTGCGATATCATGACAAAAGGAAAGAAGGAGAGTACAGAAGCAAAAGTGTCACGATTTCATGACATGTTCTATTTTCATGAGGTTAAAGCAAGAAAAGGCACAAGGCATCGAATGTGTCACGATTTCACGACATGTGTTTTCACGGGCAAAAGACAGAGAAGAGCACAAGGCAGCGAATATGTCGCGATATCATGACATGTTGTGTTTTCACGAGCGAAAGACAGAAGAGCACAAGGCAGTGACAGTGTCATGATTTCACGACATGTCATGTTTTCGCAGGTGCAAGCCAAGAAAAGGACAAAGAGGCAAAAAGTGTCACGATTTCACATGTCATGTTTTCGCAGGTGCAAGTCGAGAAAAGGACAAAGAGGTGGAAAGTGTCGCGATATCGCGACATGTCATGTTTTCGCAGGTGCAAGCTGAGAAGAGGACAAGAAGGCGAAAAGTGTCGTGATATCGCAACATGTCATGTTTTCATGGTCAACAGCCAAGAAAAGGTCAAAGGGGCAGAAATGTCGCGATATCGTGACATGTCATGTTTTCACGGGTAAAAGGCGAGAAGAGTACAAAGAGACAAAAGTGTCACAATTTCACGACAGGTCGCAACAGCACGATTACAGATAGTTAACTGAAGTAGAACGATAGTTACAGGGACAGTTGAAGAGGAAAATCATGCAGCCAATATAAGAAGTATCAATTGAAGTTAGGGCGATAGTTATAGGGGAAGTTACAGATAGAAATCATGCAAGCTAAAATAAGCACAGTGCATTAAAGATAGAACGATAGTTACAGGACCCGTAAAGTAGTGTAACCGTCGAGCGATAGTTATACTGAAAGTCCCACACAAGAAATAGAGCTATTAATAGAATGAATGTACACATTACTGTGTGATAAAGGAGTTACTTTCAGAAGTGTCTATTAATAGGGTGCATTCAGGATTATGGAAGTCACAGAAGAACAGGTGTTTCAAGATGAAAATATTGTCATAAAAGGGTAGTTACGTGGATAATTAGGGTGCTGATGAATGTGTGAAAGTGCTGTTGAAATAGTGTGAAAGTGCTGCTGGAAGAGAGTGCGCAGGAGGTGAGTGAGTAGGGTGTGTGTTGGGTAAAGAGTGGGAAATGTTGAGAAAGCAATAGACCAGTAAGGGTCTTGTAAAAGTGAAGGCATATTTATGTCAATCATCTAGATTCAGAATAGAAGTCCAAGTTGGTGCTTGGCATCAGGGGTTGGTGATCCTTCCAGTTGGTGCTGGTAAATCAGGGATTAGTGCTCCTTTCTATTGGTGCAGATAAATTAGGGGTTGGTTCTCCTTTCTGTTGGTGCAGATAAATCAAGGGTTGGTGCTCCTTCCAGTGGGTGCTGGTAAATTGTTTGTAAAATTGATATTTTGCAAAGGCTGGATTTGGATTGGAGTCCAAAAAGTCAATTTTGAGGAGTAGCCAAAACTGGTGAACCTCATTACATCTTGTGTTGTGTGATGCTCTCTTGTTACATTTGCTTTATGTGATTTTAAGATTTCATTGTTTTGGCTTTAAGAGTTAAATTTTTAAGTTATAAAGAGCCACACTGATTCACCCCCCTTCTTAGTGTCATTGTGAGACTAACATTGGTTAAAATTATCCTTACCAAATAACAATATGATATTGGTAATATATAGGTAGGGCCAATAGTCCCTAATGAGATATGATTATTATCTCATGGAATATAAGGGGTGTTAACGCCTCCTTAAAGTAGAGGTGTATTATGGACCTATGTTTACCTAATAAGCCTGATATTATTTGTATCTAGAAAACTAAAATGAAAAAGGTAGTTTCAAAAATTATGAAAGAAGTATGGGTAAGATGTGAATGGGATGCTATAGATTCTAAAGGAGCGATAGGAGAAATTCTAACTTGTTTGAACACTTCTAGAATAAGCTATTTAACCATTCATAAAACTAGGCATTGGATAGCCTCCTTTGTCACTTTGCTACTTTGCGGGCATTTATTTTGATGGTTATCACTCTTATAGGATTATAACTTTATATATATATATTTTATAATAAATAGTAATTTAGTTTTTGTTCATTGAAAAAATTAATAAAATAAAATAAAATCAACCAAATTATCATTGTAATCAGGTAATTAATATCACCTTTAATCAAGTTATTAATAAATAAATATTATTTATTTTTTATTTTTTTAAAATGGATCCTGGTAAGCCTACAAAAAATTAAAGTAAAATTAACAATATTCAAACGCAAAATAAAATAATTAATGATCCACAATAGGTTTTATATGTATCAGTCTCCATATGATCCAAAAAGCATCCAGATTAAATATTTATATGCATATGAGGAGGGGGGCTCTTCTGGTGACTTCCTATGGAAGTCCTGTTCCACTTTCCTACATCTCTTCCTCAACCCTGTCCCAGGTCTCTGATCCTTTCTTAGTTTCCCTAGCACCTCCTTTTCCCATCCTTTTTGGATGTAAGGTGTTGCAGATGATCTCCTTTAGGTGGGGAGATAATTGTTCCATTTTTCTACCCCTTTTCATGCCCTATGGTGGAAAACACTTTGTTCCATTGTTCTGCTTCATTGTATTACCCTTTTCCTTCGGTGTTTGGGTTTTGGGATGAGTTTAGGTTTTTTGGACTTTTCCTAGTTTTTTGGATCTTTCAAGGTTTTTCCTTAAAATTTCCTTTTTTCTCAGGTTATTTTTGGGAAGTCTTATTCATAATTATTCTTAGAGGATCTTCAGTTGTGGTTTGTTGGGTCTGAGGATTTCTGGATTCATGAGCATTTTTGCACATCATCCTTTTGGTTTGGTGGACCATGCGCTTTATATTGTGACTCTACTCTTTGGGATTGAAGTGGTGTCTCTTATGGGATTTCATCTTCTTTCATGGTTTTTAGGGGGACCTTTGTTCTTCTTGCTGCTAAATACTTTTAGAACTTCCTCTTTTGTGTCCTTGAAGCTATTTTTTGGTGGGTCTGAGGAATTTTTACTTCATGAGCAATTTTGTACATCCTTTTGATTTTGGAGGTAGACTGTGTGCTTTATACTATGAATTTGCTCTTTGGATTCGTGGTGATGGATCCTACAGGTTTTTAGTTCCTTTCATGGATTTTGGGGTGGCCTCTAATTTTATTGCTACTGAATCCTTATAGGATTTTATTTTCTACTTCCTTAAAGCTATGGTAGTGAAGGTTGTCTAGGATGCATGGCTTATTCCTTTCATTTTGAACACTAATATCTACAGTCGTTCCTCCTCGTGACTCCTTTTGTTTTGGGTTCTTGTGGCACTTTTTTACCTTTTCCTTTAGATGTGATGTTTTGCTATTGTTGTTTCCTCCTTTGGGCTATTGTTTCTTGAAGACTTCCTTTTTTCTACTTGAGGACTTCGTAGCTTAGAAAGCTCCTCTTGTTCCTGATCCACTGATGCACCTTCTTTCAGGATGTTGTTCCATTGCATGAGGATTTCATAGCCTGTGGAATTCCTCTTTATGTTGTACCTTTTTTCAGGCTGGAGATCCATTGCTTGGGGATTTCATTTTTTTGCTTGAGGACTTTTTGGCCTAGGGAGTTCCTCTTATTGCTATTCCACTACTGCACCATCCTTTAGGCTATTGTTACATTACATGAAGTTTTCATCGCCTATGAAATTCCTCTTTATGTTGCTTCATTTTTTAGGATTTCAGGGTGTGGCTCTTCCAGTTTTCATAATATTTCACCATCCCTATGATATTCCCATCACTATTTTGGCAAGATTCACAATTTTTCTGATCCACTGTTCCACCCAATTGTTCAGGGTGTATTTTTAGATTCATTCTGGTTTTCCCCTATGTGGGAAGTAGTTTTTTCTTGGGCCTTGGTTTTCCAATGGTGGTTTTTGGTTTTCCTTTCCTTGGGAGGATTCAAATTTTCAATTCTAGCATTTCCCACATTTGGGAAATTTTAAATGGTTTATTGGGAGATTGGATGGTTTGATGCTTTTTCCTATCCTTGAAAAGCTTCAAATTTCTTTCTTAGCACCTAAAGTTTCAAATCTGCTTTTCTAGTGGGATTTCTTTTCCTGCACGATGTTCCTTTGCAGGTTTCCTCATTTTCATCCTTTTCCTACTTCCTTTGCACCTTCCTTTGCATTTTCTTGAGTCGGTTCCTCTAGCGCTTTCCTTATTTTATTCCTTTTGGTTTTCCTCAAGCTTGTCCTATTGTCCTTCCTTGGACGTCTTCCTTTTGATGTAATCATGATTCAATGTAATTAGGTTTTGGGATCCTTGATAAAAACCCACTTTTAATTTAACCTACCAATAAAAAAAATATTTATATTCATATATATAAAATAATCAAATAAATTTGAAAAACTTAGTGTTGTCTGACCGACATTTATTTTGATGGTTATCATTCTTATAGGATTTCCATAACCCTTTTATATATTTTTAATAATAAATAGTAATTTAGTTTTTTTTTGATAGAAAAAATTAATAAAAAAAAATAAAATCAATAAAATTGTTATCGTAATCAGATAATTAATATTACCTTTAATCAAGTTATTAATAAATAACTATTATTTATTTATTTAATTTTTTAAAATGGAGTACTGGTAAGCATACAAGAAATTAAAGTAAAATGGACAAAATGAAATAATTACTAATTAATGATGTGTACCTAATTTTCATGATTTAATTAGAGGACAGGGATTAATGATGTAGGCATTTAATTAGAGTTATTTTAACAGTTATCATTTTTGTAACCTTTTTATTTATATATATTGGAGTAATAATTTTTATATACATCCACTATGAGGATTGAACCCGACTCACATGTCCGATAATGCAAGTGGCATCCTTGCGGTAGACCACACTCACGAGGATTAATTAATGGTGTGTGTATGTAATCTTAACGATTTTATTAGAGGGTAGAGATTAATGACAGACCTACAAGTGTAAGGTTTTGGTTTTATTTTGTGGGATTTTTTATCCTTATTAACACCAAGTTTGGGCATATATGTGGGGTTGGTCCTCTCCCTTTCTAATTGGTTAATGTTAACCAAAATTTTGGGCATGTCACTCCATATTTTCTCTAATAATAAATCCCCTAAAAAAATTAAGGTATATATACTTAGAGAATAACTTACATTTACAACATTTATAGTATTTTTGAGTTCAAATTTTAGGGCGACTCCCTATAAGGGTTTATAGCATATTTTTATATGTATATACATAAGGAAATTATTTATATACAAGTAAAGTAGGGTTTAAATCCTAAAGCTATTCTCTATAATCATTTAAAGTTCAACTAAATATTAAATATTATATTGATAAAAATAATTTATATGTTATTTTGTTACTCCTTAAATTAAATTTTTTTAAAAATTAAAATAAATATTAATTTTCAATATTATAACAATTTGAAAGATTGAATAAAATAATGAATGGGATGTTAAAAAAATCACTAGAGACTATGGACCCACAAATCACTACACGATTGGGTCCACGAAGAGAGACAAACAAATAGAAAAATATGCCACTAACACTAAATCCTAGAGGAGAGAAAGACAAGTATGCTAGCAACACTAAACCATAATAATCGCCCATCCAACTATTGCAAAAACTATAAATCACAACCTACTACTTTTATCTTTGCATTCTTGCAAATCCAGCTTTTCCACTTGAATTTATGTTTCCTAATAATTCCACTTGCTACATATGTTGGTGATTTATTAATCCATAGATCCCAAGGTAAGTCCTTGAATTTCATGTCTCTAATAATTCCACTTGGAGTCTTAGAGCTAGAGCATAAGGTTTTATTGTTTTCATAAATGAGCAGGAGTGAAATCTTGTCATGACCCGTTACCCTCCTACCCTATTTAAATAACATTAATTGATATTGGGGGATAAATTAATGCCTAATAAAAGGGGGCATAACCCTAAAAAAACCTACAAAATTCTAATAAGAGAATTTTGTAAGGGATAAGAAATATTAAATTAATTTATGGGATGGTTATGAGGTCTGGTAAAAGATAAATTTAAAGAATTATATTTTACAAAAATTATAACCTTACAATAAATCATGTGCAGATTCAGTGGACCCTATGAAGATGGGACTTAAGAAGGACTAGAGGATTTTTAAAATTGCATATGGGTTATTCTACCTATTTGGAAGTACCCATATGGTTTCATTATATTGGTGAAAATAAAAGGGAAGTCCTTTACCTTATCAATAATAGTTCTAATTTTGTTCCTAGTCCATGCTTTAATAGTATTAGTCTTATACTTGTCCCCATGGGAAAATATACAAGAAAAAAATAAGGACACTTACCTTACCCTTAGTAGGACCCTTCTCCTTACACTTCACATGACATGATGAAGTCATATTGGTCCTAGGCATATTTTAGTATTATTATAATATAATCACTATTTGACCATTTGTGGAGAGAATTTCCCTATAAATAGGAGTTATTTTGGGAACAAAGAGGTATCTAGGTTCTAGGAGTCTTAATGGTCTAGGGAGTAGTTATTTTGGGAAGAAAGAACTATCTAGGTTCTAGGAGCTATCTAGGTTCTAGGAGTCCTGGAATTTCATGTCTCTAATAATTCCACTTGGAGTCTTAGATCTGGAGCAGAAGGTTTTCTTGTTTTCATGAATGAGCAAGAGTGAAAGCTTGTCATGACCTGTTACCCTCCTACCCTATTTAAATAACATTAATTAATCTTGGGGGATCAATTAATGCCTAATAAAAGGGGGCATGACCCTAAAGAATCCTAAAAAATTCTAATAAAAGAATTTTGTAAGGGATAAGAAATATTAAATTAATTTATGGGTTAGTTATGAGGTCTGGTAAAAGATAAATTTAAAGAATTATCTTTTACAAAAATTATAACCTTACAATAAATCATGATTCAGGGGACCCTATGAATATGGGACTTAAGAAGGACTGGAGGATTTTTAAAATAACATATGGGTTATTCTACCTATTTGGAAGTACCCATATGGCTTCCTTATATTGGTGGAAATCAAAAGGGAAGTCCTTTACCTTATCAATAATAGTTCTAATTTTGTTCCCAGTCCATGCTTTAATAGTATTAGTCTTATACTTGTCCCCATGGGAAAATATACAAGACAAAAATAAGGACACTTGCCTTCCCCTTAGTAGGACCCTTCTCCTTACACTTCACATGACATGATGAAGTCATATTGGTCCTAGGCATATTTTAGTGTTATTATAATATGGTCACTATTTGGCCATTTGTGGAGAGAATTTCCCTATAAATAGGAGTTATTTTTGGAAGAAAGAGCTATCTAGGTTCTAGGAGTTTTTATGGTCTAGGGAGTATGCTCTTCATCCAATGGATGAATCGGAAACCAGAAGACTTGAAAAGATGTCCTAGTTAGAGTGAGGATTAACTAGGTAATCCGAAAATAATATGATGATTAGGAGTTAAATAGTAGGGAATTGGAAGGAATGGAAGCAATGGAGGAAGGCCAAGATGAGTGAAATTTAGAGGAATAAGAGGATTCAGGTAGGATCCTTTCTATTTTCTAATCGAATTTCTTATCTTATTTAATTGTTCGATGTTTGCTTCGTATTTAAAAAAAAAACTGCCTATGACTGTTTGATAAATGCATTTGGTACTTAATTTGAATAAAATTCCTTTCGAAGATTAAACTATCATAATTTTGGAAAGGCTTGTACAAATTGTTTGAAATTACTAAAGGTTATCTTCCTAGTTATGAATATTTTAAAATTTAGTGGTCTAGATATATGTCTATCGATATCTATGTGAAATGAAGACCATATCCTAATGTTATATATATAGGAGGAAGGCCACATCTCGAGTTGAGTATCATGTATTAATAAAAAATGATCCAGTAAGCCAATATGGTTCTAGATAGTTAATTCCTATCTACTAGCTTGATCTAACCAAGCAGGAATTCACAGGTCCACCGAAGGGTGGACAACTAATTAAAAACATGTCCCTCTTGAACCATACTCTAGCATCAGATCACAATGAAGGAGGATGTATCTATAAAAATATCATACTATCACCATAGGTTACTGTCATAAAATTCTATATTATCTTCCTCTTGATGGATGCTAGTTACCTTTTGATAAATGAATACACCATCGGATATCAACTAAGGAATCGGACCAGAAGGTATTACAATGTACCCTTGTAGATAAGGAAGTCTCTCAAAAAATCCCTAATGCAGCTTAGCAACTACAAAAATATGTAGGAAATGCCTCCTCAACCCTAGTTACGATTTATAAATCCTTATGCCTAATCATTATGAATCTGATTCTGACCCTTACCTTCACTTCATCAACTTTCAGCACTTGTTGAAGTTGTTATAGGGGGAAAAATCGAGAAGTTTGGCTAAACAACGAATGAGAATGACTAGGTTTGGCTTTGTCCAAACTGTGATGCCTATATACCTATTATATCAAGAATCAATGACTTTGCAACATTCTAAGAATGGGTAGCTCTCTGCTACATGATTTCCTCAGTCCTCCATTCCATACCCACTCTCAATCAAAGTGTTTACCATTAACTATAGTCACTCCTTTTCGGGACTTAAAAAGGAATGTTAGTAAAGGTATGAGCCACAATGTAGCAGATATCTTATGAATCATTTTGGGTATATTGCCATCATTATATCAATGAGGATCTCATATACCATGTTAAGAGCTACTTGAGCTCTGAGCGATCTCCTTGACCTCCATATCCTAGAGTAGGTCGAAACCTGCGAACCAAAATTGATTCCTGGGGATATATAAATTCTTCGATGATATTTTTTGAGCCAATAAGAGAAAAGGAATCAATTGGAATACTTCTTATGTTGACCCGTTGTAGGGCATAATCCCTTGTTTCAACTCTATAGAAGGACCATTGCGATACATTGTAAATCTTGTTGGATGAGTACTCGCATCTATATTTTCATGTGTAAGGGGTAGGAGACACATTGTACAATGAAGATATAAATCCTCCCATGTGCATCATATTAGATAAATTCATGTAGAATACCCAATATCTTGACACGTAGTGGTATACCTATTCGACACAGGGGGCCAATTGAGCTAAAATTTTGAGGGTAGATACCTGGAAAAACCTATAATGTCTCCACAAATATTCAGATAATTTGGAGCAACACAGACCCTAGCACATCCATATGTGCGAATGAGATTTTTGGCAAGTAGTTGTGCAAGGGTTTCATCTGGGTTGAGTGCTAGCAATTGTAGATATTGGATTTTAGGGCCTTCGGGCCCTAGAAGCCAATATTTTTATGGTGAATGCTTAGTATTTTAGTAGGATATTTTTCAAGGGATCCAAGATGGGTTAGAAATTTATCTTTCAATAGATCATGATGTGAACTAGAGTGACAATGGATTCCAATTTTCTACACAAAAGAAAAGTAAAAACCATACCTTTCCACGACATCTAGGGCAAGTATTAAAGAGATCACAAAATAAGTTTCAAGTAGTTAATCAAAAATGGCTTAGATCTCAAGTGAATCTAGTGCTAAGGTGCACCCACAAAATAATTCTACTGTGAAAACCCCTATCAAGGGTAAGAATTTTGAAGACTTAGCCCCAAAAATTAATTTTAGGGATGCCCTCCATGGTGGACAACCTTAACCCAATGCTAATATTAATCTTAGGGCTTCCCATAAACCTCTAAGAATACCTAATATTGAAACTAGGAAAATGAAGTCAGAATGTCTTAAAGCAGCTAATGAAACTCCTATTGTTAAACTTGATATGGGAAACATTTAGATTGGCAATGAATATTTGGAAAAAAGAGGACTAATTTGTAGGTTTGTGGGTTTTCATCTGAGCTTATCTACTTTCAAAGCATGGGCTGCAAAACTTTGGAAAACGAAAGGCGAGTTACAAATATCCATTTATCCAAATGATTAATTTTTGTTTTATTTGCTAATAATGAAGATAGAGAGAAAACTTTTTAAGGGGGTCCTTGGTTTTTTGGAAGGGCAGGGATTTTCATGAAGCCCTGACATACTAAATTTAAATCCAAATAAGAGATGCCTTCTATAGATCTCATGTGGGTTAGACTCTTTGGCCTCCCTATTAAATTTTGGTTCCTAATATTTTTTATTCAATTGGAAACTCTTTAGGAACTTTTATGATGACTCCTGATTCTACTCAAAATTTTGAACATATTATTTATCCTTGGATTTGTATTTTAATGGATTTTGACAAACCCCTAACTAAAAATATCACATTACAATTTGAGGAAGACACTTGGGAGCAAGTAGTGGACTATGAGAACATTACTTTTCATTGTAGAATTTGCCATGAATACAGTCATTTGGCTAGTGCTTGCCCAAATAAAATTCCTAATCAAAAGAAAGAAGATATAAACTTAGCATGTTCCCAAATACCTAAGAAGAATAACACTAAAAAACAACTAGTAATGAAGGATCGATCAAAGTCATCTACTAATATGTTTGAAAGCCTTTCCACAAATGATGTCCCAAGTGAGGAAGAGGAAATAATGGAAACATAAATCTTAGAAACACAATTTAAAGATGAAGGGAATAACTCAAAGACAAACCAATAAATCAAAGGTTTTCAACAGGAAAAAAAGGGAGAAAATTTACACAAGAAAAACAATATTTTAAATGTTAAAACTTCAAATAATACAGGTCCCAATATAGACTCTTTTGAACCCTCTAGTAAAATTTTGGCTGTGTATGGGTATTCTTCAAGGTTAGAATCCATCTCAGATTCAATTGGTGTAAGTCAAGAAATAGGGAAAAAAAAACTGAATATGGATTCTAATCAAAAAGCAGGTCATAAGGCCAATCAATATCATATGATAAAAGAAGGTGAAAAGCTTTTAGAGGAAGGTAATATTAATGCCTTTCCCAAATATTTTAGCCCTACTATTAATTAAAATCATCACTTGGAGTATTAGAGGAATCAAAGGGAGTCTTACAAAACAAAATGAAATTAGAAGAATGATTCAGATAAATCATCCACATCTTGTTTTCCTTCAAGAAATGAAGAAGTCAATGGAGAATATGGACTCAATTTCCAATAAAATTTGACCAGCTGGAAAAGTGATTTCCCTCAGTTCCTAGGGGACTTCTAGAGGTATTTCTTGTCTTTGGGACCCAATGAAAGCACGAGATTCCGAGCGAAGGAAACACTAATTGTGATGCATTCAAAATCAAATACGCTTAAGTCCTAAAAATGTAGAATGCATGAAACAAAAGAGACACATTGGAATGAGATACAAGAAAATGGAGAAAACACAGCCCTTTCATTAAACTCTCTTAATCTCTGTTACAAATATGCCTCCTCCCTTTTCAGGGGCTAGGAGCGTTAAAAGAATTTGATTACAATCGAGACTTAAGGTTCCTCTTTCCGCGTGCACACACTTGAGATGGGTGGGCCAAGACGATTCCGTCGCTGATGTTGATGAGTCCTTGACCTATGCTGCTCCTCCTGTGAACAAAGAAATAACGAATATGTCAGTAGCACCTGTTGCACATAAGAAGTGTTTGTTCTCTAAAATTGCCAAAAGATGCATACAAATGTTTGTCTAAAACAGTGAATAAAGTGAGTCCAAATGACCTAAAAACCTGACAGAAGATAGAAGATATTACCAGAAGGCCATTGCCACTGATACAGTCAGCCAATCTACCTTCACCTGGAATTCTTCCTTGGGCAAGACGAATTCTGACTGCAATTCGTACCTGGGTGGGACGAATTCTACTGTGTTGGAAAAGCCGAACTGACACCGCTCCAATGTTGACTCCCGAGACCTCCAAAACACCTACAAACAGGGGGGATATGTAATTGGGGACATTTTGGGACAACCCAAATGGTCGGATTCTCCCAATTTGGCCTCTATCCTTGGGAATTCGATATCGCCACCTACAAGTTAGTAGGACAACAAAGCGACAAAAGGCATGATAAAATCTGATCAAAATGTTATGAAATTGAAGCTATGAGTTAACCAAACAGAATAACATGAGATGCAACCTGAAACAATAATATAGAATGCTTTTAAAACAAAACTTGGAAAATGCGGGGTGCCCAAGTGGGCCTCCCACCGTTGGCACTTGATTTCGGAGCCAATCCACTAGGGATGGGTCCAAAACCTCTTAGGATTGGGGTGTCTGCAAATTGGTGGTGTATGGTGGTCAAATGTTGGATTTGGGTTGGATTCATGCTTCCAAAAACCACCCAATAACCTCTCTTGCAAAAGAGATTAGTGGATGTGAGAAGGTGAATCAAAAGGATGCAAGTGGGTAATCAATCGAACAACACTTTGTTTCTTGAAATCGCCTCCAATCTGTATCTTCTAGGTGAGAAAAGTTCCATCTTTTATAGACCCATGGGGTCTCTTTTGAGAGGGAAGCACAAATGCCATGTGTTGGTCATAGGTGCCATGTGGCAGTCATGTCTTCCCATGAGGGAGGGGAGTCCTCCATTGACTTGGGCTTTCATAACTGCCCTTGTGACAGTCCTCTAATGGCCTATCTATCCACCCACACACGCGTGCGAGGAAGGAGTCATCAACTGACTGTCCTGGGCTGCCACTTGGTGCCATTCTTATTTTTTCCCGTTAAACTTGGAATTCATCCCTACCAGAGACGAATTCAGAATCTGTATCTGGGTGAGATAGATTCCATTTTGAATTCGTCTCTGGGTGAGACAGATTCTGAGCAAAGTGCCTGAATGTGCCAAATTGCCTCTTGACCTTACAAAATTGTTGTGAAAGTGGTTAAGACCACTGTTTAACCTCTGAGGGCTGCCCTGGGGGCTGTGTTTGTCAAATCGATCAGTGTTTGCAGTCACATAATTGGATTGGTGATGTTTTTGTGTCTACATATGCCCCTTTTTGGGATGAGCTATGCATAGCGCAGCATCGAGCAAAAAATAGATAACCAAAGCACTAATGATTAGGGTTTCTTGGTAACCTAACCAACTTTTGATGCCCCATGCATGGAAAGGGGATGCATTCTTGAAACCTTGCTTTTGACGAGCTAAGGAGTTTGATTTCAAGTGTTAACCTATTTTGGTGAGGTGTGACTTGAGCTTGGACATTGATCAGTCATGATTAGGCAAAGGGCGCAACCTTTTATCCTCAGGGGAACCTTGTGTTCATGATTCACGAAATGCCAAGTGTTTGATTGATTTGATTGTTGCTTGTTTACTACCCCAAGCAGGAGCGTAATTGTCTTTGTCAATGATTATTTGAATGCATGTCGTTTTCCTTAATTGGGTGTGTGATTGTTGATTGATGACTAAGTGTGACTACCCCCTCAAGCGACGAATCGATGAGGGAATGATATTCATGAGAAAAGTGACGAGTCACTTGACCCAAGATGACTTGTGCAAGGGTGCCTTTAGATGTTTTACCATTTAAGAATGTGCAATTTTTCCAACATTTGGACCTATTTTTGGTGGGTGTTAACCCTTTTTCTGATGCCGTAATGGGGTAAAATCATCGAAAACCCATCTTCCCGTGGAGCGGTCCGGCTATGGTAGCCTTCTTGGGGAATTAGGAGAGTGAGAATTTGAACCCTGACATTGAATTTCTTTGCCTAGAGGTTAAGTGCAAGAGCACTTGTGTCCGACAATGCTTATTTCTGTGTTTTTGTGTTGCATTTATTTGTTGTTTTGATTTTTTTTTTGTGACACCATTTGGGGATTAAATTGTCGAAAATTCGTCCTCCCGTGGAGCGGTCCGGCTATGGTAGCCTTCTTTGGGAGTAGGATAGTGACAATGTAAACCCCGACATCAATTTTGCTATGCCAAGAGGTTAAGTGCAAGAGCACTTGTGTCTGGCAATGTTTATTTTTGTTTGTTGTTTTGATTTTCTTATTGTTTTTGAGTGGGCTTTGACCCATTTGTGATGCCATTTGGGGGTGAAATTGTCGACAATCTGTCTTACCATGGAGCGGTCCGGCTATGGTAGCCTTCTTAGAGATTAGGATAGTGACAATGTAAACCTCGACATCAATTTTACTATTCCAAGAGGTTAAGTGCCAGAGCACTTGTGTCTGACAATGTTTATTGCTTTGTTTTTATGTTTCATTTTTTTGTTGTTTTTGAGTGGGTTTTGACCCTTTTTGCGACGCTATTTGGAGCTTACATTGGCGAAAATCCGTCTTCCCATGGAGCGGTCCGGATAAAGTAGCCTTCTTAGGGAGTAGGATAATGACAATTTGTGACCCCAAAATCTATTTTGTATGCCCAGGATGTCAAGTGCAACAGTACTCTTATCGGGAAAATTATTGTTGGTTTTTAGTGCATTTTTGTTCATTTTTTTTTTATGTTTTTGAGTGGGATTTGACCCATTTGTGATGTCATTTGGGGGTGAAATTGTTGAAAATCCATCTTCCCATGGAGCGGTCCAGCTATGATAGCCTTCTTAGGGAGTAGGATAGTGATAATTTGTGACCCCGACATCGATTTTCTATGCCAAGAGGTTAAGTGCAAGAGCACTTGTGTCTGGAAATGTTTATTGCTATTTGTTTTTGTGTTGCATTGATTTGTTGTTTTTGTTTTTTTTTAGTGGGCTTTGACCCATTTGTGATGCCATTTTGGGGTGAAATTGTCGACAATCCGTCTTCCCGTGGAGCGGTCCGGCTATGGTAGCCTTCTTAGAGAGTAGGATAGTGACAATGTAAACCCCGACATCAATTTTTCTATGCCAAGAGGTTAAGTGCAAGAGCACTTGTGTCTGGAAATGTTTATTGCTTTTTGTTTGTGTTGCATTTTTTTTAATGTTTTGTTGTTTTGATTTTCTTTGATCTTATGCATGATGGTTTATGAATATGGATGTATGCATGTTGATTTATTTTTATGGATGCATATGCTATGATGAATGCAAATGTTTTTGATTTATATGTGATATGCAGAGATGAAATGGATGAATGGGATTTGTGATGTTTGGCTATGGCACCATAGACTGTTTAGAACTCTATTATTTTGTTTTTAGGCGATTGCTGTGATGCATGACTTTGTATGTATACATGTGGTTTTTTTTCTTTTTGTATTTTCTGATGGTATTGTAAGGATGAAAAGTAGTGCAGTTGATTTTGAAATGTAGCTAAGGTTTCCTTAGACTCGGACATTTTTTAACTCACTACCCACGACTGTACTTTATCTTACAATAATTTTTGACCAAGGTATGAATCAAACTCATTTTTGACCAAGCTATTTCACATCCCTGTGTGTGCGATTGAGTTCATTTATGTTGTATTCATTAGGATACCGCACCTAATTAGCTCCACTAACTCCTTTGTTGTATTTAGTCAGATTAATCTACGATGTTATCCAAGATGCCATAAGCTAGCTCATCCACATGCAAACATTGATCTGTACATAAATTAATGTGACAGATATATCATCATGCGAGAGGTTTACCGCTAGTTATCGATAGGCTATCAACCAAATCGGTACTGTGGCTTGCCTCATGACCTATTAGAATGCTAAGAGTTCCAGGGATTCAAGTTCAACTCCCTTATTTTCTTCAATTATATTGGGATACTTGCTCGTTTGTAGTGATAAGATCACTGTTTATTTTGATTTGTTTTTCTTTTGAGCAAGGGATTGGGGATATGGAGTGACGAAAATCACTATCATTTGTGCCATTTGATATGTGCACTGTATGATGTCAAATATTTGAGTTTTGACATTTTGCAAATTTTTGATGTTTTGCAATTATTGAGAACTAGGGATTCTTAAGGAATTGGGTAGGGAGGATGCTTGTCCTTTTGCCAACTCTCAGCATTCTTGGGGTCATTCACACAGGGGGATGAGCAAGATAACCGTTTCGCTTATGGTGACTTGGATTACCCTACAGGTTTCATCTTTCGTTCACACAACTTAGGAATTGTTTTATGTGTTTTTATTTGTGTTGGGATGTTACGTAGCAAGGCGTACTTCAAGTAGAACTCTACCTTCGTAAAATCTGTCTGACTCGGTACATTACGTGGCTAAAGAGCAAGATGATGACTGAATTACGAAAACCCTTGATACATTAAAAGACCACTGACTCTAGTGTGGTAAATGCAATGCATGGTGTTTTTGTTGTTTTTGTGAAATGGAACAGTGGGGAACAAGATGGACTAGCAGATCAATTACAGCCTATGGTGCCTTTGACCTGTACGACCACAAATATGCAATGTATGGATGTAATGGTTTGATGCAGCTATGTATTTTTGTATTTTTGATGGATTGATTTTTTTTGAATATGAAGATGAGGTGCGAGAAGAGCTTCTCTATTGATGAATTTGAGTATGCCTAAAAATGAAATGCAAATTTTTGTTGTTTTTGATTATTTTTGATTTTTGACCAAGTGATTGTGGACATCCTTGGAGCATTTTGGTGACCAAGTGATTGCAATAATACTTGGGGATTTTGGGGTGACCAAGTAATTGCGATAATCCTTGGAGCTTTTTGGGTTGACCAAGTGATTGCGATAATCCTTGGAGCTTTTGATATTTTGACCAAGTGATTGTGGTAATCCTTGGAGCTTTTTGGGGTGACCAAGTGATTACGATAATCCTTGGAGCATTTTTGATTTGACCAAGTGATTGCGATAATCCTTAGAGATTTTTGGTTTTTGACCAAGTGATTGCGATAATCCTTGGAGCTTTTTGGTTTTTGACCAAGTGATTGTGATAAGCCTTGGAGCTTTTTGGGTTTTGACCAAGTGATTGCGATAATCCTTGGAGCTTTTTTTGGTTTGACCAAGTGATTGCGATAATCCTTGGAGATTTTTGGGGTTTTACCAAGTGATTGCGATAATCCTTGGAGCTTTTTTTGGTGACCAAGTGATTGCAATAATCCTTGGAGATTTTGGGGTGACCAAGTGATTACGATAATCCTTGGAGCTTTTTGGGGTGACCAAGTGATTGCGATAATCCTTGGAGCTTTTTGGGTTGACCAAGTGATTGCGATAATCCTTGGAGCTTTTGATGTTTTGACCAAGTGATTGTGGTAATCCTTGGAGCTTTTGGGGTGACCAAGTGATTGCGATAATCCTTGGAGCATTTTTTATTTGACCAAGTGATTGTGATAATCCTTGGAGATTTTTGGGTTTTGACCAAGTGATTGCGATAATCCTTGGAGCTTTTTGGGGTGACCAAGTGATTGCGATAATCCTTGGAGCTTTTTGGGGTGACCAAGTGATTGCGATAATCCTTGGAGCTTTTTGGGGTGACCAAGTGATTGCGATAATCCTTGGAGCTTTTGATGTTTTGACCAAGTGATTGTGGTAATCCTTGGAGATTTTGGGGTGACCAAGTGATTGCGATAATCCTTGGAGCATTTTTTATTTGACCAAGTGATTGCGATAATCCTTGGAGCTTTTTGGGTTTTGACCAAGTGATTGCGATAATCCTTGGAGCTTTTTGGTTTGGATTATGGTTCTTCAAGGGATAGAGGTACCCCCAGCTTGATGGTATTTGCGCTCTGGATCTGGCTCTGGAGGTACGAGCATGAACGGATCAGCCTTATGTGTTGATAGGAAGATGAGGTCTTCCCTTGGTACTAATGTCATGATGGGATCTCAAGGTGGACGGTGCTCATCGTGGATTTGGAGCCATGGATCCAATACTTGGTCCCACCTTGCAGGGTCTACCCACCATTCATGCCCTAGTAGTATGCCCATTTGTCCCATTAGATCTTCATGAGTTAAAGGGCGGTGATGCCATCGCATATGTCTGAGATAGTCCATCTCAGTCTCATCTTCTGAATCACTTTCGGAGACCCAAAAATGTTCATTCTCTTCAGCAACAATTACTTGCGATGTTGAGGGCTCTCCTTGTTCCAGCAAGTTAATCTGGTCCCATTGCGATTGTTCCCATCTTGGTGGAGGGACCTGATTCTCTTGACACTGTATTGAACCTCTAAGGGGAACAATTTCAAAAAGATGTTCGAAAGCCGTTGATGTTCTCTTTGAGGATTAATCTCCGAACTCTCGCCTCTCTCTAGCAAAGGAGAGGGATTACTACTGTTGCCAAGGGTGTTTGTTGACCATGGGAGGTAATCTCCCAATGTATATTATGTATTCGGGTTGGCATAAAGATCTGGTGCCAATCCCCCCTTGTTGCCTATTTCTAGGCCTTGCATATTTTCGACCAAGATGTCTAAGGGTAGGGGGTGGTTGAACCCTACTCCTGACTTATCATATGGCATCTGATATCTTGGTTGGCAAAGGACCCACATACCTTGCTCATATCTTCCTAGCCCGTATCCATGCCAATTGCATTGGCCGAGATATTTTAGGGCTAATTCTGGGTTTGACAGATAGTTGATGTTTTCAACAAAAGGCTCTTCGTCTGCTTCCTTTTGTTTGCATGGTTCAAGACCATGATCAAGACCCCCATACACAAAATTTGTCCGGTTTGGTGGGTAGCCTAGAGGAATAAGCTGTCCCTATGGGAAGGCGAGGTCTCCCCATGTCTTGTACTAACTCCAATGTGGGGGTTGCCACAACATTTTGCACTAAATACTCCCCCAGGCCTGTATTGGCCATTTCGACAGTGATTGTTGATGATTGGGTGGGAGGAAATGGGAGTCCTTCCTGAGTCCATTCCATGTACGGTATTTTAGGAGTCTCCGCTTCTGCTGTGTGAGGTGTTTCTTCTGTTGATACTATTGAAATTATGGGCAAACCCTCTTCTAGGGGCTTAGCCTCTTCCATGATCTGTTTTCCCTTGTCCTTCTATTTGGCCATGGCAAGTGGCGTTGATAATGAAGGAGCAGATGATGAAGACTCACCTGGCTGGGATTTTGTTGATTTGGTCACCAGTGGTGCCTGCGGTATTGGACCCTGTTTAGATGGATTTAACTGGAAATCCAAATGCGTTGAAGGGAGGGTCGATTGAGGCATGAATTTTACCACATTGCAATACTTGAAGGGCTCTAAGTCCATTGGGACTACATGTATTTCTCCTTCAAAAGCATACTTTAAGCACTGGTGAGCGATCGAAGGGACACACTTCATGTCCCTGATCCAAGGCCACCCTAGCAGTATATTATAATCCATCTCGTCTTCCAACACATGGCACAATGTAGGTATTGTATTTTGTCCTACCTGGACAGGCAGAACAACTGTGCCGACTGTCAAGCATATTGCATTATTGAAAGCTCGCAGTGTGTACGTGGAGGCTGTGATGTGAGAGGCTGGAAGCTTCAAATGTTTTAAGGCTGTAGTGGTAATGATGTTACTGGACGAGCCAGTATCTACCAACACTCTCTTATACGGGATCTCGTTGACCCGCGCGATAATGTGCAGGGGTGGATCTGCCATGTCATTTGATATTGTTTTGACTTCATCTTCTCTGAAGGTGATGACCGGCTCCGTACATCGTTTCACATGTCCCACGAAGTTGTTGAAAGAATTTGCTTCATGAGGCTGTAATTCGATGGATTTTAAAATGTCCATAAGAGCTTCCATATGGGGTGCTGACTGTTGAATAAGCTCGTAAATGGATAGCCTAGCCAATGTGGTCCGCAAACTCTGCATGAGTTTGGTCCGTATCGTGACCTCGGGTCTAGTCGGAGGCAACTGCGTTGGGCGTTGTTGAGGCTGTGATGTTGTCGAAACTTCCCTCGTAGCTACCTCGGGGGCAACTGCTAGGTACTTTTTCCTCCTTGTCACTATACTAATCATTCCCACAAATCCTTGCATGGGAAGATTCTGTCGCACCTCGTTAATCTGGAGAGGTTTTTCCTGTGCTTTGTGGGCAGGCAAAGGGTCCTTGAATACCCCCATTTGTTGATTATTTGGCGCTATGGGGTTGTCCACGGCCAATGTTCTATTGTCGATCAAATCTTGGATTAATTATTTGAATTTCTAGCATCCATTCAAGTCGTGTCCTTTGTGCCTATGGAATCTACAATACAATTCCTCTCTGTATCCCCTAGGCTTAGGAGTGTTAGGGTCTATAGTTTGGATTTCTGGCAGAGTGACTAAATTTGCCGCTGACAAGTAGTCAAATAGGGAGTCCCTGGACTCCGTGTAAGGGGTGAATTATCGCCTAGGGCGACGCTGCTGATTCTGCTCCTATCTTCTATTATCTCTTTCATAACCAGGAGGCACTACCTGGTAATTAGCCTTTTGGGGATGCATTTCTTGCACAGGCACGGGAACATTTATCGCAACTTGGTTAACCACAGCGTGTTGTGATTGCATTGTCTCGATTTTAGTGGTTTTATTCCACTCTTTCTTTTTAGGCTTGGAGATTGCGCCTTCACCTATTTTGATATCTTCTATAACTCTTCCTTGCGCCAAAGCTTCTTCTAAGCTGGCGTATTGCTGCAACTGCAATAGCCCAGAGATCAATTTCAAGAAACTTTTTGTGAACATCTGTGTGAGATCAGACATAGGGGGACGGTAGGGTAACTTAGAAAGCAAAGCTCTCCATCGATTCCCATGTGCTACCATTGTTTCCTCCTCAAATTGCCTGAGGCTAGCCAGATCACTCAGTGATGCCTTCTTCCTTGTGTTGAAGGCAAAGCATTCAAGAAATGCATCTACTAATTGATCTAGGTTGCTTATGCTATGTTTTGGTAATTGCGTGAACCAATCCGATGCAGGGCCTGGGAATGTGGTTATGAAAGTTCTAAGCAACAATGCATCGTTATATTGGATGCTGAAGCATTGACTTAGGAACCTTGTGACATGTTCTTGTGTGTCCTCTTCACCTTTAAAGATTGCCAATTGAGGCAACTTGAAGTGTTCGGGGTAAAGAGGTGTTGGCACTGAGGGATGCACTGGATGACTGCGGAGTTGACGTAACATGGGCTTTTTATGCCCAGAAGTTTTTGTCTCCACAGACTCCAAACGCTCTAATAGCACTTTGTATGCATCTGAAGATTTTATCTCCTCCTCTTTTGTTTGCTCTCGTTGTGCGTTATGGAAGACTGGAGGCCTATGGAGGGGTGGTCGATTGGCAGCCCTCCCGCCTTGATGGGGTGTTTCAGTCCATTCTATTTCTGGTTCGTACTCCTCATAAAGTTCTTGAGGAGTCTCTGGGCGAGACCTATGACCCTGATTGAGTCCCTATTGCGGGTACCCATCATTGTTTCGGGGAGTGGCCTCCCTCTCGGGTCTATAAGGTCTCGAAGGCAAAGCTTGATGAGGTCGTGGAGACCTATCCTGCACCAACGGATTATGCCTCTCATATTTTTTGGCTCTTTGGGTGTGAGGGGTTGGCCCCCTCTCAGGTAGTTCATAGCGTAACTCATCCGCTTCATGTTGCATGCGCTCTCTATCCAAGCGGTGTCGATACTCTATCTCTTGATGACTTTGTTTAAGCCACATGATTTGGGCTTGATGGGTGGCATGTCTGGCGACTATCGGGTCAATTTGGTCTACCCTATTTTGCTCAGGAGGTTCGAATGTTTCTCCTATGTGTTTTCCTCGATCTTGATGATCTAAAATTTCAATGGGTCGCTTCCCTCTGTCGAGGTAGGCGACATTTACTCGAGGCTCTGGCCTCGATGTATGATCATGATACCTAGAAAGTGTGGAAACACAATGTTCCCACACTGTTTGTTGTCCTCGAGGAATGCGATGGCTTACCTCGTACTCCATTTCATGGGTTTGGAAGGGGCGGGCAGAGTTAGCTCGCCCTGTGTAATGAGCCCTGCGCTCTGGATTTTGTCTTTTTGTCCTGATGGGAGGTAAAGAAGGGACGCCATATCCTCATTGTCCCTCTAAATGGATAGTGTGCCTCTATAGTGCTTCATCATGCTGTGGCCACTCATGTCTAACCTCAGAAGACGATTCTCTATTTACATCAAGGTCTACATGTAAAGCGTCTTCCCGAAAGGGGCTGTTTTGAATGGGCATACCCCACTGAGGATTCTGACATGGATTCTTTTGTAGGCCATACAAATAAGGTGGTATGACCAAGTCCTTGGTATTGTAACGGAGACAACTCGTGCCTCCTTGGACATTCCCCATAGCCTCCGCCCGTGATTGGGCTTGGCTACGGGTGAGCACCATGACGATGTCTCTCTAAAAACCCTAAAAATTGAAATGAGTCAGATGGGGCCCACAATCGGTGTGCACATCCCTATTATAGTAGACAAGATAAAAATGAATTTTCAAGCCCTAACTATAAATACATTAGGAGATATTGACATCCAAATAGCTCAAAGAGTGCAAAAATTTGGGCATGCAATTTTAGAACCTAATTTCGGGGCACTAGATGATGGAATTTGGCCCCAAAAACTAACTTTTATGGGAAAATAGGATTCTAGGGAATCGTATTTGTTTAAAATTATCCCAAATAACTCCCTATAAAATTTCAAGTCAATCGGAGCTACGGTTGAGAAGTTATGGCCCCGACAAGATGCACTAAAATTTAGGAAAAAAAGTAAAATTTCCTAAATTTCGTTTGATGCTCCCACATCACTTATGGGCACATTTGGGGTGCTTTTTGGTTGACCAAAGGGTTCATGGACACCTTTGGGGAATTTTGGAGTGACCAAGCGATTACGGGAATCCTTGGAGCTTTTGGAGAAAATGACAAAATGCGTAGATTTTTATCTTTTGTTTATGATGATTTTTCTTTTTGTTTACACTAAGCAGAAATGAACACACACATACACAAATAGTGATTATCTCTTTTAAGGATTAATAGTGTGTCATAAACTGGTTTAGTGCATTTTGATGTTTTGTTTTGTTTTTGAATGTTTTTGAAGAACGTTTAAATGCATAATGAAGGCTCATATAACTCCCAAAATGGTAGCCCCTTCAATATACCAACCAGGCCGATATACCAACCTCTCTATATACCCGCCCTTATGAGATGGAGACTATAGGTACGTGAGAGCAGAAGGTACGTGGTACGTAGGTGGTACGGAAGGGGGATTGTCCTGTTAATGGCACCTACCATAGAAGACTTATCCTCGCGCGCATGGGAATCACCCCAATGACACTCAATCAGCTTTTGTCAGGATTTACGCCTAAAAATAGTTGAAAATCAGGGAAATGGATGCAAAGCTAAGCCAAGGTGGTGATGAAGCCACTGTTGGTATTGCTCAAGGGCTGGGGTCTTACGACCAGCTCCTTGGTTTAAAATTGTTGCGTGATGTGTGTGTGATTCCTTTTATTTGAAAAATGAAACATGCAGCAACACTACTTTCTTTAAGCACGTAGAATTTGAAAGAAAATAGAAACAGAAAAGCAAAAAATAATAGGAATAGTTTAGAACCCCTACCTTTCTCTGCCCAAATCTGTTGTTTTCTGATCTTCGGCTATGAAAAGTTGCAGACAAAAATTTGTCCCTTGGTGAGACGAATTACAGAACAGAATTCGTCCCTCCTAGAGACGAATTTGAATTCGTCTCAGGGTCAGACGAATTTTAGTAAAGCAATCGCCACGGTCAAAGAAGAATATCAGTCAGAAACAAAAAAAAGGTACCTATCAAGCACAAAACACAAAAATTTGATCAGTTTCTGTGATCTTAAAAATAGGGGACAGTGTCCCACCGTGATCGCCACTGAAAGCACGAGATTTCGGGTGAAGGAAACACTAATTGTGATGCATTCAAAATCAAATACGTTTAAGTCCTAAAAATGTAGAATGCATGAAATGAAAGATACACATTGGAATGAGATACAAGAAAATGGAGAAAACACAACCCTTTCATTAAACTCTCTTGATATCTGTTACAAATACACCTCCTCCCTTTTTAGGGGCTAGGAGCATTAAAAGAATTTGATTACAATCGAGACTTAAGGTTCCTCTTTCCGTGTGCCCACACTTGAGATGGGCGGGCCAAGACGATGTCGTCGCTGATATTGATGAGTCCTTGACCTATGCTGCTCCTCCTACAAACAAATAAACAACTAATATGTCAGTAGCACCTACTGCACATAAGAAGTGTTTGTTCTCTAAAATTGCCAAAAGATGCATACAAACATTTGTCTGAAACAATGAATAAAGTGAGTCCAAATGACCTAAAAACCTGACAGAAGATAGAAGATATTACCAGAAGGCCATTGCCATCGAGACAGTCAGCCAATCTGCCTTCACCTGGAATTCGTCCTTGGGCAGGACGAATTTTGACTGCAATTCGTCCCTGGGTGGGACGAATTCTACTGTGTTGGAAAAGCCGAACTGACACCGCTCCAATGTTGACTCTTGAGACCTCCAAAACACCTGCAAATAGGGGGGTTATGTAATTGGGGCCATTTTGGGATGACCCAGATGGTCGGATTCTCCCAATTTGGCCTCTATCCTCGGGAATTTGATATCACCACCTGCAAGTTAGTAGGACAACAAAGTGACAAAAGGCATGATAAAATCTGATCAAAATGTTATGAAATTGAAGCTATGAGTTAACCAAATAGAATAACATGAGATGCAACCTGAAACAATAATCTAGAATGCTTTTAAAACAAAACTTGGAAAATGTGGGGTGCCCAAGTGGGCCTCCCACCGTTGGCACTTGATTTCGGAGCCAATACACTAGGGATGGGTCCAAAACCTCTTAGGATTGGGGTGTCTACAAATTGGTGGTGTATGGTGGTCAAATTTTGGATTTGGGTTGGATTCATGCTTCCAAAAGCCACCCAATAACCTCTCTTGCAAAAGAGATTAGTGGATGTGAGAAGGTGAATCAAAAGGATGCAAGTGGGTAATCAATCGGACAGCACTTCATTGCTTGAAATCGCCTCCAATCTATATCTTCTGGGTGAGAAAAGTCCCACATTTTATAGACCCATGGGGTCTCTTTTGAGAGGGAAGCACAAATGCCATGTGTTGGTCATAGGTGCCATGTGGTAGTCATGTCTTCCCATGAGGGAGGGGAGTCCTCCATTGAATTGGGCTTTCATAACTGCCCTTGTGACAGTCCTCTAACGGCCTATCTATCCACCCACACACGCGTGCGAGGCAGGAGTCATCAACTGACTGTCCTGGGCTGCCACTTGGTGCCATTCTTATTTTTTCCCATTAAACTTGGAATTCGTCCCTACCAGAGATGAATTCAGAATTTGTCTCTAGGTGAGACAGATTCCATTTTGAATTCGTCTCTGGGTGAGACAGATTCTGAGCAAAGTGCCTGAATGTGCCAAATTGCCTCTTGACCTTACAAAATTGCTGTGAAAGTGGTTAAGACCACTGTTTAACCTCTGAGGGCTGCCCTGGGGGCTATGTTTTTCAAAGCGATCAGTGTTTGCAGTCACATAATCGGATTGGTGCTGTTTTGGTGTCTACACCCAAAATAGGTAGTTATTCACCATATGGTTGGTAGTTGGGGTTTTTTGGCTATATTTATTCAAAGTAGACATTCCAACCAAATTATGCTCTACATTACTATTTATGCTCCAACTACTTTGGAAAAAAAAAAAAAACAGTGGAAGGACATAACTCATATTATCTCTCATTTTCCTGAAGCTTGGATCTTGATCGGAGGATATTTCAATACCATCCTCTCTCTAAATGAGAAAATGGGGGGCAATAGAAATTTGGACAAAAGTATTGACCTCATGAGCGAATATATTGTAAAATTCCATGTTGTGGACATCCAACTAGATAATGGCCTTATAACTTTGTCTAATAGAAGGTAAGTCTTAGCTTGTATAATGGAGAGATTGGATAGTTTTTTTCTCTATGATAATTTTGTAATCCATGGTCACATTCCTAAAGTGAAGACTCTTAATAATGATGGTTCGGATCACTTGCTAGTCATGGTGGAAATGTGGAAAACCAATTTGAGTTTCTCTCCTTTTTGTTTTAAATTAATATGGCTCAGACATAGTTCCTTTAGACCTCATGTGCAAAAATGGTGGATGTAAGGTAAGCCTAAGCATGGGACTAAGATGTTATGTTTTGCCAAAATACTGCAATATATTAAATCCAAAATCAAGACATGGAACTGGAAAGAGTTTGGGTATGTTCATAAAAAAAAACATGAAGTTATTGCTCAACTTGAAAATTTGAATAAGAAAATCCATTTAGATGGCCTCATAGAGAATAGAAGTGTAGATGAAATTAATCTCACAACTCAGTTAGAGGAATGGGAAAAAGAGAAGAAATATTATGGAAGAAAAAATCTAGAGTTGAATGGCTCAAAGAAGGAGATCAAAACACAAATTTCTTCTAGCTCGAATATCTCACACCTTTATTTCTTCTCTAAAATCAGATTTTGGATATGTTGTCTATACATGGGATGGCCTGAACTCTATTGTTGTTTATTACTTTTCCAATATTTTTGCTGCTACTCCTCTTGACTCAACTTCTCAACAAAATGTTTTTCAAGCAATCCCTTATCTTATCACTTCTTAGGAGAACTCTATTTTTACTGCTTTTGTTACTATCAGTGAGCTTCAAAAGGTAGTTTTAAAAATGCAAGAAGGGAAAACCCTAGGTCATGATAGTTTTCCCATTGAGTTCTACCAAGAGTTCTAGGATATCATTCATGCCAATTTATTAGAGGTGGTGGAAGAAGATAGGAAATCCAAAGAAATTTTTAATATTATCAATAAAACTTATATTAATATTGTTCCAAACGCTCAATAGGTTGATGATATCTCAACTTTTAGACATATTTCTTTATGTAATATTCTTCTCAAAATCATTACTAAGATCATGGCAGAAAGGTTGAAGCATATTTTGCATAAGATTATTTCCCCTGAGCAAGGGGGTTATGTGGAAGGGCATAAAATAGTAGATGATATAGTTCTTGCTCAGGAAGCCATCCATTCCATGGATATGCAAAAATATCCTTCCATGTTCATTCGATTAGACTTATCGAAATATTATGACAGAGTGGATTGGAACTTTCTTATCAAAGTTTTGAGGTAATTTGGTTTCTTTAAGGATTGGATGGATTGTATTATGGTATGTATCTCTTTAGTTTCCTACTTAGTTTTTATTAATGGTAGGCCTTCGCAGTAGTTCCCAACTTCCAGAGGTATTATGCAAGGTGACCCCCTATCCCCTTATTTAATCATCATTCTTGTTGAATTGTTGGGTAGGACTATAACCAAAAAGAGGGAAAACAAAATACTTGAGGGAATTACCATTGCTCATGGAGTTAGACCTATCTCTCATATTCAATTTATGTATGACTCTACTCTTTTAGGTAAAGCGACAGTTAAGGAAGCTTCTCATATTAAGGAAATCATTAGTTGTTTTTCTAAGGCTACTTGGCAGTTGATAAATGAAGACAAATCTAAAGTTATTTT
Organism: Wollemia nobilis; assembly: GCA_028583015.1. Classification (NCBI taxonomy): domain Eukaryota; kingdom Viridiplantae; phylum Streptophyta; class Pinopsida; order Araucariales; family Araucariaceae; genus Wollemia; species Wollemia nobilis. The sequence goes on from JAQPPZ010004832.1 coordinate 154,190, forward strand.
ATTTCACTGCTCTTCCATACAGGAATCCATGGTCTTGGATAAATTAATATATAATAAGACCTTACTTTAGATGACTTGTTTAGGTATTCCCATAAATATTCAAAGGTAGAAAAATAAATATTGGAATTGGTTCTTGGACAAAGTCAAGAAGAAAATTGGAAAGTGGACCAACAGGTGGCTTTCTTCTGGGGGTAGAATCATCTTGGTAAAATTAGTCCTTCAAGCTATTCATATTTATGTATCTTTTGTGTTTAATATACCAAAGGTTGTTCTTCAAGAACTATATCAAATCAATCATTGTTTCCTTTGGAGTGGTACTATGGAGAAAATAAAATGGCCCTTGGTGAAATGGTGGTGTAAACTCAGCTACAAGATACCAACAAAATGGACTCCAATCACATAACACAAATGCAATAATGGAAGAAAACCAAAAATTTATATTCTTCTCATTCTTGAATTCACACCCCCTATACAAAATATTACAATTCATCATATAGCAACCGAAAATCAAAGAAACCCTAAGGAAACCCTAAAAACATATTTTTTCTAAAACTGCTAAAAATAGATCTTTCTAAAAACTTCTAAAAATACAAATGAGTTAGATTGCACCCAAATTCAGTGCACACATCCCTATTACAATAAAAAAACTTAATTTAAAATATTATATCTCAAATTAATGTATAACAAAAGATAATAAACTTCTAACAACCAAAAAAAACCCAAAAAACCTGGTAACCTATTCTAAAAGCTAATTTTGGTACACTAGATGGAGGAGTTATGTCTCGAAAACATTTTTTTTGGAGATTCAGGATAATAAAATGTAGAACACACACAAAAAAAACACACAAAACCACCTATTAAATTTCAATGCCAACGGGCGTACGGTTCAAAAGCTATGACTCCGACAAGGTGCATCAAATGGAACACTTTATGTCTTCCTAAGAATGAAGGGGGGTTAGGTTTTTTGGTCTTCTATTAATAACAACAAATATTTAGCTGCTAAATTATATTGGAGGATGTTTCATAATCCCAATGCTCTTTGGGCCAATAATATTTGTGTTAAATATGCTAAGAATAAAAGTCTTGAAGGCCTTGTTCGCTATCAACTTCCTACCAAAGGTTCTCCTATTTTAACAGTTCTTAAGACTGGTGAGGATTTGATAAAACAAAATTTATTTTGGATCATTCATAATGGTCAATAGGAAAAATTTTGGACAGATTCTTAGGATGGAAACAAGCCTTTGATAACTCAGTTTCCTGATTGGAGACCTTGGATGGAGCTTCACCGAGCTAACTAGATAAAGGTGGCTAAATACTATCAGTACCATAATGGTAATTCAAATGTTGCTACATATTGGATCCCTATTGAGGACTAGCCTATTCAAATACTAGAAAGGTAAATACAATATATCCAAGGCATCCATCATATGAGATCTCTCTCTTGGTCCCATGAAAAATATTTTTTGGATGGAACAACACTACTAAGGGTGAGTATTCAGTTGCTCAAGGTTATTTGACCTTATGCCATAATAATACCAATGAATATTTTGATATATTTTCTCATTTGTCGAATCAAAATATTTGGCCTAAGGTGAGGTTATTTACTTGGATTTTATTGTATCGTAGGGTGCTTACGGGTGAGCAACTTATGAAGCATGGTTTTAATGGACCTTTTAGATGTGAAATATGTGAAGAGAATGTAGAGACTCGCCCATATTTTTATTGAGTGTGCTTTAGCATCTGAGCTATGGAGGAGGATGGCCAGTTTAATTGACTTACAATGGTCCAATTTGTTTACTTTTGAACAACATTGGAGGAATTGGCCTAATCAAGAGGGTTTTGATCATTTTATTAGGCAGTTAGTTTGGATGGGTTCTACCATTCTTCTTTGGAATATATGGAATGAAGGGAAAAACCAAATTTTTAATCAAGATAGGAAGGATAATCACTATATTTGGCAAAATACCATAGCCAACTTAGTTGAATCCATCCATCAACTCCTTAATCACCCCGAAAAATCCCACCAAAGATGGGATCAAGTGATGCAAATATTGAATATTAAATATTCTAAGGAAAACCATCTTAAAGGGAATGCAAGTATTTCTAATATGGATAGGAAAAGAAATTTGCAGCCTCCTCCTAAGGATTTTGGAAAAGTCAATACTGATGGAGCCTCTAGAGGGAACCTTGGAAAAGCTAGTGCGGGAGGAATTGGTAGACTTTCATATGGATCTCTGGTTTTTACTTTTTCAAAGAATTTGAGTATTCGTTCTAATAACCTTGCTGAGGGGTATGGTATCCTCAAGGGCCTTCAACAGAATACTAAGGTTGGATGGGAAAATGTGTTAGTTGAGTCTGACTATCAACTCATGATTAATATTTTGAAGACTCCTTCTAAGAATCATAAGGTTGATTTGAGAATAAAAAGGATTATTGAGAAGATTCAATTAATCCATATGGGATTTTTGAAAGTTGATTACAATCATGTGGTCAGAGATAAAAGCAAGAGTGCTGATGCTTTAGCTAATTAACCTTTGGATAAAGGTGATCTTACTTGTTATGGCCACCCTCCTAGATTGTGGGTTTCACAAATAAGGGAAGCTCTTATTTCTATCATTTCTTTGGATGGCTCCAGTTCTAAAGGTACCTAGTTTCTTCTTGCTTTATTTTTGTTTCTCTTTTGTTCTTTCAGGTTATTTTAGTTCCCTAGCTCTTTATTTTCTTTCTTTTGTTTTCTCTATTGATTATTGCCTTATTAGTCTTATGGTCTAGAAAGGTCTTTGTTATGTTCAATTTTTTTATTTTTTTGTTTAGTTTTTTAAGGGGTGTGTGTTCTTTTGTTTTGTTTTGTGTTCTTTGTGTTGCTTTTTATTGTTCTTGCATTTTTGTTGTTTATGTTTTTTTTATTTTATGTTTTTTATTATTGTTCTTATGTTTTTGTCGTTCTTGTTCTTGTGTTTTTGTTTGTTTGTGTTATTTCATGTTTATATGTGTAAGTGTTTTCTATGTTTTATGTTTTTTTTTATTGTTTATTGTTGGTTGTTTTTTATTTTAATTTTAATTTTAATTTTTTAATTTTTTAGGGTTTGGTTGTGTTTATTTTTCAGGTTTTTTTTTTTTGGTTGTCTTTGTAGTGTTTTTTTGTTTTTGTCATGTTTGTGTTTTTTTATGTTGTTCTTGTGTTTTTTTATGTGGTTCGTGTTGTGGTTTTTTTATCTTATTGTGTGTGTGTGTTTGGTTGTGCTTTTATTTTTGACACACTCAATGAGTATGTTTATTTTATTTTATTTTATTATTTTTATTGTTATTTATTTATTTATTTTAATTGGTTTTGTGTGTTTGTTGGCTCCTTAAGTATGTCAAAGGTGGTAGGCAAGTTTCGAGTCCTGGGTATTTTTGGCAAAATGGATAGCCCTGCCTCCTTGGGTCTTACCCGAAAGTGGCATCCCTTCTAGGATGTTTTTCACAAATAAAAAATAATAATGATCATATTAAATTAGAATTGATGTTAATAATTCTATTGGATATTTTCTCAATAAATTGACATGGTGAATCTAGGCATTGTTAGATAATTTTCTTAGTATTATATATTATTAAAGTGATGAAGATTTACATAATTAATAAATAATCATTTAATTAGATTAATAAAAATAACTCTAAGGTGTTAGAAGAAGGAAATCACATAAAAACATATACATCGTGTATTAATAATTTTTATCTTACCAATTTTATTACATAAGTCTCTAATTATATAGTATTTCATTATCTATATAAAATATTTTATTATTTGAAAGAGTTTAGATTGTAACATAGTTTAATTCATGATTGAAAAATATAATATCACAAGTCTATTTAAATATTTGTATTCGTCACCACATATTGAGCCTCAAGGTGTATATCAATATTAAGCTTTATATTAATTAAATATTGTTTTTCTTAGTAACTAAAATTTAGATCTTTATGAAGAAGCAAACTTACTATATTGATAAGGGCTTTGGACTCAAGCCATGTGATAACATTTGTGTTTATTATGTTATTAAATTAACAGGAACTAATGGAGGCTAATTATTGATCTAATACATAATGATCATAATGATTAATTATATTTATTTTTATATAATTATTTTTATCTAATAATATTAATTATATTTAATGAATCCCCTTAACTATGATCTTCCTACCCTGAATAGAGTTGATAAGGGCTGAGCCTTTGAAATCCACCATTGCTTCCACAATATGACTTGTTTGAATTTCAATATTCTTTCTAAAGGCAAGACTGATTTCCCCTTTTTCATTTCTAATTACATCTCTTGCACCAACCGATCTAGAAATTTTCTTTTCAATTTAACCACTCCACTTGATGATGAGTCCATTTGGTTTGTTGCCTTCCTAAAGGAACCTTCAGAGCAACTTCCTCGTAGTCACAAGAAATACCCATTGAATCTGCAAGTTTTAACTCCTAGGGATTTTTCTTCTTTTTGAAAAAAAAATAATAGTTTCAAAGGTTTTCAATCAAGGCTAAAATTATCTTGTTACCAACTATACATGGATCATTAGCACAATCCTTGAAAGCTTGATTGTTCGTTTATTTTTATATCCCCCATAAAATGTGCAAGAAAATTATAGTCCAAAAGATTCAACGTATTTGACTATCAAATAGGGAAGTCCATTGTTCAGAGAGCTAGTGGGTAATTAAAACTCTCCAGTTATCGAGAGGCCCAGGTTCAAATCTCTCCCCTCACATGATGCGGATATGTTGTATATAAAAGGTTCCTCATCAAAAAAAAAAACATCCACTAGAAAAAACTAGGAGACCCTAGTCTTATTTAATAGAATATAAAAGACTTTGCTAGAGAAATAACACTATATAAATAGATTTCCAGTTCAAGGGAATCTTCGGTATGCTTACGATTTCTAATTCTCTCTACTCAATCAAACTGTCAGTAGTGCCCATGTTCTAAATTACATTTGAGATTTAATTTAAGATGGTTGAACCCTCAACCTTTACTAGAAATTCCTGTACTTATGTAATTTTATTATGGTGAGTCATCTTGAATCATTCTCCTTGTAATATTAATTGTTAGTATAATGGTTGTATTAACCATCCAATATATTTCTATTTTGGAATTTCTTACGACTTTAATACTTCTTCGTCTAGTTGTGGCTGGGTCATGCTTTGATTTTCAGTTCCTGTTATAAATTTTAATGAATCTGGGCCATGGTACCATCATCCCAACTATGGTACATTTTGATTTTTTACGTGAAATGACATCCTCTTCACTTTTCCATATGAATGGTATTGTAAAGTTTACTTCTGTAGGGCTGGATGAATTTTAGGTAAGAAATTTTAATTAGGCTATCATTTGTACCAAATTCCAACAACTCATGAAGTTATAATTCGAGGAATTGAGATGCGACTGCCAGTCTACAAATTCCATTACATCAATTTCAAACCAAACCTAAATAACCATTTCAATTGTGTGCTTCAAAAAGGTGAATGAAAAATTAGATGGAAGAAATCTTTGTGAATAATTATTCCTTTGTCTGTGTTAATCCAGATACCTTATCCGTAATCATTTAGTAACATCAAAGTTTGAATAAGAGTGTTGTATGTTGTTTATTTTTCTACTTTCAACTAAGGCTATTTAGTGACTGTGTTCACCGCAATGATTTAAGAATGAGCTGTCATCGTAATAATGCTATGGTGGAAATGTTAATGATTATTCCATAGTTATTATGGCTTAATATGAGAATTTAGTTTTCTATTTAGAAAACATATTATAAAATAAGTATACTCATTATGACAGGTTTTCAAAGCATCAAAAAAATCTATCATAATTTATAAATTACTTTAAGTGGTCCAAATTTTAACTATCTCATAATATAGATGGTGAAAATTATAAATAATATAAGAGCGGTTTTGTTCCCTTTCCTACTTTAAATTTATAAGAATCTTTATCTTCCAATACTGAATGATGTTTAATACTGAATGATGTTTAATACTGAATGATGTTTTGTATATGAGAAAAATATATTTGTTAATGTAAGTATGTATATTTAAAGTCTGAATTTAATAGAAACTCCTTTATGTATTGATGTCATATGATTATTCCATATGGAATAGGAGTTTGTTTTATATTGAATACAGGGCTTTTATATACTAAATTTAATTAATTTGGATAATGGATTTTAATGTATTATAAATGGGTTGTGTATTATAGAAATCAAATATTATTGTATGTGTTTGAATAAAGATTTTATATCAAATTGATTGTTAGAATAAATGAAATTATATTTTACACTTATCTTATTATAATTTGTAAATAGATATAACCAACTAGAAGAATGAAAAATATTCTAGTGTTAAGAAGGATGGATTGGTGTCCATTCCTTGGGAAGAGGTATGGGAATCTTCCATATGTCTGGTGTTAATCCAAACAAATGATAAATGGGATTATGAATTAATTTTTATTTATAAAAATATTAAGATGGATGAATGGTTTATTCATGCTTGGAGATTACCTAAAATGTGTTCTACATTTGACAAATGTGTGATGCATTATTGCATTTAAATTTGATAAGCATGGCTTGCTTGTATTGTATTTGGTAAATTTTTATGTCCGAGTTGTCCTGATCCCTTCACTATCATATCTTCCAACTATGAAGAACTCTAGACAATTCATAGAATAACTAGACAACACATTTTAAAGATTATTGCAATGTTCATCATGTATAAGTTTTTAATGAGATAGTTCCAATGTAATTATGAAAGGCTGAAATAGTTTATGATTTGTAATATTTAATGTACTTGATTACAATATTTATAATTTAGAGATAATTTTTTATATTAATCACCCCTAATAAATGATAGGTGATATTTGTTCTAGAATATGAATAAGTAATGGAATTACTTTGTATATTACACATTGTCAAATGTATGGCATTGAGATTTGTGTTGCTGTAGTAGATTAGATGGATGTATTCAAATTATCTCTCATGGATAACCTCCACAATAATATGAGGATAAAAAATATCTACACCATACACCTAAGATATCTAGAAGCAAGCCAAACACACAATATAATTGGATAAGACAAACAATCACCAAAACTATCATACCTAGTAATAAGTAAATTCTATAAGGATGCTTAAGATATTATCCCAAGTCACATGTAATTTTTCATGAGTAATAATAATATTAATGACTCTCTCCTTAATACTAGTCTTCATGGATAGTATGGACAGGAGGGGATGGTTCCCTTGCGTAGAACTCCTAAATTAATGGTATAATCATTGAGATGTCCTCATGCAATTTGGTTATGCCATGAAAGACATAGCCATATTATTATCCTCATACCACTTGGTGATGGTATGGAGGAATTATAGGAGATGGTACTCCTATTTATGATTTGCTATAAATTAATTTAAATGTGACTTTGAATTAATATTTTATGACCTGGATCACTTATTGATCATTTGGGATATCATTGTCTTAGATCATTATTATACTTTTGACTCATTGAGAAAAAAGATAATTATAGGTACAAAAAACAATTAGTACATGAGTCATAACAATTGGGGTTGTTACAAAAAGATTCTTGGGACTCATTTTTGAAAGCTTTTATAATGATATTGGATTTTGTTAAATCTTCCTCTCTTAATCCAAATTTTTGAAATAATTGATATGTACACAAATTGAAGGAATAACCCTTAAGAATTGATATTTTCAGAGGGTTTTCAAAGCTTTTTTAGAGGGTTTTCAGAAATAGCTAGATCTTCCTCTCCCCTGCATTCTCAAGTAACATTCAAGAACTACTATTGTCCCAACATCAAGAAAATTTTCAAAACTCCTAGGAGAGATTCTAACTGGCTTTACACCTTCAAAGTTTCTGGAGTCGTGAAGATGCCACAGTTGGATGACAATGTCTCCCTAATGAAATGTATAGTTAGCTTCTACAACCATGATGTGTCCCTTGTACATATTAGAGTTGATAACAAGGATATTGTTTTTACTGTGAACTCCTCGAATGTGCAAAAACTAACAAGGCTACCATTTTTGGATGATCTCTTGGTGAACAACAACCAGTATGCCTTATATTCAGATGACAAATCAATGCTAGCATCCAATTATGTTGTGAATGTAGACCATATGAAAGGTATGCTTTTAAAAATTCATTTTTATTTATCCTTAATTTTGATATACTTTAGTTTCCATTCTATAATAATATTCTCCCTATTGTAATTTTTATTTTTAACGATGTTCTCTCTATTTTTATTTAATTCTTCTAAGTCAAAAATGGGTTTAAACATTTCCAACATTGTAGAAAAATTTCTTTATGCTAGCATTGAATTTTTCTTGGGAAGGCTTATTCTGTAGGGGTGACATATAGAAATTCTATTTTTGGCATTGTCATTATTTATTTGATGTATTGATGGAGGTAGCTATTATTGGTCCATGCACATTTCCAACCGCCTGAAATAGGACCTTATTAGTGCCAAAAAAATATAATTAATATGCATATATAGTAACATAAAACAACTTTATTCTTTGTCTTTTTAATGAAGCATACTATAATTTTGAAAATACAAATCCTCCAACTACATTGCACCCAATTTTTTTGGCTATTAACATGAATGCGAATGAAATATAGGTAAAATTATTTATTGGAATAATGTATCTTTTGTTTCTTTTCAATCAATATTGTTATTTTCTAATTTTATTTTGAAAATAGAGAAGAGTAGCGCATTCATCCAGTAAAAAGGATGCTACCTTTAGAATTCAATAGGTGTCTGTCAATTATGACATGCAGTTGCAATAATCTCCAGGAAATCCTACCGCTAAATGTATAAGGTATCATATTCAACAACATACACGTACAACTCCTATTACTTATGGATATGTATATATTGCAACTGATGTTGAAGAAGTAACATCCAACTTACAAGGTAACCTTATTATTCACAAGGTAATGTACAACTGTTGTTACTATTTAGTTTGACAAAATAATTTAACTATTTTTAGAGAAAAGGTAAATGCTTTGAATATCAATGACAATGACTGCAAAGTCTGAGTATGGTATGTTTATTTTAAATAAATCTATTTTAATGTTATTATTTTTAACACTAGATTTAATTTATATTTTTCATGTGAAATTTTGTAGAGGGATCGACTAGATTTAAAAGACTCAAAAAATAGATGCCTCCACCAGTGCATAGTAATAATTCCATCCACAACAAGTACATCCAGAATGAATTCATCCATAGCAAGTACATCAAACTTCATAGCAGGCACCATTGGTAAGAAACCAATATTGCATGCATGGGAAATAGTTCCTCACACTAGCACCTTCGAGAACCAACATTTAGGTTAAGACACACACTCATACTATGTCTCAGTATCTTATTTTAGTGATGATGTTCCCATTTTTAATCCTTGATAATTTATCAAATGTAGAGATCACGTCTCAAATACCCTCTACCACTGTGAATCTCGATGATGATTTTCTTTATCAGGATATGAATAATTTCTCACTAAAATCAAGTGATGTTCTTTAGGGTCTAGATATCAATGATGTAGTAGAGGAGAATGTTGAAGCAAATGCCACTGTAGTTTCTCCTTCTCCCACCAGTAAGCCAACGTCGATCATCATTCAAATAATGATGATAAAGTTAATTTTTCAAAAATGATTTTATTAGCCAACATATGTAAGGCTACAATTATGAATAATATTATTGTATATACTGATACATTAAGAGAATGGGAATATTAGGCCAATGTTTTTATCAAAGCAATAAACAACCAATACAATAATTTTACACATATAAAGAAGTTGTTTTCAAAGGTGGAGAATGAGCCACGAAATCTTGATGTTTTGTTACGTAAATCTGAATCTATTACGATGTAGGTCAAGTCCAAATACAATTATGAAGATCTGGCCATTATGCTGGATCAATAAAAAACCTCAATGCCAAGGCCTAGACATATTTCAATGAATGGGCACTAGCTATGAAAAAAGTAGTAGTTGTATAAACTACAAGACTTACTGCTGATGTAAGTTTTACCTAATTGAAAATCATTTTTCTAGTTTATTTTGTATTTTTATCTTCTATTTTGTATTCTAATTATCAATACTTAAAGCAACAAGTCAATGTCATGAAAATATTGATTAAGACTACAAAAATTAGTGTGATGAATGCTATTGAAGTGAAGAAAATATTGCAACATACTGTTAGAGAAAATAATTGGCTGACGAAGTTTATCAAATATAAGAGCCTGGATATGGAGGTTGTATTAAAATAAAATAAGAAAGAAATAAATGCACCATTTAGAAAATATCTAGAGAAGGAAGAAGGTTTATTGTTATCGGGGATAAACAGTACAACTGAAACTTTGGTAAGGGCTGGTGCATTAAAAGTAAAGGATGTTGAGGTAGGTGAAACTAGAACTTCAAGCATCGTGCAAAAATAAAAGTAGAATTATTGTTTTTTATTTGAGGAGAAACCAAACAATACATGTTGCATATTTTTTAAAAATTTTCAAAGAATGGTATATGTTTTAAATCAATGAAAGAGACAATTTCCATAAATTTTGTATTATCTTTATGATATATTTTTTTCAATATTATGATATTTTGATTAGTTGTGTGGATGCAATAAATAATGAAACTGTTGGTATAATATTGTCATATTTGATGAAGTTGTATTGTGTAAATTATTACTATGTTTAGACACATAAAATGCATCATGCCGAGGGTGACTACTCATATGGGCACCTTTACAGACTATGTGAAAGACCTTTGGAAAAATCCAAGGTATAGCAGTGGTTTTTACCACTCAATTGGGTATCTTTGCCTAGTCAGTTCTAGTTGTGGCTGACGCCTGCGGTTAGAAGTGCTGACCGTGGCTAACACCTACGATCCCCAATCTGCCAATTGGGGACCGTAGCTAAGATCTACGATTAGAAAAATATCGCATGCTAACCATAGCTGACACCTGCGGTTAGCACTGTAACGAACTCGGGTGACTAGATCTGAGTCAAATCAGTTGCAATAGTCAAATTGCAATGGTTTTCAATGCGTTTTGGGTTGGGAAGCATCCAAAAGCTTCCTCTCAACTACCAATTCTTGTTCTTGGCTTCTCAATGAAGCTAGAGCAAGTATTTTTAGAGTCTACTTAAGAGCCCAATTTCAAAGAGCAACCATCCTGAAGAATAGCTCAATTGCACATAGCGGAGCCCTGTGAGATTGGAGAGCAATTTCACATCCCCTTGTGGAGTAATGAAGTGTTTTCCAATTGATCAATGACAATTGTGCATGCAAAAATGGAGATATAAAGATCTTGAGGAGCATTATTGAAAATTGACATACCTCCATTGCTAATTCCATTGAATTCAACCACAAATATATTCCAGAAAACATAGGTGACCCTTGACCATCAATTTCTTGGAGGATTTAAGAGTTTTTTGCCCTTGTTTCGAGAGAAAGGAAACTTTCATCTTAACCATGGCTGTCAACCATGGTTAAAAGTGCCAATCGCACCTCAGACCTACAACTAGGGTTTTATGCTCTACTTCCTCCATTTTTGTAGTAGATTTCCATTTTTAGTGATTCAAATAGCTTAATCTAGCATAGATCTACATTTTAGTAGACATTTGACCGGTTAATTTAGGAATTAGAGGTAGATTTGCTTCACCTTTCCTTGCATTTGTTAATATAGATTAGTTTCATGCAATTCAAGTTTTCTAATGGTTAATTAGGATGTTTCTTAGCTAGATTCATGCTTCTTTACATGCTATATTACAATTTCCTCATTTCTTGCATAGATTGATAGTTTTACATGCTTTCTTGATTTCATGCTATTCTTTATGCAAGATTCCTTTCAAAGCCTCATCAAGAGAGGCCTCCTTTGTTACTAATTTCTTCTTGTTGTTTCTTGATCGCAGGGAACAAATTCAAAGGAGACAAAGCATACAATTCCTTCCTCAACACGAAGAAGAGGGTCATCGACACCCTAGAGCAGTTTGTGTCACCCTAAAAGGCACTTGGAAATCACACCTACCCTTAAGAGGGAAACAATTACACACTCCTATTGTAATATTGTATCAATATGATTATCCCTAAGAGGGATGTACTTGTAATTTGATTTTGACTTTGAATATAATGGAATAAAGCGGGTTTTATTGATTCATCTGTTGTCAATTTCTTGTTCTTATACCCATGTTGTGCTTTTATCAATTATTACAATAGTAATGCCTTAGGTGTGAGCCTTTTTTGTGGTTATACTATGTTGTTTTGTGAATATATGGTGAATGGAACAAATAAAATAATTGGTGTAACACTACCATGTTATTAGATGTAATATTGTATTAGTTTTTTGATATTTTGTTTTCAATATTGTGATGTTTTGACTAGTTGTGTGGATGCATTAAATAATGAAATTATTGGTATAATATTGCCATATTTTATGAATTTTATTTGTGTGAATTATTGCTATGTTGTTGTGTGAATATATGGTGAATGAAACAAATAAAATCGTTAGTATAACACTGCCATATTAGTAGACGTAATTTTGAATTATATGGATGCAATAAAATATTCTTTTTTTTTTATGAAATAATTTGAAATGACTAAAATGCAACACAAATATTTGGTTTGCCATAAAATATAAAATCAAAATACATGTGAAAATCAATAGTATCTATCATCAATATTCTATTTAAAACTAATAGCAGCATAGATATTTCCATACATGGTTTATAATAAATATTCTATTGAAAATTCATAACATAATATGTGAAATTAAAAGACATGTGAAAATCAATAATATATGTAATAAATATTCTATTTAAAAATTATAGTAGATCTATAATCAATATTCTATAGAAAACTTATAGTATAATATGTGAAATAAAAATACATGTGAAAATTAATAATATATGTAATCAATATTCTGTTGAAAACTGATAGCATACTATGTGAAATCAAAATACATGTGAAAATCAATAATATATGTAATAAATATTTTGTTTAAAATTGATAGCAAATCTGTAATCAATATTTTGTTAAAAATTGATATCATTATATGTGAATTTGAAATAAAAATATCATGTTCTAAAATACATGTCTCAAAATATAATCAAATCTCAATATTCTGTTGAAAACTATTAGCATAATATGTGAAATGAAATCAAATGAAAACATAAAATATTAATATTCTGTTGAAAACTGATAACATAAGATATGAAATCAAATCAAATGAAATCATATTTGCATCATAAAGCTATAATCTAGAACAAACTCTTTTCATGTTGTACAATATATTTTGCACTCATACAAAAAAATTCTATGATCATAGCCTAATTAGTGTTACCATTATCCTCATCATCCTGAGTATTCGTGACACCTCTTATATCATCCAAATATTTCTAATATGACAAATATATTTTATAAGGAAACTTCTCTAACTCATAGGTCGACACATATACTCTCAAACAATTTTCCAGATTTTTCTCCAACCTAATTTGAACTTTATATTTTACATAAAATAATCCTCTAAATACCCCTTCATTTTCCATAGATACTAAAATCATCATTTGACATAATTCATATAAACCAAAATATTCACTCATTGTTTGTTGTAAGATACTACTGGGATGTAATTGTTTCCACAAACATGAAATAGAACCTATTTCATGATGGTTAGTGAGTTGTGAAACTTGAGTAGATATTGTTGTTCTAAATTGGTTTGATTGATTTGTCAAAAGAACTTTGTTGAGAAAGCCATTGATTTCAATACCATTGACTACCACAAATTTAGTGAAATGGCTAGCAAGAGTGCCCATGTATTTGAGAAAAAAACCATTTGAAAATTGGTATTTATTACAAGGATCCCAAAACATCGGGTTAACCACACCCATAGCCTCAAGCAATTCATCTCTTTGAAAATAGTATTTGATTTCTTTTGTCAATGATTTTGCTATTTGTTTTAGTTTAATTTTTGTATCATTTACAACTACATAAAATATATTGTATGTTAAGGGTATTTGTTCAACATCATTTGTAGCTATATCCATTTTTTGACCAAAATAATATAAAGGAATTTCCTTTCTGTGGATATTAATATATAGATGATCATTTATATTGAACTTAAAAATGTTTTGAGGATCATTCACGTATGTCAATAATATCCAAATCTCAAAAATAGGATCCATAAAACTTTGACCAGATGCATACATTTTATCAATATGTATGCAAATGTTTTCCTCACCTTGATGAAATCCACAATATAAATCAATATTTCTTGTGAAATTTTGATCAAAGTATTCATTTCTTCCAACATTGGAAGAATACCACACAATGTGAGAAGTGTTTCAAATTCACTCATTCAAAATAGCAAATCTTTAACTTTATCAATTACCCTATTATTTGCATACATAAACCCTGCTAAGGATTCATATTCTTTGAAAACACTTTATCTTTGGTTGATACAACAAAATCCACCTAGTATCTATATTTTTTAAGAGTTTTTTACCTTTAGTAACTCCTAGTGCAAACTAGTGAAACTCTAAAAAAAAATTGGACTACGCAAAAAATAATAATGAATTTCATGGACAAGTTGTTCCACTCTCACTACATTTGTAAAAGTATCCACAATTTTATATGCAATATTTATTCTATGAGCCATGCAATGAATAACGATCAAATATGGAATAACATATGTTTGTAGTCTAACATAAAGACCATTCTCGTGTCTTTGCATTGTAGTAGCACCATCAACTTTAATACATATTAACTTAGTGGCTATTTCCATTTCATTAATTTTTACTATTTTCTTTAAAATGGAAACAACATTGTAAATATTTTATGCATTGCAATTTTCCACCATCTTGCAAAATGTAAGTAAATGAGATTGTCTTAAATAATTTTCTAATGTGTAAACATGCATGCAAATCCAATATGTGTTTTCAATAGCAGTCACCTCATCAATTGAAAGTGAAATAAATTTAGCAATTTTTATTTTCTCTTTGAGGTCATCTTGTTCAACAAATGATAGATATTTTCCCATTTTCCAATCAATTCGATCTAACCAATGGATGCTGGGTAAGTTATACACATCACCTAGTCGAAATAGAGATTTATAATCAATGAAATCAGATGTAGGTCTAACATTTTTAAGAATAGTGAGTACAAAAGAAAACTGTAAACTTTTTGAAGCTAAAGTGAAATTATTCATTTTTTAAAATTAGGCTGGAATCATTGCACATTTCTGAACCAATTTTTATTTTGTTGTATTGTTTTATCATATTATTGTGCATATATAATATGTGCACACTTTGATGTGTCATTCCACCTATAATTTTTTGATTTCACCATCACTTTAATTTATTTTTATATAAACCTTTACAATATGTTTTTCTATTATATCTTTCTTAACTTGCAATATATTATTCTTTTCATGTTTCCAAATGCAAATTACGTATTTCAATTATGTTATTATCTCATTACTATTATATGGTAGCACTGGCTCATAGCACTGGCTCAAAAAATGGAAAATATGAAACCCAGTTAGGCTAAAATGATTAGTTAATTGTCCACCAAGATGACCTTGCACGTTTATGTTTTTTATAAGAAGATTCTCAAAAAGTAGGGACCACATAAGAACTATTTTTTTTTTTCCATTTGGAATATTATTTTCAAGAATATCTTCATGTTTTTGTTCCATTTTATTAAGAAAATTTTCATCTGTGGACTTTTCATTACTGTGGATATGTGGAAGTGGAGGTATACCAGGGTCAATAGTGTTTTCTGTAGAGAAAATACTAGGGTCAATACCAGGGTTATTATAATTATTATATTTAAAAGCATACCTTCCATTAAAAATATAGATAAGCAATGGACAAAGCTATCAACAAAAAAAACCCTTCTTAATGAATGAAGATATTATATAAAATTAACAATGTATAAAAATTAATTGGTTAGTAAGTAAAGGTGTTCATACCTTCAATTTGTGCAGATATTGATTGCTAAATAGATTTTAAAATATTATAAAAGTATTTCAGAATACTCCTTTTATCATAAGACTGGTCTCCCTTATTTCTACTGCCAACAGGTGCCATTTTACCCATATAAAAAAGAGTAACATGAACATCATTTTGAAAAATAAAAATAATTGGTAAAAGAGAAAACTACTATTGAAGACAATAGAATATCTTACCCAAGCAGGCTTGATATTGGTGCCCAAATAATAGGAAAAACTTCTTATTTAGTTTCAATGAACAAAAATATATAAAAAAAGAACATAAATGGTAAAATAAACTTATCGATAAATTATTATCGCTATATGTCACTCGCCTTGTATCACTTGTATTGCATTAGTTACTTTACATTAGTCACCTTGTAATAGTCACTTCTATTAGTCACCTTGTGACATTCGATTATGTTAGTTGCTTCTATCAGTCACCTTATGATCCTCATTTATGTTTGTCGCCTTGTGATAGTCACTTCTGTTAGTCACCTTGTGATAGTCACCTTGCATCAGTCACCTTGTGTCAGTCACCTTGTGCCAATCACTTTTACCAATCACTTAGTATAAGTCACTTTCTTCCAGGACTCTTGTATTAGCCACATTTTATCTATTGCATTGTGTTAGTCACTTGTTTTGTATCATTTGCTATCGAATAAAATTAATGTTTTAATTGTATGCGTTTCATTGTCAGGGTTACCTATATATAATGGGGTACACAAGGTAAATTGGGTGGTATAATTTTTAAAATAATTTTAAGGTAAAAATTAGGCAAGAAACCTTATTGTACCAGGGTGAATTTACCCTAAAAAAAATTATCCCATAATATTTGAGCGAATGAGCCGACCTATAGGGTCCCAAAATTAGCAAAATAAAAATTCTGAAAATTCTAAAATTCGCTCTAAATTGTGAAATTCGCCCTTGTGCATAACCCTGTGACTTAGCTTCTAAAATTTACTTCAAAATTACTTCTATAGACATTTCTTGTAAAATTCATTTGTGGGAGTTTCTAAAGTGCTATATTTTGTAGTTTTTTAGTAACATTATTAACTAATAAATATGGTTATTTTATCCCATTCAACTATCTATTGCCTCTCGCTGGACTGAATGCTTGTCCCTTTCCTGGTGCTTTCATGGGCGTAAAAGGTTTAAAATGATTGTGGCATGGTGGTTATAGGGGTGGACTGTGTGAATATCTGTGTGGTGGCTTCTAGGGTGGACAACGCAGAATACTATGGCGGCCATAAAAGCTGGATAGCCTGCCCGGATTTGTGGTGGCTACCGATTCCACCATGTAAATTCAAAAAAAAAAACTATCTATTGCCTATATTTCTTTAGGCTCTTCAAACAACAAATTTGTATCCAATATTGTAGAGTTTTCCAAAAG
The DNA here is from genome assembly GCA_028583015.1 of Wollemia nobilis. Lineage (NCBI taxonomy): Eukaryota > Viridiplantae > Streptophyta > Pinopsida > Araucariales > Araucariaceae > Wollemia > Wollemia nobilis. The sequence continues at coordinate 171,597 of JAQPPZ010004832.1, forward strand.
CTCATAAATATCTCTTCCTATAATAAATTGGTGGGTTAAATCCCCTTGTATGATGAAATTTTAGTGATCCACCTAGCTCTATTTTTGCCTAAATCCCCTTGTATGATGAAATTTTAGATGTTTAAATGTACAACATACACTAATATATTTCTTTGAAATATGTGTTGCCTAAAAATTGTCAAGGTTTTCATAAGAGAGAATAACTATTTTTAAATAAAATTGTATCACTCTTAATGATTATGTAGTGTCTAAATTAGAAAGCCTATGGGTCATTCATTATGATCTCGAATAAAATATTTCTAATAGTCTAGATTGATAAGAAATAAAGCTTTTGTTATGGACTAATTTATGATTTTAAAAGCATCGCTTCTTGTTTTTGTCCATGTGAAATCCATATCCTTTTTGAATATTTTTATTATTGGATTAACTATATTAGTAAAGTTAGATATAAATTTTTGGATAAAGTTAATCATCCCCAAAAAATTATTTTAAATATTTATTATTTTATGTTAGTTGGAGTGCTAATATTTATTTGATTCTATCTAGTTCAATATCAAAGACTTATTTTGAAACTATGTGATCAAGTAAATTTACTTCATAGATAACAAAGATTGATTTATTTGGGTTCAATGACACCCCAAACTCTTTGCACATTTACAATACTAGCCAAATATAATCTAGGTGTTTTTAATTTTTATGTGAAAATCCCTTCATATGATGCAAATATATTAAAATCACTTTATTCATGAATTCATCAAAAACTAAGTCCAAATATCTCTCAAAGTGGCTCCAACATTGGACAATAAGCAAATATTCCCCACTTTGTGGTGAACATAATTTAATCTAATAATCATCTCTCACCCATATCTGATTAAATCTATAGAATCCACAAAATAGGGGGAACCTCTCCAATCTAGAAATGAAAACATATAATTTGATCAATCTAACATATAGGGTAGTGATCCTTCAATGATGCTTTGTTTGAATTTCTAAAATCCACACAAAAGTATATATCTCCATTATTTTTCTAAAAAATACTAGATTGGATACCCATATAGAGTACTTGATGGGATAGATAGTACTTTTATTTAGCAACTTCAACAATTATGCTTTTGTCAGTGCTTCTATCTTGGTATTAACTAGTCTTTGCTTTTGCCAAAATATCTTAATATTGGGCAATAGTTCTATAGTGTGATGGATAGTTTCTTTGCTATAACATTTTAAATCATCATAGCACCATGCAATGATGTCTTTAAATACTAGGCATAAGGAAATAAGTTATTGAAATTCCTATTTAGAATATTGGACTCTAACTTTTAAGTATTTACCAGGTTCAATTCAAACCTATTTGAAATATTGCTTGTCAATATTTATTTTTCATCCATTTGGCTAGTCAGTGCTATCAAATATACTCTCAAGAGTGATAAATCCCTTGGGAATGTGGTTTTTCTTTAGCTAAATAATTTCTTCCTCATGAATTCTCTTAAGAATTTATTTAGTTATGTTTATATTTAGTTATGTTTACACAAGTTTCCTCCTAAATTAAGAAGTTTTATATATGATTGTCATAATAAAACATGTACTAGAAAGTATCCTTATCTAGTACAGAGGGCTTGAAAGCACTTTTAATAGTTTATGGATTTACCATACATTAGAAGCTAGATATAAGTTTTCCTTATGGGATTCTAGTGTGTCAAATTATGCATTATGATATTTGGGAGCTGCTTTTATATTTAAAGATTCAAAGATCTCAAAAAAATCCCATACTCTATTATGATAAGCTTTAAGATAATATTGTTTGTTGCTAAATTTATTTGTAAATTGATTTACTACCAATTTAGAGTTTCCATAGACATCATCAAATTTAATCCTAGATACTTTACCACTCATAGCCCTATATTCAGTGTTTCATATTCTATTGAATTATTGGTGTATCTCGAAGTTAGATGATATGTAAGCCACTTAACTTCTTTAGAGGGTGATACTACACTTTTCCAGTAGTAACATCATTTTTACATTTAGATCCATAAATGTATAACTTCTAGATATCTATTTGTTGGATCTCCTTATTTAAAAATATCAGGAGAATTATCCCTTCTAATTTTAAAATAGAATATGTGCCTATAACTATCTCTATCATAGAATTAAAATATCAAAGTGAAAACTCATCATCAATCTATAGCTAATCTATGATTACTTCCATAGGTAAATTTTATCATTGACTATATTGACATCTTCATCCTCTTCAATTATTTATAGATGATATTAGATGGGATTTTTTTATCTATATCTTCAATTTTCTTCCCTTATGAAGAATTTTCATGTGCAAATAGTCTAGGGATAGATATTTGTGCACCTAAGATATAAGTCATAATTCAAAGTATGGCTCTAGATATACCATGACAACCTCTTGTATAATAGTTATTTGTAGTATATTTTGGATGACCATGGGTATATCCTTTATTAATACAATTTTTATTAGAGTACCATCCAACCACAACACTCTAAGAGTTTATGGGTATACTCCATTTCCATATTTTCATATATTACTTTAGGCATTATTGTTATAACCACTGTAGAGTCAATCATACAATTGAGTACAACCCATAATTCCATGCATAGAAATATATAAAAATGGGATGGTCTATTTTTATTATTCCTCATGTTGGTTTACCTTGAGCTAGATTCATATCTATATGAGACTAGTCTTTAGGCTAAGTGGATTTTAGTGATGCCCAAATAAAATTTATATTTCCTATAATCATTAGGTTATTAAAGATGCTTGTTTCAAATGGAGTTTTATTCATCTCTACAATATTGAATCCTACATATTTTTCCAAGTTTTTCTCTCATTTTTTGCTCATCAAATCTTCCTTAGTACTTCTATGTTGCTTAAATTATTTTTCACTTGATGATAGAAATATATCAAAGCTTATTGCTAAGTTACTCCTAAGTTTCAACTTCCTTTACCTACATTGGCTTCTACTATTCTTTAGGATGATCCATTGGAGGTTGCTCTAGTTTATTTATTAAGATGAGACTTTGAATGGATCCAATTTTTTATTGTCTACATGTAATGGCTTATTATTGGACCGTGTTAGGACTGATATAGATTCTTCCTTTCAAGGATCTTGTATCATCAAATTTTCATTTTTCCAAAGCATATTGACTCAAAATTTTAATATATTTTTTACTTTTTTACTTATGACTATTTATGATTGGTGTTGGTATAGCATATGAGTGTCTACACTGTGCATTATGAGGAATAACTCAATGTGAATCTATTTTTATTCATCACACAATGCAATATATATAGGATTACATAATAATCTCATGCGGTTAAGTGGTTGCAACAATATGCTAAACATAGACAACCACTTAACTATTAGCTAACCAAATGCTAACTATGGATGTCCACTAACTGCTAGAAGAAAAACAAGATCTCTAAAAATTAACTAACATCTAAATACATGCTAACAACATGCTAACAACCTATTTATAACATTGGCATACTATGCCTCACGTGAATACAAAGTGGAAGAAATAGGAAATGCATATAATAATAATAAATAATAAAATTTGCACTTAGGCTTAAGTGGATAAGTTTAAGTATCCTCAACACTCCCCCCAACCATATAAGCATTGGACCCTAATACTCTCAACAAATGTGGAAATTCATGGGCCATCTCATGGTTAGGAATCCAACGAGCCATGTGTGGAAAGTGATTGCGATGAGCAACAAGGTATGAAGTGGAAGAACCCTATCTAGCGTGATGAGTATTCATCTTGAAAACTCTATCTAAAATGATTGAACGTCGTTGATCAGGTGCCACTACTACTGTAAAGTTGAAAATAGGATCAGGTACCAAAAGAGAATCCTAAAATGGTGTCTCCAAAAAGTGGTGCTTATCCAAAGGAACCCAAACTCAGTCTCCAACCTATGATGACTGAGTATTGTGATGCTTACGCACCACTCCCTACAAATTCTCCTGCATGTTTTGTTGTATATTTATTATAATGATCTACTGGTACTCAATGAATGAAGTAACCTTAGCTTGCTCCTCCATGTGTGCAATGGTAGGAGTGGGAAAAACCAAAGTTAACTTCTATGGAACAAGTGGTTGTGCAGTTGGAGGTGTACCCAAAATGATACCAATAGAGTGAATGCCATATTTCTCATGAGTGAGAATGGTGGGTTCCTTAACCACTTGATCTTATGATTGTTCATTAGGTGGGAGTGAAACTTATTCCTTTTCTTGTTTCTTATATGGTGATTTTTTCTTCAATTTGTGTGGAACTGATGATAGTGGGAGCCAAAATGAGTGCTTGACTTAGTGGCTTCCTTACTTACCTACAAATTAACATCAAATTGGAAATAGGTGTAGTGATTTGTATCAAGTAAGTTTTATCATGCAAATCCAATGTCTAGGTGTTCTTTTTAGCATGATAAATAACATTCCTATCAAATTGATAGGCTTAACATAGTAATAGCCCATAATAATCCATATCTGTGACATCATACCTAATTTTATCCATAAACTTGTCACCAAAAGAAAATGTCAAGGTGCAAGTATGGATGATGTTGGATGTGAAGTGTACGTCTTTCCACCCAAGTGCATATGGTTGGTGATGTATTTTTATGGGAAGTTTCAACTTCTCCACAATAGAATTTGCAATGAGGTTCTTTTACGATCTGTTATCAATGATACAATCCACATAGAAATCATGTGTATGGTGGGCTATAGTGACAAAAAAATGGCCATGCCCCCCTTGAGAAAATACATTTGACATAAGTGATTCGTAGTCATTATACCATCATTAATTCTTAATGAATCTATCAATCCAGGGCAGTGTACAAGGCTATCTGTGGGAGAAGAAGTGAAACAGCTATAACTTAGGTCAATCTAGGGCAACAAGTCTTATTGGTGGAACCGGTTGTGTGGAGGGTTTCAGAACATTCCTATCTCTAAATTGCATAAATTAGATCTTAATGTAAGTTGCAGAATTGGAAACTAATCATTAACTGCAGAAATGAAGTCCTAATTACAATTGCAGAATGAGACCTAATTATATTGTAGAATTAACAGTTGCAGAATTGAAATTCTGATCCTAATTGCAGAAAGGAAATCTAATTACTTTTGCAGTAATGAAAGTTTAGATCTAATGCAAAAATAAAAACTATCAAAGTTCTGTAACAAAAGGTTGTCAATCTTCTGTTCAGATTTTGACAGCAAAACATAAAATGCAGGAAATTGCTGAAAAATAGTAAATTCTGGAAATAACAATCTAAAAATGAAGTGGAAACTTTGCTGAAAGTAAGATTGCAACTAAAACTTTAAGCACAAGATTAATATAAGCATAAATAAACTAATACTGCAAATATTGTCAACTATTTACAAGCAATTGAAATAACAAGTTCTACAACTCATTCTACTGCAGCAAAATCAGAATAAAAACCTGCTTTGTTAGTCCTCCTCCTAGGTCTGGAAGTGGCCAGCCTCTTTGTCCAAAAGAAGGTGTAAGTCTCTATATTTTTCTAAATATTAATCACACTCATTTACAAGTAATTTGAAATAGAACTGGTGCACTTTATTGATCAAAAGACATGATTACAAGAATTTTGCTAAAAAACTATTACAGGACTATAACAGTCAATTTCTAGTTATACTCTGTATTTTCTGCTAGCTTTCTTACTCTATTTTCTACCTCATTTTCTATATACTAGGCTCAACCTGAATGGGAGCAATATTTATAGCTATTCTATGATCTGATTACAAACAAAGAATATCTCAAAAGATCTAATCCTACAATGTTGCAACAAATTTTGGTTTTATCCTAGAAGAGGACTAAAACCTGATCTTTCCCTTAATAATGGCTTTGGTCGGCAATGACGAAAAATATAGATGGAAGATATTTCTCTTTACTTTTTCCAACCTTTATTTCCCTTTTTTCAGCTTCAAAAATCTATCAAAATGTCAAAAATACATTATGTTCTTCATTCTAAAGATAAGTGGCTTCATTCCGAAGACAATGCAATTTTCATTCCGAAGATCGCTCATTCCGAAGATACTGCATTCTCATTTCGAAGATCACTCATTTTGAAGATACTGCATGCTTCATTCCGAAGATCTGCTCATTTCAAATATGCTACATTCTTCATTCCGAAGATCCGCTCATTTCGAAGATGCTGTGTTCCTTCATTCCGAAGATATCTGTTCATTTCGAAGATACTTCGGAATGAACAAATGTATGCTTTTCCAGTGATTTCTTCTGCATCTCTCAGGTGGGTTATCTCCTAAGATCAAATTTTAATGGTCTTCATCCCTTTCCTCATGTAAATTCCATGCCTTGCTATTTATGGACAGCTGGCTGGAATTTATATGGGAAAGACCAATTTTTGCTGCACAGCAATAGTTTGCTTGCACTGTTGCCAGATTAGGTAAAGTAAATGTTTTGTCAAATCAAAACAAGATTAGTGAAATGCTGCTATTATTCTAAGCATATCCCATTGTAGCAAATCATAGCAAAAAGTACACAAAACTATGCAAAAAGCTGTAAAATCAGCATATAATATTTCAAATACATTGATCATGCAAAATGGTTAATATACAACATATTGAATCAAATTAACTAACATATTAGATAAAAAATAAGATTTTATAAGCATTTTTAGTGTACAAAACATGTTATGATTGAGGCATTTTCAGGCCTCATCATTTTCCCCCCAAATTATATTAATGCATGCCCTCATGCATTCTGTTGGGCTATGGAATCACATATGTGCATGTTTAGATTCCATGACCTATAGAATAAATTCTTGCCTATGTAATACCCCCTATTTTATTGAATGTTTCTGAGCCAATATTCAAATTGTTCATCAGGCTAGGCATCTTCCTCAAAGTAGAATGGAACTGGAGTAATGATGGTTGGAGGCCTGAACCTGAGACCTATCCAGTTATGTTGCATGATCTGAATCAGTTGGACTACACCTTATGCTCTTCTTCTAGAACATTCTAAATTGATGGGGGAGATAGGTTCTCTTTTCCTCAAAGACATGGAAATTTCATTCCATCTGTCTCTGCATACTGACAATACTGGAAAGAAATTGTGATCACAAAAATTGTTAAATCTGGCCACACAGTCCCTCAAATTGTTCAAGTACATTCTCTTAATATCATCCATGTTCATCACTGAGAAGTGTTGCTGAGTGATATTTAGGTGATTTGGCTAGATTTCTCTGACTAACAACTCAGCCCTTGTTTCAATCACTTTATTCTGCCTTTTCTCGTGATCCCAATAAAGCTAATTTTGCAAAGTAGACATAAATGCTCTCAACTGAACATCTCCAATGTAGATTTGAGGATGAGAGTCAACTTCCTTCCGGAATGAAGAAAGCGTGTAAAAACAGTTCACACAGGAGATTTTTCTGCTCAAAAGGACTGTTAAAATATGCTTCCAAAAAATCTTCAATAGTGTCCAATTTATAGGGAAGATTTGAAGTAATCCTCATGACCTGCCATCTGAGGTACTTTTCCTTCAAAATAAGGCTATAAAACCTGGCTGGTCTTCTAAATTAGACTAAAAATTTAGTAATTTGGCATAAGTCAGACACCTTTTCTTTCAATGCCTGAATTTCTATGTCCTTGGCTTCTAGCTGTTTTGCTTCTAATTTGAATTTTTTAGTTTTATTGGCAATTTGTTCATATCTAAGCATCCAGCTAGCTATGTCTGCATTGTACTGCTCTAGAGACACATTATTAGGTGGTCTTACTACAGGGGGGATCCTAGGCAACAGATTTATCTGAACTCCTTTTTCTGCCACTTCCATTGGTTGTTCATCTATCAATAACTCTATTTGCACCCCCTTATTTGCTATTTCTATGGGGTTGTCATCAGATAGTATTTCTACTTGTACCCCCTTATCTGCTATTTCTACTGGAAGTGTAGCAAGTTGAAATGCAAGGATCTCAGTAGGAGTACTTACTTGAACATTTTATTACTGTTGGGACTATTTCTATGTTGGTGGCTCATTTTCAATATCCTCTGCAATATTCCTCACCATTTTTGAAGCATCTTCAGAATAAGAAGGCAATGCTTCAGAATAATATGGTGCTGCTTCAGAATGAACAGGCACTTCTTTAGAATGAAGGAGTGCTTGTTTCAGGATGAACTCCCATGTCTGCTTCATCAGAATCATCTACTCTTGATAAACCCAAAAGCAATTGAGCCAAATTATCTTCATCATAGGATATAGCTGGCTGTTTTTCAGATTGTGACAACAATTTTTTTAGTTCTGCCACTTCCTGCTAAAGCTCTACAATTTTTATTTCTTGCATCTCAATGATGCTTTCTTTCTTTGTGATCCATCTGGTCTGTGTTTTGACAACACTCCTTGCTGCCCTCAGCTACTCTGTGATGTCTTCCACTTCTATTTCTACTTTAGAAGCTGATGTAGACAAATTAGTTGCAGTTGGCTGCTCAACCAATATTTCCTCTTCTTCTGCAATAGTTTGTTCTTTTTCAGGAGGCTCTGTGAGACTGTCTATAAGGATATCTACCATATCTATAGCCTGTTGAACTATAGCCTCTTCCAAACCAACCAGCTCAGTTTTTTCCTCAGCTATCTATTCAGGGAATTCTGGAAAGTTGTCAGATCTTTGGTTGTATCTCTGTGACATCTGGGCTGCTTGGTCTATCTTCTTCCTCCATGACCCATTCTGTAGTTTCTTTCAAATGGATTCTTGTAGACCTCCTAGTTCCAGATGCAAACTTCTTATTTTTGCTCTATTTTCTAGTGACAACAGGGGTCATGGGGTCAGTTTTAGATGCCTCTGTTTCCCTTGTTTCACTTCTCTATTCTGATAAGTCAGTTGCAGCTTCAGCAAACCGAACTTTCTTTTGTTTTTCTACTCTGCTGCTAGTTCCAGATCCTCTTCTCTTTTGTCTCTTAGCTTGTGAAGTTGAGGGTTCAAGAGCAAGGTTTTCTACTACTGCTATGGGGTGTAGTTATGTAGCTTCTTCTGCAACATCCTCTACAACATCCTCTGCAACATTTTTTGCAGCAGCTTCTACAATATTTTTTGTAGCAGCTGTTTCCTCTTCTGCAGCAACATCAGCAGTATTTGGTTCTTCTTCTTCCTCACTTTCATCCCCAAAAATGACATCATTTAGGTTAGAGTAAAACCTATCAAAACTCCTAGGGTTTCCTCTAAAATGGTGTTGGAAAACTAATTTGATGAGGCCATGATGGTGAAGGCTTCCTTTACCCTCCTGATATATTTTTGCCATGTTTTTTAACTCTTGATACAGATACAGGGGAAGATTTACCCTAACTTCTAGTTGTTGTCCACCATGTCTAATATGGTTCAAAATTCGTAGATGATGCCCTGACAATAGCACATACTGCCATTCACAGGTTAAAAACTTAATTACCCAGGTGGCTACTTCATCCTAGGGTTCCTGCAGGTTGGCCCTTTTTAACCCTTTGCATGTGTTGTTATGGGTTAAGTATTCAGGTTCTCTATCATTTTCTTCTACAAACTGATTAACTACATTTGCCAATGTGTTCTTGCCAGATCTAGTAATTGAAATACCTTCTAATGGCAGCTTTGTAATATGACTTAAAATTTTAGGGCTTACCTCAATAGACATGTCGTTAACATGTGCTCAGTTGTTTCTGAATGTATGGGTGAACATGCCAGCTAAATCTTCAGAAGACCCATTGAATTTATCCAAAAATGTCATAAACCCTCTATCTTCAAAAATCTGCACAACTGTCGGATTTTCTCGGAGGTAAGTGGTATCTACAGGCTCTGTTTTGATCTTTCACCCCATTTTTCTTTGTTTAAAAATCGTACACTACGGCTACTGTTCTACTGCAGGATTTTTGGCTGTTTTCTGTTGCAAATTTGCAGAGTTTTAAGTTGAAACCTTCGTTGCCCTGTTTCTCGTCTTCTTCTTCGAAATGAATCGTATCTTGTGCACTGTACCTCACAACACGTCTTTGGAAAGAAATATGGCACACATTTTTACTTTTGCACTGTACACCTATTTGTTGATAATTGCATGGATGTCCTTTACGTCAGATCCACCTTATTAGTTTTGCAGATTCTCATGTGCATGTTAATTGACATTAAAAACTAGTGGCATATGGTTGGTCATGTTCTTCGTATTTCCAATGAGTGCAAAAACAAACCATGTGCTGATTGACACGTGTCCCTTCCTCGCATGCAACTAAGAAAAAATCTTGATTTTGTCATACCTTATCTTCTTGGATGCCACGTGGAAATGCTCTTTCCGAAGATTATAACTTATTGCGCAAACAAAATTTCATTCCGAAGATTATGACCTCATTCCGAAGACAAGTCTTCATTCCAAAGACAAATCCTCATTTCAAAGATTATGACTTCATTTCGAAGATAGGTCTTCATTCCGAAGACAAATCTTCTTTGCAAAATTTTCATTCCGAAGACAGATCTTCATTCCGAAGATCAATCCTCATTTCGAAGATTAATCCTCATTCCGAAGATCAGGCTGTATTGTGAAAGTAAATCGTCATTCCGAAGACAGACCCTCATTTCGAAGACAAATCTTCATTCCGAAGATAGATCTTCATTCCGAAGACATATCTTCATTTCGAAGATGATGCAGCAAGTCGTCATTCTGAAGACCAAGTTTCATTCTGAAGACAAATTGTCATTCCGAAGACAAAGTTTCTTTCGAAGACAAAGTGCAACATTCATTTTGCTATCATTCTGAAGACAATTTCATTCCGAAGATAATACAGCAGGCACTGTTTTTGGCATTTCTTGTTTCGAAGATTAGGCATAAATTAATATTTTCATTCTCAAAACATGTTTTTAAGTATGCCAACTCTTATGAAAACCTTTTATGCTAATGGTTAACTGTCACATACTATATACCAATCATTTTACAATGAAGAAATGTAAGAAATATATACCTGATAAAAACAATTAATGCCAGTTTTTGAAGATGACTACTTTTGTTGATATTCTACTGAGATTTTCTGCAACATTTCAAAACAAGTGCACTAGGTGAATTTGTACAATGATGGTTCAAAAATTTCTCAAGGTTATGCATGCCAGAAAATTGGTTTTCATGCACACCAACTTAGTAGTACCTTAAGAAAAGGTTTTCACTACTGGGTTATTCATTTTTCTCTCTTTTTTTTTTTTCTTGATTTTCCCCTTTTTTATTTTTATTTTTACCTCTCCTTTTCTCTTTTTTTTTTCTTTTTTTTTTCTTGATCCTGACTATGCCCATGAAGGAATTTCATGATTTCCCCTGAAACCATGCCCATGAAGGAATTCATACTCAGAATTTATTCATCTTTTTGTTTTCTATTTTTCTTATTTTTTTTTATTTTCTATTTTTTCTTGAAATCCACTGATCATGTTGATTGTTTTGAAGTGGAAGAAGGAATCTCTTCCACCTGCTGTGTATCCAAACTATCAAGTTGCTGCAATAATTCTTCTTTAGTTAGAGGTGTATGGTATACCCTGATGCGATGTCCATTCACTACCAACTTTCTTTGTGACCCATTAATAGGGGATAAATGAGCTGCTTCGTTGTTAAATACCTCTTCAATCCAGTAAGGTCCCAACCATCTAGTTCTCAATTTTCCAGGGAAGTCTTCATATTGAGAATCAAATAGTAAAGCCCGATCTCCTTGTTGAAGTTTCCTCTGCTGAATGTGATTTGTCATGCCACAGCTTCCTCTGCTCCTGAATTACCTCAGTTTGGTGCAGAGCATCCAATCTAAGTTCATCCAATGCATTCAGCTATAGAATCCTTTCTATCTATTCCTACGATAATTCAATTCCAATTTCCAGTGCTGTGCTCAATGTTAGTAACTCAAATTCAATAGGTAAGAGAGGCTTTTTACCAAAGACTAGTTCATAAGGTGTGAATCCAATAGTGGACTTCCAAGTAGTATTGTAGGCCTAAACTGCTTTAGGTAATTTGTCTAGCCAATTTCTCCTATGAAAAGATACTATTTTTGTCAAGATGCGTTCTAGTTCCCTGTTTGTTACTTCAACCTGGCCATTTGCTTGTGGGTGGTAAGGTGATGATTTCCTATGTTTGATTTCATACAATTATGTAAATGCTTTTATGAATTTGGATGCAAATTAGGGTCCTTGGTCTGTGGTGATAGACCGTGGAGCTCCAAATCTCTAAAAAATCTGAGTATATAAGAAATTAGCGACCTTATCTTCATGAGCATGTTTGAAAGCATGCACCTCTACCCACTTTGTCAGGTAATTAGTGCATACTAGAATATGCACCTTTCCTTGAGAAGGTGGATCAATAGGTCCTACAAAATCAAGCCCCCACCTCTCAAATGGTTCTAAAACCATTTGAGGCTGCAGTGGCATCTCATTTGTATGAGTGGGTTTCCCCATTATTTGGCATGCATCACAATGCATGATGTACTTTTTCACATCCTTGTGAAGAGATGGCCAATAATATCCTATCCCCAAGATTTTTCTAACTATGCTTTTTATAGAATAGTGTCGACCTGAGGGTTCATCATGACAAGCTCTAAGGATATCATACACTTCATCCTTTCGGATGCACCTACGTAACACATGGTCAGGACTGCACTTAAAAAGCATACCCTTAATCCATTCGAAAGAAGAACTTTATTTGATCAATTGTTTTTTCTATTTTGAAGTAAAATGTGGAGGAACTTTCCCTGTGACCAAATAATTAGCTATATCTGCAAACCAAGGTGATTGAAATGATATAGCAAATAGTTTTTCATTAGGAAAAGTGTCATCAACTAATTCCCCTTCATTTGTGTTCTGCAACCTAGACAAGAAATCTACCACAACATTAGCTTTTCCTGGTTTGTTGATTATGGTGATATCAAATTCTTGTAGCAACAGCAACCAACGAATAATTCTTGCACTTACCATAGGTTTATTCATCAAATACTTAATGGTTGTATGATCTGTGTGAATAAATATTTGATAACTTGTGATATAATGCCTGAATTTGTTGATGGCATAAATTACTACTAGGAATTATTTCTCAGTTGTTGTATAATTTTTATCTGCTCCTGTCAAGTTCTTGCTAATGTTGTAGATGGTATAATGTTCACCATTATCAATTTGTCCTAATGCTTGCTCCAATTGCTTGTATTGGAGGCATCGATCTGAATGTGAAATGGTAATGTCCAATTAGGTCCTCTGAGCATAGGTGGAGTTATCAATTTCTCTTTCAGAGCTTCAAATGCTTCCTGACACTTTATAGTCCAGGAGAATTCAAAATCTTTAGTCAATAAGGCAAACATAGGACTGGCTATTGTACTAAATTTGGGAATAAACCTACGGTAAAAACCAATGTGTCCTAGGAAGCTTTTAACATTAGTCTAAGTTTTAGGAGGAAGGAGATTCTTGATAATTTCAACTTTCTTTGGATCAACTTGGATCCCTTCAAGAGAGATGTGATGACCAAGAACTATCCCTTCCTTCATCATCATGAAGCATTTATCTGGATTTAAGGATAAGTGGTATGTTTCACGACGAGTTAAGACTTTGTCAAGATTTTCCAATGTAAAATCAAAAGTTTGTCCACATACTGTGAAATCATCCATGTAAATTTCAACACTTTTGGTGGTCAGATCAGCAAAAATTGCTAGGAATGCTCGCTAAAAAGTTGCTGGGGCATTTCACAAACCAAAAGGTAAAACCCTATAGGAAAATGTTCCCCATGGACATGTAAAAGTTGTCTTTTCTTGATCTTCAGGTGAAATAATTTGATTATATCCGCTAAATCCATCAAGAAAACAAAAGTATCTTTTTCCAGCAAGAGTATCTAACACTTGATCTATGAAAGGTAATGGAAAATGGTCTTTTTATGTCACCTTATTCAATTCTCTATAGTCTACACATACTCTCATTTTTCCATTTTTCTTAGGAACTATTACCAATGGAGAAACCCATTGGCTATCAGAAATTGGGTAAATGAATCCTACTTCCGGGGAGTTTTTCAATTTATTCTTTCATAATATCTCTTAAGGCAGGATTCAATCTTCTTTGAGGTTGTCTAACTGGCTTGACTTCTTTAGTATAGATTCTATGGGTACATATATTAGGATGAACTCCTGACATATCTTTGTAGTTCCAAGCAAAAGTATGAACATGCTTCTGCAAAACAACTATCAAATTTTCTTCCTCTTCCCTAGTAAGCTGGCTGTAGATGTTCAAAAATTTTCCTGGCAGGACTTCTATTTGTTTTTTATTTAGAAGGACTGAATTCACTCCTTCATACTTTGGGTTTAAGGGATTAAGAGGACATTGCTGAGATGGGAGAAAAGAAGCAGTTTCTATTTTATTGCTACTTGAGGGAAGCATATCTTGTATGGAACAGTGATAAGGAAAAATCAGATGATGGTGCCATCCATGTGGTAGTGAAACAGAGTTTCCCTGTGATAGCACAGATGATTCATCTTCAGATTTTTGATTCTCCTCATTACTTATCAACTATTGGATATTTGTTGCTTCCCCTTCTAAACCTTGTTCATGCAGAACATTCAGCAGGATTGTTTCATTTTCTAAGTTTTTTGTGTCACTGAGGCCTTCTGTGTGTTCTCTTACTACTAAGGTAGCTAGTGTAGAAATGACCTCTTCGGTTCCTCATCCGAGTCGGAAAACCATAAGCCGACCTAAAAATTTGCTATATGGTTTTGCGGGGAGGATATAAAGAAATTTTTTTCAGCTCAATACCATTTGAAATAGTCATATTTCCAGATCTGCAGTCTATGAAGGCTACTGCAGTTGCAAGCCAAGGTCTTCCCAAAATAATGGGATATCCATGTGCTGAATTTCTGAATTTCTTGGCTGTAAAACCAAAAAATCTGTAGGAAATTCCCAAGAAGAAACTTCTATAGGGACATCTTCAATGATTCCTTCAGGTTTTGCAACTGACCTATTAGCCATTTCTAAAACTGTAAATGTGGGGCTGAGATGTTTGAGCTATAATTGTTCCATTGTATCTTTAGTCATGACATTTCTTGCAGCTCCTAGATTCACTAAAACATTTGATATTGGTACTGAACCTATGGTGACTGTGATAACTAGGCTTCTTGGATCACTATACTTTGGAGGTAGTAGTTTTCCAGATAAGAGATCAGCTATCTTCCCTTCAACCTGCACAGTCTTGGGTAATTCTTTCTTCTTTCTTCCTACTCTTTTAATGCACAAATTTTGGACAGTACTGTTAATTTCTTGTATTTCCTTAATGACTTGCAATAAGGGAAATGAGATAGTCAAATTTTTGAGTTCTTTGACCAATTTTGACTTAGAAATTTTTGGTATTGCATTAAGTCTTTTAGGATATGGAACTATCCTTGGTAATTGTTCTGCTTGTATCTCTTTTTCTATTGTTGGATCCAATTTTTTTGTTTCTATTGTTGGTTGGATTCTATCTGGTTCTGATGATTCTTGCTTTTCATTATCTTTGATTTCCATTAAAATTGGTTCAGGTACAACTTTCCCTGAACGGAGTTGGATGTCACTACAATCAAGAACATTAATTTCAATATTTTCTTCGACTTGCACCACATAGACAGGAGGTGTCTGTCTTAAACTGTTTGGATTAGTGATTGGCTGAGCTGGCAATTGAGGTTGTTTCACTTACTGTGTTTGCTATTGTTTTTCTTAAAATTTTTGATTAGGTGCAAGCAAAAAATGCTGAGTTTGACCTTGATTCCTTTGCTGCCTTGGATAGGACTGGTATTGCTGATTCCACTATGGTTGGTTTTGCACCCAATGTGGATTAGTCTGATTTTGATTCCAAGCTGGATTGCTTTGATTCCATGAGGGGTTGTTTTGATTCAGATTCTAGGCTAGGTTACTCCAATTTTATTATGGCCATTCTTGGGAATTTGTCCATTGAGGATAATTCCAAGGACGTTGGGGTGGTTCTGATTATCCCCAAGGCATAGTACCAGGATTATGCCCCCAATATGTAGGAAAACGAGGGGGATTTTGATATTGAGAGAAATTTCTCCCTTTTTTTGGTCCAATATAGTTGAGTTCCTTATTCTGGTTTTCTAACAGTTTTGAGTTGTGGTAGCAGGTGGCATTGATCAGTTGAATGCATTTTTGAACAGATACCACAAATGGCTGAGATAGATGTTTTATTCAAAGGACATTCTTGCAAAGCATGTTTACTTCTACATCTTGGGAAATAAATTGCCAAAGGTTCTATGTTTTTAGCCTTTGTAGATATTTCCCCTAAAGTAGTGTTTAGATGCAATAGGATATCAGTTTTGAAATTTGCAAGTTCCTCTATCAGGTCCTTTACATCAGTACCATTTGTGCAGCTTTTTCTTCTTCTCTACTTAGTGCGAGAGTAATTCCTGCAAAGATCCATAATTTCCTCATTCTCGAGAGTGGTTACATCCTCTTTTCCCATCAAATCCAGAACTTCTCTGGATTCATCTTGCAATCCTCTCAAAAATATGGTTTTACATAATTCTGGTTCTACTAGTCCACATCTCCTTTGAACAAAGGAGAACCTATCAAGATAATCTTCCAAGGTCTCATCATATTCCTGCTTGATTCTAAATAACTCATCTTTTCTATTCCTTACATGACAGTATTCCTGATATTTGTCTAAAAAGACAGTCTCCATTTGATCCCAGGTTCTTATGGAATTTGGCTCTAAGCTCATGAACTAGCATAATGCTAAATCCTTGAGAGTTGAGGGAAAAACCTTAAGTTTTTTATTGTCATTTATATAATCATAGTTCTGACACACTACCTTGAATTCAAACAAAAACTAGTCAGGATCTTCAGATACAACACCTCGAAAGGTTGGAAGTACTGAAGGTGAAATGGTCTTCATGGAAGAGTTTTGTGTTGGATTCAGATGAATAGGATATTCAAATGTTCTGGAAGGTTGGAGTATATCCTGATCATCCCCTTCATTATGAACATAGCCATGCTGGCCATCTACATTGCCTCCTTACTGCCATAGTTTCTTGTTTCCTAGGAGAAATTAAAGCTTTCCAAATTGTTCTCTCAAGAGGTCCAAGCTTCTCTGTTGATGAGTCTGATGAATTATCTTCCTTAAGATATTCTGTTGATAAATTTGGTGATTTTCTTTTCTCAAAATGTTCTATTGATGGTGAGACTGGTGATTTTTATTTCAATATTTCAGGTAGTTCAAACACAGGTGATTCACCCCTTAGGCATGAATATCTCCTTAATGGGACAAGCCAGGGATCCTTTGGGGTCTCCCTAGACTTACTCATTCATGTTTACTCCTAAATGACATAAATTAAGCCAATAGTTGTTATCTTACTCTGCTGTTATATTCATATTTTAACTTGAATGTTCATAGTTTAGTCTGATTACAGCTATTGGACTATTTGTTTTCTTTTGACAACACTATTCCTTGACAATGGTGCCAAAATGATGCGTAGTCATTATACAATCATTAATTCTCAATGAATTTGTCAATCCAGGGCAGTGTACAAGGCTATCTATTGGAGAAGAAGTGAAACATCTATAACTTAGGTCAATCTAGGGCAACAAGTATTATTGGTGGAATCGGTTATGTGGGGGGTTTTGGAACATTCCTATCTCTAAATTGCATAAATTAAATCTTAATATAAGTTGCAGAATTGGAAACTAATCATTAACTATAGAAATGAAGTCCTAATTACAATTATAGAATGAGACCTAATTATATTGCAGAATTAACAATTGCGAGAATTGAAAGTCTGATCCTAATTGCAGAAAGGAAATCTAATTACTTTTGTAGTAATGAAAGTTTAGATCTAATGTAGAAATAAAAACTATCAAAGTTCTGTAACAGAAGGTTGTCAATATTTTGTTTAGATTTTGACAACAAAACATAAAATGTAGGAAATTGCTGAAAAACAGTAAATTCTAGAAATAACAATCTAAAAATGAAGTGGAAACTTTGCTAAAAGTAAGATTGCAACTAAAAATTTAAGCACAAGATTAATCTAAGCATAAATAAACTAATACTACAAATATTGTCAACTATTTACAAGCAATTGAAATAACAAGTTCTACAACTCATTCTGCTGCAGCAAAATTAGAATAAAAACCTACTTTGTTAGTCCTCCTCCTAGGTCTGGAAGTGGCCAGCCTCTTTGTCCAGAAGAAGGTGTAAGTAACTCTATTTTTCTAAATCTTAATTACACTCATTTAAAAGTAATTTGAAATAGAACTGGTGCATTTTATTGATCAAAAGACATGATTACAAGAATTCTGCTAAAAAACTGTTACAAGACTGTAACAGTCAATTTCTAGTTATACTCTATATTTTCTACTAGCTTCCTTACTCTATTTTCTACCTCCTTTTCTATCTACTAGGCTCAACCTGAATGGGAGCAATATTTATAGCTATTCTATGATCTGATTACAAACAAAGAATATCTCAAAAGATCTAATCCTACAATGCTGCAACAAATTCTAGTTTTATCCTAGAAGAGGACTAAAACCTTATATTTCCATTAATGATGGCTTTGGTCGGAAATGACGGCAAATACAGATGGAAGATATTTCTCTTTACTTTTTACAACCTTTATTTCCATTTTTCCAGCTTCAAAAATTGGTCAAAAGGTCAAAAGCACATTCTGTTCTTCATTCCGAAGATAAGTGGCTTCATTTCGAAGACAATGCAGTTTTCATTTTGAAGATTGCTCATTCTGAAGATACTGCATTCTCATTCCGAAGATCACTCATTCTAAATATACTGCATGCTTCATTCTGAAGATCCGATCATTTCGAAGACGCTGCATTCTTCATTTTGAAGATCCGCTCATTTCGAAGATGTTGTGTTCCTTCATTTCGAAGATATCTGTTCATTCCGAAGATACTTCGGAATGAACAAATGTATGCTTTTCCAGTGATTTATTTTGCATATATCAGGTGGGTTATCTCCTAAGATCAAATTTTAATGGTCTTCATCCCTTTCCTCCTGTAAATTCTATGCCTTGCTATTTATGGACAGCTGGCTGGAATTTATATGGGAAAGACCAGTTTTTGCTGCACAACAACAGTTTGCTTGCACTGTTGCCAGATTAGGTGAAGTAAATGCTTTGTCAAATCAAAACAAGATTAGTGAAATGCTGCTATTATTCTAAGCATATCCCATTGTAGCAAATCATAGCAAAAAGTACACAAAACTATGCAAAAAATTGTAAAATCAGCATATAATATTTCAAATACATTGATCATGCAAAATGGTTAATATATAGCATATTGAATCAACTTAACTAACATATTAGATAAAACATAAGAGTTTATAGGCATTTTTAGTGTACAAAACATGTTATGATTGAGGCATTTCCAGGACTCATCAATAAGGGTGACTTTGTTCAGTTTACCATTTAAATCAGGATAATCTTATTCTGTCCTTGTAGCCAAAATGGGACCATCATGACATTCCTCATTTGTAGGTTGTACAAATAGAGATTTCTTATTCTTAAATTTTTCAAAAGTAAAGAATTTGGATTTTACATGACCATGATTTTTAAAAAATTCACAATACAATAAAAAAGAAGGATATTCAGAATGAAAAGAAGAAAAATGTGCTTTAGGAGAAGTGGGAGGAGAATAAAAATGAGGAGAAGATTGAGAAATTTTCTTCAACTTCTGTTGATGCTGATTCCTAAATTTGGAAGAGCTCTCCTATGATGAATGATATTTGGGATATGCACCAAATTTCTCCTCTACAAGAATGGTATGATTGAATGCCACATCCAAGGAGAGAAAATAATTGAATTTGATTTCCCTAAAATTGGGTCTTGCAAGCCATGGGTGAATTTGTTAATCAAGTCCTCTTCTGAATATTTCATAAAAAGCAATAACCTTAGCCTATTGAATTGTAAAATATAGTCAGAAGTAGACATCCCATAGATTTACCTCAATCTATACCACTTGGTAGTTAGGTCACTTTGTATTTTTTTGGAAAGAAAATATTTTCAGAATTTGGGTTAATTATTTCCAAGTCATTATGGCTTTATGGCTATGTCTTTCTACAATTAAAACTTTTGCTAAACCTTTAAGTTTTATTGTAGAAAATACAACCTATTCATCCTCAGTAATTTTAGCATAAGCAAACCAAGTTTACATATCCAAAATATATGTAGATAAGACATCCAGATCTCTAGATCCATCATACAACTTAACCTTACATTTTGCTTTATTTGCATGGTTATGATGAATTTTGATATCACCCCGATTGAAATAAACAACAATATCTATTACCTTCTTTGCTAAAATATCTACTGCAAAGGTAAGGTTTTCCATGTTTGATCTAAGGTATTGAGCCATATTTATCTGATTATATGCTAGACTAGGAGGATTACAAAATGGTCTTTGCAAGAACTAATCTATGCTTAGGAATTTGAAAATTTTTTTAATGCATAAAATGCCTAGATTTTACAATTATTTTTCTCTCCAATTAAAAAAATAATGGGCTATTTTAAGTGCTTTTAAAAAATAAAGTTCAATTTTGCAATAACAATTTAGAACTAAAAATGTGAAAATTGAGCCCTTAAAATACCAAAAATTGGGTTAGGAGGCAAAATATTATCAATCTAAGAAAAATTTGCAAAAATATGCAAAAAATTTGGCTAAATTTGGGCGAAAATGAAGAAGTTATCACCTTTGCAAGTTTGTTGTCCTTTGTTGCAGGTTTTTGCTACTATGGCGCCAAATTTTGAATTTGAAATTTGAAATTTTCCTACCAAAAAAAATCTTTGTACCAAAAAAAGTTAGTCTTTTCTGCCATTTTTTTTGTTTTAATAGACAGTCAACGCATCGATCAACTGTGGGTAACTATCAAAGAGGACCGGAAACCATATCGAGCTATAGCAAGAGTTTGAATCGAACCAATGTCACACTGGAGTGAAACCAAACCAGAATAAACAATACACCTTAAGCGCCTCCAACTGGTGTTGCTGCTTGCATGACTCATGTGAGCAGCGTAAGCTGCTCATACTCTGCTTAGAGCAATATTGTGGTAATAAGCCACCATTTTCCTACTGTGTGGGCAATGTGGGCCAATATACTCAGGTAACCAAACGCGACCCTTCTCCATCGATAGTCACCGAACCTCCAAAAAAATATTTTGTGACCATGAGGAAACAAAAACCTTAGGGTTTTTTAAATATTTTTTCACCGAAAATTGTTCTCTAACACCGAAAAAATCTAAATTCATTGAGAAGTTGCAAAGTTGTCTATTTTTCAATCAAGACTTGGCAAAAATGGCAAAAATTCAGTTTAGGATTTCTAAAATGCAACCAACTCACCAGAATCAAGATGTGTTTTATTTTCGAGGGTCCATCGAAAATGTTTGACGTGCTTGTCCATTGAGGCTTTCAATATCGCTGGAACTTTGAGAGTTAAAATGCCATGGTATTGGCAATTCAAGAGGTAAAATGCGGGTAAAAAAACACCGTTACCTATCGGGGGCTGTTAAAACCTATTGAAACTTCACTTATGTGCTAAAAAAACCAGGTGTATACTGAAATCATCGAGTTTCTATGATTTATCTTATACGATGCTATCTTTGTCTAAAGATGCCTACCAAATATACTTTTGTCACCCAAAAAAATAAAATCTTCTTGTTTTGCATAGGCATCGATCAGGATACGTCGGTCTACGTCAGATATTTGGTCTCGAAATTCATGGTGCATTAGTGGAATTACTGTCACCTAGCACCATCGGTAGGAGCCATCCGTTTAGGCATCAATGCATCAGTGGAAGTCAAAATTTTCCATCAATAGGGCTATCATGGATTGAATTCTAATGGGTGGCTGATCGATGGTTAGTCAGCACCAGCTTCAGTGGTTGTAGGTGATCAATGTCAGGCTGGCCAGTGTGGCTGTCGAGTACTATCGTGAAGGTGGCCCATCAGTGGGTGCCCCCCTGTGGTTGACGTTAGCTGGCAGTCGACTACCAACTGTACAATTTATGGCAAGGGAGGGGTCGTTGGGCCAAAAACCATGGTATTTATTGGTAGGTGGTCTTTAGAGAGCCTTTGCCACTTTTCGAGTGAACAATCACTACCCACATCAAAATAGGCAATGCCTATCTTCGAATGAATTGCTTTTTAAATTTAAATATTAATATTAATAAAACATTAATATTAATATAAAAATTTTACTTATCTTCTCTTTCACATGGAGTAATAATGCAATTATCTTCTTATTGACTACAAATAGGCTTCAACTGATGGTTTCTCCTCAATATGTGCAACTGATCAGATATAACTCAACTTCTGCTTCTCAAGGCAGATAATTGGTGCAGGGGTAATTTCTGCCCTCTACTACCTCAACTTCACCTAGTGCTCTAGGTGGCTTCAAAAAAATTCCCAACAACACCTACCTAGGATTTGATGCACTAGAAGTCTACTAGGCACCTCACAAAAGAAGTGGTAGTTTTCCTTCCTTCCTGTAAAAAAAAATATCCTTGAATCTGATTATCAATTATGTGGAATAACTCAATGTGAAGCTATATTTATTCATCACACAATGCAATATATATAGGAGTACATAAGAATATCACGTGTTTAAGTGGTTGCAAAAATCTTCCAAACATGGTCAACCACTTCACTACTAGCTAACCAAATACTAACTATGGATGTCCACAAACTGCTAGAAGATAAACAAGATCTCTAACAATTAACTACCATCTAACAACATGCTAATAACATGCTAACAACCTATTTCTAACATGGGCATACTATTCCTCACTTGAATAGAAAGTGCAATAAATAGGAAATACATATAATAATAATAAATAATAAAATATGCACTTAGGCTTAAGTGGATAACCCTAAGTATCATCAATAATGCAGGTCATTATAGGTTGGAAAAAGGTCCCTCCTCCTAATTGTTAAATACAATGTTGGATTTTCCATTGACACCAATAGAATAAGCCCCTGGTATGTTTTCATGTATGGAAATATTTAGGGATAGAAATTCCTTTTAGCGTATGTTCTTTTCATAATGGTTACCTTATTGGTTAGGTTCTTTAGTGCTAGTAAGACCACTTACATGTTGATTGATTTTTTAGGTTAATAAGTATGTAGTGTAGGCACAACTCGTGGTACAAGTAATTTTGGTATTATGGCTATTTAAGGTAAGGTTGGAGTATTTACTATAGGGATTGGTGCTACATATGTTAAATATGTAATTGTCATTGGGGCTATGTATCCTATATCTATTGAGAGATCTTTAAAAAATATGGCATAACCACTTTGGGAGGAAGTTTTAATATTGTAGACACCAAAACAGGACCAATCCAATTATGTGACAACAAGCGCTGATCGCATTGACACAAACAGCCCCTAGGGCAGCCCCCAAAGGTCAAACAGTGGTCCTAACCACTCCCAAAAGTAGTTTTGAGGGTCAAAAGTCAATTTTGCACCTTTTTGGCACCTTTTTCTCTACTCGTCCCACCCAGGGATGAATTCAGACTGGTATTCATCCCACCCTAGGACGATTAAGCAATCACTCCAAGGTGGGACGAATAGCAGGTTTGACAGGCAAAAAGTTAAACCTCGATAAGTGCACCAGTTAACTGAAGCTACAGGTCATGCAATTGTGAGGAACAACTCCAAATCAAGAAGAGAGACTTCAATAATGCATGTCTTTATTTTAGATAACTCATGCAAGGAGATTTTTAATCAGGGAGTTAGCTTTTCTCTGAAAATAGGACAGTTAACTCAAGTGGCACCCTCGCATGCGCAATTCAAACAAGGAGACCCTAAGGTCTATAAATTTGGGAGTTTTACCACCCAAAAGATATACAGAGAAGGAGCATTTGAGCAACGAAGTGCTACCAATTTCATACCTAACTGCGATTTGTGATTTTACATCCTTAATCTCTCATTCGAAAGGGAGGTTATTGGGTGACTATTGGAGGTGCAAATCCGTACCCAAAACCCAATTTATGACCACAACTATCCACAAAATTTGTCGACAACACCCCATAACCAGTTTTGGACCCATCCCAAGTGGATTGGTGCCGAAACAGTGCTTCAATCGATGGGCGTCCTGCCCTCGGGCGCTCCCTAAACTATCACAGTGCTAATCACCCCACCCCGGGATGATTAGAAATATGTGATAGATTTCTTGTTTTTTTCTTTTGCATCTGATTCTAGATAGGTTAAATAGGTTACAGTTCAAATTTCATGTCATTCTGATCATTTTTGACCAAGTTATTGTTGTTTCCCGCTTTCACTAACTTGTAGATGCCATATTCAAAATATAGGTTCTAGAGGAAAAATTGGAGAAATATGACCATCTGGGTCATCCCAAAACACCCGCAATTAGCTAACCCCAAGTTTGTAGGTATTTTTGAGCTTCCTAAGTAGGACATTGAACATGGTGCTTTTTTGGCCAATTCTCACAGTCCTATTCGTCCCACCCTGGAGCGAGTACAGATCTATGAGGAATTTTCAGACTATTATTTTTGCAATGGTTTTCTGATGATATTTTTATGCTTCTGTAAAAGTTTCAGGTCAATCATAGTTTATTTGATAGTCATTTTATTATTTTCAAGCATACACTGACAATAGGCTGTGGGAAATACATGTTTCATTTAGTCTGCAAGTATTATTAATATTTTATATTTCTTTGAATGCAGGTTTCTGATAGCAGAGGAGTAGGAAAGAGCAAAGAATCACATACAACAGTGGCGGTGATGTTTTGGTCCACCCATCTTACATGTGGGCACGCGGAAGAAGGATTGTTAGCCATGGATCTTGTGACAAGAAACACATTTGACTCTCCTATCCCCTAAAAAGGAAGGAGATGTATTGTAACACAATTTGTAAAGCGTATCAATAAAATATATTACCATATTTCTATTGCTTTTATCTTGAGTCGATTTGCATACGTTATTTCTTGTTCTTGTGGCATATTCCTTTTTGATTTCGTATCCTCGTGATTTCAATGGCGATCACGGTGGGGCCTGTGTCCTTTGATTTTTAAAGATTAAATTTCTGATTAAAGTTGCTTGTTTTGTTGCTTACAGGTACCAAGTTTTCAAAATCTAGACTGTTTTAGGAAGAAATTCAGAGATAACCAACTTGGGCAGAGAAAAGGTAGAGGTCTTAAACACCTTTGGTCAATTCTTTGTTTTGTGTTTTCTATTTATTTGCTTGCATAGGAGAGTTTAGATGCTTGCCTGTTTCATTTTTTTTTGCAACTTAAAATGAACCCCACACACCATGTGGTAATTTAAACCAAGGCGTTGGTCGTAAAACCCCAACCCTTGAGCAAGACCAAAGGTGGATTCCATTATCACTTTGGCTTGATATATTGCATCCATTACCCCGATCGCATTGTTGCTAGACATAAATCCTGACGAAAGCTGACCAAGTGTAGCTAGGGTGATTCCTAGCGCATGAGGATAAGTCTTCTATGGTAGGTGTCATAAACAGAGCGATTCCCCTTTCGTACCGCCTATGTTCCATGTATCGTCTGCTCTCACGTACCTATAGTCTCCCTCACGTAAGGGCGGGTATATAGAGAGGTCGGTATATCGGTCCGACAATGGTATATTGAAGGGGCGACCATTTTGGGAGTCATAAGAGCCTTCATGTTGCATTTAAACGTTCTTCACAAAAATCTTCAAAACAAAACAAAAAAAATAATTCATCAAAAACACACTAAAACTAGTCTAGGACACACCATTAATCTTTAAAAGAGATAATCATGGCTTTGTGTGTGTATGTTATTTTCTACTTAGTGTAACAAAAAAAATAAAAAATAAAAAAATCATAAACAAAAGATAAAAATCTATGTAGCTTGTAGAGAGTCATTACCATGGTATTCACCCGCAGTCAAGCCCACTCACGGGCAGACGCTGCGGAGAATGTCTAAGGAGGCACGAGTCGCCTCCGTTATAGTCCCAAGGATTTGGTCATACCACCTTGGCGACCTGACACACAAGGCAGTCCCCTCCACACCTTAACGAAAAGGGACTATAGGGGCACCTCTTCTAGGTGTACTCCTGTTCAGCATAGCACCCAGAACACACCCTTCCATGAGGGGTACATCCATAGGAGAGCTCCCTTAGATGCTCGCTATGAGTGGTCACCGCGCGATGAAGCGCTAGGTCAACATAGGGTTCAACGGGAGGAACCACATGATTACACTATCCCTCCTTCACCCCCTCTAGTTATCAGGACTACAAGGAAAAATATAGAGCACAAGGCTCCTTAGGCGAGGTGAGCCAACTCTACCCGTTCCTTTTTCACTTACGAAAGAGAGCATGAGGAAAACCCTTACCTTCCTCAAGAGCAATATACATCACGGGAGCAATACGCTTTCGCAACTGCTAGCTATCAGGATCACCTACTGAGGCCAAAGCCTTGGGGGAATGCTTCTACCCCCAAAAGAGGGAGGCAGCCTATAGAGATCTCATATCACCACAACCGAGATAGATATCTAGGAGAGGCATCTAGGCCTTCTAGACATGAGACAACAGGACCAACTATCTTAGAATCTACTAAGCATATCGCATGTCGGATGCAACTCACGCTACTTGAGCTAGAACGACAATAGTTAGAGCAACGATATCTTCTAAATAAAGAGTGCATTCAGCACTAGAAGGATGAGTTGTTCCAACACACTATGCAGGCGAGGACTCCAACCCTTCGCATGCATAAGATAAAATATTATGAGGGACACAACCCCTCGATGCGAGATAGGTCATCGTGACCTTATCAAGCACTACCCCCAATGCCTCTTAGATAGGAGCGGGAGGCTACTCCCCCGATTCCTCAAGCACCCACCCGGGTTCATGGGCCACCCTCAAAAATCCCTCAAGAAGCCTCTGAGGAATCTGAGCAAGAAAAAGAGTGGACTGAAACACAATACCAAGGCAGGGGGGGTGCTATCTGGCTACCCCTCCATAGGCCCCATGTTCCTCAATAGGAACCAATCAAAGAGGAGGAGCCCAAATCCCCCGATACATGCAAAGCATTAGAGCACTTAGCATCGATAGAGACCAAGATCTCGGGGTCCCAAAAGCCCAACTTATGCAAGGCTCCTCTTGAAGAGGATCAGCCTCTGACCGTAGAGCTACCCGAGGACGAGGTCTTCCATGTCTCAGAATTGCCAAAGAGCTTAATGGAAATATTCCCCTTAGAGGTGCCAATCAAGCAAGCACCACATCAAAGCAATCAGGTCCCCCCGCAACAAGCGGAACAACCCCATGAGGACCACATCAATCTGCTCAAACAAGAAGAGCCTAGCATGTCACAGGCAATTGTCGAGGCCAACAAGGGCCTTTGGTTTTCTGACAGATATTACGAAGCCGACACTGAGATGGAATATCTCAATCATGCGCGACGACACAATCACCTTGTAACCCATGAAGAACTGATGGCACAACTAGGTACAAGGCTAGGGCATGAGTGGTGCGTTAACCCAACACACTAGAATCAAATGTTGAGTCTGCAAATTTGGATAGACCAAGAGCAACTTCCACCTGGAGACCCCATAGCCACATCAGTGTCGAAGGCAGAACTTGTCCTCTTATCCATGCATAGGGCCGATCCATTCGTGCCAATCCCTCCAGAGCCAGATCTGGTGCACAAAGATCATCAAGCTGGGGGTACCTCTATTCCTTGAAGAGCAAGTGGATTACACCAAACACTCCAAATGTGTCCATAAACCCTTTGGTCAACCCAAAAGCTCCAAGGATTCTCATAATCGCTTGGTCAAACCCCAAAAAGCTCCAAGGATTTCCATAATCTCTTGGTCACACCAAAAGCTCCAAGGATTCTCATAATCGCTTGGTCAACCCTAAATGCCCCAAAGGTATCTATAAACCCTTTGGTCAACCCAAATGCTCCAAGCGTTACCATAACTGCTTGGTCAAAAATATATATATATATATTCCAAAAACAAACAAAAACAATAAAATCATCAAAAATCACAAAAAAAAAAAATTGCATTTCAATTCCATGCATACCCATAAAAATCAAAAAAAAAAAATTGCATTTCAATTCCATGCATTCTCATAAAAATCAAAATACAAAAATATAGGTTGCATTAGGCATCGCATCCATACATTATATATTTGCTAGGTCATACAAGTCAAAAGCACCATAGATTGTCATTACTTGACAAGTCCATCATTTTTCACATCAAATCCATTTTCATAAATGCATACATTCAGCATAACACCACCACCATTTTTAACATAGTCAGTTGTCTCCTAATGTATATAGGGTTTTTGTCATTCAGCTGTCTTTAAATTTCTAGCCAAAACTATACACAGTTAAACAGATTTTACACGAGAAAGTTTTACTTGGATCACGCCTTGTTACATAGCATCCCAACACAAATTAACACACATAAAATAATTCCTAAGTTGTGTGAATGCAAGAGAAACCTACAAAGCAGTCTAGGGTACCATAGGTGAAATATTAGCCTATTCATCCCCCTGTGAGAATGGTTCCAGAATGCTAAGAATTAACAAAAGGACGAGCTCTTCCCTATCCATTCCCCATAATAAATAGTGGTTTTCACCACTTCCACAAATCCCAATCATAGTTGGTCCCCAAATTTGTAAGGATTCGTACTACACGTCCCTGCCAAGGATGGGTAGTCATCCCCAAGACCTAAAAGGATCAATGCTATTCAAAAACACAATTCCAACAAACCATCATCACAACCATCTCCACTCACCTTTGGTCTCCAAGTTGTAAGGATTCGTACTACATGCCCCTAACTAGGATGGGTAGTCATCCCCAAGGCCTAAAATATCAATGCCCTTACTTCATAATCTCCATTATCCCCTTGGTTCCCAAAGTCGTAAGGATTCATACTACACGTCCCTACACAGGATGGGTAGTCATCCCCAAGGCCAATAGGATCAAGGCCATTCACAAGCTCAAACTTACAAAGCTCAAAATACAAAATCAAATAATAGTGGTTATCACCACTATTCAAAATCCTTGCTCAAAAAGAAAAATAAAGAGAAAAATAAATAGTGATTTTCATCACTATATAGACGAGCATGTTTCCCAAATCATTCAGCTAACAAATAACCTAAACTTGAATCCCTAGAATTCTCAGCATTCGAAAACCATCTAGGTGATCCTCATTATGGGTTTGGTGGACAACCTACCTAGCAATGGCGGTATCCTACCCACATGACGATATGTCTATCACATTAGCTTTGCGTGTGCGTAGACCAATGTTTGCATGTGGATGAGCTAGCTTATGGTACCTTAGATTATCATGTGGATTAATCTTTCTAAATACAACAACGGAGTTAGTGGAGCTAATTAGGTGATCCTCAGTATAGGTTTGGTTGATAGCCTATCTAGAACTAGCGGTATCCTGATAAATACCACATAAACAAACTCAATTGCACACATAGGGATGTGAAATAACTTGGTTAACCTCCAAGTCGGATTTATACCTTGTTCAAAAGTCTTGCGAGATAAATGTACAGTCTTGGCTAGTTAGTTAAAATATCTGCATCTCAGAAAAGCTTAACTACATTTTCAAACAACTAGTACATTTCATTCCGTACATCACCATCAAAATATATGCAAAATACAAAAATAAAGTTTTCACATGCAAAGTCATTTCACAAAGTCATCCCATTAGTATAGCAAGTCAGTCAAATCTTGTACAGTCTATGGTGCATCGACAAGTCATCAACAACTCATTTCATTCATTCCACATGCATACATCATACAAATTAGACACATTGCATTCATAAAAGCATTTGCATACATCAATGTAAATACATATACATAAAAATAAAACAGCAAAAAAACTACACAAAAATGCACCAAAAACAACCCTAACAATGTCTGATCAGAATGCTTTTGCACTAGACCTTTTGGGCCTGTAAAAATGATGTCAGGGTCACAAGTCCTCACTATCCTATTCCCTAAGAAGGCTATCATAGCTGGACCGCTCCACGGGAAGCCGAATTTTTGAGAATTTTTTCCCCAAATGGCGTCACCAAAATGGGTCAAAACCCATCCAAAAATAGCAATAACATTGTCGAACGAAGGCGCTTTTGCGCTTGACATTCTTGGCATCCAAAATAGACATTGGGGTTACAAATTGTCACTATCCTACTCCCTAAGAAGGCTACCATAGCCGGACCACTCCATGGGAAGACGGATTTTTGCCAATTTCAGCTCCAAAATGCGTCGCAAAAAGGGTTTAAACCCACCAAAAATAGGTCAGAATGTTCGAAAACTGCTTTCGTATTTCATGGTAAAACAACTGAAGGCACCCTTACTTAAGTCATCATGGGTCAAGCGACTCATCGCTTTTCTCATGTCGGTCATTCCCTCATCGATTCGTCGCTTGAGGGGGTAGTCACACTTAGTCACCAATCAACAACAACATACCCAATTAAGGAAATGACACGCATTCAAAGGATCATTGACAAAGACAATCATGCCCTCGCTTGGGGAAGCAAACAAGCAACAATCACAAGCTGATCAAACACTTGGCATTCATGAATCATGAACTCAAGGTTCCCACAGACAAAAGGTTGCACCCTTTGCCTATTCATGACTAATCAATGTCCAAGCTCAAGTAACACCTCACTAAACAAGGTTAACACTTGACATTAGTTCCTTAGCTCGTTAGAAGCAAGGATTCAAGAATGCGTGCCCTTTCCATACTTAGGGCATCAAGAGTTGGTTAGGTTACTGAGAAACCCTAATCATTAGTGCTTTGGTTATCTATTTTTTCTCGACGTTGCGCCTTGCACAGTGCTTCCCAAAAAGGGGCATCTGTAGACACCAAAACAACACCAATCCGATTATGTGACAACAAGCGCTGATCGCATTGACACAAACAGTGCCTAGGGCAGCCCCCAGAGGTCAAACAGTGGTCCTAACCACTCCTAAAAGCAATTTTGAGGGTCAAAAGTCAATTTTGCACCTTTTTGGCACCTTTTTCTCTACTCGTCCCACCCAAGGACGAATTCAGACTGGTATTCGTCCCACCCTGGGACGATTAAGCAATCGCTCCAAGGTGGGACGAATAGAATGTTTGACTGGAAAAAAGTCAAACCTCGACAAGTCCGCCAGTTAACTGAAGCTATAGGTCATGCAATTGCGAGGAACAACTCCAAATCAAGAAGAGAGACTTCAATCATGCATGTCTTTATTTTAGAGACCTCATGCAAGGAGATTTTTAATCAGGGAGTTAGCTTTTCTCTGAAAATAGGACAGTTAACTCAAGTGGCGCCCTTGCATGCACAATTCAAACAAGGAGACCCTAAGGTCTATAAATTTGGGAGCTTTACCACCCAAAATATATATAGAGAAGGATCATTTGAGCAACAAAGTGCTGCCAATTTCATACCTAACTGCGATTTGTGCTTTTACATCCTTAATCTCTCATTCGAAAGGGAGGTTATTGGGTGACTATTGGAGGCGCAAATCCGTACCCAAAACCCAATTTCTGACCACAAATATCCACCAAATTTGTCGACAACACCCCCATAACTAGTTTTTGACCCATCCCAAGTGGATTGGTGCTGAAACAGTGCTTCAATCGATGGGCGTCCTGCCCCTAGGCGCTCCCCAAACTATCACATTGCTAATCGCCCCATCCCGGGATGATTAGAAATATGTGATAGATTTCTTGTTTTTTTCTATTGCATCTGATTCTAGATAGGTTGAATAGGTTACAGTTCAAATTTCATGTCATTCTGATCATTTTTGACCAGGTTATTGTTGTTTCCCGCTTTCACTAACTTGCAGATGCCATCTTCAAAATCTGGATTCTAGAAGCAAAATTGGAGAAATATGAGCATCTGGGTCATCCCAAAACATCACCAATTAGCTAACCCCAAATTTTTAGGTCTTTTGGAGCTTCCTAAGTAGGACATTGAATAGGGTGATTTTTTGGCCAATTCTCACAGTCCTATTCGTCCCACCCTGGAGCGAGTACAGATCTGTGAGGAATTTTTAGACTATTCTTTTTGCAATGGTCTTCTGATGATATTTTTATGCTTCTGTAAAAGTTTCAGGTCAATCAGAGTTTATTTGATAGTCATTTTATTATTTTCAAGCATACACTGACAATAGGTTGTGGGAAATACATGTTTCATTTGGTCTGCAGGTATTATTAATATTTTCTATTTCTTTGAACACAGGTTTCCAAAAGTAGAGGAGCAGGAAAGAGCAAATAATCACATACAACAGCGGCGGTGACGTTTTGGTCCGCCCATCTTACATGTGGGCACGCGGAAGAAGGATTGTTAGCCATGGATCTTGTGACAAGAAACACATTTGACTCTCCTATCCCCTAAAAAGGAAGGAGATGTATTGTAACACAATTTGTAAAGCGTATCAATAAAATATATTACCATATTTCTATTTCTTTTATCTTGAGTCGATTTGCATACGTTATTTCTTGTTCTTGTGGCATATTCCTTTTTGTTTTCGTATCCTCGTGCTTTCAAATATAATAATTAGATCATTCTCTTTAGATATGGAATATTGATACAATATTATATGAAATTGGATTGAAATATTTTCAAGCCCAAATATGGGTTTAAAACATAGATATAATAGATGATTGCTTGAGCATATATTGGCTTAAGTTCATGTGGAGATCTCTTGAAGGTTATTCTAAATCTAATATTAAAACCCATTACTCCATCCAAAGGATACCTTTGAATAGTAATAAATTGAGTTAAAAATAAAAATGGTTTGCTAACTCATTCAATTATTTGATAAATCTTCCAATAAATAGAGCTCATGAATTAATGCTTCCATCTCATAGGGTTTGATACCAATGTAATACCTTAGTCACGAATGACAACACTAAAATCCTTATCATGGCATATTCGTATTGCATATTGTGAATGGTATCCAAAGAGATAACATATTTATAATGTACATATATTTTTTTCCTAATACTATCATAAGTTGGAATATATTTTAAAGTTACCTAGAGAATTGGATTTTGATTTACTAGATTGAGTGGTCCGATGTTATTTCAATCAATAAAATTTTACTAAGCAAGAGGCTAAGATATTTGTTTAGATCTCACAGAATGAAAGGATATTGGAGAGCTAAAATATGTTTAACGTACACTCTCTATATGGGTTAATGGAGGAGATGAAAAATATCCATATATTTTGAATCTTAGTAGTGGTAACTAAAACAATTGCATAGGTACATCATGCTTTCTGGGCTCTTTATCTAGTGATCATAAGCCTATAAATTAAACAACATATGGTTTCCTTAAGAATATTTGATTCTAGGGGAATTTCTAGGTGATTGTATGTATGATCTATTAGAGAATAATATCACCAAGATTGTATCTAATCTAGTAGGTGGGATTTATGGCTCACTGAGTGTGCTAAAACTATTATTTCAAAACCTACTTGAGTGGATGAGTTGCACCCACAAGACCTTAGCCAATATTGTAAGACTAAAGAAAGGTTTTTATAATAGCCTTTAAAATAGGTCAATTCCTATGGTACTAGCTAAACTAATAAAAGCGATTTTTAGACTAGAAATATATGTGTAGGGTTAGAAGACATAATTTAAAATGGTTAAGATTAAAAAACATCAAGAGACATAAGGTATGATATTCTCACTCTCTAAACTCAATTAAAATACCTAGTAGACCAACTATCATTTAATATTATAGAGCACTTAATAAAATAAGCATATACATTACCAAACATTCTAGAGAGCAAAAAACAATAATCCGAGGAGATATCCAAATAGAAAAATAATATGTTACAATAAAAATAGCATACATATATGTTCTACAATAATTTTAGAGAGAGGCCAAATAACAATTCAATCTTTATTCAAAGGCACATAGTACAATCATCATACAACTTATGCAATTATAAAAGCTAAATAGTTAATACTTAGAATTATCTACATCCAAGTATATATAGGTTTACATTACATTCTTGTTAACTCATAATGGTTTTTACAAAAAATGATTTTAGGTCTAATAGAAAAGTCTAAAATGTGAATTTTCCTTCTCAACTCATTCTAGTATAATTACAATGAAGTGGTTGAGCTGATATGGTTGATTTTGATCTCTCCTAGGATCATGGTAGCCATGTATCTTAAGCTACTTTAATATGTACTTTGATAGATCTACTTTTTACTACTCTACTTTATGACTAGTCTAGCTATGTGAGGACAAGTGTGCAATTGGAGAGCAATAAATATATATTTTGATAGAATTGATTCTACCTAAAAGGGATAACTTCAAACTTTATTTTTTGTTGTCAGGTTTTTCTACTCCATTGTTAACATTAACTATCTTATAAATTATATTGAGAATAAGTTGAATGGTGTGTTACAATATGTAAAATTTAGTAACTCCTATGATGATGTTTACCTCTTTAAAATCAAATCCAATCAAATACCAGGTTCATGCCTTACCCAAGGTTTGCATTCTTCCATTAGAAAAAATACTTGATATTAGGTTCATTCTTTTGTATTTTTTGATATCTACCATCTAGGTATGTGGCTAAGTAGATATTCTTCTTGCAAAGATTTTTTATTTCTTACGATGATATCATGATCAAAAAGGTTTTGACCTTGAGTTTTATGTAGCCAATTTTTTGATCCTACCACATTTCTATGTCAAATATTTTCAATACTTATAATTATGCCAACACTAAAAAATGTCCAGCCTCAAACATATACTTAGTTCAATTTTTGGTCCAAGTTTGTAGTAAGATACTAGATTAAAAATTATTGGGACTGACATGCTAGATTGTGCATCCAATATTTCTACTTTATAAAATTTTCTTACAATGTTGATACATATATCGATGATTTATTAATCCATATATCCCAAGCTAAGTCCTTGAATTTCATACCTCCTAATATATTTTTTAAAATTACATTGTTTGTATGGATGAGTATCCATATTGTGCTTTCACATATATAAGATATTTTATCAGTGTGTGGTGCTTTTGCATCCATACAATACTTTTGGGACCATGTAACACTTTCATGTCCATATGATGTTTCTTATAGGTATCATTGATAATTTGCTTAACTTGGTATTTTAATACCCTAAATGAGCTTAAAACATAGTTTATTTATGCTTTATTTTTGACAATAAGATAGGTATACATCAATGATTTCATAAATTATAATGATCATATTCAGTTAGAGTTGATGTTGATAATCCTATTGGATATTTGCCTAATAAATTGACATGGTGAGTCAAGGCATTGCTAGATAAGCTTCTTAGTATTATAAATTAGCAAAGTGATGAGGCTTGGCATAGTTAATTAATAATCGTTGAATTATAATAAGAAAAATAACTCTTGGATGTTCGAGGAAAGGAATCACATCAAAGCATAACTCTTATGTACTAATGATTTACATCATTGCCAATTCTATTACATAAGTTTTGAATTCTATAGTATTGCATTATCCATATAAAATATTTTTTCATTTGGGAGAGTTTAGATTGTAGCATAGTTTAATGTATTATTAAGAAATATAACTCATTTTATATCACAAGTTTGTTCACAGAGTTATATGTGTCACCACATCTTTAGCCTCAAGGTGCATATCAATATTAACCTCTATATTATTTAAATTTTGTTTTTCTTGGTAAGGGCTTTGTACTCTCTTTGATAGTTCCAAGCCCCTCATAAAAACCTATGTAATCTCATTGAATATTTTTAAATATTTTTATTATAATGTACACATACAAATGCTTATATCAATATTGATATCAATTAAAACATTAGTTAATATTTTATTAAAAATATATTTTCTGCTTATGATCATTATAAAAAGCTTAAATTTGTACATGGAGTTGAAATTAAAAAATTAAATAGAGACTCCAAATACTAGAGGCACAAAAAATCCTCCTTAAGTTACATGAAAATAATTAGTCAAGTAAATTTTAACACCATTTTCACCCAATATTTTTTGGCATTACCTTCTTTAAAAATTTATTCTCCTAAATTATCATTTAGACTAAAATAAGAATATATAAATTTTTATTGTATGTTAGTACAAAAGTAATGTCGTCAATCAATGTTACCAACTTAGATATCTAGAGTTTATATATCTACTATATAGTAAGAGACATCAAACTCAAGGTATCTATCTTATATATTGAGTTATCAATATATATTTGCACTATAAATATTTAAATCAATTACATTATTGAAGAGTGAATCCCACACTATCATTCCATAGATATGTTTAACACTAATAAATTTAAATGTAAGTCTTTGTCATACATACTATCTACTATAGTTACTTTGAAACTATAAATAAAGGTCTAAGATTTGAATCCTTGAGGTTAGGTTGTACACCATGCTTTGATAATCAAAATATGATTAGAAATAATATATTAATTAAACAAAATTCTTGATGAGGATGTTCTCATATGATTTATCGCCTTGTAAATATTAAAAAATATTTAACATTTGATAATTACTTTAAATATATATTTTTTATTGAATAAATACTTCTTATACATATACATATCCGTCGTGGGGATTGAACCCCGAGTCACATCACCAATAATTACTTTAAATATTTTACTAAATTAAAATAAATTCATCCTATTACACAACTTTTTTATTAAAACCTATAATATTTAAAAGGGCAACGATTAAAACCATGTGCAAACGTATATTATTTACAACAACAACGATTAAAACCATGTGCAAATTTATAAAGGATGAAATATTAAAACCTATAATATTTACAACGATACCAGTTAAAACCACATGCTATAATATTTAGAATGACAACTATTAAAAACAGTTAGAACTATGTGTAAA
Organism: Wollemia nobilis; assembly: GCA_028583015.1. NCBI lineage: Eukaryota > Viridiplantae > Streptophyta > Pinopsida > Araucariales > Araucariaceae > Wollemia > Wollemia nobilis. Next base: position 208,421 of record JAQPPZ010004832.1, read on the forward strand.
TTTATAAAAAGTCAAATATTAAAACCTATAATATTTACAACGGCCTGCTATAATATTTACGTCATTGCTTAAAACAATGTGCAAACTTGTAAAACCATGTGCAAACTTATAAAATTTACAAGGAAAACGGTTAGAACCATGTGCTATAATATTTAGAACCGTAAGGGTTAAAACCATGTGCTATAATATTTACAAAGACAAACCATACTTGGATATTTACAAACTGTTAAATATTTAATGGTATTAATTAAAATTTTATTTTTAAGGTTTAAATAAATATATTAAATATAGGGACTTCGATTGACTCATGTACCCATCAATTACTGTTTAATTTGTTGAGGTTTAAATTTTAGAGTCTAGTGTTCCAATAACTTCATGCCACACTTATAAAGGTAAAGTTGTCATGAAACCCTAACACTAGATACCTATTGATAATCAATCCTAAAAGGATTATATAAACACTATATCCCTATTGATAATCAATCCTAAATGGATTATATAAATGATCAAGAACTTTCAAAGTATTATATAGGCGTTTCAGTCGCTTGTGATTGATCTGGCATCGAAGAGAATGCGATCATCACTCTGGATCTTAAGCTTTAAAAACTATGGGGTGAGTTCCCTGGCTATTTTAAAGAGAGGTTTGATGCCCTGGTTTGTTCGGGGGTTGATAAATATTTATCGCTATTACTTTAACACTAAAGAAAAGTTCAATGGGTTCCGATCCGTCACAGGTACTTAGATTTCATGACTATATTCGCATTTTTTTTTGGGAATCAAGCATTTTCTAAGACCCAGAGGTTTTCACAGAGGTAAGCCCTTAAATTCCATGCCTCTTAATGTTTTTTAAATTGCATTGTTTGTTTAGACGAGCTTCCATAGCGTGCTTTCACATATATATAATGTTTGTTTTTGTAACTGTATAGTGCTTCCATACAATATTTTTGGGACCATACAATTTTGATAGAATTGATTTTACCTAGGATAACTTTAGTCTTTATTTTTTGTTGTAAAGTTTTTGTTGCTTCATTTCTAACATCACCAATATTAGAAATCAAGTGGGAAATAAGTTGGATAGTGTGTTACAAGATGCTAAACATTAGCAGCTTATATGATGATGTTTACCTCTTCAAAATTTGATCTAGTTAAATATAAGGTTCTTACCTCAACCAAGGTTTTCATTCTTCCTTTAGGAAATATACTGGATGTTAGATTCATTTTTCTACTTTTGTTGATATCTACCATCTAGGTATTTGGATAGGTAGATTTTTGACCTTGATATTTACATAGCCAATATTTTGATCCTAGCTCATTGCTATGTTAAATTTTTTTATTGCTTATAGTGATGTCAACAATAAAAATTTTGACACATTATCCCCGTGAGTGTGGTCTACCAGCAAGGATTCCATTTGTATTATCGGTGATGTGACCCGGGTTCAATACCCATGGTGGATGTGTATAAGAAGTATTAAAAAAAATAACACTAAAAGTTTTCTAGCCTCCAAAAAATACATAGTTGATTTTTGGTCCAAGATTGTGGTAGGATACTATATTCAAAATTATGGGACTCACAAGCTAGTTTGTACATCCAATGTTTATAATTTACAAATTTCTCTTACAATTTTGCTACATATGTCGGTGATTTATTAATCCATAGATCCCATTAAGTAGTTAACGAATAACTTCATGCCACACTTATAAGGGTAAAGTGTTATTTGAAACCCTAACACTAGATTTCTATTATTTTATTTTTTTGTAAGTTAATAGAATTCATTGGACAAGGGTATTATATTTCTATTGTTAATCAATACCAAAAGGATTATATAAATGATAGATGAACTTTCAATTTTATTTTACCCATACCTATATTTCGTGATTGTCTTTGCATTTGTTTTTTAATCAAGCATTTCCTCTCCTAATATTAATATATATATTTTGTATTTCACATATATATGTTGTTTTTGTGGGTGTATGGTGCTTTTGCATCCATACAATACTTTTGGGAACATACAAGTTTTGTAGAATTGATTCCACCTAATAAGGCATAACTTCAGTTTTTATTTTTTGTTGTTACTTTGGAACTATAAATAAATGTCTAACATCTGAATCCTTGAGGTTTGGTTGTACACCATTCTTTGATAACCAAAATATGGTGAGAAATCATATATTAATTAAGCAACATTTTTAGTGAAGGTGTTTTCATATGATTTATCACCTTACAAACGTTAACAAATATTTAACCTTTGATAATTATTTCAAATATTTTTCTAAATTAAAATAAATGCACAACTTTTGTATTAAAACCTATAATATTTATAACCACAACGGTTAAAAGCATGTGCAAACATATAATATTTACAAAAGTTATAACCATGTAGAAATTTATAAAAGTTGAAATATTAAAACCTATAATATTTTCAATGGTTAAAACCATGCACCACAACCTCAACGGTTAAAACCATGTGCAAACTTATAATATTTACAATAGCAATGCTTATAACCATGTGTAAATTTAAACCTTGTTCAAATTTATAAAAGGGGAAATACAAAGACAACCCATTCTCTGATATTTACAAACCATTAAATATTTAATGGTATTAAATAAAAATTCATTAAAAATATTAATATTTAAATAAATATAAAAAATATAGGGACTTCCATGGGCCCATCAATTACGGTTTAAATTTTGGAGTAGTGTCCCATTAAGTAGTTAATCGATAACTTCATGCCCCACTTATAAGGGTAAATCTGTTGAGATTTAAATAAATATATAAAATATAGGGGCTTCCATGGGTCCATCAATTACTATATAGTTTGTTGAGGTTTAAATTTTAGAGTCTAGTGTCCCATTAATTAATTAACCTATAACTTCATACCATATTTATAAGGGTAAAGTTGTCATGTGAAACCTTAACGCTAGATCTCTATTGATAATCAATCCCAAAATATTATATAAAAGATGATGAAATTTCAAAGTATTAAATAAATGATGATGAAATATCCATTCTCTTCCTACCCATAAATATATTTCGTGACTGTATTTACATTTTGTTTTTGGAAGCATTTCCTAAGACCTAGAGATTTTGCAGAGGTAAGTCTTTGAATTCCATGCTTCCTAATGATTTTTTTTAATTACTAATGATTTTTTTTAATTACATTGTTTTAATGGACGACAATCCATATTGTGCTTTCACATATATATGATGGTGCTTTTGCATCCATATAATACTTTTCAAACCATACAAGTTTGATAGAATTGATTCCACCTAAAAAGGGATAACTTCAGTCTTTATTTTTTATTGTTAGATTTTTGTTGCTCTATTGCTAACATCAACTATATTAGAAATAAAGTGGAAAATAAGTTGGATAGTGTGTTACAATATGCTAAAATTTAATAGCTTCTATGATGATTTTTACCTCTTTAAAATATGATCCAAACAAATATCATGTTCTTTCCTTAACCAAGGTTTGCATTCTTTCTTTAGAAAAAAATATTGGATGCTAAATTCATTCTTATGTTTTTGTTGATACACACCATCTAGGTATTTGGATAGGTAGATATTCTTCTTGCAAGATTTTTTTGTTCCTTATGATGTCATGATCAAAAAAATTTTGACCTTGAGTTTTAAGTAGCCAATTTTTTTGATCCTAGCCCATTGTTATGTCCAAGTTTTTTAGTGCTTATAGTGATGTCAACACTAAAAAATTTCTAGCCTCCAACATATAATTAGTTGATTTTTTTTGTCTAATATTGTGGTAATATACTAGATTCAAAATTATGGGACTGACAAGCTAGCTTGTACATAAATATTTCTACTTTACAAGATTTTTTTACAATGTTGCTAGATATATTGGTGATTTATTAATCCATAAATCCTAAGGTAAGCCCTTGAATTTCATTCCTCCTAAAGAATTTTTAAAAAATTATATTGATTGTATGGATGAGCATAAATATTGTGCTTTTACATATATATGATATTTTTATGAGTATATATGATGCTTTTGCATCAATACAATACTTTTGGGACCATGTGATACTTTCATTTCCGTATGATATTTCTTATAGGCATCATTGATAATTTTATTAACTTGGTGTTTTGATGCCCCAAATGAGCTTAAAACCTAGTCCATTTATACTAATAATTATTGGCATTAAGGTAGGTACCCATCAATGATTTCATAAATTATAATGATGATATTTAGTTAGAGTTGATGTTGATAATCCTGTTGGATATCTGCCTAATAAATTGACATGGTGAGTCAAGGCATTGCTAGATAAGTTTCCTAGTTATTATATAAAATATAGGGACTTTCATGGGCCCATCAATTACTGTATAGTTTTTTGAGGTTTAAATTTTAGTGTCTAGTGTCCTATTAAGTAGTTAACAAATAACTTCATGCTACACTTATATGGACAAAGCTATCATTTGAAACCCTATCACTAGATTCCTATTGATAATCAATACCAAAAGGATTATATAATTGATGATGAAATTTTAAAGTATTATATACATGTTGATGAACTTTCGATTCTCTTCCTAGCCAAACCTATATTTCATGATCGTTTTCATATTTTTTTTAATCAAGCATTTCCTAAAACCTAGAGGTTTTCACATAGGTAAGTCCTTGAATTCCATGCCTCCTAATATATATATATATTACATTGTTTGTATGGATTAACATTCATACAGTTATTTTACATATATGTTGTTTTTGTAGGTGTATGGTGCTTTTGCATCTATACAATAATTTTAGTACCATACAATGTTCATATGATGTTTCTTATAGGTATTATTGATAATTTCTTAAATTAATGTTTTGATGCTTGAAATAAGCTTAAAACCTAGTCAATTTATGCTAATTACACATTTGTGATAACATTTGTCTTTATTGTATTATTAAATTAACATGAACTAATGGAGGCTAATTATTGATCTAATACATAATGATCCGAAAGATTAATTATATTTATATTTATATAATTATTTTAATCTAATAGTATAGGATGGTATTTTAAATTTTTAAATTTATTTATGTTAGTCATTTAACACTTTTGGTACTAGTAAATGAAACACTTGTCAACTGCACTAATTTAGATGTGATATATTGATTTCCATTATTATATGTATAGTAAAACATTTATTTATATTAAACTTATGAATGCATAAGGTCAATCCATGGCTATGATATTTTACTACAAAAAATGAATTTAAATATAACAATATGAAGCATAACAAGAAAAACTACAAATATTAAAAGTGGGCTTTTATCATAGAGAAAAAAGAATCAAGGCTTATTGGTATATTGATGTGAACTTAGCTACAAGAGACCAACAAAATGGACTCCAATTACATAACACAAATAAAATATAATCAAAGAAACCTGCAAATTGATATTCTTATTATTTGGAAGTAAATCTAGGAATGAGAAAAAAAAATATTTATTGGTTTATTTCCATGTACTATAGTTTTTATGTGAATGGAGGGTTTTATTGATTATTTCCATTTATTACAATTTTTATGTAAATGGAGGGTTTTACATATTATTTTTATTTACCATAGTTTTTATGTAATGGGAGGTAATTTTTTTTTACCTATTGCAGCTGGAATTACATCATATATTCATAAAAAAATCCTACAGGATTCATCCAAAAATATAATTACTTTTATTCGATATAGTCTATTTCTATGGCACATTTAACAGGATTAGTGAGGACCCTGGCTAGCAGTAAAACTATAGACAGTAAAGGTGGCCATTTATCACAGTGAAAAAGAATCAAGGCATATTGGTCAAGGATAAAATTGATCCTAGTAGAAGAAGAGGACCTAATTATAAAAAATATTTGTAATCAATGAAAAGGGTGGGCTCTGAGGCTGATTTAGTCCAAATGGAATCATCATTATTATATGTGAGGTTCTTGATACACCAGAGATCTTCAGGGTAGGAGAAACAATACCATATATTTGAGCTGGGAGAAGCTGCAAGTGAAGGGAGTATAAAATATGGACACTCCATATAGGAAATTAATACCAAAGGGATGAAACACATCAGGAATGGACAATATCTTTAGCCACATACAAATTTCTTATCTTACCCTAAAGTTATCTGGTGTATCAACAAGCTCACAGATAATGACGATTTGGGTGATTGGACTAAATCAGCCTCATAGCCCACCCTTTTCATTGATTATAGATATTTTTTATAATTGGGTCCCCTTCTTCTATGGGGATAAATTTTTTCCTTGACCAGTATGTCTTGATTATTTTTTTCTCTGTGATAAGTGGTCACCTTTACTATTTATAGTTTTACTGGTAGTGACGGCCCTCGCTGATCCTATTAAACGTGCCATAGAAATAGATTATGTCAAATAAAAATAATTATAGTTTTGGATTAACCGTATAGGATTTTTGGATGAATTGACCAATATACCTTGATTCTTTTCTCTGTGATAAATGACCACTTTTATACGGGATAAAATATTTAAGGTAAGATGATCAGGCAAAACAATCACAATTGGGATGCGGAGTTAACCCAATTTGAGAAGAATTTGATGATCCACAAACTGCATAAGAAAGGTTTGTATTGCCACCACCTCTCTACTCCTTGGAAAGAAATTTTAAAACCCATTATGCAATATTTAATAGTTGATAATCCTAAATCCAAGCTCTTTTGTTTTCGTTTAGCCTTCATTAACCATTTTCATGAAGCTAAAATTATGAATATCCCAATGACACTATATTGGTCCATGGACTATGCAATAATATCCACCCATACAAAAAATGAGGAGAGTTTACCCTATCATCATGGCCTTTTTAGTGTCCTTGATAGGTTCCTTCTACTAAAGTTTCCCAAAGGTAATTTTCTCATCCTTGATTATGAGGAAGTAAACTCTTCTTCGATGCCCATTCCCAAAGCCTCAAGACCTAAGAGAAAGAACAAGAGTGACATACCTCATTCTGGTTCCAACATAAATAAAAAGGTTAAGATTGAAAAATCACTTGTTCACTGTTCCCAAAGACTCAAATTCAAGGAATTTGTTGAAATCCCCCTTCCACTTCTAAGAAATCCATGAAGGATCTTTCCAGCTCCCTTGATATTATTGAAAAATACCTCCATAAGCTTACTTTCAATGCCACTTTTGTTACTATTGACTGAAAGCACGAGATTCCGGGCAAAGGAAACACTAATTGCGATGCATTCAAAATCAAATACGCTTAAGTCCTAGAAATGTGAATTGTATGAAACGAAAGAAACGCATTGGAAGAGACACAAGCAAATGGAGAAAACATAGCCCTTTCATTAAACTTTCTTGATCTCTATTACAAATACGCCTCCTCCCTTTTCGGGGCTAGGAGCATTAAAAGAATGACTACAATCGAGACTTAAGGTTCCTCTTCCCTCGTGCCCACACTTGAAATGGATGGGCCAAGATAATCCCCCGATGTCGATGAGTCCTTGACCTCTCTGCTCCTCCCTGAACAAAGAAACAATGAAGATGTCAACACCACGCAAATGAAAAGTGTTTGTTCTCTAAAATCGCCAAAAGATGCATGAAAACATTTGTCTGAAACAATGAGTAAAATGACTCTAAATGACCCAAAACCACAGAGGACAAAACATCACCAGAGGCCACTACCACCGAGACAACCCAATCTACCTTAAACTAAATTTGTCCCAGGAAGGATGAATCACAATCGTCCCCGGGTGGGATGAATTCTTCCGTGTTGGAAAACCGACCGATCTGCTCCAATGTCGAATCCCGGACCCAAAACCCGTAAATAGGGGTTATGTAATTGGGGCCATTTTGGGACGACCCGATGGTCGGATTCTCCCAATTTGTCCTCTATCCTCGAGAATTAGATATCGCCACCCAAGTTAGTGAAACAACAAAGCGACACAAAGCATGATAAAATTTGATCAGAATATTATGAAATTGAAGCTATGAATTCACCAAATAGAATGACATGAAATGCAACCTGAAACAATAATCAGAATGCTTTTGAAACAAAAACTTGAAAGTGGGTGCCCCAAGTGGGCCTCCCACTCACTCGATTTCAGCCAATCCACTAGGGATGGGTCCAAAACCTCTTAGGATTGAGGGGTCGGCAAATTGGTTGATTCAGGTGTCCATATGTTGGATTTGGGTCAGATTCAAGCTTCCAAAAGCCACCCAACAACCTCCATTGCAAAAGATATTGGTGGATGTGAGAAGGTGAATCAAAAGGGATGCAAGTGGGTGTTCAACTCGGTAGCACTTCATTTCTTGAAATCTCCTTCAACCTGTATATGTTGGGTGAGAAAAGTCCCACCTTTTATAGACCCATGGTCCCCGGGGGGAGCGGAGGAAAAATAGTAACCAAAGCACTAATGATTAGGGTTTCTGGTAACCTAACCAACTTTTGATGCCCCAAGCATGGAAAGGGCATGCATTCTTTATCCTTACGAAAGGAGTTTGATTTCAAGTGTTAACTTATTTTGGTGAGGTGTGACCACATTGTCAATCATGATTAGGCAAAGGCGCAACCTTTTATCCTCGGGAACCTTATTTTCATGATTCATAGAATGCCAAGTGTTTGTTGTTTGAATGTTGCTTTACCAAGAAGGAGTGTGATTGTCTTTGTCAATGATTCTTTGAATGCATGTCTTTTCCTTAATGGGTGTGTGATTCTGATTGGTGACTAAGTTGACTACCCCCCTCAATGAGGGATATGACAAAAAGCAACTATGGCAAGGGTGCCTTTAGATGGTTTATCGTTAAGCATGTGCAATTCCACGCTTTTGGTGGGTGTTAACCCTTTTGTGATGCCTAATGGGATGAAATCGGAGAACCCATCTTCCCGTGAGGTCCGTATGATAGCCTTCATGTTGAGGTAGGAAATTGACTATTTGAACTTACATTATTTCATGCCATAGGTTAATACTTTTATCCCAATCCTTGCTTTTTTTTATGTTTCATTTTTTGTTGTTTTTGTAGTGTTTCTGACACTATTTTGGGATGAAATTTCAAAAATCCTCCGGAGGGTCCTATGGTAGCCTTATTAGGAGTATGATTGAATACAGTTAGCTAAAATTTATATATTATTTAGTCATTTTGTCATTTTGTGTTTTTAAGTTGTTTGAATTCTCCTAGGTGGGATAATAAAATCCGGGGGACGCAACCGCCACAAGACCACCAAACCTATTAGGGCAAAACTTGCATTGGGCTCATTTGTGTCATTTTTTCTTCATTTTGGGGCTCTTGGAGGAGGAGTATTCCACAAACAAGTCCTCCCACATGAGTCACACGGTTAGAAATCGAACCTATAAGTATCTTCTAGAGCTTATTTTTGTTTAAATTTGTACTTGTTTTATTTAATTGTTTTTGTGATGATGTTTTCAAAATGTGTTTTAAAACTTAAACCACAATCGAATTTAAGCCAACTTAGAATTATTGTGCAATAAACGTTAAACCTAGGCACATATTTTCTATGACTAAACCATAGTACAACGTAAACCCTAAGATGTATATATGTTTTTGTGTTTTAATTTGTTTTTGTTTTTTTGAATTAACTAAGATTAAAATCTTGACAATGTTTGTTTTTGTTTTGTTTATTTGATTTTTTTTTTTATTTAATTATTTCCAATTTTAATTATTTTTTTTGTTGAATTGTTTTCAGTTAGACCACAGAATATGGTGATTTGGATGGCTTGATGCCCTTGGGCTCAAGTAACCAAACCCTGAAACACACCAACCTTCCTTTCAAACGAGGTGTACAAACGGCAAGACTTACTAGATGCTTTGGGCATGGGGAGCAGGTGAACGAATCCAGGGAGAGGGGGGAAGCGGGATTTTGTTTTGTTGGTGGCAGGAGAGGGGGGTGTTAGGAGTAAGGCATGCATTTTTGATGGGCCTTATTTATAACATGCTTCTCCCTAATTCGTCGAGGAGGTCCCATGGAACCGCGGATTTGGTATGGAGGGTAGAGTTCCCGATAGAGGCACCACCGATTTTGATATGGGGACAAACATTTGGCACCCACGAGGAGGATGTAGTAGAGAATGGGGTCACGCTATCGCTATAGTGATGGGGACACATAGCAGAGAGAGCGCCAGGTACCATGGATGACTCGAGCGGCAATGGATGACGAGGAGATAGGCTATGCGGTTTGTGGCGTCGTCGGGAGAAGGGAGTCGGGATGGGAGGGAGAGCACTATACCGATGCCTTTTCTTGGCTCACTCCAGGGGAGGTGTTTTTGCACCCTTATCGGGACTGTCCAGCCTGGAAAGAGGCTGGAGAGTGGCTTTGTTAGGTATGCAAGGAGCGGTGGTGAGGAGCAGGGACGGAGCATGAGTTCTTTCCAACAACCGGGTTAACGGTGGTGTGCCGGGGTGCGGTGAGCCCGTGGTCTATCGGTGATGGGGAGATGAGAGGGATCTAGATCCATCCAGCATGGCGAGGAGTCGGATGGGATGATGCCCGAACGTAGATGACGTCGGGACTACCCGAGTATGACTCGTGGGGGTACTATGGCGATGGAGAGGAGAGGGGCCACTGGGAGGCATGGAGGTGATAGTGGAGGGTGCTGAGGCAGTAGGGGATGATTGGGGAGGTCCGCTGGATGATTTGGACATTTTGGATGTGTGGGATGAGGATGTAGACTTGGGCGCTTCGGATCAGCCGGACATGCGGGATGTGGAGGAGCATTGGGTGCCAGAGGAGGCTACTGTTCCAGAGGGTCTTGTTCGTCAGCCAGACACAGATGAGGTGGAGTCTGAGATACGCATTGAAAATGCATGACTGACAGAGCTACTGAGGATATGAGATCTAGAGTTTGGGGATGCGAGGCGAGAGCTGGGGGACGCGCTGCGAGAGAGGGATCTCCTGCGGGCTGAGCTGGTAGAGCGGGATAGGGTTCTGGCACAGCGCGACGATGCGGTGTCATACTATCATCGGCGAGAGGCAGAGTGGTGTCGGCATCGGATAGAGTTGGAGAGGGAGGTCATCCACCTTGGTGGGTGACTTCCTGAGCCCTCGATCAGTGGATCTTCACGTCAGATGAGGGATAGTGTGACTGAGCAGTCAGCATCATCTCGTCATCGACAATTATATGAGGGAGGTGGTAGTAGGCATGATGCGGGCTAGAGAAGTCAGGTCCCATAGGACCCACACCAGGGGGTAGTTCCCACCGATCCTACGTGATTATGGTGGTCGACGTTAGGTTGGGTTTTTGGATATGATTGCGGGGTCTAAGGACTTAGCTAGCCAGATTTTTTTGATATATATACCATTTTATTGTGGTTTCTTAATGTGGTGATTTGGTTTTTGTTATGCATGATGGCTAATGACTATGGATGTATGCATGTTTATTTATTTTGATGACTGCTTATGCTATGATGAATGCAAATGTTTTTGATTTCCTTTTGATATGCAAGTGAAAATGATGAATGATATTTGTGGTGATTGTTACCTTATTTTTATTTCATTTTTGGGTGATTGCCATGATTTATGGCTCTTGTATGTATACATGTGGTTTTCTATTTTTGTATTTTCTGATGGTATTGTAAGGATGAAAATTAGCGCAGTTGGTTTATAAATGTAGCTAAGGTTTTCTAGACAAATTTAACTCACTAGCCATGACTTTATCTTACAAGACTTTTAAACAAGGTATGAATCGACCTATTTTTGACCAAGCTATTTCACATCCCCTGGGGTGCAAATGAGTTCATTATTGTGGTATTTATCGATACCGTGATGGGCTTTCAACCGAACTATCGAGGATCACCTAATTAGCTCCACTAACTCCTTTGTTGTATTTAGTTAGATTAATCTACGGTGTTATCCAGATGCCTTAAGCTATCTCATCCACATGCAAACATTGATCCCAAACATTAATGTGACATATATCGTCATGGGAGGATTACCTTACCGATAGGCTATCAACCAATCAGCTTGCCTTATGACCTATAGATGAGAGTTCCAGGATTCAAGTTCAACTCCTTTTTTTTCAATTATATTGGGATACTTGCTCGTTTGTAGTGATAAGATCACCTTTATTTTGATTTTTTTTCTTTTGAGCAAGGGATTGGGTATATGGAGTTATGAAAATCACTATTTCTTGTGCCTTTTGAGCGTAGGATGTCAAATTTTGGAGTTTTGACATTTTGCAAATTTTGATGTTTTGCAACTATTGAGAACTTTAGAGATTTTTAGGGATTGGGTAGGGTGGATGCTTTCCTTTGCCAACTCTAGCAATATTTGGGTCATTCAGGGGGATGAGTAAGATAACCGTTTCGCTTATGGTGACCTAGATTACTGTGCAGGTTTCATCTTTCTTTCATACAACTTAGGAATTGTTTTATGTGTCTTGATATGTGTTGGGATGTTACGTAACAAGGTTTATTTCAAGTATGATTCTACCTTCGTAAAATTTGTCTGACTTGATACATTACATGGCTAAAGAGTAAAATGATGCTAATCACGAAACTCTTGATACATTAACAGACACGACTCTAGTGTGGTAAAAGCAATGCGTGTTGTTTTTTTATTTTTGTACAATGTAATAGTGTGGAATAAGACGGACTAGCGAGCAATTCACCTATGGTGCCTTTGACCCTCGACCACAAATATGCAATGTATGGATGCAATGCTTAATGCCACATATTTTTGTATTTTTGATGGATTGATTTTTGTGAATATGAATATGAGGTGCAAGAAGAGTCTCGATTGATGAATTTGAGTTTGCCTAGAATTGAGATGCAAATTTTGTTGTTTTTGATTATTTTTGATTTTTTTTTTGACCAAGTGATTGCGATAATCCTTGGGAGTTTTGGGTTTTGACCAAGTGATTGCGATAATCGTTGGGCTTTTGGTTTACCATAATCTGTACAATGATAATCCTTGGAGCTTTTTGGGTTTTGACCAAGTGTGGGATAATCCTTGGGCTTTTTGGTTGACCAAGTGATTGCGATAATCCTTGAGCTTTTGGGGTGACCAGTGATTGCGATAATCCTTGAGCTTTTGTGTGACCAAGAGAGATAATCCTTGAGATTTTTGTGTGACCAAGTGATTGCGATAATCCTTGGGATTTTGGGGACCAAGTGATTGCGATAATCCTTGGACTTTTGGTGACCAAGTGATTGCATAATCCTTGCTTTTGGTACCAAGTGTTGCGATAATCCTTGGATTTTGGGTTACCAAGGGATAATCCGAAAATCCTTGGAGCTTTTGTTTTTGACCAAGTGTTCGATAATCCTTGGGCTTTTGTGTGACCAAGTGATTCGATAATCCTTGGGCTTTTGGTTTGACCAAGTGATACGAATCCTTGAGCATTTTGGATATGCTCTCTTAGATATAAAATGGTCGCAAATGACATATTCAAGGTTATGTTTCCTTGATACCATCAGAGAAGCTAGTACGTCGGTCCTATTTTGCTATCAATGACAATGGACCTAACCAATTTTCCATGAACTTGTCCCTTAGATGGAAAATTAGAGTCTTGGTTTTCCTTCAAAACAAACACCCAAATCCCTTAGGTGAACTTTCATGTTTAAGCTTTCTTAAGCCCTCTTAATAGATTGTAAGTGCTCGAGAATTCACCTCATCAACAAAGTTGTCAATTGTCATCATCGATGAACTCCATGATATAGAAGGAATTTCCAACCGAGAGGCACTACAAAAGAGTTGCTTGCGTCCAATGCTGTGCATAAGCCCAAAGGGCAAGTGGGATTGTATGTGCAACATCTATTTTAAGGATGGCCACTAGTGTTTTGTTTGATGCCTCCTTTGGGATAATAGGGTGTTGAAACCAATCTTGTACTTATGTCAAGCACTCACGTCTTTATTATTGAATGTGGCCCATTATCCATATTATTTTGGATGGAATACCAAAATGACAATGATGTTTGCAAGATGAACTCCACAATGGGGTCCTTTCGTTGAGGTTACAATTGCTTCCACCCATTTAGTAAAATACTCTAGTATGATAATGTGATGGCCAGACGAGGGGAGATCTTTATTAGATCAAGAAAAATGGCTATATGTAGGCCAGGAAGGTACTGCATCAAATTGGCATGATGTTGCATTTCACCACTTATTGACATTTCGCACAATCTTGTTCTAAAGATGGCTAATAATAGCCCATGGAGAATGTGCTTTAATGGCCATACCACTAAAGTGGCCACCACATGTCCGTGTGTTGAAGTGGACTCTTCTTGTCCAACCAAGAAGAATCCTCATAGATAAAAATGTCTCCTATCAAGCATCTTAGCCCTTTCTACTTGAATGTTCTTTTCGATGCGTCAACAAAGGGAAGATTACCTAACTGAGGTAATCATGGTAAATACTAGTCCTATTGATCAAACCAGTGATAGCCAATCCCTTTGAAGTTCTTCCCAACAAATGCGAATGGGATAAAACTTGTAAGAATAGCTTTGTGTTGCTATTAATGGGAGTGGGGAAAACAAGGACCCCTAGTTGGCACATTTGAGATCTCAAGAAATAACTTATCCGAGGATGGTTCGATATGGATCATGATTCCGTGTCAAGTCCGAGCTTCACGCTCCATCGGATTGCAAAAGGTTTTGACTTGAATGGTTGTCATGTCACCAAAGGTCTTGCGAGATTAATGACCCCAAGGAGGCCATTGTGTCCCAATGATTGTGATCGAGGAGTGCCTCGATGTCGTACCACTTAAGTTTTCAGAATTTGTCCATGAGGGCTTTATAGGCCTTCAATGCATTTGCATTGATATACCCCTTTGACTGATTGACTATAAAATCACAAAATATGTTCACATTTGATGTTCATGGCGATTTTTGAAGACCTAGGAGCAAGGCTTCATATGCATTATTATTGGTTGAAGTTTAATTTAATGCAGGCATTGGAGCCCTCGTGTGAGAACAATTCTGCGCCACCACCTTGCTCACACAGACCATCGAGAGGTTATGTCGGCCTATGCTCAGCCATCAAATCGCGATTCAGACATGGAAGACCCCATCACGGTAGTTCTATGACTAGAGGCTGATCATCTTCAAGGGAGCCTGCTAGTTGATCCATGACTTGTCCTTTGTAGATTTTCCCAATGAACTCATGTCAAATTCTACAACACATGATCCTTTGTGACTACTATGTAGTACGACCATCAGTTCCAATGGATTCTCCTTAGACACAACATACGTAGTGTTGCTCACATGTAGTGGCATAGCTTCTTGGTAGCAAACACCACTGCCAAGTAGAGTTTCTCAACGTATGCATAGTTAAGTTAGTAACTGACCAGGGTGCGGCTAAGATAGTAAGTAGCCTGTTCTTTGTGAAGTTCATTCTTTTGGGCTAGAATGGCTCCCAGTGCCACCTCAATAGCTAATATGTATAAGTAGAATGGCACTCCGGTCTAGGTGGTGCCAAGGGGAAGCCAAGTATTTTTTATTTCGTCAAAGGTGCACTCGTCATCCCAATGAAATGTGACCCCCTTGTGTAATAATTTGTTCATGGGTCAGAATTTGTCAGATAATTGCGCTATGAAGCGTTTAATCAACGCGACCTTTCCTTGCAAACTTCTGAGATGCTTGATGGTAGTGGGGGGAGCCATTTCAAGGATTGCCTTGACTTTATTTGGGTCCACTTCGATGCCTCGTTTTGAGACTATAAAACCCAAGAGTTTTCCAGATGTGACACCGAATACCACTTCTTGGGATTCATCGACCTTATGTTCTATGAGGCGATCGAGAATCTTGCTCAAGTCACGAGATGATCGAGGCAAAAGAGACTTTGCTAACAAATCATCCATGTAATCTTCCAAAGTTTTGTGCATGTAGTCATGGAAGATGTACGTCATGGCACGTTGGTATGTAGCCCATTTTAGGCCAAAAGGCATGACCTTATAGCAAAATGTCCCCCAAGGCATTGTGAACGCAGTTTTAAGTTGATCTTCAGGATTGATACGAATTTGATTGTATCCTAAGAAGCCATCCATTAGGGAGAGCATTTTGTGACCTGTTGTCACGTCTACCAACGCGTCGATGCTCGAAAAGGGGAAATCATACTTAGGACTCACTTTGTTTAGGTCTCAAAAATTGGTGCATATCGAATCCTCCTCGGGCTTCTTGACGAACCATGTTGGACCATTGGGATAATCCACGTAGATGACAAACTATGCATCCAATAGCTTTTGCAACTCGTTTTGACCATCAAGGCCACTTTGGGTGCATCTTTCTAGTTTTGCTTTACGTTGATTGTGGATCATTAAATTGTGCATGACTAGCGGTGGGTCTAGTCCTGGCATATCCTTGTATGACCATGCAAAAACTTCCTTCTTCGCTTTGAGAAGGCGATGTAATCGGCTTGCTCTTCGGGGGAAAGACTTATCCCTAGCTTGATAATCTATGGACTCGTTGGGTCTAAGCCGATGTCTATGTCAGTCGTTTCCTCAATTGACATGTGGGATCCGTCCTCCAACTGATGTGGAGTTGGGATCAAATGGATATCATTAGCTGAGTTTAGATCTATGTTTAGAACCTCGGTCCCTCTTCACAGAAAATATCCCGAGTTGTCCTTGGGGTGGAATTAAGCATTTCAAAGGCGACGATGGTGATAAAGGTGAATTGAGCGATCCCTGATGGCATCTATGTCTAGGTGCAATGATTGTGATGGATCGGCCGGATTGCGGATGGGTGTCAAATCAATGGAGATAATGTGGATGGAATGAGTTTGGTCTCCTAACCGGGGTGTGATAACTCGATTCTTTTAGTGTTCCCTATCTGGATCGCTCTACGGGAACGGCACGAATGGATCTTCCCTAGGTGCAATTCATCCCTATTTGCGAAAAGGATGGCGGGTCTTTTCTTGGCACGATGTCATGATGGGATCTCGAGGTGGACGATGATCATCTTGAATTTGGAGCCATGGATCCAATACTTGGTCCCACCTTGCAGGGTCTACCCACAATTCATGCCCATCTGTCCCATTAGATCTTCATGAGTTAAAGGGTGGTGATGCCATCGGGCATGTCTGAGATAGTCTATCTCAGTCTCATCTTCTGAATCACTTTTGGAGTCCCAAAAATGTTCATCTTCTTCAGCAACTGTTACTTGCGACGTTGAGTGCTATCCTTGTTCCATAAGTTAATTTGGTCTCCTCGCGGTTGTTCCACTCTTGGTGGAGGGACCCGACTCTCTTGACACCGTATTGTTTCATCTGGAACCTCTAAGGGGAACAATTTTAGAAAGATGTCCGACAACCGTTGATGTTCTCTTTGAGGATTAATCTCTAAAATTTCGCCTCTCTCTAGAAAAGGAGAGGGATTACTGCTATTTTTGGGGGTGTTTGTTGACCATGGGAGGTAGTCTCCCAATGTGTATTCTGTACCTGGATTGGCATACGGATCTTGTGCCAATCCCCCCTTGTTGCCTATTTCTAGGCCTTGCATATTTTCAACCAAGATGTCTAATGGCAGGGGGTGATTGAACCCTACTCCTGACTTGTCATATGGCATCTAATATCTTGGTTGGCAAAGGACCCGCATCCCTTGCTCATATATGCCTAGCCCGTATCCATGCAAATTGCATTGGCCGAGATATTTTAGGGCAAAATATGGATTTGATAGATAGTTGATATTTTCAACAAAAGGTTCTTCGTCTGCTTCCTTTTGTTGGCATGGTTCAAGACCATGATCAAGGCCCCCATACATGAAATTCATCTGGTTTGGAGGGTAGCCTAGAGGAACAACTGTCCCTATGGGAAGGTGAGGTCTTCCCATGTCTTGTACTAACTCCAATGCTGGCGTCGCTACAACATTTTGCACTAAATATTCCCCCAGGCCCGTACTGGACATTTCAATAGTGATTGTCAATGATTGGGTGGGAGGAAACGGGAGTCCTTCCCGAGTCCATTCCATGTTCGACATTTTAGGAGTCTCCACTTCCGTTGTGCGAGGTGTTTCTTCTGTTGATATCATTGAAATTGTGGGCAACTTCTCTTCTAAAGGCTTTACCTCTTCCATGATCTGTTTTCCCTTGTCCTTCTGTTTGGCCATGACAGGTGGTGTTGATGATGAAGGAGCAGATGATGAAGTTTCACCTGACTGGGATTTTGCCTTGTTGGTCACCAGTGGTGCCTGCGGTATCGAACCCTGTTTAGATGGATTTAACTGGAAATCCAAATGCGTTGAAGGGAGGGTCAATTGAGGTATAAATTGTACCACATTGCAATACTTGAAGGGCTCTAAGTCCATTGGGACTACATGCATTTCTCCTTCATAAGAATACTTTAAGCACTGGTGGGAAATCGAAGGGACACACTTCATGTCCCTGATCCAAGGCCGCCCTAACAGTATATTATAAGCCATCTCGCCTTCTAACACATGGCATAGTGTAGGTATTGATTTTTGTCCTACCTGGATAGGCAGAACAACTGTGTCGACTATCGAGCATATTGCATCGTTGAAAGCTCACAGTGTGTACGTGGAGGTTATGATGTGAGAGGCTGGCAGCTTCAAATGTTTTAAGGCTGCAGTGGTAATGATGTTACTGGACGAGCCAATATCTACCAACACTCTTTTGTACGAAATCCCGTTGACCCACGTGATAATGTGCAGGGGTGGATCTGCCATGTCATTTGATATCATTTTTACTTCGTCTTCTCTGAATGTGATGACCGGCTCCGTACATTGTTTCACGTGTCCCATGAAGTTGTTGAAATAATTTGCTTCGTGAGGTTGTAATTCAATGGCTTTTAAAATGTCCATAAGAGCTTCCCTATGGGGTGCTGACTATTGAATAAGCTCGTAAATGGACAGCCTAGCCGATGTGGTCCGCAAAATCTGCGTGAGTTTGGTTCGTATCATGATTTCAGGTCTAGGCGAAGGCAATTGCCTTGGGAATTGTTGAGGCTGCGATGTTGTCGAAACTTCCCTCGTAGCTACCTCGAGGGCAACTGCTGGGTACCTTCTGTTCCTTGTTACTATGCTAATCATTCCCATAAATCCCTGCATGGGAATATTATGTCGCACCTCATTAATCTGGAGTGGTTTTGTCTGTGCCTCGTGGGCAGGCAAAGGGTCCTTGAATACCCCCATTTTTTGGTTGTTTGGTGCTATGGGGTTGTCCACGGCAAATGTTCGATTGTCGATCAAATCTTGGATTAGTTCTTTGAAATTCCAACATCCATTTAGTCGTGTCCTCTGCGCCTATGGAATCTACAATACAATTCCTCTCTGTATCCCCTAGGCTTAGGAGCGTTAGGGTCTATATTTTGAATTTCTGGCAGAGTGACTAAATTTGCCGCTAACAAGCGGTCAAATAGGGAGTCCTTGGACTCCGTGTAAGGGGTGAATTGTTGCCTAGGGTGATGCTACTGATTCTGCTCCTGCATTCTATTATATCTTTCATAAGTAGGAGGCACTGCCTGGTAATTAGCCTTTTGGGGCTACATTTCTTGCACAGGTGTGGGAACATTTATCGCAACTTGGTTGACTGCAGCATGTTGTGATTGTGTTGTCCCGATTTTAGTGGTTTTATTCCACTCTTTCTTTTTAGGCTTGGCGATTGTGCCTTCGCCTATCTTAATCTCTTCTATAACTCTGGCTTGCGCCAAAGCTTCTTCTAAGCTGTCGTATTGCTACAGCAACAATAGAACAGAGATTTATTTTAAGCAAATTTTTGTGAACATCTACGTGAGATCAGACATAGGGGTACGGTAGGGTAACTTAGAAAGCAAAGCTCTCCATCTATTCCCATATGCTGCCATTGTTTCTTCCTCAAATTGCCTGAGGCTCACCAGATCACTCAGTGATGTCTTCTTCCTTGTGTTGAAGGCAAAGCGTTCAAGAAACACATCTACTAATTGATCTAAGTTGCTTATGTTGTGTTTAGGTAGTTGTGTGAACCAATACGAGGCAGGGCCTGTGAATGTGGTTATGAATGTTCTAAGCAACAATGTGTCATTATCTTGGATGCCGAAGCATTGGCTTAGAAATCTTGTAACGTGTTCTTGTGCGTCCTCTTCACCCTTAAAGGTTGCTAATTGAGGAAACTTGAAGTGCTCGGGGTAAAGAGGTGTAGGCACTGAGGGATGCACCAGATTACTGTGGAGTTGACGTAATGTGGGTTTTTGATGCCCATCAGCTTTTGTCTCCACAGACTCCAAATGCTCTAATAGCGTTTGGTATGCATCGGAAGATTTTATCTCTTCCTCTCTTGTTCGCTCTTGTTGTAAGTTATGGTAAACTGGGGGCCTATGGAGGGGTGGCCGAATGACAATCCTCCTGCCTTGATGGGGAGTTTCAGCATATTCTATTTCTGGTTCGTACTCCTCATAAAGTTCTTGAGGAGGCTCTGGGTGAGACCTATGACCTTGATCGAGTCCTCGTTGAAGGTACCCATCATCGTTTCGGGGAGTGGCCTCCCTCTCGGGTCTATAAGGTCTCGGAGGCAAAGCTTGACGAGGTTGTGGAGACCTGTCCTGCACCAATGGATTATGCCTCTCGTATTGTTCGGTTCTTTGGATGCGAGGGGTTGGCTCCCTCTCAGGTAGTTCATAGTGGAACTCATCTGCTTCGCGTTGCATGCACTCTCTATCCAAGCGGTGTCGATACTCTATCTCCTGATGACTTTGTTTAAGCCGCATGATTTGGGCTTGACGGGTGGCATGTTGGGCGACTATCGGGTCAATTTGGTCTACCCTATTTTGCTTAGGAGGTTCGAATGTCCCTCCTATGTGTTTGCCTCGGTTTTGATGATCTAAAATTTCAATGGGTCGCTTCCCTCTGTCGAGGTAGGCGGCCTGTACTCGAGGTTCTGGCCTCAAGGGGTGATCATGATGTCCAGCTGGTGCGGAAGCGCAAGGTTCCCGCATTGTATGTTGTTGTCCTTGAGGAATGTGATGATTTTCCTCACGCTCCCTCTCATAGGTGTGAAGGGGGCGGGCGGAGTTAGCTCGCCCTATGTAAGGAGCCCTATGCTCTAGATTTTGTCTCTCTATTCTGATGGGAGGTAAGGAAGGGATACCATATCCATGTTGTCCCTCCAAATGGATAGTGTGCCTCTCTAGCGCTCCATCGCACTGTGGCCACTCATGTCTAACCTCAGAAGGTGATTCTCTATTTACATCAAGGTCTACATGTAGGGCCTCTTCCCGAAAGGGGCTGCTTTGAATGGGCATACCCCACCAAGGATTCTGAATCGGATTCTTTTGTAGGCCAGACCGATAAGGCGGTATGACCAAATCCTCAAGACTGAAGTGAAGGCAACTTGTGCCTGCTTCTTGTGTACCTTTCGGAGCTTTTTCCCTTGATTGGGCTTGGCTACGGGTGTACACCATTGCGGTGCTTCTCTACTATCTAAACAGATTTTTATCTCGTTTATGATGATTTTTCTTTTTGTCTACACTAAGCAGAATTAAACACACGCATACACAAACCGTGATTATCTCTTTTAAGGATTATTGGTGTGCCCTAGACTGGTTTAGTGCATTTTGATGTTTTGTTTTGTTTTTGAATGTTTTTGAAGAACGTTTAAATGCATAATGAAGGCTCATATAACTCCCAAAACGGTCGCCCCTTCAATATACCAACCAGGCCGATATACCAACCTCTCTATATACCCGCCCTTACGAGAGGGAGACTATAGGTACGTGAGAGCAGAAGGTACGTGGTACGTAGGCGGTATGGAAGGGGGATTGTCCTATTAATGGCACCTACCATAGAAGACTTATCCTCGCGCGCATGGGAATCACCCCAGCGACACTCGGTCAGCTTTCGTCAAGATTTACGCCTAACAACAGTTGACAATCGGGAAATGGATGCAAAGCTAAGCCAAGGTGGTGATGAACCCACCGTTGGTCTTGCTCAAGGGCTGGGGTCTTACGACCAGCTCCTTGGTTTAAAATTATTGCGTGAAGTGTGTGAGATTCATTTTATTTAGCGAAAATGAAACAAGCATAAATGACTTTCCCTATGCAATGCGAGATAAAATGAAAACAGTTAAAGAAACAGAAACAGAAACAAAAAATTTAACAGAGATTATGAAAATCCCTACCTCTTCTCTGCCTGGACCGGTTGCTTCTGAATTTCTACTCTAAAAATTTGTAGACAGAAATTCGTCCCTCGGTGAGACGAATTGCAGAACAAAATTCGTCCCTCCTAGAGACGAATTTGAATTCGTCTCAGGGTCAGACGAATTTCAGTAAAGCAATCGCCACAGTCAAGGACGAATAACAGTCAAAAACTAAAAAGGTACCTGTCAAACACAAAACACAAAAATTTAATCAGTTTTTATGATTTTAAAAACTAGGGAACAGGGTCCCACCGTGATCGCCACTAAAAGCACGAGATTCCGGGCAAAGGAAACACTAATTGCGATGCATTCAAAATCAAATACGCTTAAGTCCTAGAAATGTAAATTGCATGAAATGAAAGAAATGCATTGGAAGAGACACAAGCAAATGGAGAAAACATAGCCCTTTCATTAAACTTTCTTGATCTCTATTACAAATACGCCTCCTCCCTTTTAAGGGGCTAGGAGCGTTAAAAGAATTTGACTACAATCGAGACTTAAGGTTCCTCTTCCCACGTGCCCACACTTGAAATGGACGGGCCAAGATAATGCCGCCACTGATGTCGATGAGTCCTTGACCTCTGCTGCTCCTCCTGCGAACAAAGAAACAACGAAGATGTCGTAGCACCTACTGCAAATGAAAAGTGTTTGTTCTCTAAAATCGCCAAAAGATGCATGTAAACATTTGTCTAAAACAGTGAGTAAAATGACTCTAAATGACCTGAAAACTTGATAGAAGACAGAAAACATCACCAGGAGGCCACTGCCACTGAGACAGTCGGCCAATCTGCCTTAAACTGGAATTCATCCCTGGGCAGGAAGAATTCTGACTGCAATTCGTCCCTGGGTGGGACGAATTCTTCTGTGTTGGAAAAGCCGACCTGATGCTGCTCCAATGTCGAATCCTGGGACCTACAAAATGCCTGAAAATAGGGGGTTATGTAATTGGGGCCATTTTGGGACGACCCAGATGGTCGGATTCTCCCAATTTGGCCTCTATCCTCGGGAATTAGATATCGCCACCTGCAAGTTAGTGAAACAACAAAGCGACACAAAGCATGATAAAATTTGATCAAATTGTAATGAAATTGAAGCTATGAATTCACAAAATAGAATGACATGAAATGCAACCTGAAACAATAATCTAGAATGCTTTTGAAACAAAAACTTGGAAAGTGCGGGGTGCCCCAAGTGGGCCTCCCACCGTTGGCACTCGATTTTGGAGCCAATCCACTAGGGATGGGTCCAAAACCTCTTAGGATTGAGGGGTCAGCAAATTGGTTGATTCAGGTGTCCATATGTTGGATTTGGGTCAGATTCAAGCTTCCAAAAGCCACCCAACAACCTCCCTTGCAAAAGATATTGGTGGATGTGAGAAGGTGAATCAAAGGGGATGCAAGTGGGTGTTCAACTCGGTAGCACTTCGTTGCTTGAAATCTCCTTCAACCTGTATATCTTGGGTGAGAAAAGTCCCACCTTTTATAGACCCATGGGGTCTCTTTTGAGAGGGAAGCACAAATGCCATGTGTTGGTCATAGGTGCCATGTGGCGATCATGTCTTCCCATGAGGGAGGGGAGTCCTCCATTGACTTGGGCTTTCATAACTGCCCTTGTGATAGTCCTCTAATAGCCTATCTGTCCACCCACACACGCGTGCGAGGCAGGAGTCATCAACTGACTGTCCTGGGCTGCCACTTGGCACCATTCTTCTTTTTGCCCGTTAAACTCAGAATTCGTCCCTACCAGAGACGAATTTAGAATTCGTCCCTGGGGTGAGACGAATTCCAGTTAGTATTCGTCCCTAGGTGAGACGAATAGTGAGCAAGGTGTCTAAATGTGCCAAATTGCTTCCTGACCTTAAAAAATTGCTATGAAAGTGGTTAAGACCATTGTTTGACCTCTTAGGGCTACCCTGGGGGCTGTGTTTGTCAATGTGATCAGTGTTTGCAGTCACATAATCGGATTGGTGTTGTTTTGGTGTCTACATTGACCACTTGGAATGTGCTCATGTGGCTATTGGTAAGGAAATTACAAAACTCAAGGAACAACGCCAAGAGCTCAACCTTCAATTTTTCTATAATGCTTTCGAGGACATTCCTACCATTTTTGTTGCAGAGTGATATTCTGACTTAAATGTTGATGGTAAGGAAGATGACGTCATGGGAATTGCAAAGGAAACCTGCATCCAAGCCCTAAAGGATTCTCCAAAGGTAGATTGAAGGACACCTTGTTGGAGGTTGTTGTTGCATCGCCTATGCAGACTGATGTACCCTTTTGATATGGCCTACTACTGTTGTATTTTCCTCATTTCTTGTTCTTTTCTTCTAGAGGGTTTTATCCTCTCTGGTTCTATTGGTTTTTTGCCTATCACTTTTTGTTCCTTCTCTCCAGAGGATTTTGTCCTTTTGGGTTCGACCGACTTGTAACCTCTTTGTTTTAGTTCCTTTTATGTTTTCCTCTAAGGTTGTTCCTTTCTATTATTCTATTGTGCAAGGCATTGGGACTCCTTTCAAATGCCCCCTTTTAATAAAATTTTTAACTTACAAAAAAAAAAATGACCACCTTTACTATCTGTAGTTTTTCTTCTTATGTTTGAAATTCATTTATTGTAGTAAAATACCTTGGTTGACCTCATAAATTCATAAGTATAATATAAAAAATGTGTTACTATTTTGTACATATAATAATGAAAATTAATATGACATTTAAATTATTGCACTTGATAAGTGTTTCATTTACTAGTACCAAAGCTATAGCATGTGATAACATGTGTATTTATTGTATTATTAAATTAACATTCACTAATTGGAGGCTAATTATTGATCTAATACATAATGATCATAATGATTAATTATATTTATCTTTATATAATTATTTTAATCTAATAGTATAGGATGGTATTTTCATTTCTTAAATTTATTTATGTTAGTCTTTTAACACTTTTGGTACTAGTAAATGAAACACTTGTCAGCTCCACTAATTTAAATGTGATATATTGATTTCCATTATTATATTACATTAACACATTTATTTATATTATACTTATGAATGTATGAGATCAACCCATAGCTATGATATTTTACTGCAAAAAATAAATTTCAAACATAACAACATAAAACATAACAAGAAAAACTACAAATAGTAAAGGTGATCATTTATCATAGAGAAAAAAGAATCAAGGCATATTAGTAGATTCATCCAAAAATCTTGTAGAATTAATTCAAAAATATAAATATTTTTATTCGATACAATCTATTTCTGTGGCACATTTAACAAGATTAGTAGGGGTCATGACTAGTAGTAAAACTATATACAATAAAGGTGGCCATTTATCACAGTGAAAAAATAATCAAGACATATTTGTTGGGGATAAAATTAATCCTCATAGAAGGGGAATCAATTATCAAAAATCTTTGTAATCAATGAAAAGGGTGCACTCCAAGGTTGATTTAGCCCAATCAATAGAATCATCATTATTATATGTGAGATTCTTGATACACCACAGATCTTCAGGGTAGGACATTCAATCCCATATCTTTGATGCAGAATAAGCTACAAGTTAAGGGAGTATAAAAAATGCGCACTCCATACAAGAAGTGAATACCAAACGGATGAAACACATCGGCAATGGATGGTATATTCAGCCACATAAGGATTTCTTCTCCTACCCTGAAGTTCTCTGGTGTATCAACAAGCTCACAGATAATGATGATTTGGGTGATTGGACTAAATCAGCCTTAGAGCCCATATTTTTAATTGATTATAGATATTTTTGATAATTGGGTCCCCTTTTTCTATGGGGATCAATTTTTTCTTTGACCAATATGTCTTGATTCTTATTTTCTCTATGATAAGTGGTCACCTTTACTATTTTTAGTGTTACTGCTAGTGAGGGCTCCCGCTGATCCTATTAAATGTGCCATAGAAATATATTGTATCGAATAAAAATAATTATAGTTTTTGATGAACTATGTAAGATTTTTGGATAAATTGACCAATATACCTTAATTCTTTTTTCTCTATGATAAATGGCCACATTTACTGTTTGTAGTTTTTCTTGTTATGTTTGATTTTGTTATATTTGAAATTCATTTATTGTAGTAAAATACCTGGGTTGACCTCATACATTCATAAGTATAATATAAATAAATGTGTTAATAATATATTGTACATATAATAATGAAAATCAATATATTGCATTTAATTTATTGCACTTGATAAGTGTTTCATTTACTAGTACCAAAGCCATAACATGTGATAATGTGTGTTTATTGTATTCTTAATTTTTTTTTTATAAGTAAAATAGTTATAATTGCATATTGGGTTTTAAGGATCCCAAAACATTAATACAAAACTAGTGCTAGAGGTTGTATCATACTTATGGAGCTACAGTTGTGGATTCTACTAAAGAGAGCTTGTAATATATTTCCTTATAGACATAGGGTGAGGGTATAGCTTCCTGATTAGAACCATAAATAAAAAGAGATAAGACTCAACTAACAGAAAGACCCCATGCAGGGTGGCCAAAGGCAAACTAACTACTAAAAGTCATAAAAAGCAAAACATAAAAAGGAAATTTAAGGCAAATAAGGAATGACATCAGTATCCCACTTCAGGTCTATTATCTTCCTTATCATCCTCTTCCTTAGCTTCCTTAGGATCTTCTTCCTTCGGTTCGATCTCCATTGCAACCACACCCACATCTGTAGGTCCATTGCCCTCTTGAGTCCCCTATCCGGCATAGAAAAGCTTGTGGAGTCCCTCCCTGATGTCCATGGTATAGTTCATCATGCAGTTCATCATTGTCATAGTAGAGGCAATAACGAAATTCTTGAGCTTCTTATTCTCCTCATGATCATATTTTATTTCAATCACATTACTCTTGGTAGCCATGTTCTGGATTCTCGCTGATTTTCTCACCATTTCCTCAACATTGTCAAAAGTGATACTCTTACTTGCTCTTAGTTTGAACACAACTTCAAGAGTCTTTTTATTTTTTTTTAGCTTGGGTCAGGTGCTCAGCAAAAGGTTTGGGTTTGGCAGGGCTACCTGCAATAGGGTTACACTTGGGGCTATTAGTCAGAATGTAAGTGTAAATAACTTTGAACATGCCTTGATGGCGAGGGATATTATGGCTCTTGTTGTCTCTCTAGGATGTAATGGAATGGTTCATGGAGTTGAGAAGGAACAATGGAATACTCAGAGGGTTGATTTCATGGAAGTAATTGACAAAATCTAGGTGGTAGGTTTTTAGAGACTTGTCAGGGTCATCCACACAGATAAACTCCATAATTGGCTTCATTACAACATTCCAAGGGATGGTAAGGTCAGTTCTAAATATTCTAGGGCTTTTGGCCTTTTTGAATATTTGGTCATTTCCTTTGAAATTGTCTAATTGCATTTCCCAGTTATGCTTGTGGCAGTGAATGGATCGACCCTTAGGGCTGAGGCTAGTGATTCTGGCTAGCAGGTGGAGATCAACCACAAAATTATGCCCATGGAAAAATATGGCTCCATTATCTCAGGAATCAAGGAAATCCATGGTAATATCAATATCATGCATAGAGAATATGTTTAGAAAGGGGAAAAAGCCTTTGTATTGGAGGATATTATCAGCCAAAATGTCAGACTTATAGGATCTTGGTTTGATAAAGTCACTCGACATGGTGGGGGGATGGGAGGTTGGATGGAGAACAGGGAAAGGTGGGGTGAGGGCAAAAACTGACATTGGTGGGCATACAAGAAAATTATGGAAAATGTGGAAAGGTTGAAGGTGAAGGAGGGAGGGATCTGTAACCATGGATGGAGAGGGTGACTGGTAGTGGGGGAAGAGGATTGGCACGTGGAGGGACCAACCAATAGGAGGGAAGCATAAAAGGAAGGTATAAGGACCAGGCGAGTGACTAGAGAGGAGGTCAAACAACAACTAAGAGGATTGGAGAAAAAAACCATGACCCTTTGCAGTATCGGGATAAGAAATATCATGTTATAATATTCCATGTGTTCCTGGTAGTTAGAGGAGGTGGCATGCTCCATGGATTTAATGGAAAACTGCACCGCCACTGCTTTCTAGGGCCAAAGAAACCTGGGACACGAGACTCCAAATGAGTTTCTTAGGTGAATTGGCCTTCTCACGGATGTGCCATGTATGCATACGGAGGACGTGGAAATTTGTATTGGTATGATCTTGGGAAGTCGGATAGACGTTGGAAGAATGTAGCCCATGAATAAAGGAATTCTACCTCCAAATCCACCGTCAACAAGTAAGGTTATATCAAATTGATTGTTAGAACAAATAAAATTATGGTTTAAATTTATCTTATTAGAATTTGTAAATGGATATAACCAACTAGAATAATGGATAATTTTCTAGTGTTGAGAAGGATGGGTTGGTGTCTATTCCTTGGGAAGAGGTATGGGACTCTTCCATATGTCTGGTGTTAATATAAACAAATGATAAATGGGATTATGAATTAATTCTTATTTATGAAAATATTAAGAAAATATGTTGTAATAGTCAATCAAGTCAACGAGTGTGAAGTTGTGACCTTGGCAAGTTGCCCCCAAAATTCAAATTTGAAATAGATGGTTTTAGGAGGGAAAAGGGGAAAACATGGTATTTGAGGGAATTTTCGAAATTGTAAAAGGGATTTTTCTTTTGGTATCATAATTTTGGGATGAAATTAATGAAATGTTTGGTTCTCTTATAGGAAAAAAGGAATAACACATGTGTATCATTTGTTTATGTTGCTTGATCTTCACCACTTATGTAAAGTGGAAACTATGCAAAAAACTATGTTTTATTGTCTTTTATGTAATATTGCAAGTAAACATAGAGGATTGTGTTTAATATAATGGGGGAGTATGTCATATCCCACCTTGGAGGGCCTATTTTATGATGTTATTTGTGTAATGATGGCTGGTTTTAATGCTTAATATATTTGCATTATGTTTGTTTTTGTCAAGAGAAAATGATACTACATGACATTGCTTGATTGCAGGAATAGGTATTCTTGTTGGTGGAAGATTTACCACTAAGATATGAGAAAGAAAATGATGACAAAGATAACTCAATAGGTAAATCTCATGCTCCTATCATCACTAGTTACCACCCTGATGGTAGTGTAACCTGAGAATTACTCTAAAATTCCCACCAGTCAATGGAAAAATAGTGATGGGGAATAATGGATATATGCATCGAGTGATTGTATACCAATTGTGTGATTTATACTTGATTTCACAATTAATTTGCATGATATTAATTTAATTATATTTAATAATTTTATGCATTTGGAAAATATCATGCAATTTATTTTGTGAAATCCTAATTTGGGCAATTTCTGAAGTAAAAGATTTATTTTGTTGAGCATGCTTATTTGATCTGGTTGATCCCATTTTAGAATGGAATTAGGTGAATTTTTCACTTGTCCAATTTTTATTGGACCAAAATTATAAGGAACAATATATTGACTTTATGGATCATACCTTCCCTCCACATGGTAACTTTAGGATGGCTAAAATAATAGGTGAGACTCCTCCAATTTCAACCCTATAACACCTACCAACCAAAAAGTAGAAGCTATCCTAATAATAGGGGAACACAAGGAAAAAATGAGCCAAACTTTCTATTAAAATAATATTTGAAAGCCTTCACATAGGTGAAAGAGAAAGAAAATTATCAAAATATTTAGAAGCGTCTTTCTTGTCTAGAAGAAAGAGAGCTACAAATTGCAATTGAGGTTGAGAAAAATGGCATGGTATATAAAGTTATGTTATGTGGGATTCTAGAGAAGAGTAGAATGGAAGGCTCTAAAAAAAATGAAGTTCACAAATCTGCAAAATGTCCAAGTGTGGAAGTTTCCACTTTTACTACATGTTTTATTTTTTTATCATTCTGTATCATATATTAGCCCATTCTTATAAAATGCTTATATAAGCTATAGATTATTTATATATTAGTGATTAAGCATAGAATTGAAATGACTTTAAATTCTAAAATTCGTTTCTATTATAGATAAAACAAATACAGAATTTTTTTTTTAATCCTCAATTTTTGAATGAGTGCCTCCCAAGTAAAACCTTATGCTATTCAGATCACAGACCTTATATAATATAGATTTATTTTAGTATAATCATACCATACATGATAATTTATAAAATACGATGTTATGTTGACTATCCTACCTTATTCAAATACTGTCTAAGTGTATAGTCACCATGGTTTTACTTTAGCATCTATTCTTCCACCTATGTGCAATTAGAACACCCAATGAGTATGGCGATCCAGTTATTTTTAAGAACTATCCTTGGCTATAATATGAGTATACTCATAATTTTTATTAATAACATCTATTCCTACGTACATAACCATTGAGGCTATTCAAGAGAATCTCGGGTATGCTTGTGATTTCTAGTTCTCTCTACTCAATCAAATTGTCAGTAGTGCCCATGTTCTAAATTAAATTTGAGAGTTAAATTAAGAAGGTTGAACCCTCATCCTTTACAGGAAATTCCTGTACTGATGTAAATTTATTATGGTGAGTCATCTTGAATCATTATCCTTGTAAATATTAATTGTTATTATAATGGTTTTATTAACCATCCAATCTATTTGTTTATTAGAATTTCGTTCCACTTTTATACTTCTTCGTCTGATTGTGGCTGGGTCATACTTTAATTTTTAGTTCTTGTTATATATTTTGTTGAATCTGGACAATGGTACCATCATCACAACTATGGTAAATTTTTCTTGTTTACATGAAATGACACCCTCTTCAATGTTCCATAGGAATGGTTTCATAAAGTTTACTTCTCTAGGGCTGGATGAATTTTAGGTAAGCAATTTTCATTAGGTTGTCATTTGTACCAGATTCCAACAACTCATGAAGTTATAATTTGAGAAATTGAGACGCGATTTCCAGTCTACAAATGCCATTACGTCAATTTAAAACCAAACCTATATAACCATTTTAACTGCATGCTTCAGAACTATGAATGAAAAATTGGATGGAGGAAACCTTTGTGAATGATTCTTACTTTGACTGTGTTAATCTAGCTACTTTATCCACAATCATTCAGTAACATCGAAGTTTTAATAAGAGTGTTGTATGTTGTTTATTTTTCTCCATTCAACTAAGGCTATTTAGTGACTGTACTAGCTGTAATGATTCAAGAATGAGCTACGTCATCGTAATAATGCTATGGTAGAAATGTTAAATATTTTTCCATAGTTAATGTGGCTTAATAGGATAATTTAGTTCTCTATTTAGAATACATAAAATAAAATAAGTATACTCATTATGACAGGTTTGAAATCATCAAATAGACCTATCATACTTTATAAATTACTTTAAGGGGTTCAAATTTTAACTATCTCATAGAATAGATCGTGAAAATTACAATATAAGAGTGATTTTGTTCCCTTTCCTACTTTAAATTTGTAAGAATATTTCTTTTGTAATATTGAATGATGTTTTGCATATGAGAGAAAATATATTTGTAAATTTAAGTATGTATATTTGAAGTCCGAATTTAATAGAAGCTCCTTTATGTTATGATATTATATGATTATTCCATATAGAATAGGAGTTTGTTTTTATTGAATTTAGGACTTTTACATACTAAATTTAATTAATTTGGATAATGGATTTTAATTTATTATAAATGCGTTGTGTAGTATAGAAACTAAATATTATTGGATGTGTTTGAATAGCGATTTTATATCAAATTTATTCTTAGAACAAATAAAATTATTTTTTAAATTTATCTTATTAGAATTTGTAAATGGATATAACCAACTAGAATAATGTATAATATTCTAGTGTTGAGAAGGATGGGTTGGTGTCCATTCCTTGGGAAGAGGTATGGGACTCTTCCATATGTCTGGTGTTAATCTAAACAAATGATAAATAGGATTATGAATTAATTATTATTTATGAAAATATTAAGATAGATGAATGGTTTATTCATGCTTGGTGATTACTTGAAATATGTTATACATTTTACAAATGTGTGATGCATGATTGCACCTAAATTTGATAAGCATGGCTTACTTGTATTGTATTTGGCATACTTAGCATCCGAGTTGTCATGATACCTTCACTATCATCTCTTCCAATTGTGAATAACTCTAGAAATTTTAGAGAAGAATCAGACAACACATTTTGAATATTATTGCAATATTCATCATGTATAAGTTTGTATTGAGATAGTTCCAATGTAATTATGAAGGGCTGAAATAGTTTATGATTGATAATGTTTAATATATTTGATTACAAGATTTGTAAATTAGAGACAAAGTTTTCATATTATTCACCCCTAATAGATGTTAGGTAATATTTGTTTTGGAATATAATAAATTAATGGAATTACTTTAGATATTATGCATTGTCAAATGTATGGAATTGAGATTTGTGTTTCTCTAGTAGATTAGATAGATGTATTTAAATTCTCTCTCATGGAATATAATAGTGTAGAAGTAAATTCATGGATAACCTCCACAATAATATGAGGCTAAACAATATCTACACCATCCACCTAAGATAGCTAGAAGAAAACCAAACACACAATACAATCAGATAAGATAAATAATCACTAAAACCATCACATCTAGTGTCTAGTATCCCATTAATTAATTAAACTATAACTTCATGCCACATTTATAAGGGTAAAGTTGTCATGTGAAAACTTAACACTAGATCTCTATTGATAATCAATCCCAAATTATTATATAAATTATGATGAAATTTCAAAGTATTAAATATATGCTAATGAAATATCCATTCTCTTCAACGATTAAAACCATGTGCTATAATATTTACAACCACAACCTCAACAGTTAAAATCATGTGTAAACTTATAATATTTACAATAGCAATGCTTAAAACCATGTGTAAATTTAAACCTTGTTCAAATTTATAAAGGGTGAAATACAAACACAAACCATACTCCGATATTTACAAACCATTAAATATTTATGGTATTAAATAAAATTTCATTAAAAATGTTAATATTTAAATAAATATATAAAATATAGGGACTTCCATGGGCCCATCAATTACTGTATAATTTATTGAGGTTTAAATTTTAGAGTAGTGTCCCATTAAGTAGTTAATCGATAACTTCATGCCATACTTATAAGGGTAAATATGTTGAGATTTAAACAAATATATAAAATATAGGGGCTTCCATGGGTCCATCAATTACTGTATAGTTTATTGAGGTTTAAATTTTAGAGTCTAGTGATGGAGGACCGGGAAATACACACACAAAAACACACGCAATCTCACTCCCGCAAATCTAGAAAATCTCATCTATTAAATCTGATTATGCATATACACTGTATTAAATCTGGAAAAATACATTAAAAACAGCCTGCAGGCTTTATAGTGGCTAGCCCGTGGCTTAACTCTACACTTCTACTCTCTGCGTGCATTCTCCGATCCACCACCCTACTAAAACATAAAACTGGGTTTTTATAGAGGCCCCGACCCTCTGAAACACCTGTCACACATTAATCGGGACACCAACCCAATTTAATACAAATCCTAGGTTTTTATAGAGGCCCCGACCCTCTGGAACTTCAACACAAAAATCAAGACACCAACCCGATTTAAAATCCCCACTCTGCATGGCCTTGTCATCGTCGCTCCCTGTCAGATTCTCTATGTGACCATCCTTTTTGTTCCCCATGCTTTTTGGTTCTTGTCCGCCTTGACTGCTCTCTGGGTGCCACGTGTCATTCTAGAATGATCCTCGAAAATACCGCCTATCGTGGCTTTCCCGCCATCTCTTTCTCTTTCTCCGTCTTCTTCTCTCTCCACCACGATATCGTGACGTTTCTGCTCCTCTACGTTCTTTTCTCATTTTGGTCGTGATGTCGCGATATCGTGACCAATTTTGCCGAATGCCCATTGACTCTAAAAATGTCGCGATATCGCGATGTCGTGACATCGCGACCGTTCCGCTGCTGAACCCCCAACTCTGTTTTACATCACGACATCGCGACGTCGTGATATCGTGATGTTGCGATATCGCGACCACTCCACCTCGTAGCAACTTGCTTCATTTTTTGTTGCGATATCGCGATGTCGTGAAATCATGACATCACGATTTCGCTGCAACTTTCCACCTTCACTTCCGCCTCATTGAGACATCATGATTTCACGATGTCACAAAATAACGACGTCACAATTTCGTTGCAACTTTCCACTTTTGCTTTCGCCTCGCTGAGACGTCACGATTTTGCGATGTTGCGAAATCATGACGTCATGATTTTGCTACAACTTTCCACTTTTGCTTTCGCCTCATCTAGACGTCATGATTTCATGACGTCACGAAATCGTGACATCACGATTTCGCTACCATTCTCTGCCTTCACCTCCGCTTCTGACTTTACGTCGTGATTTCGTGACGATCATGATTTTGCGACGGTCACGATTTCACGACATGTCGTAAAATTATGGCCCTTTCTGCTACACTTTCTCTCTCCTGTTGACTGTCACGATTTCGCATCATAGCAAAATTATGACAGTTTCTGCTATGAACTTCCTCCTTGCCTTCTACTTCTTCTTCTTGAGCCGACTCTTTTGAAGTGGCTTTCCCGCAATTGGATGCCTCTGCAGGTGCTGCTGGATGCTCCTACATCAGACACCCGGGGTTAGTGGAGAAGTGATCTTCACTTTTGCATGGTCTGGTTGCTACCTCCTACAACACCTCCAGACATTCCTCTGCATCTGCAGTCTATTCCAATTCTGTTATCTGGCCAGATAAACTTCTATCTTCTACCGGATAGATTTTACTGCTGCATACTTCTTCTGCAGCCTGCTTCAACTCCTCCTCTTTCCCAAAAAAATTTTTGCCTTCTTCCGGCAGACCTTGTCACTACTGCACTCTTCTGCAGCCTGCACCTTCAGCTTTCGATGCACTCCCGCATCTCTCTTTCTCTGTCTTTCTTCTCGCCTTTTACGCTTCTCCTCTTGCTCCCACAATTTTATGCTGAGCCATTCCTCTTGCAGGGCTTTAAATTGCCGCTGCAATGCCAAGAATTCTTCCTTCGGCACCATATCTTCCTTATTGACACGGCTTCTTCGGGAATGCATCTTTCCTTGCTTTTCTTACAAAGCTTGACCGATCCGGTGTAGCTGCCTCACAGTCGATGATCTGCTAACACGCTCCAGGATCTTAACTCTCTCTCTCTCTCTCAGAACCCTACCACAGATCCTGGCGCAAACTACCTCATGGCCGATGATCTATTTATGCACTCAGAATCTCTGGCTCTGATACCACTGAATGGAGGACCAAGAAATACACACACAAAAACACATGCAATCTAACTCCTGCAAATCTAGAAAATCTCATCTATTAAATCTGATTATGCATATACACTGTATTAAATCTAGAAAAATACATTAAAAACAGCCCACAGGCTTTACAGTGGCTAGCCCGTGGCTTAGCTCTACACTTCTACTCTCTGCGTGCATTCTCCGATCCACCACCCTACTAAAATATAAAAATTGGGTTTTTATAGAGGCCCCAACCCTCTGAAACACCTGTCACACATTAATCGGGACACCAACCCGATTTAATACAAAGCCTGGGTTTTTATAGAGGCCCCGACCCTCTGGAACTTCAACACAAAAATTAGGACACCAACCCGATTTAAAATCCCCTCAGCATGGCCCTGTCATCGCCGCTCCCTGTCAGATTCTCTGCGCGACCATCCTTTTTGTTCCTCGTGCTTTTTGTTTCTTGTCCGCCTTGACTGCTCTCTGGGTGCCATGTGTCATTCTAGAATGATCCCCAAAAATACCGCCTGTCGCGGCTTTCCCGCCATCTCTTTCTCTTTCTCCATATTCTTCTCTCTCCGTCGTGATATTGCGACATGTCGCGATATCGTGACGTTTCTGCTCCTCTGCGTTCTTTTCTCATTTTGGTCACGATATCGTGACATGTCACGATATTGCGACCAATTCTGCCGAATTCCCATTGACTTTGAAAATGTTACGATATCGCGACGTCGCGATATCGCAACGACGTGACATCACGACCGTTTCGCTGTCGAACCCCCAGCTCCATTTTATGTCGTGACATCACAACGTCGCGATATCATGACCATTCCACCTCATAACCACCTGCTTCATTTTTCTTCGTGATATCACGACGTCGTGAAATCGCGACGTCATGATTTCGTTGCAACTTTCCACCTCCGCTTCTGCCTCACTGAGACGTCACGATTTTGCGACGTCGTGAAATCGCGACGTCATGATTTTGTTGCAACTTTCCACTTCTACTTTCACCTCGCTGAGACGTCATGATTTCACGACATCACGAAATCACGACGTCACAATTTTGCTGCAACTTTCCACTTTTGCTTTTGCCTCGTGTGGACGTCGCGATTTCGCGATGTCGCAATTTCGCGACGTCACAATTTCACTACCATTCTCTGCCTTCACCTTCGCTTCCGACTTTACGTCATGATTTCGTGACGGTCATGATTTCATGACATGTCATGAAATCGTGGCCCTTTCTGCTACACTTTCTCTCTCCTGCCGACTGTCACGATTTCGCGACATAGTGAAATCACGATAGTTTCCACTGTGAACTTCCTCCTTGCCTTCTGCTTCTTCTTCTTGAGCGGACTCTTCTGAAGTGGCTTTCCCGCAACTGGATGCCTCTGTAGGTGCTGTTGGATGCTCCTGCATCATCTAGTGTCCCATTAATTAATTAACCTATAACTTCATACCATAAAGGGAAAAATTTTCATGTGAAATATTAACGCTAGATCTCTATTGATAATCAATACCAAAATATTATATAAATGATGATGAAATTTCAATGTATTAAATAAATGTTGATGAAATATCCATTCTCTTCCTACCCATAAATATATTTCGTGACTGTCTTTATATTTTGTTTTTGGAATCAAGCATTTCCTAAGACCTAGAGGTTTTGCAGAGGTAAGTATTTGAATTCCATGCCTCCTAATGATTTTTTTTAATTATATTGTTTTAATGGACGAGAATCCATATTGTGCTTTCACATATATATGATGGTGCTTTTGCATCCATATAATACTTTTTGAACCATACATGTTTGATAGAATTGATTCCGCTTAAAAAGGGATAACTTTAGTCTTTATTTTTTATTGTCCGGTTTTTGTTGCTCTATTGCTAACATCAACTATCTTAGAAATCAAGTGGAAAATAAGTTGGATAGTGTGTTACAAGATGCTAAAATTTAGTAGCTTCTATGATGATGTTTACCTCTTTAAAATATGATCCAAAAAAATATCAAGTTCCTTAACCATGGTTTGCATTCTTTCTTTAGAAAAAAATAATGGATGCTAGATTCATTCTTCTATTTTTGTTGATACACACCATCTAGGTATTTGGCTAGGTAGATATTCTTCTTGCAAGAATGCTTTGTTCCTTATTATATCATGATAAAAAATATTTTGACCTTGAGTTTTAAGTAGCCAATTTTTTTGATCCTAGCCCATTTTTATGTCGATGTTTTTCAGTGCTTATAGTGTTTTCAACACTAAAAAATTTCTAGCCTCCAAAATATAATTAGTTGTTTATTTTTGTCCAAGATTGTGGTAAGATACTAGATTCAAAATTATGGGACTAACAAGCTAGCTTGTACAGAAATCTGTCTACTTTACAAGATTTTTTACCAATGTTGCTACATATATAGGTGATTTATTAATCCATAAATCCCAAGGTAAGCCCTTGAATTTCATGCCTCATAAAGAAGTTTTTAAAAATTATATTGATTGTATGGATGAGAAACCATATTGTGCTTTCACATATATACGATATTTTTATGATTATATGGTGCTTTTGCATCCATACAATACTTTTGGAACCATGTGATACTTTCATGTCCATATGATATTTCTTATAGGTATATTTGATAATTTGCATAACTTGGTATTTTGATGCCCCAAATGAGCTTAAAACTTAGTCCATTTATGCTAATTATTGTTGGCATTAAGGTAGGTACCCATCAATTATTTCATAAATTATAATGATCATATTTAGTTAGAGTTGATTTTGATAATCCTATTAGATATTTGCCCAATAAATTGACATGGTGAGCCAAGGCATTGCTATATAAGTTTCCTAGTATTATAGAAAATATACGGACTTTCATGGGCCCATAAATTATCGTATAGTTGGTTGAGGTTTAAATTTTAGTGTCTAGTGTCCCATTAAGTAGTTAAAAGAAAACTTTATTCTAATTATATACATCAATAATTTTATAAATTATAATTATCATATTCAAGTTAATATGAGAGGGAAGAGGGACGTTTTTTGTAGGACTGCTCAAACTCTCGAACTTGTTTTGACCATATCTCACTCATCCAAACTCAAATTGAGCTAAAAATTTTAGGGTAGATACCTGGAGAAACCTATAATGTCTCCACAAATTTTTAGATCATTTGGAGCAACACAGACCCTAACACATTCCATATGTGTGAATGAGATTTTTGGCAAGTGGTTGTACAAGGGTTTCATTTGGGTTGAGTGCTAGTGGCTACAAAGATTGGTTTTTAGGGCCTTCGGGCCCTAGAAGCCAATATTTTTATGGTGTATGCTCAATATTTTAGTAGGATATTTTGTAGGGGATCCTGATGGGTTAGAAATTTGTCTTTCAATAGATCATGCTATGAACTTGAGTGACAACGGCTTCCAATTTGCTGCACAAAAGAAAATTTAAAACCATACCTTTCCACGACATCTAGGGAAAGTATTAAAGAGATCACTAAACAAGTTTCAAGTAGTTGATCAAAAAATGGCTCAGATCTCAAGTGAATCGGGTGCTAAGGTGCACCCACAAAATAATTCTACTATGAAAACCCCTATCAAGGGAAATAATTTTGAAGACTTAGCCCCAAAAATTAATTTTAGGGATCCCCTCCATGGTGGAAAACCTTAATCCAATGCTAATATTAATATTAGGGCTTCCCATAAACCTCTAAGAATACTTAATATTAATCCTAGGAAAATGAAGTCAGAATGTCTTAAAGCAGCTAATGGAACTCCTATTGTTAAACTTGATATGGGTAACATTCATATTGGCATTGAATATTTGAAAAAAAGAGGACTAATTTGTCGGTTCATGGGTTTTCATTCGAGCTTATCTGCTTTCAAAGTGTGGGCTGCAAAACTTTGCAAAACTAAAGGTGAGTTACAAATCTCTATTTATCCAAACAATTATTTTTTGTTTTATTTGCTAATAATGAAGATAGAGAGAAAACTTTTTAAGGGGGTCCTTGGTTTTTTGTAAGGGTAGGGCTTTTCATGAAGCCCTGGCATACTAAATTTAAATCCAAAGAAGAGATGCCTTCTATAGATCCCGTGTGGGTTACGTATAGATAAAGGTGGTTAATTACTATCAGTACCATACTGGTAATTCAAAGGTTGCTACATATTGGATCCGTATTGAGGACTAGCCTATTCAAATCCTATAAAGGTAAATACAATATATCCAAGGCATCCTTCATATGAGATCTCTCTCTTGGTCCCGTGAAAAATATTGTTTTGGATGGAACAACATTACTAAGGGTGAGTATTCAGTTTCTCAAGGTTATTTGACCTTATGCCATAATAATCCCAACCAATATTTTGATATATTTTCTCATTTGTCGGCTCAAAAGATTTGGCCTAAGGTGAGGTTCTTTACTTGGCTTTTATTGCATCGTAGGGTGCTTACGGGTGAGCAACTTATGAAGTATGGTTTTCATGGCCCTTTTAGATGTGAAATATGTGAAGAGAATGTAGAGACTCAGCCATATTTTTATTGAGTGTGCTTTAGCATATGAGCTATGGAGGAGGATGGCCAGTTTAATTGACTTACAATGGTCCAATTTGTTTACTTTTGAACATCATTGGAGGAATTGGCCTAATCAATAGGGTTTTGATCATTTTATTAGGCAGTTAGTTTGGATGGGTTCTACCATTCTTCTTTGGAATATATGGAATGAAGGGAAAAACCAAATTTTTAATCAAGATAGGAAGGATATTCACTATATTTGGCAAAATACCATAGCCAACTTAGTTGAATCCATCCATCAAGTCCTTAATCACCCCCAAAAATCCCACCAAAGATGGGATCAAGTGATGCAAATATTGAAAATTAAATATTCTAATGAAAACCATCTTAAAGGGAATGTGAGTATTTGTAATATGGATAGGACAAGAAATTTACAGCCTCCTCCTAAGGATTTTGGAAAAGTCAATACTGATGGAGCCTCTAGAGGGAACCCTGGAAAAGTCAGTGTAGGGGTAATTGATAGACTTTCATATGGATCTCTGGTTTTTACTTTTTCAGAGAATTTGGGTATTCTTTCCAATAACCTTGCTGAGGGGTATGGTATCCTCAGGGGCCTTCAAGAGGCTACTAAGGTTGGATGAGAAAATGTGTTAGTTGAGTCTGACTATCAACTCATGATTAATATTTTGAAGAATCCTTCTAAGAATCATAAGGTTGATTGGAGAATAAAAAGGATTATTGATAAGATTCAATTAATCCAGATGGGATTTTTGAAAGTTGATTACAATCATGTGGTCAGAGATAAAAACAAGAGTGCTGATGCTTTAGCTAATTAACCTTTGGATAAATGTGATCTTACTTGTTATGGCCACCCTCCTAGATGGTGGGCTTCACAAATAAGGGAAGCTCTTATTTCTATCATTTCTTTGGATGGCTCCAGTTCTAAAGGTACCTAGTTTCTTCTTGCTTTATTTTTGCTTCTCTTTTGTTCGTTCAGGTTATTTTAGTTCCCTAGCTCTTTATTTTCTTTCTTTTGTTTTCTCTGTTGATTCTTGCCTTATTAGTCTTCAGATCTAGAAAGGTCTTTGTTATGTTCAATTTTTTTCTTTTTTCTTTTTTTTTTAGTTTTTTAAGGTGTGTGTGTTCTTTTTTTTTGTTTTGTTTTGTGTTCTTTGTGTTGCTTTTTATTGTTCTTGCATTTTTGTTGTTTTATGTTTTTTTTTTAATGTTTTTTGTTATTGTTCTTATGTTTTTGTCGTTCTTGTTCTTGTGTTTTTGTTTGTTTGTGTTATTTCGTGTTTATATGTGTAAGCGTTTTCTATGTTTTATGTTTTTGTTTATTGTCTATTGTTGGTTGTTTTTTATTTTTATTTTTATTTTTATTTTTTTATTTTTAGGGTTTGGTTGTGTTTAATTTTTAGGGTTTGGTTGTGTTTAATCTAGGCATTGTTAGATAATTTTCTTAGTATTATACATTATTAAAGTGATGAAGCTTTACATAATTAATAAATAATCATTGAATTAGATTAATAAAAATAACTCTAAGGTGTTCGAAGAAGGAAATCACATTAAAAAATACACATCGTGTAATTAATGATTTTTATCTTACAAATTTTATTACATAAGTCTCTAATTATATAGTATTGCATTATCTATATAAAATATTTTATTATTTGAAAGAGTTTAGATTGTAACATAGTTTAATTCATGATTGAAAAATATAATATCACAAGTCTATTAAAATATTTGTATTCATCACCACATCTTGAGCCTCAAGGTGCATATCAATATTAAGATTTATATTAATTAAATTTTGTTTTTCTCAGTAACTAAATTTTAGATTTTTTTGAAGAATCAAACTTACCATAATGGTAAGGGCTTTGGACTCAAGCCATAACATGTGATAACATTTGTTTTTATTGTGTTATTAAATTAACATAAACTAGTGGAGGCTAATTATTGATCTAATACATAATGATCAGAATGATAAATTATATTTATCTTTATATAATTATTTTTATCTAATAGTATTAATTATATTTAATGAATCCCCTGAACTATGATCTTCCTACCTTGAATAGAGCTGATAAGGGCCGAGCCTTTGAAAGCCACCATTGGTTCCACAATATGACTTGTTTAAATTTCTATATTCTTTCTAAAGGCAAGACTGATTTTCCCTTTTTCATTTCTAATTACATCCCTTGCACCAACCGATCTAGAAATTTTCTTTTCAATTTAACCACTCCACTTTATGATGAGTCCATTTGGTTTGTTGCCTTCCTAAAGGAACCTTCAGAGCAACTTCCTTAGAGTCACAAGAAATACCCATTGAATCTGCAAGTTTTACCTCCTAGGGATTTTTCTTCTTTTTGAAAAAAAAAATAGTAGTTTCAAAGGTTTTCAATCAAGGCTAAAAATATCTTGTCTTATTTAATCCTATAAAAAACTAGGAGACACTAGTCTTATTTAATAGAATATAAAAGACTTTGCTAGAGAAATAACACTATCTAAATAGATTTCCAGTTCAAGGGAATCTTCGGTATGCTTACGATTTCTAATTCTCTCTACTCAATCAAACTGTCAGTAGTGCCCATGTTCTAAATTAAATTCGAGATGTAATTTAAGATGGTTGAACCCTCAACCTTTACTAGAAATTCTTGTACTTATGTAATTTTATTATGGTGAGTCATCTTGAATCATTCTCCTTGTACTATTAATTGTTAGTATAATGGTTGTATTAACCATCCAATATATTTTTATTTTGAAATTTCTTACCACTTTAATAATTCTTCATCTAGTTGTGGTTAGGTCATGCTTTGATTTTCAGTTCCTGTTATAAATTTTATTGAATCTGGGCCATGGTACCATCATCCCAACTATGGTACATTTTGCTTTTTTACGTGAAATGTTATCCTCTTCAATTTTCCATAGGATTGGTATTGTAAAGTTTACTTCTCTAGGGCTGAATGAATTTTAGGTAAGAAATTTTAATTAGGCTATCGTTTGTACCAAATTCCAACAACTCATGAAGTTATAATTCGAGGAATTGAGATGAGACTACCAGTCTACAAATTCCATTACATCAATTTCAAACCAAACCTAAATAATCATTTCAATTGTGTGCTTCAAAAAGGTGAATGAAAAATTAGATGGAAGAAACCTTTGTGAATAATTATTCCTTTGTCTGTGTTAATACAGCTACCTTAACCGTAATCATTTAGTAACATCAAATTTTGAATAAGAGTGTTGTATGTTGTTTATTTTTCTACTTTCAACAAAGGCTATTTAGTGACTGTGTTCGCCGCAATGATTTAAGAATGAGCTATGTCATCGTAATAATGATATGGTGGAAATGTTAATGATTATTCCATAGTTAATATAGCTTAATAGGAGAATTTAGTTTTCTATTTAGAAAACATATTATAAAATAAGTATACTCATTATGACAGGTTTTCAAAGCATCAAAAAAATCTATCATAATTTATAAATTACTTTAACTGGT
Organism: Wollemia nobilis; assembly: GCA_028583015.1. Classification (NCBI taxonomy): domain Eukaryota; kingdom Viridiplantae; phylum Streptophyta; class Pinopsida; order Araucariales; family Araucariaceae; genus Wollemia; species Wollemia nobilis. The sequence continues at coordinate 251,728 of JAQPPZ010004832.1, forward strand.
TCAAATTTTAACTATCTCATAATATAGATGGTGAAAATTATAAATAATATAAGAGCGGTTTTGTTCCATTTCCTACTTTAAATTTATAAGAATCTTTATCTTCCAATACTGAACGATGTTTTGTATATATGAGAAAAATATATTTGTTAATGTAAGCATGTATATTTAAAGTCTGAATTTAATAGAATCTCCTTTATGTATTGATGTCATATGATTATTCCACATGGAATAGGAGTTTGTTTTATATTGAATACAAGGCTTTTACATACTAAATTTAATTAATTTGGATAATGGATTTTAATGTATTATAAATGGGTTGTGTATTATAGAAATCAAATATTATTGTATGTGCTTGAATAAATATTTTATATCAAATTGATTGTTAGAATAAATGAAATTATATTTTACACTTATCTTATTATAATTTGTAAATGGATATAACCAACTAGAAGAATGGAAAATATTCTAGTGTTAAGAAGGATGGATTGGTGTCCATTCCTTGGGAAGAGGTATCGGAATCTTCCATATGTCTGGTGTTAATCCAAACAAATGATAAATGGTATTATGAATTAATTCTTATTTATAAAAATATTAAGATGGATGAATGGTTTATTCATGCTTGGAGATTACCTGAAATGTGTTCTACATTTGACAAATGTGTGATACTTTATTGCATTTAAATTTGATAAGCATGGCTTGCTTGTATTGTATTTGGTAAATTTTATGTCCGAGTTGTCCTGATCCCTTCATTATCATCTCTTCCAACTGTGAAAAACTCTAGAAAATTCATAGAAGAACTAGACAACACATTTTAAATATTAATGCAATGTTCATCATCTATAAGTTTTTAATGAGATAGTTCCAATGTAATTATGAAAGGCTGAAATAGTTTATGATTTGTAATATTTAATGTATTTGATTACAATATTTATAATATAGAGATAATTTTTTATATTAATCACCCCTAATAAATGATAGGTGATATTTGTTCTGGAATATGAATAAGTAATGGAATTACTTTGGATATTACACATTGTCAAATGTATGGCATTGAGATTTGTGTTGTTGTAGTAGATTAGATAGATGTATTCAAATTATCTCTCATGGAATATAATAGTGTAGAAATAAATTCATGGATAACCTCCACAATAATATGAGGATAAAAAATATCTACACCATCCACCTAAGATATCTAGAAACAAACCAAACACACAATATAATTGGATAAGACAAACAATCACCAAAACTATCATACCTAGTAATAAGTAAATTCTATAAGGATGCTTAAGATATTATCCCAAGTCACATGTAATTTTTCAAGAGTAATAATAATATTAATGACTCCCTCCTTAATACTAGTCTTCATGGATAGTATGGAGAGGAGGGGATGGTTCCCTTGGGTAGAACTCCTAAATTAATGGTATAATCATTGAGATATCCTCATGCAATTTGGTTATGCCATGAAGGACATAGCAATATTATTATCCTCATACCACTTTGTGATGGTATGGAGGAATTATAGGAGATGGTACTCCTATTTATGATTGGCTAAAAATGAATTTAAATGTGAATTTGAATTAATATTTTATGGCCTGGATCACTTATTGATCATTTGGGATATCATTGTCTTAGATCATTATTATAATCTTGACTCATTGAGAAAAAATGTAATTATAGGTACAAAAAACAATTAGTACATGAGTCATAACAATTGGGGTTGTTACAAAAAGCTTCTTGGGACTCATTTTTGAAAGCTTTTATAATGATATTGGATTTTGTTAAATCTTCCTCTCTTAATCCAAATTTTTGAAATAATTGATATGTACACAAATTGAAGGAAGAACCCTTAAGAATTGATATTTTCAGAGGGTTTTCAGAGCTTTTTTAGAGGGTTTTCAGAAATAGCTAGATCTTCCTCTCCCCTACCTTCTAAAGTAACATTCAAGAACTACTATTGCCCCAACATCAAGAAAATTTTCAAAACTCCCGGGAGAGATTCTAATTGGCTTTACACCTTCAAATTTTTTGGAGTCATGAAGATGCCACAGTTGGATGGCAATGTATCCCTAATGAAATGTATAGTTAGCTTCTACAACCATGATGTGTCCCTTGTACATATTAGAGTTGATAACAAGGATATTGTTTTTACTGTGAAATCCTCGAATGTGCAAAAACTAACAAGGCTACCATTTTTTGATGATCTCTTGGTGAACAACAACCAGTATGCCTTATATTCAGATGACAAATCAATGCTAGCATCCAAGTATGTTGTGAATGTAGACCATATGAAAGTTATGCTTTTAAAAATTAATTTTTATTTATCCTTAATTTTGATATATTTTAGTTTCAATTCTATAATAATATTCTCACTATTGTAATTTTTATTTTTTAACGATGTTCTCTCTATTTTTCATTTAATTCTTCTAAGTCGAAAATGGGTTTAAACATTTCCAACATTGTAGAAAAATTTCTTTATGCTAGCATTGAATTTTTCCTAGGAAGGATTATTCTGTAGGGGTGACCTATAGAAATTCTATTTTTGGCATTGTCATTATTGATTCGATGTATTGATGGAGGTAGCTATTATTGGTCCATGCACATTTCCAACCGCCTGAAATAGAACCTTATTAGTGCCAAAAAAATATAATTAATATGCATATATAGTAACATAAAACAACTTTATTCTTTGTCTTTTTAATGAAGCATACTATAATTTTCAAAATACAAATCCTCCAACTACATTGCACCCAATTTTTTTGGCTATTAACATGAATGAGAATGAAATATAGGTAAAATTATTTATTTGAATAATGTATCTTTTGTTTCTTTTCAATAAATCTTGTTGTTTTCTAATTTTATTTGGAAAATAGAGAAGAGTATCTCATTAATCCAGTAAAAGGGATGCTACCTTTAGAATTCAATAAGTGTCTGTCAATTCTGACATGTAGTTGTAATAATCTCCAGGAAATCCTACCACTAAATGTATAAGGTCTCATATTCAACAACATACACATACAACTCCTATTACTTCTGGATATGCATATATTGCAACTTATGTTGAAGAAGTAAAATCCAACTTACAAGGTAACCTTATAATTCATAAGGTAATGTACAACTGTTGTTACTATTTAGTTTGAGAAAATAATTTAACTATTTTTAGAGAAAAGGTAAATGCTTTGACTATCAATGACAATGACTACAAAATTTGAGTCAGGTATGTTTATTTTAAATAAATTTGTTTTAATGGTATTATTTTTAACACTAGATTTAATTTATATTTTTCATGTGAAATTTTGTAGAGGGATCGACTAGATTTAAAAGACTCAAAAAATAGATGCCTCCACTAGTGCATAGTAATAAGTCCATCCACAACAAGTACATCCAGAATGAATTCATCCACAAGAAGTACATCAAACTTCATAGCAGGCACCATCAGTAAGAAACCAATATCACATGCATGGGAAATAGTTCCTCACACCACCACCTTCGAGAACCAACATTCAGGCTAAGACACACACTCATATTATGTCTCAGTATCTTATTTCAATGATGATATTCTCATTTTTAATCCTTGATAATTTAGCAAATATAGAGATCATGTCTCAAATACCCTCTACCACTGTGAATCTTGGTGATGATTTTCTTTATCAGGATATGAATAATTTCTCACTAAAATTAAGTGATGTTCTTTAGGGTCTAGATATAAATGATGTAGTAGAGGAGAATTTTGAAACAAATGCCACTGTAGTTTCTCCTTCTCCCACCAGCAAGCCAATGTCGATCATCTGTTAAGATCCTGCTATAAAATAAACTCAAATAACACACTTTCACACAATTGCTTGGAAATAACTCACATAAACATCACATTAATATAACAAAAATTTGCATAAAGAACAATCTCACAATAGGACTGAATCGCGGGCCTCTTCGAGGGGGCAACCTCCTTCAATACTTCATTAATTTTGCAAAATATGGTTACATTGGTGCCCTTTCGGGTATTTAAGGAGTTTCCTTCCAAGGTTGGCTTACATGCAAAATGCCACCTGGATTACATGCATAATGCCACCCGAATTACATGCATAGTTCCACTTTGAATTACATGCACAATGCCACTCGAATTACATGCACAAGGCCACTCGAATTACATGCATAATGCCACATGAATTACATGCACAATGCCACCTATCTACCATGTGTTACATAAAAAGGGTGTCATTTGTCATGGGCACTACCTAAGCTAAAACTTAGAACATTACAAAATATTAATCATGGGTACTACCCACATTCACTAGGAATTATTACATCATGGAAGTTATTACATTAAGGGTTAGGATGAGATCCTAACATGCCCTTCTCCTTGAAGAAGCTTTGTCCTCAAAGCTGAAAATGAGGAAACTGTTGTTGAAGTTGATGGAGAGACTCCCATGTAGCATCCTCAGGTTGAATTCCATGCCACTGAACCAGGACCTCTGTGATGGTACGATTGCGAGTTTGACGATACAGCAGCTGCTTTGGTGCAAGTAAGATGGAGCCTTCTTCATCCAATTCGGGAAGTGTTGATGGAACTTGTACCTTGGAGCTGCCCGAAATGTAGGAGGGAGGCGTGAGTGGAGGGTGCCCGTAAACTGCCTCTGGTGGCGGTATGATAGGAAGTTTTGTACCACCATTCGGCCAAAGAAAGCCATTTTTCCCAATGAGTAGGATGATTGAAGGCAAGCAGCGAAGGTAGGTTTCCAAGCAGTTATTAACAACCTCTGTTTGACCATCCATTTGCGGATGGTAGGCTAAACTCATTGTGAGCTGAGTCCCCTGCAACTTAAACAACTCTTGCCAAAAATTGCTAGTAAGGCTGGGATCATGATCAGATACAATGGAGGTTGGCATGCCATGAAGGCGAAATATGGAGTCAAGAAAATTTTGGGCAATAGTGAATGTTGTGTAAGGATGGGTTAGGGCACAAAAGTGAGCATACTTTGAAAGGCGGTCCACTACCAAAAAAATAATAGACTTGTCTCTAGATTTAGGTAGCCCTTCTATGAAATCCATAGAGATGTCAGTCCACACCTGATCCGGTATCGGCAAGTGGGGAAGAGTGCCCGAAGAGTGCACTGTTTCTATTTTCATCCTTTGACCTGTGTCACAGTATGTCATAAAAGAGCGAATGTCCTATTTCCTACCTTTCCAAAATAAGGTGCGCTTGAGTCGCTCATAAGGTGGTCTGATATTGGGAGGTGTACTATCCGACAATAATGGAATGGCATGGTCGTGAGAGCGATGCAGTGGTAGTGTGATGGGTTCTGAAAATATGGCCTCATGTTTGTGGAGAATCTATTGCATGTCTTGTGGGATTTCACCCATTGGAGATGTGGATGGCTGGATGGAGAATAGTTGTGCAATGACCCCACGTGATGATTTCTTTAGCAATTTCTCCATGCCGTTTGAACTGATAATTTGAGGTGTTCCTGTTGGGGAGCCCTTGATGATGTGTGTTTGTCCATTCTGGAAGAACTGCATCCAAAGTTTAGCAAAGTTCCAACTGATAGTGCCCAACGTACTCAACCATTGGCATCCCAAAACAATATCACATCCACCCAAATGGAGGGCAAACATGTCCTGCTTGAGTTCATAGTCCCCTATATTGATTTTAACATTGTGACACTTTCCTTGACAAGATAAGGTTCCCCCATTGGCTACCATGACCTCAAAGGAACTACAATTGTGGATATAGCAATTTGCCCATTGAGCAACTCTAGGGTCAATGAAGTTGTGCATGCTTCCCGAATCCAAAAGGATGGAAAGACGTTGGCCCTTGAAACATCCTGTAACCTTCATGGTTTGAGGAGTAGTAATGCCTGCAAGGGCATGGATTGTAATTGATGTCTCAGGTTCCTGTTTCCCTTCTTCTTGTGGAGGAGGTGTTTTTGGAGGGTCCTCATCCTCATCACTCTCGTCAGCGGTATCAGGTTCTCCAACATCTATCAAGAACAATTTTTTGTGTGCACACTTATGCCCCTTGAAAAACTTTTCATCATAATTGTAGCATAATCCTTGGGCACGACGTGCATCCATCTCTTTGGTGGTGAGGCGCTTGGGTGCAACAGGTTTATTATCATCTAGGTGTTGGGCTCTAGGGGGAAATTAAGGTCTATTTTGAAGAAACTTTGATGGGCATCTTTGGGCAGAGTGTTTAGATTCGGCCAGACGAGCCAAACTGATAGCTTCCATCATAGTTCGTGGTTTCAATAATTTTACTTTTGCTTGGAGTTCCATCTTCAACCCACTGATATAACAACTCTGGAAGAACCCTTCACTCAATCCTCTTGTCCTATTGGCCAATTTTTCAAATTGAGCTTGGTACTCTCGGACTGACCCTATTTGTTGTAGTTTGGTTATGGCTCCTGTAAAGTCCTCAAACTCACTAGGACCAAATCGAGTGAGTGGTTGGGATTCAAAATCCTCCCAAGAGAGATTTGGGTAGGTAATACGCAACCATTGAAACCAGTGTAGAGCCTCAGATTCCAAGTTAAAGGAAGCCATCTGGACTCGATGAAATATGGGTATATTATGAAGTCGAAAGAATTGGTCAACTCGACATAGCCACCCATCAACATCCTTCCCACTGAATTTGGGAAAGTCCAATTTGGGCATTCTAAAGGGTGGATCATGGTCACGATTCCTTATAGAAATCTCAGCTTGGTATTTCGATTTGGGTGGTTCTCTTCTCAGTTTGCTGTCTACTTCTGTCAATGCTTCTTCCAAGCGATTGCTAGTGGCCTCATGCTCTAGGCGAAGACCTTGGACTTCTTCCCTTATGGAGTGAAAAGCCGAGTTCAAGTTATCAATGGATTTTTTTAGGGACTCCAAGTTTTCTAGTTCTTTCTGGTGTCCACGGGTACGCTGGGCCATTTTTTGACCTTTTGTGACCAGTTACTAAAAATAGAATTGAATTTTTAGGACTTACGATTTTTAGTAAGTGCCCAAAAAAGTGCTTGGGTGCTATATATCAAAAATGATCAGCAGAAGGATGTGGTCACAATGAGCTATATATATCAACACTACTTTTTGGCACCCCAGACTCTATTTTTTATTTTTATTTATATCTCCTATTTTTCTAAGTCTAACGGTGTTTACAGATTATGATTCTGAGCTACTGAGCAAAAGTTGGCTATTGGAGCACTATCTATAACTGGCCGTGTTTCACACTCAATATTCTTTGTATTTTGTAGGTGACTGATATGACAGTTCTGTTCTGACCCTGAAGACTATGAATTTTGCCCTAACTGTGCTGACCTAACTGACCTGACTGTGACTGCCACTGTAAATTTTACTGTTATTCTCCAGACTTTCAACTTAAGTGTCACCCTCATGGCTTATCCCGAATGCATGTCCCTTCTGTTATTTTTTTAGTAGAGGACTCCTTTCTCATATGCTCACTTTTGAAATGCAGGTTTACTAACATGGATGTTTGGATTTTTATTTTTATTTTTACATTTTTTACAAGTTGAAGTTTTAACAGAACCATGGAATGCTAAGTATAGGAGTATGTACCACCCATAGGCCCTCTAATATACCGACAGTGATGAACAATAGTGCTCGGACCAATATTTTAGGCCACTACTCAAGGAGGATTCCACACATACCCTTGAGCACACTACCTGCCTCTCTGAAAATATGGGAGGGTAATCGTACAGGATGTTGTGTCCCGTAGACTATGAGTAATACAAGGTCGAAGAGCTTCCTAATGGCTAAAATTTTGTTTAATCCTAGATGGTCTCCCGATATACCCGAAGATACGTGGGAGCTTAAGTCCGTGCGCGAGTTCTGTCTGAGGCCTGGGTATTGGAGCCTGATCGCCCCTCACTTCACTAGACGCTTTATGGGCTATCTAGCTTAGCCAATAACGACAGATCCTTCGTGATATTTTAAAACCCCCGGTACAAGGTTTCTACCTACTCAACTAATAATATATATTTTTTGTTTTTGGTCTGGAAAAAAAAAACACTGTATTTTTTTGGATTTTTTTAATAAGGAAAAATAGAATGGAAAAAACACACGGAATTTATACCTAACAGGCGGATTGGATGGCAAGAATCATTGCAGTTGCAGCAGAACTTGGCCCTGGAAAGTGCTCTGATACCACTTGTTAAGATCCTGCTATAAAATAAACTCAAATAACACACTTTCACACAATTGCTTGGAAATAAATCACATAAACATCACATTAATATAACAAAAATTTGCATAAAGAACAATCTCACAATAGGATTGAATCGCAGGCCTCTTCGAGGGGGCAACCTCCTTCAATACTTCATTAATTTTGCAAAAGATGGTTACATTGGTGCCCTTTCGGGTATTTAAGGAGTTTCCTTCCAAGGTTGGCTTACATGCAAAATGCCACCTGGATTACATGCATAATGCCACACGAATTACATGCATAGTGCCACTTTGAATTACATGCACAATGCCACTCGAATTACATGCACAAGGCCACTCGAATTACATGCATAATGCCACACAAATTACATGCACAATGCCACCTATCTACCATGTGTTACATAAAAAGGGTGTCATTTGTCATGGGCACTACCTAAGCTAAAACTTAGAACATTACAAAATATTAATCATGGGTACTACCCATGTTCACTAGGAATTATTACATCATGGAAGTTATTACATTAAGGGTTAGGATGAGATCCTAACATCATCATTCAAAGAATGATGATAAAGTTAATTTTTCAAAAATGATTTTATTAGCCAACATATGTAAGGCTACAATTATGAATAATATTATTGTATATACTTATACATTAAGAGAATGGGAAGATTGGGCCAAGGTTTTTATCAAAGCAATAAACAACCAATACAATAATTTTACACATATAAAGAAGTTGTTTTCAAAGGTGGAAAATGAGCCATGAAAGCTTGATGTTTTGTTACGTAAAGCTAAATCTAGTACGATGTAGGTCAAGTTCAAATATAGTTATGAAGATCTGGCAATTATGTTGGATCAATAAAAAACCTCAATGCCAAGGCCTAGACATATTTCAATGAATGGGCACTAGATATGAAAAAAGTAGTAGTTGTAGAAACTACAAGACTTACCGCTCATGTAAGTTTAACCTAATTGAAAATCATTTTTTTAGTTTATTTTATCTTTATATCTTCTATTTTGTATTATATTTATCAATACTTAAAGCAACAAGTCAATGTCATGAAAATATTGATTAAGACTACAAAAATTAGTGTGATGAATGCTATTGAAGTGAAGAAAATATTGCAACATATTGTTAGAGAAAACAATTGGCTAACAAAGTTTATCAAAGATAAGAGCCTGGATATGGAGGTTGTATTAAAATAAAATAAGAAAGAAATAAATGCACCATTTAGAGAATATCTAGAGAAGGAAGAAGGTTTATTGTTATCAGGGATAAACAGTACAGCTGAAACTTTGGTAAGGGCTGGTGCATTAGAAGTAAAGAATATTGAGGTAGATGAAACTAGAACTTCAAGCATCGTGCAAAAATATAAGTAGAATTGTTGTTCTTTATTTGAGGAGAAACCAAAAAATACATGTTGCATATTTTTTTAAAATTTTCAAAGAATGGTATATTTTTTAAATCAATGAAAGAGACAATTTCCATAAATTTTGTATTATATTTATGATATTTTGTTTTCAATATTATGATATTTTTATTAGTTGTGTGGATGCAATAAATAATGAAATTGTTGGTATAATATTGTCATATTTGATGAAGTTGTATTGTGTAAATTATTACTATGTGTAGACACCTAAAATACATCATTTCGAGGGTGACTACTCATATGGGCACCTTTACAGACCATGTGAAAGACCTTTGGACAAATCCAAGGTATAGTAGTGGTTTTTACCACTCAATTGGGCATCTTTGCCTAGTCAGTTCTAGTCGTGGCTGACACCCGTGGTTAGAAGTGTTGACCGCGACTGACACCTGTGGTCCCCAATCTGCCAATTGGGGATCATAGCAAACATCTACGGTTAGAAAAATCCTACATGCTAACCACATCTGAAACCTACGGTTAGCACTATAACAAACTCGAGTGACTAGATCTGAGTCAAATCAGTTGCAACAGTCAAATTGCAATGGTTTTCAATGTAGTTTGGGTTGGGAAGCATCCAGAAGCTTCCTCCCAACTACCAATTCTTGTTGTTGGATTATCCATGAAGCTAGATAAAATATTTTGGGAGTCTAATTAAGAGCCCATTTTCAAAGAGCAACCATATTGAAGAATAGCTCAATTGCACATAGCGGAGCCCTGTCGGATTGGAGAGCAATTTCACATCCCCTTGAGGAGTAACAAAGTGTTGTCCAATTTATCAATGACAACTGTGCATGCAAAAATGGAGATATCAAGAGATTGAGGAGCATGCTTGACAATTGACATACCTCCATTGCTAATTCCATTGAATTCAACTACCAATCTATTCCAAAAAAAATAGGCGACCCTTGACCATCAATTTCTTGTAGGATTTAAGAGTTTCTTGCCCTGGTTTCGATAGAAAGGATACTTTCATCTTAACCATGGCTTTCAACCATGGTTAACAGTGCCAATCGCACCTCAGACCTATGGCTAGGATTTTATGCTCTACTTTTGTAGACACCAAAATAGCACCAATCCGATTATGTGACTATAAGCACTGATCGCATTGACACACACAGCCCCAAGGGCAGCCCCCAGAGGTTAAACAATGGTCCTAACCACTCTCATAGTAGTTTTGGAAGGTTAGAGATCAATTTGGCACCTCCAGGCACTTTTCTCAATATTCGTTCCACCCTAGAACGAATTCAAACTGGGATTCGCTTCACCTAGGGATGAATTCTAGATTCGCTCCAGGGTGGGGTGAATTGTAGGTTTGATGGGCAAAAAGTCAAATCTTGACAAATGGTAGCTCAGATCCTCCACTTAATGCTTCCTTCATCGCATGGGAGTATGGGTGACCGTTTTCAAGCATTAGAGGTAGTTACAAGGGAAGTCATGAAGCCCCTAATCAGGTAGGAATCTTCCCTCCCCTGGAGAGGCATGATTGCCAAGTGGTGCCTCTGCATGCTCATCCAAAGAGACTGCCAGGTCTATAAAATGGTGTCTTCTCACCCAAAGATATACAGAGAAGGAGCATTTTGGAGCAACGAAGTTCTATCATTTTATTTTCACACCCACACCCTTCTGAATTGTGTCTTTCACATCCTTGATATCTTTTGGAGAAGAGGTCATAGGGTGGTTACTGGAAGGATGAATCTTGAGCCCAAAACCTGACATTTGGCCACAATATCCCACCAAATTTTCTTAAAATACACCACAAGAGGTTTTGGACCCATCCCAAGTGGATTAGTGCTGAAATCAGGCCTCAAATGATGGGCAGCCTGCCCCATGGGCGCCCCCTCCCACACTGCTAGAGTCCTAATCACCCCCCTTCGGAGCGATGGGAATTCTATGGAAAATTTTATTTCTTTCATTTTTGCATTCAATTCTATTATGCTTAGATAGGTTGTCATTTAAATTTCATCTCATTTTGAACAATTTTGATCATGTTTTATCTTTGCTCGCTTCTACTAATCTACAGGTAGCATCATCAAATTCATATTGATGGATGTCAAATCGGGAAAATATGACCATATGGGTCTTCCTAAAATACCCCCAATCAGCTAACCCCAAGTTTGTAGGTCTTTTGGAGATTCCTAGGTAGGACATTTGGGACAATACCTTTTCAGTGTTTTGTTGCAGGTGAATTCGTCCCGCCCCGAAGCAAATTCAAATCGGCGAGGAATTTCCCGACTGTTCCATTTGCAGTATTTTGTTTGGAATGTCTTGATGCCCCTGTCAAATTTTTAGAGCATTTAGATTCATTTTAGTCATAGTTTAATTCATTTGTCTCATTCACTTATCATAGGCTTGGGAATTGCATGCTTTGTTTTATCTGTAGGTGCTACTGACTGCTTCTTGTTCCTTTGAACATAGGGTCTGGACATCGGAGGAGCAGCAAGGAGTCAAGACTCATCAACACAAGCGGTGACGATGTTTGGTCTGCCCATTTTTACATGTGGGCACACGGAAGAAGGAAGGGCATCAATGGATGTGACAAGAACACATACTTAAACGCTCCTAGCCCTTGGAAGGGTAGGATGTGAATTGTAACCGAGTTCTGAAACATATCAATAAAAAGGGTTTTTTTCTTTATTTGCATTTGTTTCATTTCGATTCACTCATGCTTTCCATATTTTCATGCACTTTCAAATCCCTAGGATTTAGCGTTAAGTTTGGTTCGGTTTGCATTGCATCTTCGCTTTCCTTTTTGCTTCCGTATCCTTGTGCTTTCAACTTCCTCCATTTTTGTAGTATATTTCCATTTTTAGTGATTCAAATAGTTTAATCTAGCATAGATCTACATTTTAGCAGATATTTAACCTGTTAATTTAGGAATTAGAGGTAGATTTGCTTCGCCTTTCCTTGCATTTGTTAATATAGATTAGTTTCATGCAATTCAAGTTTTGTAATGGTTAATTCAGATGTTTCTTAGCTAGATTAATACTTCTTTACATGTTATATTACAATTTCCTCATTTCTTGCATAGATTGATAGTTTTACATGCTTTCTTGATTTCATGCCATTATTTATGCAAGATTCCTTTCAAAGCTTCATCAAGAGAGGACTCCTTTGTTACTAATTGATTCTTATTATTTCTTGATCGCAGGGAACAAATTCAAAGGAGACAAAGCATACAATTCCTTCCTCAACGCGAAGAAGAGGGTCATCGACACCCTAGAGCAGTTTGTGTCACCCTAAAAGGCACTTGGAAATCACACCTACCCTTAAGAGGGAAACAATTACACACTCCTATTGTAATATTGTATCAATATGATTATCCCTAAGAGGGATGCACTTGTAATTTGATTTTGACTTTTGAATATAATGGAATAAAGCAGGTTTTATTGATTCATCTATTGTCAATTTCTTGTTCTTGTACCCATGTTGTGCTTTTATCAATTATTACAATAGGAACGCCTTAGGTGTGAGCATTTTTTGTGGTTATACTATGTTGTTTTATGAAAATATGGTGAATGAAACCAATAAATCGTTGGTGTAACATTACCATGTTATTAGATGTAATATTGTATTAGTTTTTTGATATTTTGTTTTCAATATTGTGATGTTTTGACTAGTTGTGTGGGTGCATTAAATAATGAAATTATTGGTATAATATTGCCATATTTTATGAAGTTTCATTGTGTGAATTATTGCTATGTTGCTATGTGAATAGATGGTGAATGAAACCAATAAAATCGTTAGTATAACACTGCCATATTAGTAGACATAATTTTAAATTATATGGATGCAATAAAATATTCTTTTTTTTTAATGAAATAATTTGAAATGACTAAAATGCAACACAAATATTTGGTTTGCCATAAAATATAAAATCAAAATACATGTGAAAAACAATAGTATCTATCATCAATATTCTATTTAAAATTGATAGCAACATAGATATTTAGTTTTCCATACATGGTTTATAATAAATATTCTTTTGAAAATTCATAACATAATATGTGAAATTAAAAGACATGTGAAAATCAATAATATATGTAATAAATATTCTATTTAAAAATTATAGTAGATCTATAATCAATATTCTATAGAAAACTTATAGTATAATATGTGAAATAAAAATACATGTGAAAATTAATAATATATGTAATCAATATTCTGTTGAAAACTGATAGCATACTATGTGAAATCAAAATACATGTGAAAATCAATAATATATGTAATCAATATTTTGTTTAAAACTGATAGAAAATCTGTAATCAATATTTTATTAAAAATTGATATCATTATATGTGAATTTAAAATAAAAATATCATGTTCTAAAATACATGTCTCAAAATATAATCAAATCTCAATATTCTGTTGAAAACTATTAGCATAATATGTGAAATCAAATCAAATGAAAACATAAAATCTTAATATTATGTTGAAAACTGATAACATAAGATATGAAATCAAATCAAATGAAATCATATTTGCATCATAAAGCTAGAATCTAGAACAAACTCTTTTCATGTTGTACAAAATATTTTGCACTCATACAAAAAAAATCTATGATCATAGCCTAATTAGTGTTACCATTATCCTCATCATCTTGAGTATTCGTGACACCTCTTCTATCAGCCAAAGATTTCTAATATGATAAATATATTTTATAAGGAAACTTCTCTAACTCATAGGTCGACACATATACTCTCAAACAATTTTCCAGATTTTTGTCCAACCTAATTTGAACTTTATATTTTACATAAGATAATGCTCTAAATACCCCTTCATTTTCCATAGATCCTAAAATCATCATTTGACATAATTCATATAAACCAAAATATTCACTCATATTTTGTTGTAAGATACTACTAGGATGTAATTGTTTCCACAGACATGAAATAGAACCTGTTTCATGATGGTTAGTGAGTTGTGAAACTTGAGTAGATATTGTTGTTCTAAATTGGTTTGATTGCTTTTTCAAAAGAACTTTGTTGAGAAAGCCATTGATTTCAATACCATTGATTACCACAAATTTAGTGAAATGGCTAGCAAGAGTGCCCATGTATTTGAGAAAAAAACCGTTTGAAAATTGGTATTTATTACAAGGATCCCAAAACATCAGGTTAACCACACCCATTGCCTCAAGCAATTCATCTCTTTGAAAACAGTATTTGATTTCTTTTGTCAATGATTTTGCTATTTGTTTTAGTTTAATTTTTGTATCATTTACAACTACATAAAATCTATTGTATCTTATAGGTATTTTTTCAACATCATTTGTAGCTATATCCATTTGTTGACCAAAATAATATAAAGGAATTTCCTTTCTGTGGATATTAATATATAGATGATCATTTATATTGAACTTCAAAAAGTTTTGAGGATCATTCACATATGTCAATAATATCCAAATCTCAAAAGTAGGATCCATAAAACTTTGAACAGATGCGTACATTGTATCAATATGTATGCAAATGTTTTCCTCACCTTGATGAAATCCACAATATAAATCAATATTTCTTGTGCAATTTTGATCAAAGTATTCATTTCTTCCAACATTGGAAGAATACCACACAATATGAGAAGTGTTTCAAATTCACTCATTCAAATTAGCAAATCTTTAACTTTATCAATTACCCTATGATTTGCATACATAAACCCTGCTAAGGATTCATATTCTTTGAAAACACTATATGCTGGTTGATACAACAAAATCCACCTAGTATCTATATTTTTTAAGAGTTTTTTACCCTTAGTAACTCCTAGTGCAAACTAGTGAAACTCTAAAAAACAAATTGGACTACGCAAAAAATAATAATGAATTTCATGGACAAGTTGTTCCACTCTCACTACATTTGTAAAAGTATCCACAATTTTATATGCAATATTTATTCTATGAGCCATGCAATGAATAGCGATCAAATATGGGATAACATATGTTTGTAGTCTAATATAAAGACCATTCTCGTGTCTTTGCATTGTAGAAGCACCATCAACTTTAATACATACTAACTTAGTGGCTATTTCCATTTCATTCATTTTTACTATTTTCTTTAAAATAGAAACAACATTGTCTTAAATAATTTTCCAATGTGTAAACATTCATGCAAATCCAATATGTGTTTTCAACAGCAGTCACCTCATGAATTGAAAGTGAAATAAATTTAGCATTTTTTATTTTCTCTTTGAGGTCATCTTGTTCAAAAAATGATAGATATTTTTCCATTTTCCAATCAATTCGATCTAACCAATGGATGCTGGGTAAGTTATACACATCAGCTAGTCGAAATAGAGATTTATAATCAATGAAATCAGATGTAGGTCTAACCTTTTTAAGAATAGTGATTACAAAAGAAAATTGTAAACTTTTTGAAGCTAAAGTGAAATTATTCATTTTTCAAAATTAGGCTAGAATCGTTGTGCATTTCTGAACCAATTTTTATTTTTTTGTATTGTTTTATCATATTCTTGTGCATATATAATATGTGCACACTTTGATGTGTCATTCCACCTATAATTTTTTGATTTCACCATCACTTTAATTTATTTTTATATAAACCTTTACAATATGTTTTTCTATTATATCTTTCTTAACTTGTAATCTATTATTCTTTTCGTGTTTCCAAATGCAAATTACGTATTGCAATTATTTTATTATCTCATTACTATTATATGGTAGCACTGGCTCAACAAAAGGAAAATATGAAAGCCAGTTAGGCTAAAATGATCAGTTAATTGTCCACCAAGATGACCTTACACGTTTATGTTTTTTATAAGAAGATTCTCAAAAAGTAGGGACTACATAAAAAAAAATATATAGATTTTTTTCCATTTGGCATATTATTTTCAAGAATATCTTCATGTTTTTGTTCCATTTCATTAAGAAAATTTTCATCTGTGGACTTTTCATTATTGTGGATATGTGGAAGTGGAGGTATACCAGGGTCAATAGTGTTTTCTGTAGAGATAATACTAGGGTCAATACTAGGGTTATTATAATTATTCTATTAAAAGCATACCTTCCATTAAAAATATAGATAAGTAATGGACAAAGCTATCAACAACAAAAACCCTTCTTAGTGAATGAAGATATTATATAAAATTAACAATGTATAAAAATTAATTGGTTAGTAAGTAAAGGTGTTCATACCTTCAATTTGTGCAGATATTGATTGTTAAATAGATTTTAAAACATTATAAAAGTATTTGAGAATACTCCTTTTATCATAAGACTGGTCTCCCTTATTTCTACTACCAACAGGTGCCATTTTACCCATATAAAAAAAGAGTAACATGAACATCATTTTGAAAAATAAACATAATTGGTAAAAGAGAAAACTACTATTGAATACAATAGAATAGATGACCCAAGCAGGCTTGATATTGGTGCCCAAATAATAGGAAAAATTTCTTATTGAGTTTCAATGAACCAAAATACATAAAAAAGGAACATAAATGGTAAAATAAACTTACCGGTAAATTATTATCGCTATATGTCACTCGCATTGTATCACTTGTACTGCATTAGTTACTTTACATTAGTTACCTTGTAACTGAAAGCACGAGGATATGGAAGCAAAAAGGAAAGTGAATGTGCGAAATGCAAACGAAGAAACCGAACTTAGCGCTAAATCCTAAAAACTTGAAAATGCATGAAAAGAGGGAAAAGCATGATCGAATCAAAATGAAACAAATGAGAATAAAGAAGACAACCCTTTTTATTAATGTGTTTCAAACTTGGTTACATCCATGGGAGAATTCAAGCATGAGCTCTTGTTACATCCATGGGCGCCTTTCCTTATTCCGTGTGCCCACATGTAAAATGGGCGGACCAAAATGTCGCCACCGCTTGGAATGATGAGTCTTGACTCCTCGCTGCTCCTCCGATGTCTAAACGCTACATTCAAAGGAACAATAAATGGTCAGTAGCACCTGCGGATGAAACAAAGCATGAAATCCCCAAGCCTACAATAAGTGAATGAGAAAAAATGAATTAAACTGATATCAAAACAGATCCAAATGTTATGAAAATTTTATAGGGGCATCAGGATATCACTAGGAAGGTTCTACAAAAATAACAGTTGGAAAATTCCTCACCAATTTGAATTCGCTCTGGGGCGGGACGAATTCACCTACAACAAAATGTCGAAAATATACTGTCCCAATGTCCTACCTTTGAAGCTCCAAAAGACCTACAAACTTGGGATTAGCTAATTGGGGGCATTTTGGGAAGACCCAGATGGTCATATTTTCCCAATTTGGCCTCCATAAATAGGAATTTTATGATGCTACCTGTAGGTTAGTAAAAGCGAACAAAGCTAGAAATATGATCAAAATTGCTCAAAAGGAGACAAAATTCAAATGACAACCTATTTAGACATCATAGAACTGAATAAAAAAATGAAAGAAAGCAAAATTTCCATGGAATTCCCATCGCTCCGAAGGGGGGCGATTAAGATTGTGGCAGTGTGGGAGGGGACGCCCATGGGGCAGGCCGCCCATCGTTTGAAGCTTGATTTCGACACCAATCCACTTGGTATGGGTTCAAAACCTCTTGTGTGGTATTGTCAACAAATTTTGTGGGGTATTATGGCCAAATGTCTGGTTTTGGGATCAAGATTTGTCCTCCCAAGAGTCACCCAATGACCTCCCTTCTAAAGGAGATCAAGGATGTGAAAGGTGCAAATCCAAAAGGTATGAGATGTGTAAATAAAATGACAACACTTCATTGCTTTAAAATGCTACTTCTCTCTATATTTTGGGGTGAGGAAACTCACCAATTTATAGACCTGGAGGTCTCTTGAAATGGGCATGCAGAGGTGCCACTTGGAAATCATGCCTCCCCAAGGGGAAGGATATTCCTCCCTGAATAGGGACTCCATGACTGACCTTATAGATGCCTCTAACACTTGAAAATGTTCACCCATACTCCCATGCGATGAAGGAAGCATTGGGTGATTGACCTGAGCTACCATTTGTCAAGATTTGGCTTTTTTCCCGTCAAACCTGCAATTCGCCCCACCCTGGAGCAAATTCATAATTCTTCCCTGGGTTGGGTGAATCCCATTTTGAATTCATCCTAGGGTGGGACGAATACTGAGCAAAGTGCCTGAATGTGCCAAATTGATCTCTAACATTTCAAAACTATTGTGAGAGTGGTTAGGACCATTGTTTGACCTCTGGGGGCTGCCCTTGGGGCTATGTGTGTCAAAGCGATCAGTGTTTGCAATCACATAATCAGATTGGTGCTATTTTGGTGTCTACAGATGCCCCTTTTTGGGATGCACTGTGCATGGCACAGTGTCGAGAAAAAATATATAACCAAAGCACTAATTATTAGGCTTTCTCAGTAACCTAACCAACTTTTGATGCCCCAAGTATGGAAAGGGCATGCATTCTTGAATCCTTTCTTCTGACGAGCAAAGGAACTCAATTCAATTGTTAACCTTTTTCGGTGAGGTGTTACTTGATCTTGGACATTGATCAGTCATGAATAGGCAAAGGGCACAACATTTTGTCTATGATAACATTGAGTTCATGATCCATGAAATGCCAAGTGATTTGATCAGATTGTGATTATTGCTTGTTTACTGCCCCAAGCAGGAGCGTAATTGTCTTTGTCAATGATTCTTTGAATGCATGTCGGTTTCCTTAATTGGGTGTGTGCTTGTTGATTGGTGACTAAGTGTGACTACACCCTCAAGCAAAGCATCGATGAGGGAATGACATTCATGAGAAAAGTGATGAGTCGCTTGACCCAAGATGACTTGTGCAAGGGTGCCTTTAGATGGTGTAGCGTCAAGGAAAGGCGCCCATGGATGTAACAAGAGCTCATGCTTGAACGCTCCTAACCCTTGGAAGGGGAGGATGCATATTGTAACCGAGTTTGAAATACATTAATATAAAAGGCTGTCTTGTTTATTATTATTTGTTTCATTTCAATTCGATCATGCTTTTCCCTCTTTTCATGCATTTTCAAGTTTTTAGGATTTAGCGCTAAGTTCGGTTTCTTCATTTACATTTCACACATTCGATTAAATTTTTGCTTCTATATCCTTGTGCTCCCACCATGATCACCACTTAAAGAACAATGATATGGAAGCAAAAAGGAAATCGAATGTGCGAAATGCAAACGAAGAAACCGAACATAGCGCTAAATCCTAAAAACTTGAAAATACATGAAAAGAGGGAAAAGCATGATCAAATATAAATGAAACAAATGATAATAAAGAAGACAAACCTTTTTATTAATGTGTTTCAAACTTGGTTACAATATTCATCCTCCCCTTCCAAGGGTTAGGAGCATTCAAGCATGAGCTCTTGTTACATCCATGGGTGCCTTTCCTTCTTCTACGTGCCCACATGTAAAATGGGCAGACCAAAATGTCACCGTTGCTTGGAATGATGAGTTTTGAATCCTCACTGCTCCTCCGATGTCTGAACCCTACATTCAAAGGAACAATAAATGGTCAGTAGCACCTGTGGATGAAACAAAGCATGCAATCCCCAAGCCTACAATAAGTGAATGAGAAAAAATGAATTAAACTGATATCAAAACAGATCCAAATGTTATGAAAATTTGACAGGGGAATAAAGATATCACCAAGAATGTTCTACAAAAAGAACAATCAGAAAATTCCTCACCAATTTGAATTCGCTTCGAGGCGGGATGAATTCACCTACAACAAAATGCCGAAAAGATATTGTCCCAATGTCCTACCTCTGAAGCTCCAAAAGACCTACAAACTTGGGATTTTCTAATTGGGGGCATTTTGGGAAGACCCAGATGGTCATATTTTCCCAATTTGGCCTCCATCAATGGGAATTTGATGATGCTACCTATAGGTTAGTAAAACCGAACAAAGCTAGAAATATGATCAAAATTGCTCAAAAGGAGACGAAATTCAAATGACAACCTATTTAGACATCATAGAAATGAATGCAAAAATTAAATAAAGCAATCAGTGTTTGCAGTCACCTAATCGTATTGGTGCTATTTTGGTGTCTACAGTAATAGTCACTTCTATTAGTCACCTTATGACATTCGATTATGTTAGTCACTTCTATCAGTCACCTTATGATCCTCATTTCTATATGTCACCTTGTGATAGTCACTTCTGTTAGTCACCTTGTGATAGTCACCTTGCATTAGTCACCTTGTTTCAGTCACCTTATGCCAATCACTTTTACCAATCGCTTAGTATAAGTCACTTTCTTCCAGGCATCTTGTGTCATTCGCATTTTATCTATTGCATTGTGTTAGTCACTTGTTTTGTATCATTTGCTATCGAATAAAATTAATGTTTTAATTGTATGAGTGTCATTGTCAGGGTTACCTATATATAATGGGGCACACGAGGTAAATTGGGTGGTATAATTTTTAAAATAATTTTAAGGTAAACAATAGGCAAGAAACCTTATTGTACTAGGGTGAATTTACCCTAAAAAAAATTATCCCATAATATTTGAGGGAATGAGCCAACCTATAGGGTCCCAAAATTAGCAAAATATAAATTCTGAAAATTCTAAAATTCGCTCTAAATTGCAAAATTTGCCCTTGTGCATAACCCTGTGCCTTAGCTTCTAAAAGTTACTTCAAAATTGCTTCCATAGACATTTCTTGTAAAATTACTTTGTGGGGGTTTCTAAAGTGCTATATTTTGTAGTTTTTTAGTAACATTATTAACTAATAAATATAGTTATTTTATCCCATTCAACTATCTATTGCCTATATTTCTTTAGGCTCTTCAAACAACAAATTTGTATCCAATATTGTAGAGTTTTCCAAAAGCTCATAGATATCTCTTCCTCTAATAAATTGGTGGGTCAAATTTCTATATCATACTCTTGAATTTTGGTGATCCACCTAGCTCTCTTTTTGTCTAAATCCCCTTGCATGATGAAATTTTAGATGTTTAAATGTACAACATACACTAATATATTTCCTTGAAAGATGTGTTGCCTAAACATTTTCAAGGTTTTCATAAGAGAGAATAACTATTTTTAAATAAAATTGTATCACTCTTAATGATTATGTAGTGTCTAAATTAGAAAGCCTATGGGTCATTCATTATGATCTCGAATAAAATATTTCTAATAGTCTAGATTGAAAAGAAATAAAGCTTTGGTTATGGACTAATTTATGATTTTAAAAGCATCGCTCCTTGTTTTTGTCCATGTGAAATCCATATCCTTTTTTAACATTTTTATTATTGGTTTAACTATATTAGTAAAGTTAGATATAAATTTTTGGATAAAGTTAATCATCCCCAAAAAAAATATTGTAAATATTTCTTATTTTATGTTAGTTGGAGTGCTAATATTTATTTGATTCTATCTAGTTCAACATCAAATCATTATTTTGAAACTATATGATCAAGTAAATTTACTTCATATATAACAAAGATTGATTTATTTGGGTTCAATGACACCCCAAACTCTTTGCACATTTACAATACTAGCCAAATATAATCTAGGTGTTTTTCATTTTTATGTGAAAAGGCCTTTATCTGATGCAAAAATATTAAAATCACTTTATTCATGAATTCATCAAAAACTAAGTCCAAATATCTCTAAAAGTTGCTCCAACATTGGAAAATAAACAAATATTCCCCACTTTGTGGTGAACATAATTTAATCTAATCATCATCTCTCACCCATATCTGATTAAATCTATAGAATCCATAAATAAGGGGGAACCTCTCCAATATAGCAATGAAAACATATAATTTGATCAATCTAATATATAGTGTAGTGATCCTTCAATGATGCTTTGTTTGAATTTCTAAAATCCACACAAAAGTATATATCTCCATTCTTTTTCTAACAAATACTAGATTGGATACCTATATAGAGTACTTGATGGGATAGATAGTACTTTTATTGAGCAACTTCAATGATTATGTTTTTGTTAGTGCTTCTATCTTGGTATTAAATAGTCTTTGCTTTTGCCAAAATATCTTAATATTGGGCAATAGTTCTATAGTGTGATGGATAGTGTCTTTGCTATAACATTTTAAATCATCATAGCACCATGCAATGATGTCTTTAAATACTAGGTATAAGGAAATAAGTTATTGAAATTCCTATTTAGAATATTGGACTCTAAATTTTAAGTATTTTCTAGGTTCAATTCAAACCTATTTGAAATATTGCTTGTCAATATTTATTTTTCATCCATTTGGCTAGTCAGTGTTATCAAATATACTCTCAAGAGATAAATCCCTTGGGAATGTGGTTGTTCTTTAGCTAAATAATTTCTTCCTCATGAATTCTCTTAATAATTTATTTAGTTATGTTTACACAAGTTTCCTCCTAAATTAAGAAGTTTGATATATGCTTGTCATCATCAAACATGTACTAGAAAGTATCCTTATCTTGTACAGAGGGCCTGAAAGCACTTTTAATATTTTATTGATTTACCATACGTTAGAAGCTAGATATAAGTTTTCCTTATGGGATTCTAGTGTGTCAAATTATGCATTATGATATTTGGGAACTTCTTTTATATTTAAATATTCAAAGATCTCAAAAAAATCCCATACTCTATTATGATAAGCTTTAAGATAATATTGTTTGTTGCTAAATTTATTTGTAAATTGATTTACTACCAATTTGGAGTTTCCATAGATCATCAACAACTTTAATCCTAGATAATTTACCACTCATGACCCTATATTGAGTGTTTCATATTCTATTGAATTATTGGTGTATCTCCAAGTTAGATGATATGTAAACCACTTAACTTCTTTATAGGGTGATACTACACTTTTCCAGCAGTAACATCTTTTTTACATTTAGATCCATAAACGTATAACTTCTAGATATCTATTTGTTGGATCTCCTTATTTAAAAATATAAGGAGCATTATCCCTTATAATTTTAAAATAGAATATGTGCCTATCACTATCTCTATTATAGAATTAAAATATCAAAGTGAAAACTCATCATCAATCTATAGCTAATATATGATTACTTCCATAGGTCAATTTTATCATTGACTATATTGACATCTTCCTCCTCTTCAATTCTTTATAGATGATATTAGATGGGATTTTTTATCTATATCTTCACTTTTATTCCCTTATGAAGAATTTTCATGTGCAAATAGTCTAGGGATAGATATTTTTGCAGCTAATATATAAGTCATAATTCAAATTATGGCTCTAGATATACCATGACAACCTCTTGTATAATAGTTATTTGTAGTGTATTTTGGATGACCATGGGTATATCCTTTATTAATAAATTTTTTATTAGAGTACCATCCAACCATAACACTCTAAGAGTATATGAGTATACTCCATTTCCATAGTTTCATATATTACTTTAGGCATTATTGTTATTACCACTCTAGAGTCAATCATACAATTGTGTACAACCCATAATTCCATGCATAGAAATATATTAAAATGGGATGGTCTATTTTTATTATTCCTCATGTTGGTTTACCTTAAGCTAGATTCATATCTATATGAGACTAGTCTTTAGGCTAAGTGGATTTTAGTGATGCCCAAATAATATTTATATTTCCTATAATCATTAGGTTATTAAATATGCTTGTTTCAGATGGAGTTTTATTCATCTCTACAATATTGAAGCCTACATATTTTTCCAAGTTCTTCTCTCCTTTTATGCTCATCAAATCTTCCTTAGTACTCCTATGTTGCTTAAATTCTTTGTCACTTGGTTATAGAAATATATCAAAGCTTATTGCTAAGTTACTCCTAAGTTTCAACTTCCTTTACCTACATTGGCTTCTACTATTCTTTAGGATGCTCCATTGGAGGTTGCTCTAGTTTATTTATTAAGATGATACTTTGAATGGATCCAATTTTTTATTGTCTACATGTAATGGCTTATTATTGGACCGCGTTAGGACTGATATAGATTATTCCTTTTGAGGATCTTGTATCATCAAATTTTCATTTTTTCCAAAGCATATTGACCCAACTTTTTAATATATTTTTTACCTTTTTAGTTATGACTATTTATGATTGGTGTTGGTATAGCATATGAGTGTCTACACTATGCATTATGAGGAATAACTCAATGTGAAGCTATTTTTATTCATCACACAATGCAATATATATAGTATTACATAATAATCTCATGCGGTTAAGTGGTTGCAACAATCTACTAAACATAGCCAACCACATAACTACTAGTTAACCAAATGCTAACTATGGATGTCCATTAATTGCTAGAAGAAAAACAAGATCTCTAAAAATTAACTAACATCTAAAAACATGCTAACAACATGCTAACAACCTACTTCTAATATGGGCATACTATGCCTCACGTGAATACAAAGTGCAAGAAATAGGAAATGCATATAATAATAATAAATAATAAAATATGCACTTAGGCTTAAGTGGATAAGTTTAAGTATCCTCAACATGCCCCCCAACCATATAAGCATCGGACCCTAATACTCTCAACAAATATGGAAAGTCATGGGCCATTTCATGGTGAGGAATCCAACGAGCCTTGTGTGAAAAGTGATCGCGAAGAGCAACAAGGTATGAAGTGGAAGAACCCTATCCAGCGTGATGAGTCTTCATCTCGAAAACTCTATCTAAAATGATTGAAAGTTGTTGATCAGGTGCCACTGCTACTGTAGAGTTGAAAACAGGATCAGGTACCAAAAGAGAATCCAAAAATGGTGTCTCCAAAAAGTGGTTCTTATCCAAAGGAACCCAAAATCAGTCCCCAACCTGTGATGACTGAGGATTGTGATGCTTACGCACAACTCCCTAAGAATTCTCCTGCAAGTATTGTGGTATATTTCCTAGATGGTTTTGTTGGTACTCAATGAATGAAGTAACCTTAGCTTGCTCCTCCATGTGTGCAATGGTAGGAGTGGGAAAAACCAAAGGTAACTTCTATGGAACAAGTGGTTGTGTAGTTGGAGGTGTACCCAAAATGATACCAATAGAGTGAGTGCCATATTTCTCATGAGTGAGAATGGTGGGTTCCTTAACCACTTGATCTTATGATTTTTCATTAGGTGGGAGTGAAACTTCTTCATTTTCTTGTTTCTTAGATGGTGATTTTTTCTTCAATTTGTGTGGAACTGATGCTAGTGGGAGCCAAAATGAGTGCTTGACTTAGTGGCTTCCTTACTTACCTACAAATTAACATCAAAATAGAAGTAGGTGTAGTGCTTTGTATCAAGTAAGTTTTATCATGCAACTCCAATGTCTAGGTTTTCTTTTTAGCATGATAAATAACATTCCTATCAAATTGATAGGCTTCACATAGTAATAGCCCACAATAATCCATATCTGTGACACCATACCTAATTTTATCCATAAACTTATCACCAAAATAAAATTTCAAGGTGCAAATATGGATGATGTTGGACGTGCAGTGTACGTCTTTCCACCCAAGTGCATATGGTTGGTGATGTATTTTTATGGGAAGTTTCAACTTCTCCACAACAGACTTCGCAATGAGGTTCTTTTACGATCTATTATCAATGATACAATCCACATAGCAATCATGTGTATGGTGGGTTCTAGTGACAAACAAATTGCCATGCCCCCCTTGAGCAAATACATTTGACATAAGGGTAACTTTGTTCAATTTACCCTTTAAATCAGGATAATATTATTCTTTCCTTGTAGCGAAAATTGGACCATCATGGCATTCCTCATTTGTAGGTTGTAAAAATAGAGATTTATTATTCTAAAATTTTTCAAAAGTAAAGAATTTGGATTTTACATGACCATGATTTTTACAAAATTCACAATACAATAAAAAAGAAGGATATTCAGAATGAAAAGAAGAAAAATGTGCTTTAGGAGAAGTGGGAGGAGAATAAAAATGAGGAGAAGATTGAGAAATTTTCTTCAACTTCTGTTGATGTTGATTCCTAAATTTTGAAGAGCTCTCCTATGATGAATGATATTTGGGATATGCACCAACTTTCTCCTCTACAAGAATGGTATGATTGAATGCCACATCCAAGGAGAGAAAATAATTGAATTTGATTTCCCTAAAATTGGGTCTTGCAAGCCACGGGTGAATTTGTTAATCAAGTCCTCTTCTGAATATTTCATAACAAGCAATAACCTTAGCCTATTGAATTGGAAAATATAGTCAGAAGTAGACATCCCATAGATTTACCTCAATCTATACCACTTGGTAGTTAGGTCACTTTGGTATTTTTGTGGAAAGAATATGTTTTTAGAATTTGGTTAATTATTTCAAAGTCATTATGGCTTTATGGATCTGTCTTTCTATAATTAAAAATTTTGCTAAACCTTTAATTTTTATTGTAGCAAATACAACCTGTTCATCCTCAGTAATTTTAGCATAAGTAAACCAAGTTTACATATCCAAAATCTATGTAGATAAGACATCCAGATCTCTAGATCCATCATACAACTTAACCTTACATTTTGCTTTATTGGCATGGTTATGATGAATTTTGATATCACCCTGATTGAAATACACAACAATATCTCTTACCTTCTCTGCTAAAATATCTACTACAGAAGTAAGGTTTTCCATGTTTGATCTAAGGTCTTGAGCCATATTTATCTGATTATATGCTAGACTAGGAGGATTACAAAATGGTCTTTGCAAGAACTAATCTATGCTTAGGAATTTGATTTTTTTTTTAATGCATAAAATGCCTAGATTTTACAATTATTTTGCTCTCCAATTACAAAAATAATGGGCTATTTTAAGTGCTTTTACAAAATAAAGTTCAATTTTGCAATAACAATTTAGAACTAAAAATGTGAAAATTGAGCCCTTAAAATACCAAAATTTGTGTTAGGAGGCAAAATATTATCAATCTAAGCAAAATTTTCAAAAATATGCAAAAAAATTGGCTAAATTTTGGTGAAAAACGGAGAAGTTATCACATTTGCAAGTTTGTTGTCCTTTTTTGCAGGTTTTTGCTACTTTGGCACCAAATTTTGAATTTGAAATTTTAAATTTTCCTACCAAAAAAAATCTTTGTACCAAAAAAGTTAGTCTTTTCTGCCATTTTTTTTTGTTTTAATAGACAGTCAACCCATTGATCAACTACGGGTAACTATCAAAGTGGCCCGAAAACTATCTCGAGGTATAGCAAGAGTTTGAATCGAACTAAGGTCACACTGGAGTCAAACCAAACTAGAATAAACAATACACCTTAAGCGCCTCCAACTGGTGTTGCTGCTTGCACGACTCATGTGAGCAGCGTAAGATGCTCATACTCTACTTAGAGCAATATTGTGGTACTAAACCACTATTTTCCCACTATGTGGGCAATGTGGGACAATATACCCAGGTAACCAAACACGACCCTTATCCATCGATAGTCATTGAACCTCCCAAAAAATATTTTGTGACCATCAGGAAACAAAAACCTTAGGGTTTTTAAAATATTTTTTTGCCAAAAATTGTTCTCTAATGCCAAAAAAATATAAATTCATCGAGAAGTTGCAATGTTGTCTATTTTTCAATTAAGACTTGGCAAAAAAGGTCAAAATTCAGTTTAGGATTTCTAGAATGCAACCAACTCACCAGACTCAAGATGTATTTTGTCGTCGAGGGTCCACCGAAAATGTCTGATGTGCTTGTCCATTGAGGCTTTCAATATCATTGTAAATTTGAGAGTTAAAATGCCATGGTATTGCCAATTCAAGAGGTAAAATGCGGGTAAAAAAACATCGTTACCTATCGGAAGCTATTCAAACCTATTGAAACTTCACTTATGTGCTGAAAAAACCAGGTGTATACTAAAATCATCGAGTTTCTATGATTCTATCTTGTACGACGCTATCTTTGTCTAAAGATGCCTACCAAATCTACTTTTTTCACCCCAAAAAATAAAATCTTCTTGTTTCGCATAGGCATCGATCAGGATATGTCAATCTGTGTCAGATATTTGGTCTCCAAATTCATGGTGCATCAGTGGAATTACTATCACCTAGCACCGTCGGTAGGAGCCATCCATTTAGGCATCAATGCATCAGTGGAAGTCAAAATTTTCCATCGATAGGGCTATCATGGGTTGAATTCTAATGGGTGGTCGATCGGTGGTTAGTCAGCACCAACTTTAGTGGTTGCAGGTGATCAATGTCGGGCTGGTCGGTGTGGCCGCTAGGTACTATCGTGAAGGTGGCCTGTCGATGGCTGCCCCCTGTGGTTGACGTTAGCTGGCAGTCGGCTACCAACTATTCGATTTATGGCAAGGGAGGGGTCGTTGGGCCAACAACCATGGTATTTCTTGGTAGGTGGTCTTTAGAGAGCCTTTGCCACTTTTTGAGTGAACAATCACTACCCGCCTCAAAATAGGCAATGCCTATATCTGAATGAATTGTTTTTGAAATTTAAATATTAATATTAATAAAATATTAATATTAATATAAAATTTTTACTTATCTTCTCTTTCACATGGAGTATTCATGCAATTATCTTCTTCTTGACTACAAGTAGGCTTCAACTGATGGTTTCTCCTCAATATGTGCAACTGATCAGATATAACTCAACTTTTGCTTTTCAAGGCAGATAATTGGTGTAGGGGTAATTTATACCCTCTATTACCTCAACTTCACCTGGTTCTCTAGGTGGCTTCAAAAAAAATCCCAACACCTACCTAGGATTTGATGCACTAGAATTCTACTAGGCACCTCACAAAAAAAGTGGTAGTTTTCCTTCCTTCCCGTAAAATAAAATATCCTTGAATCTAATTATCAATTATGTGGAATAACTCAATGTGAAGCTATATTTATTCATCACACAATGCAATATATATAGGAGTACATAATAATATCATGTGTTTAAGTGGTTGCAAAAATATTCTAAACATGGCCAACCACTTCACTACTAGCTAACCAAATACTAACTATGGATGTCCACAAACTGCTAGAAGATAAAAAAGATCTCTAACAGTTAACTAACATCTAACAACATGCTAAAAATATGCTAACAACCTATTTCTAACATGGGCATACTATTCCTCACTTGAATACAAAGTGCAATAAATAGGAAATACATATAATAATAAGAAATAATAAAATATGCACTTAGGATTAAGTGAATAGCCCTAAGTATCATCAATAATGCAGGTCATTATAGGTTGGAAAAAGGTCCCTCCTCCTAATTGCTAAATACAATGTTGGATTTTCCATTGACAACAATAGAATAAGCCCCTGGTATTTTTTCATGTATGGAAATATTTAGGGATAGAAATTCCTTTTAGCATATGTTATTTTCATAATGGTTACCTTATTGGTTAGGTTAATTAGTGCTAGTAAGACCACTTACATGTTGATTGCTTTTTTAGGTTAACAAGTATGTAGTGTAGGCACAACTCGTGGTACAAGTAATTTTGGTATTATGGCTATTTAAGGCAAGGTTGGAGTCTTTACTATAGGGATTGGTGCTACATATGATAAACATGTAATTGTCATTGGGGCTATGTATCCTATATCTATTGAGAGATCTTTAAAAAATATGGCATAACCACTTTGGGAGGAATTTTTAATATAATAATTATATCATTCTCTATAGATATGGAATATTGATAAAATATTATATGACATTGGATTGGAATATTTGCAAGCCCAAATATGGGTTTAAAACATAGATATAATAGATGATTTCTTGAGCATATATTGGCTTAAGTTCATGTGGAGCTCTCTTGAAGGTTCTTCTAAATCTAATATTAAAACCCATTACTCCCTCCAAAGGATACCTTTGAATAGTAATAAATTGAGTTAAAAATAAAAATGGTTTGCTAACTCATTCAATTCTTGGATAAATCTTCCAATAAATAGAGCTCATGAATTAATGCTTCCATCTCATAGGGTTTGATACCAATGTAATACCTTAGTCACGAATGACAACACTAAAATCCTTATCATGTCATATTCATATTGCATATTGTGAATGGTATCCAAAGAGATAACATATTTATAATGTACATATATTGTTTTCCTAATACTATCATAACTTGGAATATATTTTAAAGTTACCTAGAGAATTGCATTTTGATTTACTACATTGAGTGGTCCAACGTTATTTCAATCAATAAAATTTTATTGAGCAAGAGGCTAAGCTATTTTTTTAGATCTCACAGAATGAAAGGATATTGGAGAGCTAAAATATGTTGAACGTACACTCTCTATATGGGTTAATGGAGGAGATGAAAAATATCCATATATTTTGAATCTTAGTGGTGGTAACTAAAACAATTGCATAGGTACATCATGCTTTCTAGGCTCTTTATCTAGTGATCATAAGCTAAAACATATGGCTTCCTTAAGAATATTTGATTCTAGTGGAATTTCTAGGTGATTGTATGTATGATCTATTAGAGAAGAATATCACCAAGATTGTATCCAATCTAGTAGGTGGGATTTGTGGCTCACTGAATGTGCTAAAACTATTATTTCAAAACCTACCTAAGTGGATGAGTTGCACCCACAAGACCTTAGCCAATATTGTAAGACTAAAGAAAGGTTTTTAGAATAGCCTTTAAAATAGGTCAATTCCGGTGGTACTAGCTAAACTAATAAAAGGGATTTTTAGACTAGAAAGATATGTGTAGGGTTAGAAGACATAATTTAAAACGGTTAAGATTAAACAACATCAAGAGACATAAGGTATGATATTCTCACTCTCTAAACTCAATTAAAATACCTAGTAGACCAACTATCATTTAATATTATAGAGCACTTAATAAAATAAGCATATACATTACCAAACATTCTAGAGAGCAAAAAACAATAATCCGAGGAGATATCCAAATAGAAAAATAATATGTTACAATAAAAATAGCATACATATATGTTCTACAATAATTTTAGAGAGAGGCCAAACAACAATTCAATATTTATTCAAAGGCACATAGTACAATCATCATACAACTTATGCAATTATAAAAGCTAAATAGTTGATACTTAGAATGATCTACATCCAAGTATATATAGGTTTACATTACATTCTTGTTAACTCATAATGGTTTTTACAAAAATTGATTTTAGGTCTAATAGAAAAGTCTAAAATGAGAACTTTCCTTTTCAACTCATTCTAGTATAATTACAATGAAGTGGTTGAGATGATATGGTTGATTTTGATCTCTCCTAGGATCATGGTAGCCATGTATCTTAAGCTACTTTAATATGTACTTTGATAGATCTACTTTTTACTACTCTACTTTATGACTAGTCTAGCTATGTGAGGACAAGTGTGCAATTGGAGAGCAATAAATATATTTTTTGATAGAATTGATTCTACCTAAAAGGGATAACTTCAGACTTTATTTTTTGTTATCAGGTTTTTCTGCTTGATTGTTAACATTAACTATCTTATAAATTATATTGAGAATAATTTGAATGGTGTGTTACAATATGTAAAATTTAGTAAATCCTATGATAATGTTTACCTCTTTAAAATCAAATCCAATCAAATATCAGGTTCTTGCCTTAC
Organism: Wollemia nobilis; assembly: GCA_028583015.1. Lineage (NCBI taxonomy): Eukaryota > Viridiplantae > Streptophyta > Pinopsida > Araucariales > Araucariaceae > Wollemia > Wollemia nobilis. The sequence goes on from JAQPPZ010004832.1 coordinate 283,732, forward strand.
CCAAGGTTTGCATTCTTCCATTAGAAAAAATACTTGATATTAGGTTCATTCTTTTGTATTTTTTGATATCCACCATCTAGGTATGTGGCTAAGTGGATATTCTTCTTGCAATGATTTTTTATTTCTTCCGATGATATCATGATCAAAAAGGTTTTGACCTTGAGTTTTATGTAGCCAATTTTTTGATCCTACCACATTGCTATGTCAAATATTTTCACTACTTATAATTATGCCAACACTAAAAAATGTCTAGCCTCAAACATATACTTAGTTCAATTTTTTGTCCAAGATTGTAGTAAGATACTAGATTAAAAATTATGGCACTGACATGCTAGCTTGTGCATCCAATATTTCTACTTTATAAAATTTTCTTACAATGTTGCTACATATATCGATGATTTATTAATCCATATATCTCAAGCTATGTCCTTGAATTTCATACCTCCTAATATATTTTTTAAAATTACATTGTTTGTATGGATGAGTATCCATATTGTGCTTTCACATATATAAGATATTTTTATCAGTGTGTGGTGCTTTTGCATCCATACAATACTTTTGGTAACATGTAACACTTTCATGTCCATATGATGTTTCTTATAGGTATCATTGATAATTTGCTTAAATTGGTATTTTAATACCCTAAATGAGCTTAAAACCTAGTTTATTTATGCTTTATTATTGACAATAAGATAGGTATACATCAATGATTTCATAAATTATAATGATCATATTCAGTTAGAGTTGATGTTGATAATCCTATTGGATATTTGCCTAATAAATTGACATGGTGAGTCAAGGCATTGCTAGATAAGCTTATTAGTATTATAAATTAGCAAAGTGATGAGGCTTGGCATAGTTAATTAATAATCGTTGAATTATAATAATAAAAAGAACTCTTGGATGTTCGAGGAAAGGAATCACATCAAAAAATAACTCTTATGTACTAATGATTTACATCATTGCCAATTCTATAACATAAGTTTTGAATTCTATAGTATTGCATTATCCATATAAAATATTTTTTCATTTGGGAGAGTTTAGATTGTAGCATAGTTTAATGTATTATTAAGAAATATAACTCATTTTATATCACAAGTTTGTTCACAGAGTTACATGTGTCACCACATCTTTAGCCTCAAGGTGCATATCAATATTAACCTTTATATTATTTAAATTTTATTTTTCTTGGTAAGGGCTTTGTACTCTCTTTGATAGTTCCCAAGCCCCTGATAAAAACCTATGTAATCTCGTTGAATATTTTTAAATATTTTTATTATAATGTACACATACAAATGCTTATATCAATATTGATATCAATTAAAACATTAGTTAATATTTTATTAAAAATATATTTTCTGCTTATGATCATTATAAAAAGCTTAAATTTGTACATGGAGTTGAAATTAAAAAATTAAATAGAGACTCCAAATACTAGAGGCACAAAAAATCCTCCTTAAGTTACATGAAAATAATTAGTCAAGTAAATTTTAACACCATTTTCACCCAATATTTTTTGACGTTACCTTCTTTAAAAAATTTATTCCCCTAAATTATCATTTAGACTAAAATAAGAATATATAAAGTTTTATTGTATGTTAGTACAAAAATAATGTCGTCAATCTATTATATAGTAAGAGACATCAAACTCAAGGTATCTATCTTATATATTGAGTTATCAATATATATTTGCACTATAAATATTTAAATCAATTACATTATTGAAGAGTGAATCCCACACTATCATTCCATAAATATGTTTAACACTAGTAAATTTAAATGTAAGTCTTTATCATACATACTATCTACTATAGTTACTTTGAAACTATAAATAAAGGTCTAATATTTGAATCCTTGAGGTAGGGTTGTACACCATGCTTTGATAATCAAAATATGATTAGAAATAATATATTAATTAAACAACATCCTTGGTGAGGATGTTCTCATATGATTTATCGCCTTGTAAATATTAAAAAATATTTAACCTTTGATAATTACTTTAAATATATATATTTTTTATTAAATAAATAATTCCTATACAAATACAAATCCTTCGTGGGAATTGAACCCCGAGTCACATCACCGATAATTACTTTAAATATTTTGCTAAATTAAAATAAATTCATCCTATTACACAACTTTTTTATTAAATCCTATAATATTTAGAAGGGCATCGGTTAAAACCATGTGCAAACGTATATTATTTACAACAACAACGATTAAAACCATGTGCAAATTTATAAAGGATGAAATATTAAAACCTATAATATTTACAACGATACCACCGGTTAAAACCACATGCTATAATATTTAGAATGACAACTGTTAAAAACGGTTAAAACTATGTGCAAATTTATAAAAAGTCAAATATTAAAACCTATAATATTTACAATGGCCTGCTATAATATTTACGTCATTGCTTAAAAAATGTGCAAACTTGTAAAACCATGTGCAAAATATTAAAACCTATAATATTTACAACGGCCTGCTATAATATTTACATCATTGCTTAAAACAATGTGCAAACTTGTAAAACCATGTGCAAACTTATAAAATTTACAAGGAAAACGGTTAGAACCATGTGCTATAATATTTACAACCGTAAGGGTTAAAACCATGTGCTATAATATTTTCAAAGACAAACCATACTTGGATATTTACAAACCGTTAAATATTTAATGGTGTTAATTAAAATTTTATTTTTAAGGTTTAAATAAATATATTAAATATAGGGACTTAGATTGACTCATGTACCCATAAATTACTGTTTAGTTTGTTGAGGTTTAAATTTTAGAGTCTAGTGTTCCAATAACTTCATGCCACACTTATAAAGGTAAAGTTGTCATGAAACCCTAACACTAGATACCTATTGATAATCAATCCTAAAAGGATTATATAAACACTAGATACCTATTGATAATCAATCCTAAATGGATTATACAAATGATCAAGAACTTTCAAAGTATTATATAAGCGTTTCATTCGCTTGTGATTGATCTGGCATCAAAGAGAATGCGATCATCACTCTGGATCTTTAGCTTTAAAAACTATGGGGCGAGTTCCCTGGCTATTTTAAAGAGAGGTTTGATGCCCTGGTTCATCCAGGGGTTGATAAATATTTATTGAAGAAAAGTTCAATCCAAATTTTGGGTTCCGATCCTTCACAGGTACCTAGATTTCATGACTGTCTTCGCATTGTTTTTGTTTTGGAATCAAGAATTTTCTAGACCCAGAGGTTTTCATAGAGGTAAGCCCTTAAATTCCATGCCTCTTAATGTTTTTTTAAATTGCATTGTTTGTTTGGACGAGCTTCCATATCGTGCTTTCACATATATATAATGTTTGTTTTTGTAACTGTATAGTGCTTCCATACAATATTTTTGGGACCATACAAGTTTGATAGAATTGATTTTACCTGGGATAACTTCAGTCTTTATTTTTTGTTGTAAAGTTTTTGTTTCTTTATTTCTAACATCACCAATATTAGAAGTCAAGTGGGAAATAAGTTGGATAGTGTGTTACAAGATGCTAAACTTTAGAAGCTTATATGATGATGTTTACCTCTTCAAAATTTGATCCAGTTAAATATAAGGTTTTTACCTCAACCAAGGTTTCCATTATTCCTTTAGGAAATATACTGGATGTTAGATTCATTTTTCTGCTTTTGTTGATATCCACCATCTAGGTATTTGGATAGGTAGATTTTTGACCTTGAGATTTACGTAGCCAATATTTTGATCCTAGCTCATTGCTATGTTAAAGTTTTTTATTGCTTATAGTGATGTCAACAATAAAAATTTTGACACATTATCCCCGTGAGTGTGGTCTACCAGTAAGGATTCCATTTGTATTATCGGTGATGTGACCCGGGTTCAATACCCATGGTGGATGTGTATAAGAAGTATTAAAAAAATAACACTAAAAGTTTTCTAGCCTCCAAAAAATACATAGTTGATTTTTGGTCCAAGCTTGTGGTAGGATACTATATTCAAAATTATGGGACTCACAAGCTAGCTTGTACATCCAATGTTTATAATTTACAAATTTCTCTTACAATGTTGCTACATATGTCGGTGATTTATTAATCCATAGATCCCATTAAGTAGTTAACGAATAACTTCATGCCACACTTATAAGGGTAAAGTTGTTATTTGAAACCCTAACACTAGATTTCTATTATTTTATTTTTTTGTAAGTTAATGGAATTCATTGGACAAGGGTATTATATTTCTATTGTTAATCAATACCAAAAGGATTATATAAATGATAGATGAACTTTCAAAGTATTATATAAATGTTGATGAACTTTCAATTTTCTTTTACCCATACCTATATTTCGTGATTGTCTTTGCATTTATTTTTTAATCAAGCATTTCCTCTCCTAATATATATATATATATATATATTGTATTTCACATATATATGTTGTTTTTGTGGGTGTATGGTGCTTTTGCATCCATACAATACTTTTGGGAACATACAAGTTTTGTAGAATTGATTCCACCTAGTAAGGCATAACTTCAGTTTTTATTTTTTGTTGTTACTTTGGAACTATAAATAAATGTCTAACATATGAATCCTTGAGGTTTGGTTGTACACCATTCTTTGATAACCAAAATATGGTGAAAAATCATATATTAATTAAGCAACATTTTTAGTGAAGGTGTTTTCATATGATTTATCACCTTACAAATGTTAACAAATATTTAACCTTTGATAATTATTTCAAATATTTTTCTATATTAAAATAAATCCATTTTATTGCACAAATTTTGTATTAAAACCTATAATATTTATAACTACAACGGTTAAGACCATATGCAAACATATAATATTTACAAAGGTTATAACCATGTAGAAATTTATAAAAGTTGAAATATTAAAACCTATAATATTTTCAATGGTTAAAACCATGCACCACAACCTCAACGGTTAAAACCATGTGCAAACTTATAATATTTACAATAGCAATGCTTAAAACCATGTGTAAATTTAAACCTTGTTCAAATTTATAAATGGGGAAATACAAAGAGAACCCATTCTCCGATATTTACAAACCATTAAATATTTAATGTTATTAAATAAAAATTCATTAAAAATATTAATATTTAAATAAATATAAAAAATATAGGGACTTCCATGGGCCCATCAATTACTGTATAATTTATTGAGGTTTAAATTTTAGAGTAGTGTCCCATTAAGTAGTTAATCGATAACTTCATGCCCCACTTATAAGGGTAAATCTGTTGAGATTTAAATAAATATATAAAATATAGGGGCTTCCATGGGTCCATCAATTACTGTATGGTTTGTTGAGGTTTAAATTTTAGAGTCTAGTTTTTCATTAATTAATTAACCTATAACTCCATACCATATTTATAAGGGTAAAGTTGTCATGTGAAATCTTAACGCTAGATCTCTATTGATAATTAATCCCAAAAGATTATATAAAAGATGATGAAATTTCAAAGTATTAAATAAATGCTGATGAAATACCCATTATCTTCCTACCCATAAATAGATTTTGTGACTGTATTTAAATTTTGTTTTTGGAATCAAGCATTTCCTAAGACCTAGTGGTTTTGCATATTTAAGTCCTTGAATTTTGTGTCTCCTAATGATTTTTTTTTAATTACATTGTTTTAATGGACGAGAATCCATATTATGATATTACATATATATGATGGTGCTTTTGCATCCATATAATACTTTTTGAACCATACAAGTTTGATAGAATTGATTCCACCTAAAAAGGGATAACTTCAATCTTTATTTTTTATTGTCAGGTTTTTGTTGCTCTATTGCTAACATCAACTATATTAGAAATCAAGTGGAAAATAAGTTGGATAGTGTGTTACAATATGGTAAAATCTAATAGCTTCTATGATGATGGTTACCTATTTAAAATAGGATCCAAACAAATATCACGTTCTTTCCTTAACCAAGGTTTGCATTCTTTCTTTAGAAAAAAATATTTGATGCTAAATTCATTATTTTATTTTTTTTGATACACACCATCTAGGTATTTGGCTAGGTAGATATTCTTCTTGCAAGAATTTTTTGTTCTTGATGATATCATGATCAAAAAAATTTTGACCTTGAGTTTTAAGTAGCCAATTGTTTTGATCCTAACCCATTGTTATGTCTAAGTTTTTCAGTGCTTATAGTGATGTCAACACTAAAAAATTTCTAGCCTCCAACATATAATTAGTTTTTTTTTTTTGTCGAATATTGTGGTAAGATACTAGATTCAAAATTATGGGACTGGCAAGCTAGCTTGTACATAAATCTTTCTAATTTACAAGATTTTTTTACAATGTTGCTACATGTATTGGTGATTTATTAATCCATAAATCCTAAGGTAAGCCCTTGAATTTCATTCCTCCTTAAGAATTTTTTAAAAATTATATTGATTGTATGGATGAGCATAAATATTGTGATTTTACATATATATGATATTTTTATGAGTATATATGGTGCTTTTGCATCCATACAATACTTTTGGGAGCATGTGATACTTTCATGTCCGTATGATATTTCTTATAGGTATCATTGATAATTTTATTAATTTGGTGTTTTGATGCCCCAAATGAGATTAAAACCTAGTCCATTTATGCTAATAATTATTGGCATTAAGGTAGGTACCCATCAATGATTTCATAAATTATAATGATCATATTTAGTTAGATTTGATGTTGATAATCCTGTTGGATATCTTCGTAATAAATTGACATGGTGAGTCAAGGCATTGCTAGATAAGTTTCCTAGTTATTATATAAAATATAGGGACTTTCATGGGCCCATCAATTACTGTATAGTTTTTTGAGGTTTAAATTTTAGTGTCTAGTGTCCTATTAAGTAGTTAACAAATAACTTCATGCTACACTTATATGGACAAAGCTATCATTTGAAACCCTATTACTAGATTCCTATTGATAATCAATCCCAAAAGGATTATATAATTGATGATGAAATTTTAAAGTATTATATACATGCTGATGAAATTTCGATTCTCTTCCTAGCCAAACCTATATTTCATGATCGTCTTCATATTTTTTTTAATCAAACATTTCCTAAAACCTAGAGGTTTTCAAATAGGTAAGTCCTTGAATTCCATGCCTCCTAATATATATATATATATATATTACATGTTTTGTATGGATTAAAATTCATACAGTTCTTTTACATATATGTTGTTTTTGTAGGTGTATGGTGCTTTTGCATCTATATAATAATTTTAGTACCATACAATTTCCATATGATGTTTCTTATAGGTATTATTGATAATTTTCTTAAATTAATGTTTTTATGCTTGAAATAAGCGTAAAACCTAGTCAATTTATGCTAATTACACATTTGTGATAACATTTGTCTTTATTGTATTATTAAATTAACATCAACTAATGGAGGCTAATTATTGATCTAATACATAATGATCAGAATGATTAATTATATTTATATTTATATAATTATTTTAATATAATAGTATAGGATGGTATTTTAATTTTTTTAATTTATTTATGTTAGTCATTTAACACTTTTGGTACTAGTAAATGAAACACTTGTCAACTGCACTAATTTAAATGTGATATATTGATTTCCATTATTATATGTATAGTAAAACATTTATTTATATTAAACTTATGAATGCATGAGGTCAACCCATGGCTATGATATTTTACTACAAAAAATGAATTTAAATATAACAATATGAAGCATAACAAGAAAAACTACAAATATTAAAGGTGGCATTTTATCATAGAGAAAAAATAATCAAGGCTTATTGGTATATTGATGTGAACTCAGCTACAAGAGACCAACAAAATGGACTCCAATTACGTAACACAAATGAAATATAATGAAAGAAACCTGCAAATTGATATTCTTCTTATTTGGAAGTAAATCCAGGAATGAGAAAATAAATTATTTATTGGTTTATTTCCATGTACTGTAGTTTTTATTTGAATGGAGGGTTTTATTGATTATTTCCATTTATTACAATTTTTATGTAAATGGAGGGTTTTACATATTATTTTCATTTACCGTAGTTTTTATGTAATGGGAGGTAAATTATTTTTACCTCTTGCAGTTGGACTTACATCATATATTCATAAAAAAATCCTATAGGATTCATCCAAAAATATAATTACTTTTATTCGATATAATCTATTTCTATGGCACATTTAACAGGATTAGTGAGGACCCTAGCTAGCAGTAAAACTATAGATAGTAAAGGTGGCCATTTATCACAGTGAAAAAAGAATCATGTCATATTGGTCAATGATAAAATTGATCATAGTAGAAGAAGAGGACCTAATTATCAAAAATATTTATAATCAATGAAAAGGATGGGCTCTGAGGCTGATTTAGTCCAAATGGAATCATCATTACTATATGTGAGGTTCTTGATACACCAGAGATCTTCAGGGTAGGAGAAACAATCCCATATATTTGAGGTGGGAGAAGCTGCAAGTGAAGGGAGTATCAAAGATGCACACTCCATATAGGAAATGAATACCGAAGGGATGAAACACATCAGGAATGGACAATATCTTTAGCCACATCAGGATTGTTTATCTTACCCTAAAGTTCTCTGGTGTATCAACAAGCTCATAGATAATGATGATTTGGGTGATTGGACTAAATCAGCCTCAGAGCCCACCCTTTTCATTAATTATAGATATTTTTTATAATTGGGTCCCCTTCTTCTATGGCGATAAATTTTGTCCTTGACCAGTATGTCTTGATTTTTTTTTCTCTGTGATAAGTGGTCACATTTACTATTTATAGTTTTGTAGACATCAAAACAACACCAATCCGATTATGTGACTACAAACACTGATCGCATTGACACACACAGCCTTCAGGGCAGCCCTCAGAGGTCAAACAATGGTCCTAGACACTTACACAATAGTTTTGGAAGGTCAAAAAGTAATTTGGAACCTCCAGACACTGCTTCAAATTCGTCTCACCCCGGGATGAAATGCAAACTTGAATTCATCCCTGGGTGGGACGAATTCCAATTCATCCCTAGGTGGGACGAATTCCAATTCGTCCCAGGGTGGGACGAATTCTAGGTTCAACAAACAAAAAAATAAAATCGTGACATGCGGCAGGAGAAGTCAGTGACCACTTCTCCCTGCCTCGCATGCACGTTAGTGCACCGACGGAGGACTATCATGAGGGCAGGCCAGATAGGGATAAATTCCCCATCATGCACTAGCATAACACCAACTAGCATCCCTGCATGCCCATACCAATCTGCACCCTAGGAATTCTATAAATTGTAGAGTTCTCTCACCAAAAATAAAAGGAGAGGAGAAAAAGGGAAGAAACGTTTGGAGTAGCGAAGCCCTGCCCATTTATCACTAGACGCTCTGCCTTCGATTCACTGCTACCACATCCATGATCTCTTTTGCAAGGGAGGTCATTGGGTGTTTATGGAGAACATGAATCCGGATCCATGGATCCATCAATTTTTCGACAAAGCTTACCATTCTATTTTTATTTCTTTTGCATAATGACTTCGGGATTTTGATTGCAAGCATATCAACATGCAGGTTTTATTTCATTTCACTCTCACTAACATGCAGGCTCCAAAGTATTTCGAGTCCTCCTAGACATTCCCGTGTATCTAAAACCGAACTGTGCAGATCATCAAAGCACCGGAGATGAGACATTTCACGGGCCATTCCTCTCTGTTTTCATGCAGTAGGATTCATCCTACCCCGGGACGAATCCCAATCTGACACAGGAAAATTCGTCTCACCCCGGGACGAATCCCAATCTGCTGCAGGCCTGTTCGTTCCACCCTAGGATGAATTCCAATCTACTACAATCTGCTGTTTTAATCGTCTTCTGCATGCATGTTTTGTTTTTTTTATGGACTGAATGCTTTATTTTAACACAGGTGCTATTAACTCTGTTTGTTGTTTCTTTGAATGCAGGAGGAGCAGCAAGGATCAAAGACTCATCAACGCAAGCGGTGGCAACACTTTGGCCCACCCATTTTACATGTGGACACGCGGAAGGAGGAACACTTAATCATGATTGTAACCAAAACCCATTTAATGCTCCTAGCCCCTGAAAAGGGAGGAGGCATATTTGTAACCAAGATTAAGGGAGTTAAATAAAAAGGGTTGTGCTTTCTCTACTTTCTTTTGTCTCCGTTCAATTCGTCTCTTTCATTTCATGCATCTCATATTTTAGGACTTAAGCGTTTGTTTGATTTTGAATGCATCGAGCTAGTTTTCTTTCAATATTTTAGAATCTTGTGTTTTCAGTGGTGATCATGGTGGTACCCTGTCCCCTGCTTTTTGAAGATCAAGAAACTGATCAAAAATTTGTGTTTTTGTGCTTATAGGTACCGCTTTTCGAGCGCTAACTGTGGTTCATTCCAGCCGAATACAGTCCTGGAATTCATCCCACCCAGGGATGAATTCGAATTTGTCCCAGCCTGGGACGAATTCTGTTCTAGAATTTGTCTCACCCAGGGATGAATTCTATCTGCACGGTTTCAGGGCCGAGAGTCAGAAACAACCGATTTGGGCGGAGAAAGAGGTAACGGTTTCTAACTGTCCCTGTCATTTTTTGCTGTAATATTTTTGTTTTCTGTCATGTTTGCCTTCTTAGGGAAAGAGGTTGCTGCCTGTTTCATTTTTAAATAAAAGGAACCACACACACTTCATGCAACATTTTTAAACCAAGGAGCTGGTCATAAAACCCCAGCCCTTGATCAAGACCAATGGTGGATTTCATCACCACCTTGGCTTGATTTTGCATCCATTACCCCGATCGCGACTGTTGCTAGACATAAATCCTGACAAAAGCTGACCAAGTGTTGCTAGGGTGATTCCTAGAGCATGAGGATAAGTCTTCTATGGTAGGTGTCATAAATAGAGCGATTCCCCTTCCGTATCTCCTATGCACCACGTATCATCTACTCTCACGTACCTATAGTCTCCCTCTCGTAAGGGCGGGTATATAGAGAGGTTGGTATATCAGCCTGGCAATGATATATCGAAGGGGCGACCTATAGACACCAAAACAACACCAATCCGATTATGTGACTACAAACACTGATCGCTTTGACACACACAGTCCCTAGGGTAGCCCTCGGAGGTTAAACAATGGTCCTAACCACTTTTATAGCAATTTTGTTAGGTCAAAAGGCAATTTGGCACATTCAGGCACTTTGCTCAGTATTCGTCTCACCTAGGGACGAATTCTAACTGGGATTCGTCTCACCCAGGGATGAATTCTAAATTCATCTTTGGTCAGGACGAATTTCAGGTTTAACGGGCAAAAAGAAGAATGCCGCCAAGTGGCAGCCGAGGATAGTCAATTATTGCCTCCTGCCATGCATGCGCATGTAGGTGGGTAGATTGGTAGTTAGAGGATTGTCACAAGGGCAGTCATGGAAGCCCAAGTTAGGGAGGAGTCTCCTCCCTCTTGGGAAGGCATGGCTGCCACATGGCATCCCTGCATGCCCCTCCAAAGAGACCCCCTGGGTCTATAAAATTGTGGACTTTCCCACCCAAAAAGGCACAAGTTGGAGGCATTTTCAAGAAATGAAGTGCTGCCAAATTGAACACCCCTTTCACCCTTCTTCGATTCACATTTTCACATCCTTAATATCTTTCACAAGAGAGGTTATTGGGTGGCTTTTGGAAGCATGGATCCAAACCCAAACCCGACATTTCACCACATTAATCCACAAATTTGCCGACAACCCATCCCAAGAGATTTTGGGCCCATCCCTAGTGGATTGGCATCGAAATCAAATTCTAACGGGGGCAGCCCGCTTGGGCACCCCACACTTTTTTGTTAGTTTCATGTTAGTCTATTTTGTTATTATTTTTTTTATCCTACATTACATTCTATGCTGTTTAGATAGCTCACAATCTTGATTTTAGAAGACATTTATCAAATATTATCATGCTTTGTCTATTTTGTGGCCCTCACTAACTTGCAGGTAACGACGTCGAATTCCCATGGATAGAGGCCAAATTGGGAGAATCCGACCATTTGGGTCGTCCCAAAATGGCCCCAATTACTTAAAATTTGTGTTTGCAGATCTTTTGGAGGTCCTGAGGTTTGACATTTATATGGCATCACTTCAGATTTTCATCACAAGCGAATTCGTCCTACCCAAGGATGAATTACAGCAGAATTCGTCCTGACCAGGGATGAATTTCAGTTGAATGTAGATTGGCCGACTATTTCGATGATAGTGGCCCTCTGGTAATGTTTCCTAGTTCATGTTCAAATTGTGAGTTATTTGGAATCAGTTTAGTCATCATTTTGTTAGGTTTTATGCATGCATCTTTTTTCTTTTTAGAGAACAAGTGCTTCTTCTTTGCAACAGGTGCTACTAACAATGTCATTGTGTCTCTGAACGTAGGATAAGTAGTGAGAAGTGAAGATTCATCAGCATAAGCGACGACAATGCTTTGGCCCACCCATTTCAAATGTGGGCATGTGGAAGAAGGATTTATTGATCACGATTGTAACCAAATCCATTTAACGCTCCTAACCCCTAAAAATGGAGGAGGCAATTTTGTAACCGAGGTTAAAGAGTTAAATAAAAGGGTTGTTATTTCTCTAAATTCTTATATCTCATTTCAATTTTCCTCTTTTGTTTAATGCACTTCACATTTTAGGACTTAAGCGTTAGTTCGATTTTGAATGCATCGAAATAGTTTTCCTTTCAAAACTTCCGGAATCTCATGCTTTCAGTGGCGATCACGGTGGGACTCTGTCCCCTGGTTTTTAAGATCAAGTAACTGATCCATTTTTGTGTTTAGTGCTTGACAGGTACCATTTGAAAGCACGAGATTTCGGGCAAAGGAAACACTAATTGCGATGCATTCAAAATCAAATACGCTTAAGTCCTAGAAATGTAAATTGCATGAAATGAAAGAGACGCATTAAAAGGAGATACAAGCAAATGGAGAAAACATAGCCCTTTCATTAAACTTTCTTGATCTCCGTTACAAATACGCCTCCTCCCTTTTCAGGGGCTAGGAGCGTTAGAAGAATTTGACTACAATCGAGACTTAAGGTTCCTCTTCCCGCGTGCCCACACTTGAAATGGACGGGCCAAGATGATGTCGCCGCTGATGTCGATGAGTCCTTGACCTCTGCTGCTCCTCCTGTGAACAAAGAAACAACGAAGATGTCAGTAGCACCTGCTGCAAATGAAAAGTGTTTGTTCTCTAAAATTGCCAAAAGGTGCATGCAAACATTTGTCTGAAACAGTGAGTAAAATGACTCTAAATGACCTGAAAACCTGACAGAGGACAGAAAACATCACCAGAAGGCCACTGCCACTGAGACAGTCGGCCAATCTGCCTCCAACTGGAATTCGTCCCTGGGCAAGATGAATTCTGACTGCAATTCGTCCCTGGGTGGGACGAATTCTTCTGTGTTGGAAAAGCCGACCTGATGCTGCTCCAATGTCGAATCCCGGGACCTGCAAAATGCCTGCAAACAGGGGGGTTATGTAATTGGGGCCATTTTGGGATGACCCAGATGGTCGGATTCTCCCAATTTGGCCTCTATCCTTGGGAATTAGATATCGCCACCTGCAAGTTAGTGAAACAACAAAGCGACACAAAGCATGATAAAATTTGATCAGAATATTATGAAATTGAAGCTATGAATTCACCAAATAGAATGACATGAAATGCAACCTGAAACAATAATCTAGAATGCTTTTGAAACAAAAACTTGGAAAGTGCGGGGGTGCCCCAAGTGGGCCTCCCACCGTTGGCACTTGATTTCGGAGCCAATCCACTAGGGATGGGTCCAAAACCTCTTAGGATTGAGGGGTCGGCAAATTGGTTGATTCAGGTGTCCATATGTTGGATTTGGGTCAGATTCAAGCTTCCAAAAGCCACCCAACAACCTCCCTTGCAAAAGAGATTGGTGGATGTGAGAAGGTGAATCAAAGGGGATGCAAGTGGGTGTTCAACTCGGTAGCACTTCGTTGCTTGAAATCTCCTTCAACCTGTCTATATTGGGTGAGAAAAGTCCCACCTTTTATAGACCCATGGGGTCTCTTTTGAGAGGGAAGCACAAATGCCATGTGTTGGTCATAGGTGCCATGTGGCAGTCATGTCTTCCCATGAGGGAGGGGAGTCCTCCATTGACTTGGGCTTTCATAATTGCCCTTGTGACAGTCCTCTAATGGCCTATCTGTCCACCCACACATGCGTGCGAGGCAGGAGTCATCAACTGTCAGTCTTGGGTTGCCACTTGGCACCATTCTTCTTTTTGCCCGTTAAACTCAGAATTCGTCCCTACCAGAGATGAATTCAGAATTCGTCCCTGGGTGAGACGAATTCCAGTTAGTATTCGTCCCTGGGTGAGACGAATAGTGAGCAAAGTGTCCAAATGTGCCAAATTGCTTCCTGACCTTACAAAATTGCTATGAAAGTGGTTAAGACCACTGTTTGACCTCTGAGGGCTGCCCTAGGGGCTGTGTTTGTCAACGCGATCAGTGTTTGCAGTCACATAATCGGATTGGTGTTGTTTTGGTGTCTACAGATGCCCCTTTTTGGGATGCGTTGTGCATAGCGCAGCGTCGAGCAAAAATAGATAACCAAAGCACTAATGATTAGGGTTTCTTGGTAACCTAACCAACTTTTGATGCCCCAAGCATGGAAAGGGCATGCATTCTTGAATCCTTGCTTCTCGACGAGCTAAGGAGTTTTATTTCAAGTGTTAACCTATTTTGGTGAGGTGTGACTTGAGCTTAGACATTGATCAGTCATGATTAGGCAAAGGGCGCAACCTTTTATCCACAGGGGAACCTTGTGTTCATGATTCACGAAATGCCAAGTGTTTGATTGATTTGATTGTTGCTTGTTTATTGCCCCAAGCAGGAGCGTGATTGTCTTTGTCAATGATTCTTTGAATGCATGTCGTTTTCCTTAATTGGGTGTGTGATTGTTGGTTGGTAACTAAGTGTGACTACCCCCTCAAGCGACGAATCGATGAGGGAATGACATTTGTGAGCAAAGCGACGAGTCGCTTGACCCAAGATGACTTGTGCAAGGGTGCTTTTAGAGGTTTTACCATTAAGCATGTGCAATTTTTCCAACTTCTGGACCTATTTTTGGTGGGTGTTAACCCTTTTTGTGATGCCATAATGGGGTGAAATCGTTGACAACCCATCTTTCCGTGGAGCGGTCCGGCTATGATAGCCTTCTTGGGGAAGTAGGAGGGAGACAATTTGAACCCCGAAATCGATTTTCTATGCCAAGAGGTTAAGTGCGAAAGCACTTGTGTCCGGCAATGCTTATTGCTTTGTTTTTATGTTGCATTTTTTTGTTGTTTTTGTAGTGTTTTTGTGACACCATTTTGGGATTAAATTATCGAAAATCCATCTTCCCGTGGAGCGGTCCGGCTATGGTAGCCTTCTTAGGGAGTAGGATAGTGATAATTTGTGACTCCAATGTCTATTTTGTATGCCCTGGATGTCGGGGTGCAGCAAGCACTCTTATCGGGCAAATTTATTGTCTATTTTTAGTGCATTTTTGATCATTTTTTGATGTTTTTGAAGTGCTGGTTTGAATTCGTCCCTGGGTGGGATGAATTCCAGCTATAGAATTTGTCCCTGGGTGGGACGAGCGCTAACCTGAGTGCTCGTCCCAGTCAAGGATGAATTCCAGCTCAAAAGGCCTATTTAAGGGCCAAAACTTGCATTTGGGCTCATTTGTGTCATTTTTTTCTTGTGATTTTGGGGCTCTGGGAGGAGGAGGTAATTCTGCGAAGTGAAGCGCTGCTGGAATTCTCTCTGCCATCATGAGTGCACAAACTGGTTCGAGCGGCGGAGCCGAAGCGAAACCTGTAAGTATCTTCTAGAGCTTATTTTTGTTTAAATTTGCACTTGTTTTATTTAATTGTTTTTTTTTTTGTGATGCTGTTTTTCAAAATGTGTTTTAAAACTTAAACTCGAAACTGGATTGAAGACACTAAGACTTATTGTACAATTAAACGTAGTTAAACCTAGGCACATAATTTTGCTTACGACTAAACCCTAGGTTAACGAAACGTAAACCCTAAGACGTATATATTTTTTTTTGTGTTTTTGAATTTCTTTTTATTCTGTTTTTGAATTAATCAGTTAAGATTAGAAATCTTGGAACTGAAGGTTTGTTTTTGTTTTGTTTATTTGATTTTTTTTTGCTTTTGTTATTGCTGTACAGTTCTTTTCCATGATTTTTAATTTTTTTTGTTGAATTGTTTTCTTTTGCAGGTTAGGAGCCGGTACCGTGTACCTACCGCCTTTACTGAGGCATGGGGTGCACTGACTGATGGTGATTGGGAATGGCTTGATGCCCTTGGGCTCAAGCAGGTGTCTCGACTAGAACCTGTGGTCCCGGATCAAGCCTATCTGATGGCCTTGATCAAACTTTGGGATCCATGGACCAACACGTTCCATCTTCCGATAGGGGAGATGACTGTAACTTTGGAGGATGTCTATCGGTTGCTTCGGATTTCGATAGATGGACTGCCTATTAGGACATCGCCGCGTGATCAGTGGACTGCTGTACTTACGAGATGCTTTGGGCATGGGGAGCGGCCGGTGTAACGAACCCAGTGGAGACGGCTGAGGTGGACTCCAGCGGCAGATTTTGGTTGGTTGGTGGCAGGAGATGGGGGTGTTAGGAGTGAGGCACGCATTCTTGATGGGCCTTATTTCTAACATGCTTCTCCATGATTCATCAGGGGCGAGGTTCCCATGGAACCTACTAGATTTGGTATGGCAGTTGGTAGAGTGCCCGATAGAGGCACCACTGATTTTGAGATGGGGACAAACATTGTTGGCACAAACTCTACGGGGAGCAGTATGCGGTTCACCATCGGCAACGAAAGGGGTCAGCATAGCTATCTCATCGCATGCTGGGGTTGGTAGCACATAGTAGTAGAGAGGCCGACCGGGTTACCATGGACAACTCGGGTGGCTATGGATGACGAGGAGATAGGCTATGCAGTTTTGTGGTGATGGTCTGCGGAGCAGGGGTAGAGTCGGCGATGGGCAGGTGCTGTAGAGCACTATACCGATGCCTTTCTCGGCTCACTCAGGGGAGTATTTTGGCACCCTTATCGGGACTTTCCAGAGAGGCTGAGAGTGGCTCCTCGGTACGCAAGGAGCGGTGGTTGATTGGGAGGCACAGGACGGAGCATGAGTTCTTTTCATACAGCCAGGTTACACGACAGTTTGGTGAGCGGGCATCAATAATAAGACCTGGAGAGAAAAATGAGGAAGGTCCGAGGCAAGGGGATGATTGGGGAGGTCCGTTGGATGATGCGACATTTTGATGTGGGGATGAGATGTAGACTTGGGCACTCGGATCCGGACATGCAGACGTGGAGAGCGGGGCAAGCCTATTCCAGAGGGTCCTGTTCGTCCAGACATAGATGAGTGGAGTCCGAGATACGCGCTGAAATGCGACAAGCTACTACGATACAAGATCTGGAGTTGGGGGATGCAGGCAGAGCGGGGGACGCGCGAGAGAGGGATCTCCTGGGCCGAGTGGCGAGGGGATAGGGTTCTCGCACGGACGATGCGGGCCCCGGAGAGGCGAGTGGTGTCGCACGAATAGAGTTGGAGAGGGAGGTCATCCGCCTTGGTGGCGACTTTGAGCCCTGTCGTGGATCTTCATGCGAACGAGGGATAGTGCGAGAGATCATCTCATCATCGATGATTAGATGAGGGAGACATAGAGCATGATGGGGGGCAAGCGCCAGGGTCCCATAGGACCCACACCATGGGGTAGTTCCCGTCACACCGATCCGCGTGATTATGGTGGTCGATGCTTTAGGTTGGGTTTTTGGATATGATTACGGGGCGAGGACCGTTTGTAGCTGGCATTTTTTTACATATATATATATATCCGATTTTATTATGGTTTCTTACATGTGATGATTTGTTTTTGTTATGCATGTGGCTAATGACTATGGATGTATACATGTTTATTTATTTTGATGAATGCTTATGCTATGATGAATGCAAATGTTTTTTATTTCTTTTTGATATGCAAAGTGAAATGGTGAATGATATTTGTGGTGATTGGTTACGCACCATAGGCTATTTAAGATGCTCTTTATTTCATTTTAGATTCTATATGTATGGCTCTTGTATGTATACATGTGGTTTTCTCTTTTTGTATTTTTTGATGGTATTGTAAGGTGAAAAGTAGCACATTGGTTTAGAAATGTAGCTAAGGTTTTCTAAGACTCGGACATTTTAACTCACTAGCCAATGTACTTTATCTTACAAGACTTTTGAACAAGGTATGATCGACTTGTTTTTGACCCAGCTATTTCACATCCCCATGTGTGCGATTGAGTTCATTTATGTGGTATTCATCAGGATATCGCCAGTGCTAGATGGGCTTTCAACCGAACCTGTACTGAGGATCACCTAACTATCTCCACTAACTCCTTTGTTGTATTTAGTTAGATTAATCTACGATGTTATCCAAGATGCCATAAGCTAGCTCATCCACATGCAAACATTGATCTGTACGCAAATTAATGTGACAGATATATCGTCATGCAGGAGGATTACTGTTAGTTACCGATAGGCTATCAACCAAATCGGTACTAAAGTTTGCCTTATGACCTAATAGAATGCCAAGAGTTCCAAGGATTCAAGTTCAACTCCCTTATTTTCTTCAATTTTATTGGGATACTTGCTCGTTTGTAGTGATAGATCACCGTTTATTTTGATTTGTTTTTCTTTTGAGCAAGGATTGGGGATATGGAGTGATGAAAATCACTATCATTTGTGCCTTTGATGTTTGCACATAAGATGTCAAATATTTGATTTTTGACATTTTGCAAATTTTTGATTTTTTGCCATTATTGAGAACTAGGGATTCTTAAGGAATTGGGTAGGGAGGATGCTTGTCCTTTTGCCAACTATCAACATTCTTGGGGTCATTCGCACAGGGGGATGAGCAAGATAACCGTTTTGCTTATGGTGACCTAGATTACTGTGCAGTTTCATCTTTCGTTCACACAACTTGGGAATTTTTATGTGTTTTTATTTGTGTTGGGATGTTACGTAGCAAGGTGTATTTCAAGTATGACTCTACCTTCATAAAATATGTCTGACTTGATACAGTACATGGCTAAAGAGCAAAGTGATGACTGAATCACGAAAAATTTTGATACATTAAAAGACCACTAGCTCTAGTTTGGTAAAAGCAATGCATGGTGTTTTTGTGTTTTTAAGTGGAACAATATGGAACAATGATTACTTTACCACATGGATGTAATGCTTAATGCACAAATTTATTTTGATGGATTTTTTTGTGAATATGAATAGATGAAACTCCATTGATGATTTGATTTTGAGAAAATTTTGATTGCCAAGTGTTGGACATCCTTGGAGCATTTTGTGACCAAGTGATTGCGATAATCCTTGAGTTTGGTGACCAAGTGTTGCGATAATCCTTGGAGCTTTTTGACCAATGATTGCGTAATCCTTGGAGCTTTTGGTTGACCAAGATGGATAATCCTTGGAGCTTTGGGTGACCAAGTGATTGCATAATCCTTGAGCTTTTTGGGTGACCAAGTGATTGATAATCCTTGGAGCATTTGGTTGACCAAGTGATTGCGATAATCCTTGAGCTTTTTGGTTGACCAAGTGATTGCGATAATCCTTGGAGTTTTTGTTGACCAAGTGATTGCATAATCCTTGGAGCTTTTGGTTTGACCAAGTGATTGCATGGATCCTTGGAGATTTTTGGTTGACCAAGTGATTGCATAATCCTTGAGCATTTGTGACCAAGTGTTCGATAATCCTTGGAGCTTTTGGTGACCAAGTGATTGATAATCCTTGGAGCATTTTGGTGACCAAGATTGCGATAATCCTTGGAGCATTATGGGTGACCAAGTATTGCATAATCCTGGAGATTTTGGGTGACCAAGGTTCATAATCCTTGAGCTTTTGGGTGACCAAGAGTGGATAATCCTTGAGTTTTGGGTGACCAAGAATTGCGATAATCTTGGAGTTTTAGGTGACCAAGTGATTCGATAATCCTTGAGCTTTGGGTTTTGACCAAGTATTTCAGAATCCTTGGAGCATTTGGATGTGGCTCTCTTAGTATGAAATTCTATGCGATATTCAGGGTTCTGTTTCCGTCCCAGGAAGCTACCGACACCCAGTCCTATTTTGCTATCAAGACATAAGACCAACCAATTTGCCAACTGTCCCTCAAGTGGACGCAAATAGAGTTTTGTTGGTTTTCCTTACCACCCAACCCAAGTCCCTAGGTGAACTTTCATGTTGTAAGCTTCTTAGTCGACTTGATAGATACGACTCAAGACATTAACGTCGTCCACAAGTAAGTTGGTCTAACCGCCTCCGCATCATCACGAGAACGCATGAAACCGGAAGGAATTCAACCGAGAGCATCCCTCAGCCACAAAAGTTGCCCTGCATCCAAGCAGGATAAGCCCAAAGCAATGGATTTGTAGGCCAATCCTAACTTCAGTCTTTTAAGGATGCCACTATGTTGTTTAGCCTCCCCCGCTTAAAACTTGAAAAATGCAATTTGTACTTGGTCAAAGCAGCACGATGTTCTGAAGATGGCCATTATCCAAATTGGTGAATACCGACAGTGCAAGATAACCCACAACGGTCATCTGAGTTACAAGCTCCACCCATAGTAAACCAGCAAGATAAACGTGACCCACGACGGAGCTCAAGTCAAAGCCCACCAAAAGGCCAAACACCATAGGCCGGAAACGCATCAAATGCAGATGTTGACATCACGCACTCTGACACCAACACCGCCTAAAAGCCAAGCCCATGCAGAATCGCGATGCCATCCACAAAGGCCACCACAGTACCCGCCGCACCCAAGGACCTGCTGTCAACAACAAGAGAATCCCGCAACAACAAAAGCTCCACAGACATACAGCCGCCCGAAGCTTCCCATCAACCAGGGAGATTACCATCTTGAGGTAACTCCAGTAAACCACTGACAACCCAGATAGCCAACCCTTGAAGTCTCCCTAACAAGATGGATGAACTAAGAAACGTTGCTATAATGGAGTGGGGAACAAGGACCCCAGCACATAGCGGTCTTGATCAAAGAACTACCGAGAGTCATGGATCAGTGGATCCGTGTCAAGCACTCACCTCCATGATCATAAGTTTTTGATGGTTGTCATGTCACCAAGTCTATTAGACCCCAAGGAGGCCATTATGTACAAGTCAGACAGGAGTGCCCATGTCACCACAAGTTTCAGAAGTCCACAGGGCTAAGCCTTCAACGGCAGCATGTATACCCCGACTGAGACAACAGAACACCAATATCAACATGATGTTCACAGTTGTCCAGCCTAGAGCAAGGCTTCTATCAAGTTTCGAGTTTAACGGCATTGGCCCCAAACAACCAGCCACCACCTTCTCACACTAGACCACAAATAGTTCGCCCGACCAGCCACACCACAGACATAACCCCATCACGTAGTTCGCCAGCGACGACAAGAGAGCCTCCAGTACCAGACTTGCCTTGTAGATGCCAACCAGTCAACACAACAACTCCACCCACACAGATATACACTCATCATGTACCAATGGATCCCAGACACAACATACGATGTCCACATGTAGTGCAACGTACAACACCACCCCACAGCCACACAAGTAAGCACACCATCCTAATACCCAACCCCACCCCAAACCCAACAAAAAAAACCCAAAAAAACAAAAAAAAAACCACAACAACAAAAACAAACAAACCAAAACAAAAAAAAAAAAGAAAAAATGTGGAAGGAGAAAAAAAAAAAAAAAAAAAAAAATTAATACAATTTTTCAAAAGTAGACTGTTATTCGTCTTTTATTGTGATGAATACTTTACTGTAATTCGTCTGACCCTAAGACGAATTCAAATTTGTCTCAGATAGGGACGAATTCTATTCTGTAATTCGTCTCATAGAGGGACAAATTTCTATCTGTAAATTTTCAGAGCCGAGGATCAAAAACAACAAGTCTGGGCAGAAAAGAGGTAAGGTTCCAAAATTGTCCTTGTCATTTTTTGATTTTCTGTTTCTATTTTTCTATCAACTTTTGCTTGCTTAGGGAAAGTTGGTTTCTTGCATGTTTCAATTTTAATTAAAATAAACCACACACACATCACGTGGTATCTTTAAACCAAGGAGCTGGTCGTAAGACCCCAGCCCTTGATCAAGACCAACGGTGGGTTCATCACCACCTTGGCTTGATTTTGCATCCATTTCCCCGATTGTCACTGTTGTTAGGCGTAAATCCTGACGAAAGCTGATCGAGTGTCGCTGGGGTGATTCCCATGCGCACGAGGATAAGTCTTCTATGGTAGGTGTCATTAACAGGACAATCCCTCTTTTGTATCGCCTATGTACCACATACCATCTGCTCTCACGTACCTATAGTCTCCCTCTCGTAAGGGCGGGTATATAGAGAGGTTGGTATATTGAAGGGGCGACCATTTATGGGAGTCATATGAGCCTTCATTATGCATTTAAACGTTCTTCAAAACTTTCAAAAAAACAAAACAAAATCATCAAAACGCACTAAAACCAGTCTAGGACACACCACTAATCCTTAAAAGAGATAATCATTGCTTTGTGTGTGTATGTTCTTTTCTACCTAGTGTAACAAAAAAAAAAATTAGAAAAATCATAAACAAAAGATAAAAATCTATGCATTTTGTCACTCGCTCCAAAAGCTCCAAGGATTCCCGCAATCGCTTGGTCACTCCAAAATGCCCCAAAGGTGTCCATGAACCCTTTGGTCAACCCAAAAGCACCCCAAAGGTGCCCATAAGTGACCCAGGAGCATCCAACAAAATATGGGAAATCTTATATTTTTCCCTAAATTTTAGTGCATCTTGTCGGGGCCATAACTTCTCAACCGTAGCTCCGATTGACTTGAAATTTTACAGGGAGTTAGTTGGGATAATTTTAAACAAATACAATTCCTTGGAATTCTATTTGTCCAAAAAATTCAGTTTTCGGGGCCAAATTCCATCATCTAGTGCTCCGAAATTAGGTTTTAAATTTGATAACCTAATTTTTTACGCTTTTTGAGCTGTTCGGAGGTCAATATCTCCTAATGTATTTAGAGTTAGGACTTGAAACTTTATTTATGGCTTATCTATTATAAGAAGGATGCGCACCCCAATTTTGGGCCCCATCTGACTCATTTCAATTTTTAAGGTTTTTAGAGAGACATCATCATGGTGCTCACCCGCAGCCAAGCCTAATCACGGGCGGATGCTGTGGGGAATATCCAAGGATGCACAAGTCACCTCCGATATAGCCCCAAGGATTTGGTCATACCACCTTGGCAGCCTGACACACAAGGCAGACCCCTCCGCGCCCTGAAGGAATGGGACTATAGGGGCACCTCTTCGAGGGGCACTCTTGTTCAGCATATCACCCAGCACACACCCTTCCATGAGGGGTACATCCATAGGAGAGCTCCCCTAGATGCTCGCTATGAGTGGTCATCGTGCGATGAAGTGCTAGGTCAACATAGGGTTTGACGGGAGGAACCACATCATTACACTATCCCTCCTTCACCCCCTCTAGTTGTCAGGACTACAAGGACAAATCCAGAGCACAAGGCTCCTCAGGCAGGGCAATCCAACTCCATCCATCCCATTTTCACTTATGAAAGAGAGCACGAGGAAGACCCCTACCTTCCTTGAGAGCAATATACAGTGTGGGAGCAATACGCCTCCGCACCTGCTATCTATCAGGACCACTCACTAAGGCCAAAGCCCCGAGGGAATGCCGCTACCCCCAATAGAGGGAGGTGGCCTATAGAGATATTGGATCACTATGACCGAGATAGATATGTCAGAGAGGCATCTAACCCTTCTAGACATGAGACAACAAGACCAACTATCTTAGAATCTATCGAGCATGTCGCCTGTCGGGCACAACTCATGCAACTTGAGCTAGAATGACAACAATTAGAGCAATGGTATCTTCTAAATAAAGAGCACCTTCAGCACCAGAAGGATGAGTTGTTCCAACACACTATGCAGGAGAGGACTCCAACCCCTTACATGCATAAGACAAAACATTATGAGAGGCACAACCCCCGGGTGCGAGACAAGTCTCTATGACCTTATCGAGCACCGCCCTCGATGCCTCCTAGACATGAGCGGGAGGCTACTCCTATAACCAATTATGGGCCCCTTCCTCAAGAACCCACTCAGGTTTATGGGCCACCCTTAGAAATTCATCAAGAAGCCTCTAAGGAATCAGAGCGAGAAGAAGAGCGGGATGAAAAGCCCTACCAAGGCATGGGGGGTGGTAGCTGGCCACCCTTCCATAGGCCCCAAGTTCCTCAACAAGAACCAACCAAAGAGGAGGAGCTCAAATCTCCCGATACATGCAAAGCGCTAGAGCACTTAGACTCGGTAGAGACCAAGATTTTGGAGATCCTAAGGCCCAACTTATATGAGGCTCCTTTTGAAGAGGATCAATCTTTAACCGTAGGGCTACCTGATGATGCAGTCCTCCATGTCTCAGAATCTCCAAATTCTGATGAGCTGTACTCATTGGATGAAGGTGAGTATGAAACAGAGATAGCCCATAGCAATCACATGCAACATCATCGACATCCCATAAATATCAATGAAGCAATTCAATAGCTAAACATAATACTAGGACATGAGTGGCACGTTAACCCACCACAATGGGACCAAGCATTACATCCGCCATGTTGGGCATACAGAGATCAACTTTTGCCCAGAGACCCTATAGCAATATCAGTACCGAGGGTAGACCCTGTCCTCCTATCCATGCATAGGGCCGATCCATTCATGCCAATCCCTCCAGAGCCAGATCCGAAGTGCAAAGACCATCAAGCTAGGGGTACCTCTATCCCCTAGAGAGCCATATCCCAAAAATGCTCCAAGGATTCTTGCAATCGCTTGGTCAATCCCAAAATGCTCCAAGGATTCTATAATCACTTGGTCAACCCCAAAATGCTCCAAGGATTCTTGCAATCGCTTGGTCAATCCCAAAATGCTCCAAGGATTCTATAATCGCTTGGTCAACCCCAAAATGCTCCAAGGATTCTTGCAATCGCTTGGTCAATCCCAAAATGCTCCAAGGATTCTCGCAATCACTTGGTCAATCCCAAAATGCTCCAAGGATTCTTGCAATCGCTTGGTCAATCCCAAAATGCTCCAAGGATTCTTGTAATCGCTTGGTCAATCCCAAAATGCTCCAAGGATTCTATAATCGCTTGGTCAACCCCAAAATGCTCCAAGGATTCTTGCAATCTCTTGGTCAATCCCAAAATGCTCCAAGGATTCTCGCAATCGCTTGGTCAATCCCAAAATGCTCCAAGGATTCTTGCAATCGCTTGGTCAATCCCAAAATTCTCCAACCATTCTCGCAATCGCTTGGTCAATCCCAAAATTCTCCAAGGATTCTATAATTGCTTGGTCAACCCCAAAATGTTCCAAGGATTCTTGCAATCGCTTGGTCAATCCCAAAATGCTCCAAGGATTCTTGCAATCGCTTGGTCAATCCCAAAATGCTCCAAGGATTCTCGCAATCGCTTGGTCAATCCCAAAATGCTCCAAGGATTCTCGCAATCACTTGGTCAATCCCAAAATGCTCCAAGGATTCTTGCAATCGCTTGGTCAATCCCAAAATGCTCCAAGGATTCTTGCAATCACTTGGTCAAATCCCAAAACGCTCCAAGGATCTCTATAAATCGCTTGGTCAACCCCAAAATGCTCCAAGGATTTCCACAATCGCTTGGTCAAAAATAAGAAAAGTCAAAATTCAAAAATCATCAAAAACAACAAAAAAATTTGCATCTCATTTCTAGGCATGCTCAAATTCATCAATAGAGAACTCTTCTCGCATCTCATATTCATATTCACAAAAATCAATCCATCAAAAATACAAAAATACATAGTTGCATTAAGCATCGCACCCATACATTGCATATTTGTGGTCGTAAAGGTCAAAGGCACCATAGGCTGTAATTGCTCTGCTAGTCCATCTGGTTCCACATTGTTCCATCTTATAAAACAAACAAACAAACGCCATTTACCACTTTTTCTCACACTAAGAGTCAGTGGTCTTCTAATGTATCAAGAGTTTTCGTAATTCAGTCATCATTTTGCTCTCTAGCCACGTAATGTACCGAGTCAGACAGATTTTATGAAGGTAGAGTTACACTTGAAATACACCTTGTTACGTAGCATCCCAACACAAATTAAAACACATAAAAATTCCCAAGTTGTGTGAACGAAAGATGAAACCTGCATAGTAATCCAGGTCACCATAAGTGAAATGGTTATCTTGCTCATCCCCCTATGCGAATGGTTCCAGAATGCTAAGAATTGACAAAAGGACGAACTCTTTCCTATCTATTTACCTTAATACACAGTGGTTTTTACCACTACCAAATCCCAATCATAGTTGGTCCCCAAAGTTGTAAGGATTTGTACTACACATCCCTACAAAGGATGGGTAGTCATCCCCAAGACCTAAAAATATCAACGCCATTCACAAACAAAATTCCAATAAATCATCATCCTAACACTTTCCATTCACTTTTGGTCTCCAAGTCGTAAGGATTCGTACTATCCGCCCCTAACCAGGATGGGTAGTCATCCCCAAGGCCTAAAATATCAATGCCCTTACTTCATAATCTCCATCATCCCCTTGGTCCCCAACGTCATAAGGATTCGTACTATCCGCCCCTAACCAGGATGGGTAGTCATCCCCAAGGCCACGAGGATCAAAGCCATTCACAAGCTCAAACTCACACCGCTCAAAATACAAAATCAAGTAACAAGTGGTTATCACCACTATTCAAAATCCTTGCTCAAAAAGAAAAATAAATAGAAAAATAAACAGTGATTTGCATCACTATATAGACGAGCAAGTCTCCCAAATCATTTAGCCAATAAATAGCCTAAACTTGAATTTTTGGAATTCTCAGCATTTGAAAACCATCTAGGTGATCCTCATTACAGGTTTGGTTGACAACCTATCTGGTAATAGTGGTATCCTACCCGCATGACGATATGTCTGTCACATTCACTTTGCATATGTGCAGACCAATGTTTGCATGAGGATGAGCTAGCTTATGGTATCCTGGATAACATTGCAGATTAATCTAACTAAATACAACAAAGGAGTTAGTGGAGCTAGTTAGGTGATCCTCAGTACAGGTTCGGTTGAAAGCCCATCTGGCACTGGCGGTATCCTGACAAATACCACATAAATAAACTCAATTCCATACACAGGGATGTGAAATAGCTTGGTCAAAAACAAGTCCGATTCATACCTTGTCTAAAAGTCTGGTAAGACAAAGTACAATCGTGGCTCATGAGTTAAAACCGTCTGAGTCTCAGAAAACCTTAGCTACATTTCTAAACCAACTGCGCTACTTTTCATCTTTGCAATACCATCAGAAAATACAAAAAAAGAACAACCACATGTACAAAAGCAAAGTCATCCACTACAGCAATCGCATAAAAACAAAATCACAAAGTCCTAAACAGTCTATGGTGCCCTAACCAAACAACACAAATTCATTTCATCCATTACATTTTGCATATCACATATATATCAAAAATATTTGCATTAATCATACCATATACATCCATTACCATAAGCATGCATCCATCAACATCAATCATTGTGCATAACATTAAATAATGACATATACACAAAGCAAGAAAATCAAAAACAACAAAAACATCAAATATCCACAGACGACAAACAATAAAATTGCCAAATAAAGGCACCTTTTTGCCTGACATTCAATGGCATACAAAACCGACGTCGGGGTCACAAATTATCACTATCCTACTCCCGAAGAAGGCTACCATAGCCGGACCACTCCACGGGAGGACGAATTTTTGACAATTTAATCCCCAAATGGTGTCACAAAAACAAAAAAAAAAATTCAAAACAACAAAAATAGCAAAGAAATGCAACACAAAAACAAACAGCAATAAACATTGCCAGACACAAGTGCTCTTGCACTTAACCTCTTGGCATAGAAAAATTGATGTCGGGGTTTACATTGTCACTATCCTACTCCCGAAGAAGGCTACCATAGCCGGACCGCTCCACGGGAGGACGGATTTTTGACAATTTAATCCCCAAATGGTGTCACAAAAAAAATCAAAACAACAAAAATAACAAAAAATGCAACACAAACAAATAGCAATAAAAATTGCCGGACACAAGTGCTCTTGCACTTAACCTCTTGGCATAGAAAATCGATGTCGGGGCTCAAATTGTCACTCTCCTACTTCCCCAAGAAGGCTACCATAGCCGGACCACTCCACGGGAAGACGGACTTTCGACACTTTCACCCCATTATGGCATCACCAAAAGGGATTTTACCCACCAAAAATAGGTCTAAATGTTGGAAAAATTGCACATGCTTAACGATAAACCATCTAAAGGCACCCTTGCACAAGTCATCTTGGGTCAAGCGACTCGTCGCTTTTCTCACGAAGGTCATTCCCTCATCGATTCATCGCTTGAGGGGGTAGTCACACTTAGTCACCAATCAACAAACACACACCCAATCAAAGCAATGACATGCATTCAAAGAATCATTGACAAAGAAAATCACGCTCCTGCTTGGGGTAGCAAACAAGCAATAATCACAAATTGATCAAACACTTGGCATTCCCAAATCATGAACACAAGGTTTCCCCCCGTGGACAAAAGGTTGCGCCCTTTGCCTATTCATGACTGATCAATGTCCAAGCTCAAGTCACACCTCACCAAAATAGGTTAATAATTGAAATCAAATTCCTTAGCTCGTCAGAAGCAAGGATTCAAGAATGCATGCCCTTTCCATGCTTGGGGCATCAAAAGTTGGTTAGGTTACCAAGAAACCCTAATCATTAGTGCTTTGGTTATCTATTTTTGCTCGACGCTACGCCATGCACAGCGCATCCCAAAAAGGGGCATCTGTAGACACCAAAATAGCACCAATCCGATTATGTGACTGCAAACACTGATCACTTTGACACACACACAGCCCCTAGGGCAGCCCTCAAAGGTTAAACAATGGTCCTAACCACTTTTATAGCAATTTTGTAAGGTCAAAAGGCAATTTGGCACATTCAGGCACTTTTCTCAGTATTCGTCTCACCCAGGGACGAATTCTAACTGGGATTCGTCTCACCTAGGGACAAATTCTAAATTCATCTTTGGTCAGGACGAATTCCAAGTTTAATGGGAAAAAAGAAGAATGCCGCCAAGTGGCAGCCGAGGATAGTCAATTATTGCCTCCTGCCGTGCATGCGCGTGTAGGTGGGTAGATTGGCAGTTAGAGGATTGTCATAAGGGCAGTCATGGAAGCCCAAGTCAGGGAGGAGTCTCCTCCCTCTTGGGAAGGCATGGCCACCACATGGCATCCGTACATGCCCCTCCAAAGAGACCCCTTGGGTCTATAAAATGGTGGACTTTCCCACCCAGAAAGGGACAAGTTGGAGGCATTTTCAAGCAACGAAGTGCTGCCAAATTGAACACCCCATTGCACCCTTCTTCGATTCACCTTTTCACATCCTTAATATATTTCTCAAGAGAGGTTATTGGGTGGCTTTTGGAAGCGTGGATCCGAACCCAAACCCGAAATTTCACCACATTAATCCACCAATTTTCCGACAACCCATCCCAAGAGATTTTGGGCCCATCCCTAGTGGATTGGCGTCGAAATCAAGTTCTAACGGGGGGCGGCCCGCTTGGGCACCCCACACTTTTTTGTTAGTTTCATTTTAGTCTATTCTGTTATTATTTGTTTATCCTACATTACATTCTATGCTATTTAGATAGCTCACAATATTGATTTCAGAAGACATTTATCAAATATTATCATGCTTTGTCGATTTTGTGGCCCTCACTAACTTGCAGGTAACGACGTCGAATTCCCATGGATAGAGGCCAAATTAGGAGAATCCGACCATCTGGGTCATCCCAAAATGGCCCCAATTACTTAACCTCTATGTTTGCAGATCTTCTGGAGGTCCCGAGGTTTGAAATTTAGACGACATCACTTCGGCTTTTCATCACAAGTGAATTTGTCCTACCCAGGGATGAATTACAGCAGAATTCATCCTGACCAGGGATGAATTTCAGTTGAATGTAGATTGGCCAACTGTTTCGATGACAGTGGCCCTCTGGTAATGTTTCCTGGTTCATGTTCAAATTGCGAGTTATTTGGAATCAGTTTAGTCATCATTTTGTTAGGTTTTATGCATGCATCTTTTATCGTTTTAGAGAACAAGTGCTTCTTCTTTGCAACAGGTGCTACTAACAATGTCGTTGTGTCTCTGAATGCAGGATAAGCAGCAAGAAGCAAATATTCATCAGCATAAGCGATGACAACGCTTTTGCCCGCCCATTTCAAATGTGGGCATGCGGAAGAAGGATTTATTGATCACGATTGTAACCAAATCCATTTAACGCTCCTAACCCCTAAAAAGGGAGGAGGCGATTTTGTAACCAAGGTTAAAGAGTTAAATAAAAGGGCTGTGATTTCTCTAAATTCTTGTATCTCATTTCAATTTGCCTCTTTCGTTTAATGCACTTCACATTTTAGGACTTAAGCGTTAGTTCGATTTTGAATGCATCGAAATAGTTTTCCTTTCAAAACTTCTAGAATCTCATGCTTTCACGACCATTTATGGGAGATATAAGAGCCTTCATAATGCATTTAAACGTCCTTCAAAAATTTTTCAAAAACAAACATTAAAACACACGAAACCAGACTTAGGGCACACTTTTAATCGTTAAAAGAGATAATCATCGCTTGCATGTGTGTGATATTTTCTATTTTGTGTAGCATAAAAATTAGAAAAATCATAAACAAAAGATAAAAATCTACGCATTTTGTCATTCGCTCCAAAAGCTCCAAGGATTCCCGCAATCGCTTGGTCAACCCAAAAGGCTCCAAGGATTCCCATAATCGCTTGGTCATCCCCAAAATGCCCCAAAGGTGTCCATAAACCCTTTGGTCAACCCAGAAGTACCCCAACGGTGCCCATAAATGATGTGGGAGCATCCAACGAAATTTAGGAAATTTTACTTTTTTTTCCTAAATTTTAGTGCATCTTGCCGGGGCCATAACTTCTCAACCGTAGCTCCGATTGACTTGAAATTTTACAGGGAGTTAGTAGGGATTATTTTACTAGAGTCCTATTTGTCCAAAAAAGTCAGTTTTTGGGGCCAAATTCCATCATCTAGTGCCCCAAAATTAGGTTTTAAAATTACTCGGCTAATTTTTTTTGCTTTTTGAGCTGTTCGGAGGTCAATATATCCTAATGTATTTAGAGTTAGGACTTGAAACTTCATTTTTATCTTGTCTATGGTAAGAGGGATGCACACCCCAATTTTGGGCCCCATATGACTCATTTCAATTTTAGGGTTTTTTTAGAAAGCATCTACGCACTTTGTAGAGAGGCAACACAATGGTGTTCACCCGTAGCCAAGCCCACTCACGGGAAGATGCTGCATGGAATGACCAAGGGGGCACAAGTCACCTCCACTATAGCCCCAAGGACTTGGCTATTCCACCTTGGCGGCCCAACATGCACAACAGTCCACTTTGTGCCTTGACAAAACAAGGCTATAGAGGCACCCCTTTGAGGGGCGCACCCACACAACATAGCCCCACCCGCAGTCAAGCCCACTCATGGGTAGACGCTGCGGATAATGTCCAAGGAGGCACGAGTCACCTCCGTTATAGTCCCAAGGATTCGGTCATACCACCTTGGCGACCTGACACACAAGACAGTCCCCTCCACACCTTAACGAAAAGGGACTATAGGGGCACCTCTTCGAGGGGCACTCCTGTTCAACATAGCACCCGGTACACACCCTTCCAAGAGGGGTACATTTGTAGGAGAGCTCCCTTAGATGCTCGCTATGAGTGGTCACCGTGCGATGAAGCGCTAAGTCAACATAGGGTTCGACGGGAGGAACCACATGATTACACTATCCCTCCTTCACCCCCTCTAGTTGTCAGGACTACAAGGACAAATCCAGAGCGCAAGGCTCCTCCAGAGCACAAGGCTCTTCAGGCAGGGCGAGCCAATGCCACCCGTCCCTCTTTCACTTATGAAAGAGGGTACGAGGAAGACCACTACATTCCTCAAGAGCAATACATAGCATGGGAGCAATGCGCCCCCACACCTGCTAGCTATCAGGATCACCTACTGAGGCCAAAGCCTCGGGGGAATGCTGCTATCCCCAACAGAGGGAGGCAGCCTATAGAGATCTCGGATCACCATGACCGAGATAGATATCTAGGAGAGGCATCTAGCCCTTCTAGACATGAGACGGTGGGACAAACTATCTTAGAATCTATCGAGCATATCGCACACTGGATGCAACTTGTGCTACTTGAGCTAGAACAACAATAGTTAGAGCAATGGTATCTTCAAAATCAAGAGCACCTTCAGCGCCAGAAGGATGAGTTGTTCCAACACACTATGCAGGAGAGGACTCCAACCCCTCACATGCATAAGACAAAACATTATGAGGGACACAACCCCTGGGGGTGAGATAGGTCATCGTGACCTTATCAAGCACTACCCCCAATGCCTCCTAGACAGGAGCGGGAGGCTACTCCCTCGATTCCTTAGACACCCACCCAAGTTCATGGGCCACCCTCAGAAATCCCTCAAGAAGCCTTTAAGGAATTTGAGCAAGAAAAAGAGTGGACTGAAATGCACTACCAAGGCAGGGGGGTGCTATCCAGCTACCCCTCCATAGGCCCCATGTTCCTCAATAGGAACCAACCAAAGCGGAGGAGCTCAAATCCCCCGATACGTGCAATGCGCTACTAGAGCGCTTAGAGTCGGCCGAGACCAAGACTTTGGGACCCCAAAATCCCAACTTACAAGAGGTTCCTTTCAAGGAAGATCAGCCTCTGACCATAGAGATACCTGATGATGCGGTCTCCCATGTCTCAGAATCGCTAGATTCTGATGAGCCTGATTCGCTAAGCAAAGACGAGTCAGAATACTTGGTAGCACCATGGGAATCGGTCGAATCTAACATTAATCATTCACAAATGATTCCCATGGATGACTACCAAGAGAGCTTAATGGAAATATCCCCCTTAGAGGCGCCAATCAAGCAAATGCCACATCAAAGCAATCAGGTCCCCCCGCAACAAGCGGAACAACCCCATGAGGACCACATCAATCTGCTCGAACAAGAAGAGCCTCACATATCACAAATAGCTATTAGAGCCAACGAAGGCCTTTGGATCTCTGACAATGATTATAAGGATAAAACAGAGATGACCCACATCAACCACATGCGACAGCATCAACACCCCATGCATATGGATGACACACTTCAACAGCTAAACATAAGGCTAGGGCATGAGTGGCGCGTTAACCCAGTGTAGTGGGACCAAGCGTTACATCCGCCACTTTGGGCATACAGAGATCAACCTCCACCCAGAGACCCCATAGCTACATCAGTACCGAGGGTGGACCCCATCCTTTTATCTGTACATAGGGCCAATCCATTCATGCCAATACCTCCCGAGCCAGATCTAGAGCATAAAGAGCATCAAGCTGGGGGTACCTCTATCCCCTGAAGAGCCATAGTTCAAACCAAAAAGCTCCAAGGATTACCACAATCGCTTGGTCAAACCAAAAAGCCCCAAGGATTATCACAATCGCTTGGTCAAACCAAAAAGCCCCAAGGATTATCACAATCGCTTGGTCAAACCAAAAAGCTCCAAGGATTTTCACAATCACTTGGTCAAACCAAAAAGCCCCAAGGATTATCGCAATCGCTTGGTCAAACCAAAAAGCTCCAAGGATTATCACAATCACTTGGTCAAACCAAGGATTATCGCAATCGCTTGGTCAAACCAAAAAGCTCCAAGGATTATCACAATCACTTGGTCAAACCAAAAAACTCCAAGGATTCCTAAATCGCTTGGTCAATCCCAAAAATGCTCCAAGGATTATCGCAATCTCTTGGTCAACCCCAAAAAGCTCCAAGGATTATCGCAATCTCTTGGTCAAAACCCAAAAAGCCCCAAGGATTATCACAATCTCTTGGTCAACCCCAAAAAGCCCCAAGGATTATCACAATCACTTGGTCAAACCAAAAAGCCCCAAGGATTATCACAATCACTTGGTCAAACCAAAAAGCCCCAAGGATTATCGCAATCACTTGGTCAAACCAAAAAGCTCCAAGGATTCCTAAATCCCTTGGTCACTCCCAAAGCTCCAAGGATTGTCGCAATCACTTGGTCAAACCAAAAAGCCCCAAGGATTATCACAATCACTTGGTCAAACCAAAAAGCCCCAAGGATTATCGCAATCACTTGGTCAAACCAAAAAGCTCCAAGGATTCCTAAATCCCTTGGTCACCCCCAAAGCTCCAAGGATTATCGCAATCACTTGGTCACCCCAAAAATGCCCCAAAGGTGCCTACAAACCCTTTGGTCACACCAAAAAGCTCCAAGGATTATCGCAATCTCTTGGTCAACCTCAAAAGCTCCAAGGATTATCACAATCGCTTGGTCAAGAAAATCAAAAAAAAAAAAAATTCAAAAACAAACAAACAAAATCTACATCTCAATCTCATGTATACTTCCAAAATAAAAAATACTAAAAAAAAATAGTTGCATTAAGCATCACATCCATGTTTGTTGATCACACAAGGCAAAAGCACCATAGACTATCATTACTTGGCAAAACCACCACCTTTTCACATTTTCCACTTTGAACAAAAGTACACCAAAATAAACGCCAATCACCATTTCACCATATCATAAATCAGTTGTCATCTAAACATATCTAGAGTTTTTGTCATTCAGTTGTCTTTAGGTTTCTAGCCAAAACTATACAAAAGTCAAACTGATGTTACAATGGTAGAGTTTTACTTGAAATACACCTTGTTACGTAGCATCCCATCACAAATTCAAAAACACATAAAAATAATTCCTAAGTTGTGTCAATGAAGGATGAAACCTGTAAAGCAATTCAGGATACCAAACAGCAAAAAGATTATCTCGCTCATCCCCCTGTGCGAATGACCCCAAGAATGTTGAGAGTTGGCAAAAGGACAAGAATCTTCCCTACCCAATTCCCCAAGAATCCCAAGTTCTCAAAACGTTGCAAAACCTCACAAAAATTTGCACAAAGTCAATACTCCAAAACATCGACATCAAATCCCATAAAGTGCACACACAAAAGGCACAAGCAATAGTGATTCTCATCACTCCCAAATTCAAATCCCTTGCTCAAAAAGAAAAAAATAAATAAACAGTGATTTTCATCACTATAAACGAGCAAGTATCCCAATACAAATGAAGAAAAGAAGGGAGTCGAACTTGAATCCCTGGAACTCTCAGCATTCAAAAGGTCATGAGGTGAACCTCAGTACCGGTTTGGTGGATAACCTATTGGTCACTGGCGGCAAACCTCCTACATGACGATATATCTGTCACATTTACTTGTGTGCAGATCAATGTTTGCATGTGGATGAGCTAGCTTATGGTCTCCTAGATCGCGAAACAGATTAATCTAACTAAATACAACAAAGGAGTTAGTGGAACTAATTAGGTGATCCTCAGTACAGGTTTGGTTGAAAGCCTATCTGGCACTGGCGGTATCCTGACAAATACCACATAAACAAACTCAATTGCACACACAAGGATGCGAAATAACTTGGTCAAAAACAAGCGCGATTCATACCTTGGTCAGACATCTTGTAAGATAACGGTCCAGTCTTGGCTAGTTAGTTATAATAGCAAAATCTCAGAAAAACCTAGCTACATTCTACGCCAACCATTGCATATAATCCATTCCTATATCGCCATACAAAAAAATAAAAACTAAACAACATATATACACAAAAAGCATTTACCACAGCAACCACCCAGTACATAAAGCCATAAGTCATGTATAGTCTATGGTGCCAATGTAAGGTTATCAACAAATCATTTCATCCATTCCATTACTTATCATATAAATCAACAACATGCGCATTTATCATACCATATGCATTCGTCACCATAAACATGCATCCATCAACATCAATCATTGTGCATAACATAAAATCATGACATATACACAAAGCAAGAAAATCCAAACAACAAAAACACCACAAAAAATGCAACACAAACAAACAACAATAAACATTGCCAAACAAGAGTGCTCTTGCACTTAACCTCTTGGCATAGCAAAACTGATGTCGGGGTTTACATTGTCACTATCCTACTCCCTAAGAAGGCTACCATATCCGGACCGCTCCACGGGAGGTTGGATTTTCGCCAATTTTAATCCTAAATGGCGTCACAAAAACAACAAAACAACAAAAAAAAAAAAACCACAAAAAAATGCAACACAAAAACACAGCAATAAACATTGCCAGACAAGAGTGCTCTTGCACTTAACCTCTTGGCATAGAAAATCGATGTCGGGGCGCAAATGGTCACTATTCTACTCCCTAAGAAGGCTACCATAGCCGGACCGCTCCACGGGACGACGGATTGTTGACACTTTCACCCCATTATGGCATCACCAAAAGGGTTTTTACCCACCAAAAATAGGTCCAAAAGTTGGAAAACTACTTGCACATTCAACGGACAAACATCTAAAGGCACCCTAACCTAAGTCACCTCGGGTCAAGCGACTCGTCGCTTTTCTCATGGTGGTCATTCCCTCATCGATTCGTCGCTTGAGGGGGTAGTCACACTTAGTCACCAATCAACAAACACACACCCAATCAAGGCAATGGCATGCATTCAAAGAATCATTGACAAAGACAATCACGCTTCTGTTTGGGGCAGTAAACAAGCAACAATCACAAATCGATCAAACACGATCAAACACTCAGCATTCCCAAAGCATGAACTCAAGGTTCCCCCATGGATAAAAGGTTGCGCCCTTTGCCTATTCATGACTGATCAATGTCTAAGTTCAAGTCACACCTCACCAAAATAGGTTAATACTTGAAATCAAATTCCTTAGCTCGTCAGAAGCAAGGATTCAAGAATGCATGCCCTTTCCATGCTTGGGGCATCACAAGTTGGTTAGGTTACTAAGAAACCCTAATCATTAGTGCTTTGGTTATCTATTTTTGCTCAG
Organism: Wollemia nobilis; assembly: GCA_028583015.1. Classification (NCBI taxonomy): domain Eukaryota; kingdom Viridiplantae; phylum Streptophyta; class Pinopsida; order Araucariales; family Araucariaceae; genus Wollemia; species Wollemia nobilis. The sequence continues at coordinate 320,877 of JAQPPZ010004832.1, forward strand.
CACTGCATCACCCGTAGCACCTTCCAAAAAGGGGCATCTGTAGACACCAAAACAGCACCAATCTGATTATGTGACTGCAAACACTGATCGCATTGACACACACAACCTTCAGGGCAGCCCTCAGAGGTCAAACAGTGGTCCTAGCCACTTACACAGTAGTTTTGGAAGGTCAAAAAGTAATTTGGCACCTCCAGACACTCTGCTTCAAATTCGTCTCACCCCGGGACGAAATGCAAACTTGAATTCGTCCCTGGGTGGGACGAATTCCAATTCATCCCTAGGTGGGATGAATTCCAGGTTCAACAAACAAAAAAATAAAATCGCGACATGCGGTAGGAGAAGTCAGTGACCACTTCTCCCTGCCTCGCATGCGCGTTAGTGCGTCGACGGAGGACTGTCATGAGGGCAGGCCAGAAAGGGAGAATTTCCCCCATCACGCACTAGCATAACACCAACTGGCATCCCTGCATGCCCATACCAATCTGCACCCTAGGAATTCTATAAATTGTAGAGTTCTCTCACCAAAAAAAAATGAGAGAGGAGAAAAAGGGAAGAAACGTTTGGAGTAGCGAAGCCCTGCCTGTTTATCACCAGACGCTCTGCCTTCGATTCACTGCTATCGCATCCGTGATCTCTTCTGTAAGGGAGGTCATTGGGTGTTTATGGAGAACGTGAATCCGGATCCATGGATCCATCAATTTGTCGACAAAGCTTACCATTCTATTTTTATTTCTTTTGCATAATGACTTCGGGATTTTGATTGCAAGCATATCAACATGCAGGTTTTATTTCATTTCACTCTCACTAACATGCAGGCTCCAAAGTATTCCGAGTCCTCCTAGACATTCCCGTGTATCTAAAACCGAACTGTGCAGATCACCGGAGCACCGGAGACGAGACATTTCACGGGCCATTCCTCTCTATTTTGCCCTATAGGATTCATCCTACCCCGGGACGAATCCCAATCTGACACAGGAAAATTCGTCTCACCCCGAGACGAATCCCAATCTAACACAGGAAAATTCGTCTCACCCCGGGACGAATCTCAATCTGCTGCAGGCCTGTTCGTTCCACCCCGGGACGAATTCCAATCTACTGCAATCTGTTGTTTTAATCGTCTTTTGCATGCATGTTTTGTTTGTTTTATGGACCGAATGCTTTATTTTAACACAGGTGCTATTAACTCTGTTTGTTGTTTCTTTGAACGCAGGAGGAGCAGCAAGGATCGAAGACTCGTCAATGCAAGTGGCGGCAACACTTTGGCCCACCCATTTTACATGTGGACACGCGGAAGGAGGAACACTTGATCATGATTGTAACCAAAACCCATTTAACGCTCCTAGCCCCTGAAAAGGGAGGAGGCATCTTTGTAACCGAGATTAAGGGAGTTAAATAAAAAGGGCTGTGCTTTCTCTACTTTCTTTTGTCTCCGTTCAATTCGTCTCTTTCATTTCATGCATCTCATATTTTAGGACTTAAGCGTTTGTTTGATTTTGAATGCATCGCAATAGTTTTCTTTCAATCTTTCGAAATCTCATGTTTTCAAGTTTTACTAGTAGTGACGGCCCCCGCTAATCATGTTAAACGTGCCATAGAAATAGATTATATCGAAAAATAATAATTATAGTTTTGGATTAACCGTATTGGATTTTTTGATGAATTGAACAATATACCTTGATTGTTTTCTCTGTGACAAATGACCACTTTTACACGGGATAAAATATTTAAGGTAAGATGATCAGGAGAAACAAGCACAATTGGGATGTGGAGTTAACCCAATTTGAGAATAATTTGATGATCCACAAATTGCATAAGAAATATTTGTATCGCCACCACCTCTCTACTCCTTGGAAAGAAATTTTCAAACCCATTATGCAATATTTAACAGTTGATAATCCTGAATCTAAGATCTATTGTTTTCACTTAGCCTTCATTCACCATTTTCATGAAGCTAAAATTATGAATATCCCAACAACACTATATTGGTCCATGGAATATCCAATAATATCCACCCATACAAAAAAGGAGGGTTTACCCTATCATCATGGTATTTTTAGTGTCCTTGATAGGTTCCTTCTACTAAAGTTTCCTAAAGGTAATATTCTCGTCCCTGATTCTGAGGAAGCAAACTCTTCTTCGATGCCCAATCCCAAAGCCTCAAGACCTAAGAGAAAGAACAAGAGTGACATACCTCATTATGGTTACAACATAAATAAAAAGGTTAAGATTGAAAAAGCGCTTGTTCACTGTTCCCAAAGACACAAATTCAAGGAATTTGTTGAAATCCCCCTTCCACTTCTGAGAAATCCATGAAGGATCTTTCCAGCTTCCCTGATATTATTGAAAAATACCTCCATAAGCTTACTTTCAATGCCACTTTTTTTACTATTGACCACTTGGAATGTGCTCATGTGGCTATTGGTAAGGAAATTACAAAACTCAAGGAACAACGCCAAGTGCTCAACATTCTATTTTTCTATAATTCTTTTGAGGACATTCCTACCATTTTTTTTGTAGAGGGATATTCTGACTTAAAGTTTGATGCTAAGGAAGATGACGTCATGGAAATTGCAAAGGAAACCTACATCAAAGCTCCAAAGGATTCTCCAAAGGTATATTGAAGGACGCCTTGGTGGAGGTTGTTGTTGCATCACATATGCAGACTGATGCACCCTTTTGAGATGGCCTACTAGAGTTGCCTTTTCCTCATCTCTTGTTCTTTTCTTCTAGAGGGTTTATCCTCTCTGGTTTCGTTGGTTGTTTGCCTATCACTTTTTGTTCCTTCTCTCTAGAGGATTTTGTCCTTTTGGGTTCAACCGACATGTAGCCTCTTTGTTTTAGTTCCTTTTCTGGTTTCCTCTAAGGTTGTTCCTTTATGTTCTTCTATTGTACAAGGCATTGGGACTCCTTTCAAATGCCCCCTTTTAATAAAATTTTTAACTTACCAAAAAAAAAATGACCACCTTTACTGTCTGTAGTTTTTCTTGTTATGTTTGAAATTCATTTATTGTAATAAAATACCTTGGTTGACCTCATAAATTCATAAGTATAATATAAAATAATGTGTTATTGTTAAATTGTACATATAATAATGAAAATTAATATGACATTTAAATTATTGCACTTGATAAGTGTCTCATTTACTAGTACCAAAGCCATAACATGTGATAACATGTGTTTATTGTATTATTAAATTAACATTCACTAATTGGAGGCTAATTATTGATCTAATACATAATTATCAGAATGATTAATTATATTTATCTTTATATAATTATTTTAATCTAATAGTATAGGATGGTATTTTCATTTCTTAAATTTATTTATGTTAGTCTTTTAACACTTTTGATACTAGTAAATGAAACACTTGTCAACTCCACTAATTTAAATGTGATATATTGATTTCCATTATTATATTACATTAAAACATTTATTTAAATTATACTTATGAATGTATGAGATCAACCCATAGCTATGATATTTTACTGAAACAAATAAATTTCAAACATAACAACATAAAACATAACAAGAAAAACTACAAATAGTAAAGGTGACCATTTATTATAGAGAAAAAAGAAGGCATATTAGTAGATTCATCCAAAAATATTGTAGGATTAATTCAAAAATATAAATATTTTTATTCGATACAATCTATTTACGTGGCACATTTAACAAGATTAGTAGGGATCGTTACTAGTAGTAAAACTATATACAATAAAGGTGGCCATTTATCACAGTGAAAAAATAATCAAGGAATATTGGTTGAGGATAAAATTGATCCTCATAGAAGGGGAATCAATTATCAAAAATCTCTGTAATCAATGAAAAGGGTGCACTCCGAGGTTGATTTAGCCCAATCAATAGAATCATCATTATTATATGTGATATTCTTGATACACCACATATCTTTAGGGTAGGAAATTCAATCCCATATCTTCGATGCAGAATAAGCTACAAGTGAAGGGAGTATAAAAGATGTGCACTCCATACAGGAAGTGAATACCGAAGGGATGAAACACATCGGGAATGGATGGTATATTCAGCCACATCAGGATTTCTTCTCCTACCCTTAAGTTCTCTGGTGTATCAACAATCTCACAGATAATGATGATTTGGGTGATTGGACTAAATCAGCCTCAGAGCCCATATTTTTAATTGATTATAGATATTTTTGATAATTGGGTCCCCTTTTTCTATGGGGATCAATTTTGTCTTTGACCAATATGTATTGATTCTTATTTTCTCTATGAAAGTGGTCACCTTTACTATTTTTAGTGTTAATGGTAGTGATGGCCCCCGCTGATCCTATTAAATGTGCCATAGAAATATATTGTATTGAATAAAAATAATTATAGTTTTTGATGAACTATGTAAGATTTTTGGATAAATTGACCAATATACCTTAATTCGTTTTTCTCTATGATAAATGGCCACATTTACTGTTTGTAGTTTTTCTTGTTATGTTTGATTTTGTTATATTTGAAATTCATTTATTGTAGTAAATTACCTGGGTTGACCTCATACATTCATAAGTATAATATAAATAAATGTGTTACTAATATATTGTACATATAATAATGAAAATCAATATATTACATTTAATTTATTGCACTTGATAAGTGTTTCATTTACTAGTACCAAAGCCATAACATGTGATAACATGTGTTTATTGTATTCTTAATTTTTTTTTGATAAGTAAAATAGTTATAATTGCATACCGGGTTTTAAGGATCCCAAAAACTTAATACAAAACTAGTGCTAGAGGCTGTATCATACTTATGGAACTATATTTGTGGATTCTACTAAAGATAGCCTTAAAGGAGGTCACATCCTCATCCTTGGAGCTTGTAATATATTTCCTTATAGACATAGGGTGAGGGTTTAGCCTCTTGATTAGAACCATAAAAAAAAAGAGATAAGACTCAAATAACAGAAAGACCCCACGCAGGGTGGCCGAAGGTAAACTGACTAATAAAAGTCATAAAAAGAAAAACATAAAAAGGAAATAGAAGGAAAATAAGGAAGGACATTAGTCCCCCACTTTAGGTCTGTTATCCTCCTTCCCGTACTCTTCCTTAGCTTCCTTGGGATTTTCTTCCTTCGGTTTGATCTCCATTACAGCCACACCCGCATCCGCAGGTCCATTGCCCTCTTGAGCCCCCTATCTGGCATAGAAAATATTGTGGAGTCCGTCCATGATGTCCATGGTACTGTTCATCATGCAGTTCATAGTTGTCGTAGTAGAGGTAATAACGAACTTCTTGAGCTTCTTGTTCTCCTCATGATCATATTTTATTTCAATCACATTACTCTTGGCGGCCATGTTCTGGATTCTCACTGATTTTCTCACCATTTCCTCAACATTGTCGAAAGTGATACTCTTCCTTGCTCTTAGTTTGAACATGACTTCAAGAGTATTTTTATTTTTTTTAGCTTGGGTTAGGTGCTCAACAGAAGGTTTGGGTTTGGCAGGGCTACTTGCAACAGAGTTACACTTGGGGCTATTATTCAGAATGTAAGTGTAAATAACTTTGAACATGCCTTGATGGCGAGGGATATTATGGCTCTTGTTGTATCTCCAGGGTGTAATGGAATGGTTCATGGAGTTGATAAGGAACAATGGAATAATCAGAGGGTTTATTTCTTGGAAGTAATTGAAGAAATCCAGGTGGTAGGTTTTTAGAGACTTGTTAGGGTCATCCACATAGATAAACTCCATAATTGGCTTCATAACAACGTTCCAAGGGAAGGTAAGGTAAGTTCTAAATATTCTAGGAATTTTGGCCTTTTTGAAGATTTTTTCATTTCCTTTGAAATTGTCTAAATCCACTTCCCAGTTATGATTGTGGTAGTGAATGGATCGACCCTTAGGGCTGAGGCCGGTGATGTTGGCTAATAGGTGGAGATCAACCATAAAATTATGCCCATGGACAAAGATGGCTCCATTATCCCAGGAATCAAGGAAAGCCATGGTAATATCAATATCATCCCCAGAGAACATGTTTAGAAAGGGGAAAAAGCCTTTGTCTTGGAGGATATTATCAGCCAAAATGTTAGACTCATAGGATCTTGGTTCGATAAAGTCACTCGACATGGTGGGGGGATGGGAGGTTGGATGGAGAACAGGGAAAGGTGGGGTGAGGGTAGACACTGACATTGGTGGGCGTACGAGAAAAGTATGGAAAGGGTGGAAATGTTGATGGTGAAGGAGGTAGGGATATGTAACCAGGGAGGGAGAGGGTGACTAGTAGTAGGGGAAGAGGATTGGCATGTGGAGGTACCAACAAATAGAAGGGAAGTAGAAAAGGAAGGTATAGGACCAGGCGAGTGACTAGAGAGGAGGTTGAACAACAACTAAGAGGATTGGAAGAAAAAAACATGAACCTTTGTAGTATCGGGCTAAGGAATATCATGTTATAATATTCCATATGTGCCTGGTAGTTAGAGGAGGTGGCACACTCGGTGGATTTAATGGGAAACTACACCCGCCACTACTTTCTAAGGCCAAAGAAACCTAGGACATGAGACTCCAAATGAGTAAGTTTCTTAGGTGAACTGGCCTTCTCATGGATGTGACATGTACGCATATAGAGGACGTGGAAAGTTGTATCGGTATGACCTTGGGAAGTCGGATAGACGTTGGAAGAATGTAGCCCGTGAATAAAGGAATTCTACCTCCAAATCCGCTGTCAACAGGTAAGGTTATATCAAATTGATTGTTAGAACATATAAAATTATGTTTTAAATTTATCTTATTAGAATTTGTAAATGGATATAACCAACTAGAATAATGGATCATTTTCTAGTGTTGAGAAGGATGGGTTGGTTTCTATTCCTTGGGAAGAGGTATGGGACTCTTCCATATGTCTGGTGTTAATCTAAACAAATGATAAATGGGATTATAAATTAATTCTTATTTATGAAAATATTAAGAAAATATTTTGTAATAGTCAATCAGGTCAATGAGTGCGAAGTTGTGACCTTGGCAAGTTGCCCCCAAAATTCAAATTTGAAATAGATGGTTTTAGGCGGGAAAAGGGGAAAACATGGTATTTGAGGGAATTTTCGAAATTGTAAAAGGGATTTTTCTTTTGGTATCCTCATTTTGGGATGAAAGTAATGAAATGTTTGGTTCTCTTACAAGAACAAAGGAATAACACCTATGTATCATTTGTTTGTGTTGCTTGATCTTCACCACTTATGTAAAGTGGAAACTATGCCAAAAACTATGTTTTATTGTCTTTTATGTAATATTGCAAGTAAACATAGAGGATTGTGTTTAATATAAGGGGGGAGTATATCATATCCCACCTTGGAGGACCTCTTTTATGATGTTATTTGTGTAATTATGGCTGGTTTTAATGCTTAATATATTTGCATTATGTTTGTTTTTGTCAAGAGAAAATGATACTACATGGCATTGCTTGATTGCAGGAACAGGTATTCTCGTTGATGGAAGATTCACCACTAATATATGAGAAAGGAAATGATGAAAAAGATAACTCAATAGGTAACTCTCATGATCCTATCATCACTAGTTACCACCCTCATGGCAGTGTTACCTGAGAATTACTCTAAAATTCCCACCAGTCAATGGAAAACAGTGATGGGGAATAATGGGTATATGCATCGAGTGCTTGTATGCCAATTGTGTGATTTATACTTGATTTCACAATTAATTTGCATGATATTAATTTAATTATATTTAATAATATTATGCATTTTGAAAATATCATGCAATTTATTATGATTTTGTGAAATCCTAATTTGGGCAATTTCTGAAGTAAAAGATTTATTTTGTTGAGCATGCTTATTTGATCTAGTTGATCCCGGTTTAGAATGAAATTAGGTGAATTTTTCACTTGTCCAATTTTTATTGGACCAAAATTATAAGGAACAATCTATTGACATTATGGATCATACCTTCCCTCCACATGGTAACTTTAGGATGGCTAAAATAATAGGTGAGACTCCTCCAATTTCATCCCTATAACACCTACCAACCAAAAAGTAGAAGCTATCCTAATAATAGGGTAACACAAGGAAAAAATGAGCCAACCTTTCTATTAAAATAATATTTGGAAGCCTTCGCATAGGTGAAATATCAAAATATTTAGAAGCATCTTTCTTGTCTAGAAGAAAGAGAGCTACAAATTGCAATTGAGGTTGAGAAAAATGGCATGGTATATTATGTTATGTGGAATTCTAGAGAAGAGTAGAATGGAAGGCTCTACAAAAAAAATGAAGTTCACAAATCTGCAAAATTTCCAAGGGTGGAAGTTTCCACTTTTACTACATATTTTATTTTTTTATCATATTTTATTTTTTTATCATTGTGTATCATATATTAGCCCATTCTTATAAAATGCTTATATAAGCTATAGATTCTTTCTATATTAGTGATTAAGCATAGAATTGAAATGACATTACATTCTAAAATTCATTTCTATTATAGATAAAATAAATATAGAATTTTTTTTTTTTTAATCCTCAGTTTTTGAATGAGTGCATCCCAAGTAAAACCTTATGCTATTCAGATCACAGACCTTATATAATATAGATTTATTTTAGTATAATCATACCATACGTGATAATTTATAAAATACGATGTTATGTTGACTATTCTACCTTATTCAAATACTGTCTAAGTGTATAGTCACTATGGTTTTACTTTAGCATCTATTCTTCCACCTATGTGCAATTAGAACACCCAATGAGTATAGTAATTTCTCCGGCGATCCAGTTATTTTTAAGAACTTTCCTTGGCTATAATATGAGTATACTCATCATTTTTATTAATAACATCTATTCCTACGTACATAACCATTGAGGCTATTCAAGAGAATCTCGGGTATGCTTGTGATTTCCAGTTCTCTCTACTCAATCAAATTGTCAGTAGTGCCCATGTTCTAAATTAAATTTGAGAGTTAAATTAAGAAGGTTGAACCCTCATCCTTTACAGGAAATTCCTGTACTGATGTAAATTTATTATGGTGTGTCATCTTGAATCATTATCCTTGTAAATATTAATTGTTAGTATAATGGTTTTATTAACCATCCAATCTATTTTTATATTATAATTTCGTTCCACTTTTATACTTCTTCGTCTGGTTGTGGCTGGGTCATACTTTAATTTTTAGTTCTTGTTATATATTTTGTTGAATCTGGACCATGGTACCATCATCACAACTATTATGGTACATTTTTCTCGTTTACGTGAAATGACACCCTCTTCAATGTTCCATAGGAATGGTTTCATAAAATTTACTTCTCTAGGGCTGGATGAATTTTAGGTAAGCAATTTTCATTAGGTTGTCATTTGTACCAGATTCCAACAACTCATGAAGTTATAATTTGAGAAACTGAGATGCGATTTCCAGTCTACAAATGCCATTACGTCAATTTAAAACCAAACCTATATAACCGTTTAAACTGCATGCTTCAGAACTATGAATGAAAAATTGGATGGAGGAAACCTTTGTGAATGATTCTTACTTTCACTGTGTTAATCCAGCTACTTTATCCACAATCATTCAGTAACATCGAAGTTTTATTAAGATTGTTGTATGTTGTTTATTTTTCTCCATTCAACTAAGGCTATTTAGTAATTGTGCTAGCCGTAATGATTCAAGAATGAGCTACGTCATCGTAATAATGCTATAGTAGAAATGTTAAATATTTTTCCATAGTTAATGTGGCTTAATAGGATAATTTAGTTCTCTATTTAGAATACATATTTATAAAATAAGTATACTCATTATGACAGGTTTGAAAGCATCAAATAGACCTATAATACTTTAAGGGGTTCAAATTTTAACTATCTCATAAAATAGATCGTGAAAATTACAATATAAGAGTGATTTTGTTCCCTTTCCTACTTTAAATTTGTAAGAATATTTCTTTTAGTTCCCTTTATAAATTACTTTAAGGGGTTCAAATTTTAACTATCTCATAAAATAGACCGTGAAAATTACAATATAAGAGTGATTTTGTTCCCTTTCCTACTTTAAATTTGTAAGAATATTTCTTTTGTAATATTGAATGATGTTTTGTATATGAGAGAAAATATATTTGTTAATTTAAGTATGTATATTTGAAGTCTGAATTTAATAGAAGCTCTTTTATGTTTTGATATCATATGATTATTCCATATAGAATAGGAGTTTTTTTTATTGAATTTAAGACTTTTGCATACTAAATTTAATTAATTTGGATAATCGATTTTAATGTATTATAAATGGGTCGTGTAGTATAGAAACTAAATATTATTGGATGTGTTTGAATAGCGATTTTATATCAAATTGATTTTTAGAACAAATAAAATTATGTTTTAAATTTATCTTATTAGAATTTGTAAATGGATATAACCAACTAGAATAATGGATAATATTCTAGTGTTGAGAAGGATGGGTTGGTGTCCATTCCTTGGGAAGAGGTATGGGACTCTTCCATATGTCTGGTGTTAATCTAAACAAATGATAAATAGGATTATGAATTAATTCTTATTTATGAAAACATGAAGATAGATGAATGGTTTATTCATGCTTGGTGATTACTTGAAATATGTTATACATTTTACAAATGTGTGATGCATGATTGCATCCAAATTTGATAAGCATGGCTTACTTGTATTATATTTGGTATACTTAGCATCCGAGTTGTCATGATCCCTTCACTATCATATCTTCCAACTGTGAAAAACTCTAGACATTTTAGAGAAGAATTAGACAACACATTTTGAATATTATTGCAATATTCATCATGTATAAGTTTGTATTGAGATAGTTCCAATGTAATTATGAAGGGCTGAAATAGTTTATGATTGATAATGTTTAATATATTTGATTACAAGATTTGTAAATTAGATACAAAGTTTTCATATTATTCATCCCTAATAGATGTTAGGTAATATTTGTTTTGGAATATAATAAAGTAATGGAATTACTTTAGATATTATGCATTGTCAAATGTATGGAATTGAGATTTGTGTTGCTCTAGTAGATTAGATGGATGTGTTTAAATTATCTCTAATGAAATATAATAGTGTAGAATGAAATTCATGGATAACCTCCACAATAATATGAGGCTAAACAATATCTACACCATCCACCTAAGATAGCTAGAAGAAAACTAAACACACAATACAATCAGATAAGATAAATAATCATTAAAACCATCACATCTAGTGTATAGTATCCCATTAATTAATTAAATTATAACTTCATGCCACATTTATAAGGGTAACATTGTCATGTGAAAACTTAACACTAGATCTCTATTGATAATAAATCCCAAATTATTATATAAATTATGATGAAATTTCAAAGTATTAAATGGATGCTAATGAAATATCCATTCTCTTCAACGATTAAAACCATGTGCTATAATATTTACAACCACAACGTCAACGGTTAAAATCATGTGTAAACTTATAATATTTAAAATAGCAATGCTTAAAACCATGTGTAAATTTAAACCTTGTTCAAATTTATAAAGGGTGAAATTAAGATGGTTGAACCCTCAACCTTTACTAGAAATTCCTGTACTTATGTAATTTTATTATGGTGAGTCATCTTGAATCATTCTCCTTGTACTATTAATTGTTAGTATAATGGTTGTATTAACCATCCAATATATTTTTATTTTGGAATTTCTTACCACTTTAATACTTCTTCATCTAGTTGTGGCTGGGTCATGCTTTGATTTTCAGTTCCTGTTATAAATTTTATTGAATCTGGGCCATGGTACCATCATCCCAACTATGGTACATTTTGCTTTTTTATGTGAAATTTTATCCTCTTCAATTTTCCATAGGAATGGTATTGTAAAGTTTACTTCTCTAGGGCTGGATGAATTTTAGGTAAGAAATTTTAATTAGGCTATCGTTTGTACCAAATTCCAACAACTCATGAAGTTATAATTCGAGGAATTGAGATGCGACTGCCAGTCTACAAATTCCATTACATCAATTTCAAACCAAACCTAAATAACCATTTCAATTGTGTGCTTCAAAAAGGTGAATGAAAAATTAGATGGAAGAAACCTTTGTGAATAAATTCCTTTGTCTGTGTTAATCCAGCTACCTTATCCGTAATCATTTAGTAACATCAAAGTTTGAATAAGAGTTTTGTATGTTGTTTATTTTTCTACTTTCAACTAAGGCTATTTAGTGACTGTGTTCGCCGCAATGATTTAAGAATGAGCTATGTCATCGTAATAATGCTATGGTGGAAATGTTAATGATTATTCCATAGTTAATATGGATTAATAGGAGAATTTAGTTTTCTATTTAGAAAACATATTATAAAATAAGTATACTCGTTATGACAGGTTTTCAAAGCATCAAAAAAAATCTATCATAATTTATAAATTACTTTAAGTGGTAAAATTTTAACTATCTCATAATATAGATGGTGAAAATTATAAATAATATAAGAGCGGTTTTGTTCCATTTCCTACTTTAAATTTATAAGAATACTGAATGATGTTTTGTATATGAGAAAAATATATTTGTTAATGTATGCATGTATATTTAAAGTCTGAATTTAATAGAATCTCCTTTATGTATTGATGTCATATGATTATTCCATATGAAATAGGAGTTTGTTTTATATTGAATACAAGGCTTTTATATACTAAATTTAATTAATTTGGATAATGGATTTTAATGTATTATAAATGGGTTGTGTATTATAGAAATCAAATATTATTGTGTGTTTGAATAAAGATTTTATATCAAATTGATTGTTAGAATAAATGAAATTATATTTTACACTTATCTTATTATAATTTGTAAATGGATATAACCAACTAGAAGAATGGAAAATATTCTAGTGTTAAGAAGGATGGATTGGTGTCCATTCCTTGGGAAGAGGTATGGGAATCTTCCATATGTCTGGTGTTAATCCAAACAAATGATAAATGGGATTATGAATTAATTCTTATTTATAAAAATATTAATATGGATGAATGGTTTATTCATGCTTGGAGATTACCTGAAATGTGTTCTACATTTGATAAATGTGTGATGCTTTATTGCATTTAAATTTGATAAGCATGGCTTGCTTGTATTGTATTTGGTAAATTTTATATCCAAGTTGTCCTGGTCCCTTCACTATTATCTCTTCCAACTGTGAAGAACTCTAGACAATTCATAGAAGAACTAGACAACACGTTTTAAAGATTATTGCAATGTTCATCATCTATAAGTTTTTAATGAGATAGTTCCAATGTAATTATGAAAGGCTGAAATAGTTTATGATTTGTAATATTTAATGTATTTGATTACAATATTTATAATATAGAGATAATTTTTTATATTAATCACCCCTAATAAATCATAGGTGATATTTGTTCTGGAATATGAATAAGTAATGGAATTACTTTGGATATTACACATTGTCAAATGTATGGCATTGAGATTTGTGTTGTTGTAGTAGATTAGATAGATGTATTAAAATTATCTCTCATGGAATATAATAGTGTAGAAATAAATTCATGGATAACCTCCACAATAATATGAGGATAAAAAATATCTACACCATCCACCTAAGATATCTAGAAGCAAACCAAACACACAATATAATTGGATAAGACAAACAATCACCAAAACTATCATACCTAGTAATAAGTAAATTCTATAAGGATGCTTAAGATATTATCCCAAGTCACATGTAATTTTTCATGAGTAATAATAATATTAATGACTTTCTCCTTAATACTAGTCTTCATGGATAGTATGGAGAGGAGGGGATGGTTCCCTTGGGTAGAACTCCTAAATTAATGGTATAATCATTGAGATATCCTCATGCAATTTGGTTATGCCATGAAGGACATAGCCATATTATTATCCTCATACCACTTGGTGATGGTATAGAGGAATTATAGGAGATGGTACTCCTATTTATGATTGGCTATAAATGAATTTAAATGTGACTTTGAATTAATATTTTATGGCCTGGATCACTTATTGATCATTTGGGATATCATTGTCTTAGATCATTATTATACTCTTGAATCATTGAGAAAAAAGATAATTATAGGTACAAAAAACAATTAGTACATGAGTCATAACAATTGGGGTTGGTACAAAAATCTTCTTGGGACTCATTTTTGAAATCTTTTATAATGATATTGGATTTTGTTAAATCTTCCTCTCTTAATCCAAATTTTTGAAATAATTGATATGTACACAAATTGAAGGAAAAACCCTTAAGAATTGATATTTTTAGAGGGTTTTCAGAGATTTTTTAGAGGGTTTTCAGAAATAGCTAGATCTTCCTCTCCCCTGCCTTCTAAAGTAACATTCAAGAACTACTATTGCCCCAACATCAAGAAAATTTTCAAAACTCCTGGGAGAGATTCTAATTGGCTTTACACCTTCGAATTTTCTGGAGTCATGAAGATGCCACAGTTGGATGGCAATGTCTCCCTAATGAAATGTATAGTTAGCTTCTACAACCATGATGTGTCCGTTGTACATATTAGAGTTGATAAAAAGGATATTGTTTTTACTATGAACTCCTCGAATGTGCAAAAAATAACAAGGCTACCATTTTTGGATGATCTCTTGGTGAACAACAACCAGTATGCCTTATCTTCAGATGAAAAATCAATGCTAGCATCCAAGTATGTTGTGAATGTAGACCATATGAAAGGTACGCTTTTAAAAATTCATTTTTATTTATCCTTAATTTTGATATATTTTAGTTTCAATTCTATAATAATATTCTCACTATTGTAAGTTTTATTTTTTAACGATGTTCTCTCTATTTTTCATTTAATTCTTCTAAGTCGAAAATGGGTTTAAACATTTCTAACATTGTAGACAAATTTCTTTATGGTAGCATTGATTTTTTCCTAGGAAGGCTTATTTTGTAGGGGTGACCTATAGAAATTCTATTTTTGGCATTGTCATTATTGATTCGATGTATTGATGGAGGGAGCTATTATTGGTCCATGCACATTTCCAACTGCATGAAATAGGACCTTATTAGTGCCAAAAAAATATAATTAATATGCATATATAGTAACATAAAACAACTTTATTCTTTGTATTTTTAATGAAGCATACTATAATTTTCAAAATACAAATCCTCCAACTACATTGCACCCAATTTTTTTGGCTATTAACATGAATGAGAATGAAATACAGGTAAAATTATTTATTGGAATAATGTATCTTTTGTTTATTTTCAATCAATCTTGTTATTTTCTAATTTTATTTTGAAAATAGAGAAGAGTATCTCATTCATCCAGTAAAAGGGATGCTACCTTTAGAATTCAATAAGTGTCTATCAATTTTGACATGTAGTTGTAATAATCTCTAGGAAATCCTACCACTAAATGTATAAGGTCTCATATTCAACAACATACACGTACAACTCCTATTACTTTTGGATATGCATATATTGCAACTGATGTTGAAGAAGTAAAATCCAACTTACAAGGTAACCTTATTATTCACAAGGTAATGTACAACTGTTGTTACTATTTAGTTTGAGAAAATAATTTAACTATTTTTAGAGAAAAGGTAAATGATTTGACTATCAACAAAAATGACTACAAAGTCTGAGTCTGGTATGTTTATTTTAAATAAATTTGTTTTAATGTTATTATTTTTAACACTAGATTTAATTTATATTTTTCATGTGAAATTTTGTAGAGGGATCGACTAGATTTAAAAGACTCAAAAAATAGATGCCTCCACCAGTGCATAGTAATAAGTCCATCCACAACAAGTACATCCAGAATGAATTCATCCACAAAAAGTACATCAAACTTCATAGCAGGCACCATCGGTAAGAAACCAATATTGCATGCATGGGAAATAGTTCCTCACACCACCACCTTCAAGAACCAAAATTCAGGCTAAGACACACACTCATATTATGTCTCAGTATCTTATTTCAATGATGATATTCCAATTTTTAATCCTTGATAATTTATCAAATATAGAGATCACATCTCAAATACCCTCTACCACTGTGAATCTCGATGATGATTTTCTTTATTAGGATATGAATAATTTCTCACTAAAATCAAGTGATGTTCTTTAGGGTCTAGATATCAATGATGTAGTAGAGGAGAATGTTGAAGCAAATGCCACTGTAGTTTCTCCTTCTCCCACCAGCAAGCCAACGTTGATCATCATTCAAAGAATGATGATAAAGTTAATTTTTCAAAAATGATTTTATTAGCCAACATATGTAAGGCTACAATTATGAATAATATTATAGTATATACTGATACATTAAGAGAATGGGAAGATTGGGCCAAGGTTTTTATCAAAGCAATAAACAACCAATACAATAATTTTACACATATAAAGAAGTTGTTTTCAAAGGTGGAGAATGAGCCATGAAAGCTTGATGCTTTGTTACGTAAAGCTGAATCTAGTATGATGTAGGTCAAGTCCAAATACAGTTATGAAGATCTGGCCATTATGTTGGATCAATAAAAAACCTCAATGCCAAGGCCTAGACATATTTCAATGAATGGGCACTAGATATGAAAAAAGTAGTAGTTGTAGAAACTACAAGACTTACCGCTCATGTAAGTTTTACCTAATTGAAAATAATTTTTTAAGTTTATTTTGTCTTTTTATCTTCTATTTTGTATTCTATTTATCAATACTTAAAGCAACAAGTCAATGTCATGAAAATATTGATTAAGACTGCAAAAATTAGTGTGATGAATGCTATTGAAGTGAATAAAATATTGCAACATATTGTTAGAGAAAACAATTGGCTGACGAAGTTTATCAAAGATAAGAGCCTGGATATGGAGGTTGTATTAAAATAAAATAAGAAAGAAATAAATGCACCATTTAGAGAATATATAGAGAAGGAAGAAGGTTTATTGTTATCAAGGATAAACAGTACAGCTGAAACTTTGGTAAGGGTTGGTGCATTAGAAGTAAAGAATATTGAGGTAGATGAAACTAGAACTTCAAGCATCGTGTAAAAATAAAAGTAGAATTGTTGTTCTTTATTTGAGGAGAAACCAAAAAATACATGTTGCATATTTTTTTTAAATTTTCAAAGAATGGTATATTTTTTAAATCAATGAAAGAGACAATTTCCATAAATTTTGTATTAGCTTTACAATATATTTTTTTCAATATTATGATATTTTTATTAGTTGTGTGGATGCAATAAATAATGAAATTGTTGGTATAATATTGTCATATTTGATGAAGTTGTATTGTGTAAATTAATACTATGTGTAGACACCTAAAATCCATCATTTCGAGGGTGACTACTCATATGGACACATTTACAGACCATGTGAAAGACCTTTGGAAAAATCCAAGGTATAGCAGTGGTTTTTACCACTCAATTGGGCATCTTTGCCTAGTCAGTTCTAGTTGTGGCTGACACCCGCGGTTAGAAGTGTTGACCACGGCTGACACCCGTGGTCCCCAATCTGCCAATTGGGGACCATAGCTAACACCTACGGTTAGAAAAATCCTACATGCTAACCACATATGACACCTATGGTTAGCACTATAACAAAGTCGAGTGACTATATCTGAGTCAAATCAGTTGCAACAGTCAAATTGCAATGGTTTTCAATGTGGTTTGGGTTGGGAAGCATCCAGAAGCTTCCTACCAACTACCAATTCTTTTTCTTGGATTATCCATGAAGCTCGATAAAGGATTTTTGGAGTCTACTTAAGAGCCCAATTTCAAAAAGCAACCATCCTGAAGAATAGCTCAATTGTAAGAAGAGGGTCATCGACACCCTCGAGCAGTTCGTGTCACCCTAAAAGGCACTTGGAAATCACACCTACCCTCAAGAGGGAAGCAATTACACACTCCTATTGTAATATTGTATCAATATGATTATCCCTAAGAGGGAGGCACTTGTAATTTGATTTTGACTTTGAATATAATGGAATAAAGTAGGTTTTATTGATTCATCTATTGTCAATTTCTTGTTCTTGTACCTATGTTGTGCTTTTATCAATTATTACAATAGGAACGCCTTAGGTGTGAGCCTTTTTTGTGGTTATAATATGTTGTTTTGTGAATATATGGTGAATGAAACCAATAAAATCGTTGGTGTAACACTACCATGTTATTAGATGTAATATTGTATTAGTTTTTTGATATTTTGTTATCAGTATTGTGATGTTTTGACTAGTTGTGTGGATGCATTAAATAATGAAATTATTGGTATAATATTGCCATATTTGATGAAGTTTCATTGTGTGAATTATTGCTATGTTTTTGTGTGAATAGATGGTGAATGAAACCAATAAAATCGTTAGTATAACACTGCCATATTAGTAGACATAATTTTGAATTATATGGATGCAATAAAATATATATATTTTTTTATGAAATAATTTGAAATGACTAAAATGCAACACAAATATTTGGTTTGCCATAAAATATAAAATCAAAATACATGTGAAAAAAAATAGTATCTATCATCAATATTCTATTTAAAACTGATAGAAACATAGATATTTAGTTTTCCATACATGGTTTATAATAAATATTCTATTTAAAATTCATAACATAATATGTGAAATTAAAAGACATGTGAAAATCAATAATATATGTAATAAATATTCTATTTAAAAATTATAGTAGATCTATAATCAATATTCTATAGAAAACTTATAGTATAATATGTGAAATAAAAATACATGTGAAAATTAATAATATATGTAATCAATATTCTGATGAAAACTGATAGCATACTATGTGAAATCAAAATACATGTGAAAATCAATAATATATGTAATCAATATTTTGTTTAAAACTAATAGCAAATCTGTAATCAATATTTTGTTAAAAATTGATATCATTATATGTGAATTTGAAATAAAAATATCATGTTCTAAAATACATGTCTCAAAATATAATCAAATCTCAATATTCTGTTGAAAACTATTAGCATAATATATGAAATCAAATCAAATGAAAACATAAAATCTTAATATTATGTTGAAAAATGATAACATAAGATATGAAATCAAATCAAATGAAAATATATTTGCATCATAAAGATAGAATCTAGAACAAACTCTTTTCATGTTGTACAAAATATTTTGCACTCATACAAAAAAATTCTATGATCATAGCCTAATTAGTGTTACCATTATCCTCATCATCTTGAGTATTCGTGACACCTCTTATATCAGCCAAAGATTTCTAATATGACAAATATATTTTATAAGGAAACTTCTCTAACTCATAGGTCGACACATATACTCTCAAACAATTTTCCAGATTTTTGTCCAACCTAATTTGAACTTTATATTTTACATAAGATAATGCTCTAAATACCCCTTCATTTTCCATAGATCCTAAAATCATCATTTGACATAATTCATATAAACAAAAATATTCACTCATAGTTTGTTGTAAGATACTACTGGGATGTAATTTTTTCCACAAACATGAAATAGAACCTGTTTCATGATGGTTAGTGAGTTGTGAAACTTGAGTAGATATTGTTGTTCTAAATTGGTTTGATTGCTTTGTCAAAAGAACTTTGTTGAGAAAGCCACTCATTTCAATACCATTTATTACCACAAATTTATTGAAATGGCTAGAAAGAGTGCCCATGTATTTGAGAAAAAAACCGTTTGAAAATTGGTATTTATTACAAGGATCCCAAAACATCAGGTTAACCACACCCATTGCCTCAAGCAATTCATCTCTTTGAAAACAATATTTGATTTCTTTTGTCAATGATTTTGCTATTTGTTTAAGTTTAATTTTTGTATCATTTACAACTACATAAAATCTATTGTATGTTATGGGTATTTTTTCAACATCATTTGTAGCTATATCCATTTGTTGACCAAAATAATATGAAGGAATTTCATTTTTGTGGATATTAATATATAGATGATCATTTATATTGAACTTCAAAAAGTTTTGAGGATCATTCACATATGTCAATAATATCCAAATCTCAAAAATAGGATCCACAAAACTTTGACCAGATGCATACATTGTATCAATATGTATGCAAATTTTTTCCTCACCTTGATGAAATCCACAATATAAATCAATATTTCTTGTGCAATTTTGATCAAAGTATTCATTTCTTCCAACATTGGAAGAATACCACACAATGTGAGAAGTGTTTCAAATTCACTCATTCAAAATAGAAAATCTTTAACTTTATCAATTACCCTATGATTTGCATACATAAACCCTACTAAGGATTGATATTCTTTGAAAACACTATATGCTGGTTGATACAACAAAATCCACCTAGTATCTATATTTTTTAAGAGTTTTTTACCTTTAGTAACTCCTAGTGCAAACTAGTGAAACTCTAAAAAACAAATTGGAATACACAAAAAATAATAATGAATTTCATGGACAAGTTGTTCCACTCTCACTACATTTGTAAAAGTATCCACAATTTTATATGCAATATTTATTCTATGAGCCATGCAATGAATAACGATCAAATATGGGATAACATATGTTTGTAGTCTAACATAAAGACCATTCTCATGTCTTTGCATTGTAGCAGCACCATCAAATTTAATACATATTAACTTAGTGGCTATTTCCATTTCATTCATTTTTGCTATTTTCTTTAAAATAGAAACAACATTATAAATATTTTATGCATTGCAATTTTCCACCATCTTGCATAATGCAAGTAAATGAGATTGTCTTAAATAATTTTCCAATGTGTAAACATGCATGCAAATCCAATATGTGTTTTCAATAGCAGTCACCTCATCAATTGAAAGTGAAATAAATTTAGCATTTTTTATTTTCTCTTTGAGGTCATCTTGTTCAAAAAATGATAGATATTTTCCCATTTTCCAATCAATTCAATCTAACCAACGGACGCTGGGTAAGTTATACACATCAGCTAGTCAAAATAGAGATTTATAATCAATGAAATCAGATGTAGGTCTAACCTTTTTAAGAATAGTGAGTACAAAAGAAAACTGTAAACTTTTTGAAGCTAAAGTGAAATTATTCATTTTTCAAAATTAGGCTAGAATCGTTGCGCATTTCTGAACCAATTTTTATTTTGTTGTATTTTTTATCATATTCTTGTGCATATATAATATGTGCACACTTTGATGTGTCATTCCACCTATAATTTTTTATTTCACCATCACTTTAATTTATTTTTATATAAACCTTTACAATATGTTTTTCTATTATATCTTTCTTAACTTGCAATCTATTATTCTTTTTGTGTTTCCAAATGCAAATTACGTATTGCAATTATTTTATTATCTCATTACTATTATATGGTAGCACTGGCTCAACAAATGGAAAATATGAAACCCAGTTAGGCTAAAATGATCAGTTAATTGTCCACCAAGATGACCTTGCACGTTTATGTTTTTTATAAGAAGATTCTCAAAAAGTAGGGACTACATAAGAAATATATATATATATTTTTCCATTTGGCATATTATTTTCAAGAATATCTTCATGTTTTTGTTCCATTTCATTAAGAAAATTTTCATCTGTGGACTTTTCATTATTGTGGATATGTGGAATTGGAGGTATACCAGGGTCAATAGTGTTTTCAAATAGAGATAATACTAGGGTCAATACCAGGGTTATTATAATTATTCTATTTAAAAGCATACATTCCATTAAAAATATGGATAAGTAATGAATAAAGATATCAACAAAAAAACCCTTCTTAATGAATGAAGATATTATATAAAATTAACAATGTATAAAAATTAATTTGTTAGTAAGTAAAGGTGTTCATACCATCAATTTGTGCAGATATTGATTGCTAAAAATATTTTAAAATATTATAAAAGTATTTGAGAATACTCCTTTTATCATAAGACTGGTCTCCCTTATTTCTACTACCAACAGGTGCCATTTTACCCATATAAAAAAAGAGTAACATGAACATCATTTTCAAAAATAAAAGTAATTGGTAAAAGAGAAAACTACTATTGAAGACAATAGAATAGCTGACCCAAGCAGGCTTGATATTGGTGCCCAAATAATAGGAAAAATTTCTTATTGAATTTCAATGAACAAAAATATATAAAAAAGGAACATAAATGGTAAAATAAACTTACCGGTAAATTATTATCGCTATATGTCACTCGCATTGTATCACTTGTACTGCATTAGTTACTTTACATTAGTCACCTTGTAACAGTCACTTCTATTAGTCACCTTGTGACATTCGATTATGTTAGTCACTTCTATCAGTCACCTTATGATCCTCATTTCTGTCTATCACCTTGTGATAGTCACTTTTGTTAGTCACCTTGTGATAGTCACCTTGCATCAGTCACCTTGTTTCAGTCACCTTGTGCCAATCACTTTTACCAATCGCTTAGTGTAAGTCACTTTCTTCTAAGCCTCTAGTCTCAGTCGCCTTTTATCTATTGCATTGTGTTAGTCACTTGTTTTGTATCTTTTGCTATCGAATAAAATTAATGTTTTAATTGTATGAGTGTCATTATCAGGGTTACCTATATATAATGGGGGACACGAGGTAAATTGGGTGGTATAATTTTTAAAATAATTTTAAGGTAAAAAATAGGCAAGAAACCTTATTGTACCAGGGTGAATTTACCCTAAAAAAAATTATCCCATAATATTTGAGCGAATGAGCCGACCTATAGGGTCCCAAAATTAGAAAAATAAAAATTCTGAAAATTCTAAAATTCGCTCTAAATTGTGAAATTCGCCCTTGTGCATAGCCCTGTGCCTTAGCTTCTAAAAGTTACTTCAAAAATGCTTCCATAGACATTTCTTGTAAAATTCCTTTGTGGGGGTTTCTAAAGTGCTATATTTTGTAGTTTTTAAGTAACATTATTAACTAATAAATATAGTTATTTTATCCCATTCAACTATCTATTGCCTATATTTCTTTAGGCTCTTCAAACAACAAATTTGTATCCAATATTGTAGAGTTTTCCAAAAGCTCCTAGATATCTCTTCCTCTAATAAATTGGTGGGTTAAATTTCTATATCATACTCTTGAATTTTAGGGATCCACCTAGCTCTATTTTTGCCTAAATCCCCTTGCATGATGAAATTTTAGATGTTTAAATGTACAACATACACTAATATATTTCCTTGAAAGATGTGTTGCCTAAACGTTTTCAAGGTTTTCATAAGAGAGAATAACTATTTTTAAATAAAATTGTATCACTCTTAATGATTATGTAGTGTCTAAATTAGAAAGCCTATGGGTCATTCATTATGATCTCAAATAAAATATTTCTAATAGTCTAGATTGACAAGAAATAAAGCTTTGGTTATGGACTAATTTATGATTTTAAAAGCATCGCTCTTTGTTTTTGTCCATGTGAAATCCATATCCTTTTTTAACATTTTTATTATTGGTTTAACTATATTAGTAAATGTAGATATAAATTTTTGGATAAATTTAATCATCCCCCAAAAAAAGATTGTAAATATTTCTTATTTTATGTTAGTTGGAGTGCTAATATTTATTTGATTCTATCTAGTTTAATATCAAAGCATTATTTTGAAACTATATGATCAAGTAAATTTACTTCATAGATAACAAATATTGATTTATTTGGGTTCAATGACACCCCAAACTCTTTGCACATTTACAATACTAGCCAAATATAATCTAGGTGTTTTTCATTTTTATGTGAAAAGGCCTTCATCTGATGCAAATATATTAAAATCACTTTATTCATGAATTCATCAAAAACTAAGTCCAAATATCTCTAAAAGTGGCTCCAACATTGGACAATAAGCAAATATTCCCCACTTTGTGGTGAACATAATTTAATCTAATCATCATCTCTCACCCATATCTGATTAAATCTATAGAATCCATAAAATAGGGGGAACCTCTCCAATATAGCAATGAAAACATATAATTTGATCAATCTAATATATAGGGTAGTGATTCTTCAATGATGCTTTGTTCGAATTTCTAAAATCCACACAAAAGTATATATCTCCATTCTTTTTCTAACAAATACTAGATTGGATACCCATATAGAGTACTTGAGGGGATAGATAGTACTTTTATTGAGCAACTTCAACAATTATGTTTTTGTCAGTGCTTCTATCTTGGTATTAGCTAGTCTTTGCTTTTGCCAAAATATCTTAATATTGGGCAATAGTTCTATAGTGTGATGGATAGTGTCTTTGCTATAACATTTTAAATCATCATAGCACCATGCAATGATGTCTTTAAATATTAGGCATAAGGAAATAAGTTATTGAAATTCCTATTTAGAATATTTGACTCTAACTTTTAAGTATTTTCTAGGTTCAATTCAAACCTATTTGAAATATTGCTTGTCAATATTTATTTTTCATCCATTTGGCTAGTCAGTGTTATCAAATATACTCTCAAGAGTGATAAATCCCTTGGGAATGTGGTTGTTCTTTAGCTAAATAATTTCTTCCTCATGAATTCTCTTAATAATTTATTTAGTTATGTTTACACAAGTTTCCTCCTAAATTAAGAAGTTTGATAAATGCTTGTCATCATCAAACATGTATTAGAAAGTATCCTTATCTAGTATAGAGGGCCTGAAAGCACTTTTAATAGTTTATGGATTTACCATACGTTAGAAGCTAGATATAATTTTTCCTTATTGGAGTCTAGTGTGTCAAATTATGCATTATGATGTTTGGGAACTTCTTTTCTATTTAAAGATTCAAAGATCTCAAAAAAATCCCATACTCTATTGTGATAAGCTTTAAGATAATATTGTTTGTTGCTAAATTTATTTGTAAATTGATTTACTATGAATTTAGAGTTTCCATAGATCATCAACAACTTTAATCCTAGATAATTTACTACTCATAGCCCTATATTGAGTGTTTCATATTCTATTGAATTATTGGTGTATCTCCAAGTTAGATGATATGTAAACCACTTAACTTCTTTAGAGGGTGATACTACACTTTTCCAGCAGTAACATCTTTTTTACATTTAGATCCATAAACGTATAACTTCTAGATATCTATTTGTTGGATCTCCTTATTTAAAAATATCAGGAGCATTATCCCTCCTAATTTTAAAATAGAATATGTGCCTATCACTATCTCTATCATAGAATTAAAATATCAAAGTGAAAACTCATCCTCAATCTATAGCTAATATATGATTACTTCCATAGGTCAATTTTATCATTGACTATATTGACATCTTCCTCCTCTTCAATTCTTTATAGATGATATTAGATGGGATTTTTTATCTATATCTTCACTTTTCTTCCCTTACGAAGAATTTTCATGTGCAAATAGTATAGGGATTGATATTTGTGCACCTAATATATAAGTCATAATTCAAATTATGGCTCTAGATATACCATGACAACCTCTTGTATAATAGTTATTTGTAGTATATTTTGGATGACCATGGGTATATCCTTTATTAATACAATTTTTATTAGAGTACCATCCAACCACAACACTCTAAGAGTATATGAGTATACTCCATTTCCATAGTTTCATATATTACTTTAGGCATTATTGTTATTACCACTCTAGAGTCAATCATACAATTGTGTACAACCCATAATTCCATGCATAGAAATATATAAAAATGGGATGGTCTATTTTTATTATTCCTCATGTTGGTTTACCTTGAGCTAGATTCATATCTATATGAGACTAGTATTTAGGCTAAGTGGATTTTAGTGATGCCCAAATAATATTTATATTTCCTATAATCATTAGGTTATTAAAGATGCTTGTTTCAGATGGAGTTTTATTCATCTCTACAATATTGAAGCATACATATTTTTCCAAGTTCTTCTCTCCTTTTTTGCTCATCAAATCTTCCTTAGTACTCCTATGTTGCTTAAATTCTTTGTCACTTGGTGATAGAAATATATCAAAGCTTATTGCTAAGTTACTCCTAAGTTTCAACTTACTTTACCTACATTGGCTTCTACTATTCTTTAGGATGCTCCATTGGAGGATGCTCTAGTTTATTTATTAAGATGAGACTTTGAATGGATCCAATTTTATATTGTCTACATGTAATAGCTTATTATTGTATTGTGTTAGGACTGATATAGATTCTTCCTTTCGAGGATATTGTATCATCAAATTTTCATTTCTTCCAAAGCATATTGACCCAACTTTTTAATATATTTTTTACCTTTTTAGTTATGACTATTTATGATTGGTGTTGGTATAGCATATGAGTGTCTACACTATGCATTATGAGGAACAACTCAATGTGTAGCTATTTTTATTCATCACACAATGCAATATATATAGGATTACATAATAATCTCATGTGGTTAAGTGGTTGCAACAATTTGCTAAACATAGCCAACCACTTAACTACTAGCTAACCAAATGCTAACTATGGATGTCCACTAACTGCTAGAAGAAAAACAAGATCTCTAAAAATTAACTAACATCTAAAAACATGCTAACAACATGCTAACAACCTATTTCTAATATGGGCATACTATGCCTCACGTGAATACAAAGTGCAAGAAATAGGAAATGCATATAATAATAATAAATAATAAAATATGCACTTAGGCTTAAGTGGATAAGTTTAAGTATCCTCAACATGCCCCCCAACCATATAAGCATCGGACCCTAATACTCTCAACAAATGTGGAAATTCATGGGCCATCTCATGGTGAGGAATCCAACAAGCCATGTGTGAAAAGTGATCGCGACGAGCAACAAGGTATGAAGTGGAAGAACCCTATCCAGTGTGATGAGTCTTCATCTCAAAAACTCTATCTAAAATGATTGAAAGTTGTTGATCAGGTGCCACTGCTACTGTAGAGTTGAAAACAGGATCAGGTACCAAAAGAGAATCCTAAAATGGTGTCTCCGAAAAGTGGTTCTTATCCAAAGGAACCCAAAATCAGTCTCCAACCTGTGATGACTGAGGATTGTGATGCTTACGCACAACTCCCTAAGAATTCTCTTGCAAGTATTGCGGTATATTTCCTAGATGACTCTACTGGTACTCAATGAATGAAGTAACCTTAGCTTGCTCCTCCATGTGTGCAATGGTAGGAGTGGGAAAAACCAAAGGTAACTTCTATGGAACAAGTGGTTGTGTAGTTGGAGGTGTACCCAAAATGATACCAATAGAGTGAATGCCATATTTCTCATGAGTGAGAATGGTGGGTTCCTTAACCACTTGATCTTATGATTGGTCATTAGGTGGGAGTGAAACTTCTTCCTTTTCTTGTTCCTTAGATGATGATTTTTTCTATAATTTGTGTGGAAATGATGCTAGTGGAAGCCAAAATGAGTGCTTGACTTAGTGGCTTCCTTACTTACCTACAAATTAACATCAAACTAGAATTAGGTGTAGTGCTTTGTATCAAGTAAGTTTTATCATGCAACTCCAATGTCTAGGTGTTCTTTTTAGCATGATAAATAACATTCCTATCAAATTGATAGGATTCACATAGTAATAGCCCACAATAATCCATATCTGTCACACCATACCTAATTTTATCCATAAACTTATCACCAAAATAAAATGTCAAGGTACAAGTATGGATGATGTTGGATGTGCAGTGTACGTATTTCCACCCAAGTGCATATGGTTGGTGATGTAGGAGCATTTGGTGGCAGCAGAGCAATCTTGCATCAACAAGAAAATTTCCAAGTGTTTGCCTTGATGTCATGATATTGCGATAAAGAAAAGTGTCGCGATATCATGACATGTCACATTTTCACTACTCAAGGAGGAGAGAGAGAGACGCGGAGCAGAAATGTCATGATTTCATGACATGTCACGAAATCGCGACCATAAGGCAAGAGGAGGCGCAAGAGAGAAAAGTGTAACAATATCCTGACATGTCGCATTATCGCGACCAGAGGACGAGAGAAAGAGCAAAGGAGGAAAAGTGTCGTGATATCGCGACATGTCGCATTTTCGCGACCAAAGGACGAGAAAAGGAGCAGATGAGAAAAATGTCGCGATATCGTGACATGTCGCATTTTCATGACCAGAGGATGAGAAAAGGAGCAGATGAGAAAAATGTCGCGATATCGTGACATGTCACATTTTCATGACCAAAGGATGAGAAAAGGAGCAGATGAGAAAAATGTCGCGATATCGTGACATGTCACATTTTCATGACCAGAAGACAAGAGGAGGCGCAGAGGAGGAAAATGTCGCGATATCGTGACATGTCGCATTTTTGCGACCAGAAGACAAGAGGAGGTGCAGAGGAGAAAAATGTCGTGATATCACGACATGTCGCATTTTCGTGACCAGAAGACAAGAGGAGGCGCAGAGGAGGAAAATGTCATGATATCGCGACATGTCACATTTTCGCGACCAGAAGACAAGAGGAGTAGCAGAGGAGGAAAATGTCTTGATATCACGACATGTCACATTTTCACGACCAAAAGACAAGAGGAGGCGTAGAGGAGAAAAATGTCACGATATCGTGACATGTCGCATTTTCGCGACCAGAAGACAAGAGGAGGCGCAGAGGAGAAAAATGTCATGATATCGCGACATGTCGCATTTTCACGACCAGAAGACAAGAGGAGGCGCAGAGAAGGAAAATGTCACGATTTCGTGACATGTCACATTTTCGTGACCAGAAGACAAAGAGCAGGCGTAGAGGAGAAAAATGTCGCGATATCGCAACATGTCGCATTTTCATGACCAGAAGCCGAGAGAATGTGCCAGAGGAGAAAAACATCACGATATCGCAACATGTCGCATTTTCGCGACCAGAAGACAAGAGGAAGCGTAGGGGAGAAAAATGTTGCGATATCGTGACATGTCGCGTTTTCACGACTCAGGAAGGAGGGAGAAGGAATCCAAGAAAAATGTCGTGATTTCATGACATGTTGCAAAATCGTGACCGAAAGAAGACAGGAGACGGCCAAAGGAGGAAATGTCACGATTTCATGACATGTCATGATTTCGTGACCCAAAGTAGAGAGCGAAGGCAGAATGTAAATTTGTCACAATTTCGTGACCCAAAAATAGAGAGAGGGAGCAGAGAGCAAAGATGTCGTGATATCGAGACATGTCACAATTTTGCGACCTAAAGAGGTGAGAAGGAAGCAGTGAGCAAAGATGTCGTGATATCGTGACATGTCATGATTTCACGACCCGAGGGGCAAAGAGGAGCCACAAAGGAAATATGTTGCAATATCACGACATGTCACAATTTTGTGACCGAAAAGGAGAAAGAGGAACCGAAAGGGGAAGATGTCGCGATATCATGACCTGAAGGAGAAAGAAGAGCTAGAAAGGAAATATGTCACGATATCGTGACATGTCACAATATCACGACCCAAAGAAGGGAAAGATAGTGAGGAGGAAAAGACACACATTCCCAAATGATGTTTCCCAAGGCGGTCAAAGGCCTCATTAAAGCATGATTTCTTGCTCAGTAAACTTGCTGAGAATGGTGGCCACTCGACTGCTACGTCTAGATGTTAGAGACATTCATACGGCTCATCAATGCGTGTTTCCATAATTGACCCGGTGGCAGTTGCCAGATAGGGTAAAATATGTGAAGGTTCAGTCATCGAAGGTGAGGAAGAGCCGAATTTGAGATTCAAAGGATGTATTCTTCCATGGGGGGTCATTAATGGTCTAGAGGGTCAGGACCTCTAAAGAAACCTAGGAGTTTTAAAAGGGGAAGCATAGGCATGTAGAAGGGGTCAAAAAACTGTTGAGGTAGAGTTGTAAAGTTGGAGGTAAGACTAGACCTGTTTGGGCATGTTTTTTCTTCCAAGGGAGGGAGTAGAGGAGTTTATTTGACATACTGCTACCATTGTTGTAAATATTTTCATGTGTTTAATGAGAATATTTGGTATTGAGATGAGATGAATTTTTTGCCCCCCCATCAGTGGTATCAGAGCAGGAGTTCCTGAGTGTGTAAACATATCACTGAATGTGAGGCCGTTTACACTAGGATCTGTGGAAGAGTGGAAGTTCCTGAGTGTGTAAATAGATCATCGAACGTGAGGTAGTTTACACCAAGATCTGTGGAAGAGGGGAAGTTCCTAAGTGTGTAAACATATCGTCGAACATGAGGTAATTTACACCAAGATCTGTGGAAGAGCAAAAGTTCCTG
Source organism: Wollemia nobilis (assembly GCA_028583015.1). Taxonomy (NCBI): domain Eukaryota; kingdom Viridiplantae; phylum Streptophyta; class Pinopsida; order Araucariales; family Araucariaceae; genus Wollemia; species Wollemia nobilis. The sequence goes on from JAQPPZ010004832.1 coordinate 350,902, forward strand.
AGTGTGTAAACAGATCACCAAGCATGAGGCAGTTTACACCAGGATCTATGGAAGCAGAAGGTTTCAAAGCTTTATAGAGGCAAGTTCAGGCCCTACAAAAGGAGCTGCATAGAGGGCTTGAACCCAGAGGAGAAGGAGGAAGTGAAGGTCACTTCTCAATGCACCCCGGTTGTCTGATGTAGGAGCATCCCATGGCAGTAGAGCAATCTTGCATCAATAAGAAAATTTCCAAGGTTTTGCCTTGATGTGGCGATATCGCGACAAAGAAAAGTATTGCGATATCACGACATGTCACATTTTTGTGACTCAGGGAGAAGAGAGAGATACGCGGAGCATAAATGTCACGATTTTGTGACATGTCGCAAAATCACAACCATAAGGCAAGTGGAGGCGCAAGAGAGAAACGTGTCACGATATCGTGACATGTCGCATTATCGTGACTAGAGGATGATAGAAAGTGCAAAGGAGGAAAAGTGTCGTGATATCGCAACATGTCACGTTTTTGCGACCAAAGGACAAGAAAAGGAGCAGATGAGAAAAATGTCACGATATCGCGACATGTCGCATTTTCGTGACCAAAGGACGAGAAAAGGAGCAGATGATAAAAATGTCACGATATCACGACATGTCGCATTTTCACGACCAAAAGACAAGAGGAGGCATAGAGGAGGAAAATGTCATGATATCGTGACATGTCACATTTTCATGACCAGAAGACAAGAGGAGGCATAGAGGAGGAAAATGTCGCGATATCGCGACATGCCGCATTTTTGCGACCAGAATACAAGAGGAGGCGTAGAGGAGAAAAATGTCGCAATATCGTGACATGTCACATTTTTGCAACCAAAAGACAAGAGGAGGCGCAGAGGAGGAAAATGTCGCGATATCGCGACATGTCACATTTTCACGACCAGAAAACAAGAGGAGGCACAGAGGAGGAAAATGTCACGATTTCATGACATGTCGCATTTTCACGACCAGAAGACAAAGAGGAGGCACAGAGGAGAAAAATTTCGCGATATCGTGACATGTCGCATTTTCACGACCAGAAGCCAAGAGAAAGCGCTAGAGGAGAAAAATGTTGTGATATCGTGACATGTCATATTTTTGCAACCAGAAGACAAGAGGAGGCGTAGGGGAGAAAAATGTCACGATATCATGACATGTCATGTTTTCACGACTTAGGAAGGAGGGAGAAGGCATCCAAGAAAAATGTCATGATTTTGTGACATGTCGTGAAATCGCGACCGAAAGAAGATAGGAGACGGCTAGAGGAGGAAATGTCATGATTTCGTGACATGTCACGAAATCATGACCGAATGAGCAGGAAGAAAGCGAGGAAGGAAACTATCGTGAAATCACGACATGTCACGATTTCATGACATGAATCAGAGAACGAAGGTGGAATGCAAAGTTGTCATGATTTCATGACCCAAAAATAGAGAGAGGGAGCAGAGAGCAAAGATGTCACGATATCGAGACATGTCGTGATTTCATGACCCAAATAGGTGAGAAGGAAGCAGTGAGCAAAGATGTCGCGATATCGTGACATGTCACGATTTGACGACCCGAGAGGTGAAGAGGATCTAGAAAGGAAATATTTCATGATACATGTCATGATTTTGTGATCGAAAAGGAGAAAGAGGAGCCGAAAGGGGAATATGTCATGATATCATGACCCGAAGGAGAAAGAAGAGCCAGAAATGAAAGATGACGCGATATCACGACCCGAAGAAGAGAAATACAGCATTGAGGAAAAGATACACGTTCCAAGATGGTGTTTCCCGAGGTGGTCAAAGGCCTCATTAAAGAATTATTTCTTGCTTGATAAGCTTGTTGAGCATGGTGGCCACTCGACTGCTGCATCCAGAGGTCAGAGACATTCAGATGGCTCATCAATGCATGTTTTTGTAGCTGACCCGATGGTAGTTGCCAGATAGGGTAAAATATGTGAAGGTTCAATCATTGAAGGCGAGGAAGAGCCGACTTTGAGATTCGAAGGATGTATTCTTCTAGGGGGGGTCATTAATGGCCTAGAGGGTTGAGACCTCAAAAGAAACCCAAGGGTTTTAAAATGGGAAGCATAGGCATGTAGAAGGGGCCAAAAAATTGTTGAGGTAGAGTTACAGAGTTGGAGGCAAGAGGTGCACTCTGGACCTGTCTGGGCATGTTTTTCTTCCAAGGGGAGAATAGAGGAGTTTATTTGGCAGACTATTGCCATTGCTGTAAATATTTTCATGTGTTTAATGAGAATCTCTGGTATTGAGATGAGATGAATTTTGTGCCCCCCTATCAGTTGGTGATGTATTTTTATGGGAAGTTTCAACTTCTCCACAACAGACTTCGCAATGAGGTTCTTTTACGATCTGTTATCAATGATACAATCCACATAGAAATCATGTGTATTTTGGTCTCTAGTGACAAACAAATGGCCATGCCACCCTTGAGCAAATACATTTGACATAAGGGTAACTTTGTTCAATTTACCCTTTAAATTAGGATAATATTATTCTGTCCTTGTAGACAAAATGGGACCATCATGGCATTCCTCATTTGTAGGTTGTAAAAATGGAGATTTCTTATTCTAAAATTTTTCAAAAGTAAATAATTTGGATTTTACATGACCATGCTTTTTACAAAATTCACAATACAATAAAAAAGAAGGATATTTAGAATGATAAGAAGAAAAGTGTGCTTTAGGAGAAGTGGGAGGAGAATAAAAATAAGGAGAAGATTGAGAATTGTTCTTCAACTTCTGTTGATGCTGATTCCTAAATTTGGAAGAGATATCCTATGATGAATGAGATTTGGGATATGCACCAACTTTCTCCTCTACAAGAATGGTATGATTGAATGCCACATCCAAGGTGAGAAAAAAATTGAATTTGATTTCCCTAAAATTGGTTCTTGCAAGCCATGGGTGAATTTGTTAATCAAGTCCTCTTCTGAATATTTCATAACAAGCAATAAAATTAGCCTATTGAATTCAAAAATGTAGTCAGAAGTAGACATCCCATAGATTTACCTCAATCTATACCACTTTTTAGTTAGGTCACTTTGGTATTTTTGTGGAAAGAATATTTTTTTAGAATTTGGATTAATTATTTCGAAGTCATTATGGATTTATGGATCTGTCTTTCTACAATTAAAAATTTTGCTAAACCTTTAAGTTTTATTGTAGCAAATACAACCTGTTCATCCTTAGTAATTTTAACATAAGCAAACCAAGTTTACATATCCAAAATCTATGTAGATAAGACATCCAGATCTCTAGATCCATCATACAACTTAACCTTACATTTTGCTTTATTGGCATGGTTATGATGAATTTTGATATCATCCTGATTGAAATACACAACAATATCTTTTACCTTATTTGCTAAAATACCTACTACAGAGGTAATGTTTTCCATGTTTGATCTAAGGTATTTAGCCATATTTATCTGATTATATGCTAGACTAGGAGGATTACAAAATGGTCTTTGCAAGAACTAATCTATGCTTAGGAATTTGAAATTTTTTTTAATGCATAAAATGCCTAGATTTTACAATTATTTTGATCTCCAATTACAAAAATAATGGGCTATTTTAAGTGCTTTTACAAAATAAAGTTCAATTTTGCAGTAACAATTTAGAACTAAAAATGTGAAAATTGAGCCCTTAAAATACCAAAATTTGTGTTAGCAGGCAAAATATTATCAATCTAAGCAAAATTTTCAAAAATATGCAAAAAAATTGGCTAAATTTGGGCGAAAAACGGAGAACTTATCACCTTTGCAAGTTTGTTGTCCTTTGTTGCAGGTTTTTGCTACTTTGGCGCCAAATTTTGAATTTTAAATTTTAAATTTTCCTACCAAAAAAATTCTTTGTACCAAAAAAATTAGTCTTTTCTGCCATTTTTTTTTGTTTTAATAGATAGTCAACCCATTGATCAACTGCGGGTAACTATCAAAGGGGCCCGACAACCATCTTGAGGTATAGCAAGAGTTTGAATCAAACCAAGGTCACACTGGAGTCAAACCAAACCAGAATAAACAATACACCTTAAGCACCTCCAACTGGTGTTGCTGCTTGCACGACTCATGTGAGCAGCGTAAGCTGCTCATACTCTGCTTAGAGCAATATTGTGGTAATAAAACACTATTTTCCCACTGTGTGGGCAATGTGGGACAATATACCCAGGTAACCAAATGTGACCCTTCTCCATCGATAGTCATCGAACCTCCCAAAAAATATTTTGTGACCATTAGGAAACAAAAACCTTAGTGTTTTTTAAATATTTTTTCGTCGAAAATTGTTCTCTAACGCCAAAAAAATCTAATTTCATCGAGAAGTTGCAATGTTGTCTATTTTTCAATCAGGACTTGGCAAAAATGGTCAAAATTCAGTTTAGGATTTCTAGAATGCAACCAACTCACTGGACTCAAGATGTGTTTTGTCATCGAGGGTCAACTGAAAATTTCTGACGTGCTTGTCCATTGAGGCTTTCAATATCACTAGAAATTTGAGAGTTAAAATGCCATGGTATTGGCAATTCAAGAGGTAAAATGCAGGTAAAAAAACATCGTTACCTATCGGGAGCTATTCAAATCTATTGAAACTTCACTTATGTGCTGAAAAAACTAGGTGTATACTAAAATCATCGAGTTTCTATGATTCTATCTTGTACGACGCTATCTTTGTCTAAATATGCCTACCAAATCTACTTTATTCACCCAAAAAAATAAAATCTTCTTGTTTCGCATAGGCATCGATCAGGATACATCGGTCTGTGTCAGATATTTGGTCTCCAAATTCATGGTGCATCAGTGGAATTACTCTCACCTAGCACCGTCGGTAGGAGCCATCCATTTAGGCATCAATGCATCAGTGGAAGTCAAAATTTTCCATCGATAGGGCTATCATGGGTCGAATTCTAATGGGTGGCCGATCGGTGGTTAGTCAGCACCAGCTTTAGTGGTTGCAGGTGATCAATGTCGGGCTGGCCAATGTGGTCGCCAAGTACTATCATGAAGGTGGCCCGTCGGTGGTTGCCCCCTATGGTTGACGTTAGCTAGCATTCGGCTACTAACTATTCAATTTATGGCAAGGGAGGAGTCAATGGGCCAACAACCATGGTATTTCTTAGTAGGTAGTCTTTAGAGAGCCTTTGCCACTTTTCGAGTGAACAATCACTACCCGCCTCAAAATAGGCAATGCCTATATCTGAATGAATTGTTTTTGAAATTTAAATATTAATATTAATAAAGTATTAATATTAATATAAAAATTTTACTTATCTTCTCTTTCACATGGAGTATTCATGCAATTATCTTCTTCTTGACTACAAATAGGCTTCAACTGATGGTTTCTCCTGAATATATGCAACTGATCAGATATAACTCAACTTCTACTTTTCAAGGTAGATAATTGGTGCAGGGGTAATTTCTGCCCTCTGTTACCTCAACTTCACCTGTTGCTCTGGGTGGCTTCAAAAAAATTCCCAACAACACCTACCTAGGATTTGATGCACTAGAAGTCTACTAGGCACCTCACAAAAGAAGTGGTAGTTTTCCTTCCTTCTCGTAAAATAAAATATCCTTGAATCTGATTATCAATTATGTGGAATAACTCAATGTGAAGCTATATTTATTCATCACACAATGCAATATATATAGGAGTACATAAGAATATCATGTGTTTAAGTGGTTGCAAAAATATTCTAAAAATGGCCAACCACTTCACTACTAGCTAACCAAATATTAACTATGGATGTCCACAAAATGCTAGAAGATAAACAAGATCTCTAACAGTTAACTAACATCTAACAACATGCTAACAATATGCCAACAACCTATTTCTAACATGGGCATACTATTCCTCACTTGAATACAAAGTGCAATAAATAGGAAATACATATAATAATAAATAATAATAATAAAATATGCACTTAGGATTAAGTGGATAACCCTAAGTATCATCAATAATGCAGGTCATTATAGGTTGGAAAAAGGTCCCTCCTGCTAATTGCTAAATACAATGTTGGATTTTCCATTGACACCAATAGAATAAGCCCCTGGTATTTTTTCATGTATGGAAATATTTAGGGATAGAAATTCCTTTTAGCATATGTTCTTTTCATAATGGTTACCTTATTGGTTAGGTTATTTAGTGCTAGTAAGACCACTTACATGTTGATTGATTTTTTAGGTTAAAAAGTGTGTAGTGTAGGCACAACTCGTGGTACAAGTAATTTTGGTATTATGGCTATTTAAGGTAATGTTGGAGTCTTTACTATAGGGATTGGTGCTACATATGATAAATATGTAATTGTCATTGGGGCTATGTATCCTATATCTATTGAGAGATCTTTAAAAGTATGGCATAACCACTTTGGGAGGAAGTTTTAATATAATAATTATATCATTCTCTATAGATATGGAATATTGATACAATATTATACGACATTGGATTGGAATATTTGCAAGCCCTAATATGGGTTTAAAACATAGATATAATAGATGATTGCTTGAGCATATATTGGCTTAAGTTCATGTGGAGCTCTCTTGAAGGTTCTTCTAAATCTAATATTAAAACCCATTACTCCCTCCAAAGGATACCTTTGAATAGTAATAAATTGAGTTAAAAATAAAAATGGTTTGCTAACTCATTCAATTCTTGGATAAATCTTCCAATAAATAGAGCTCATGAATTAATGGTTCCATCTCATAGGGTTTGATACCAATGTAATACCTTAATCACGAATGACAACACTAAAAACCTTATCATGTCATATTTGTATTGCATATTGTGAATGGTATCCAAAGAGATAACATATTTATAATGTACATATATTTTTTTCCTAATACTATCATAAGTTGGAATATATTTTAAAGTTACCTAGAGAATTGGATTTTGATTTACTAGATTGAGTGGTCCAATGTTATTTCAATCAATAAAATTTTATTGAGCAAGAGGCTAAGCTATTTTTTTAGATATCACAGAATGAAAGGATATTGGAGAGCTAAAATATGTTGAATGTACACTCTCTATATGGGTTAATGGAGGAGATGAAAAATATCCATATATTTTGAATCTTAGTGGTGGTAACTAAAACAGTTGCATAGGTACATCATGCTTTCTAGGATCTTTATCTAGTGATCATAAGCCTATAAATTAAACAACATATGGCTTCCTTAAGAATATTTGATTCTAGTGGAATTTCTAGGTGATTGTATGTATGATCTATTAGAGAAGAATATCACCAAGATTGTATCCAATCTAGTAGGTGGGCTTTGTGGCTCACTGAATGTGCTAAAACTATTATTTCAAAACCTACCTGAGTGGATGAGTTGCACCCACAAGACCTTAGCCAATATTGTAAGACTAAAGAAAGGTTTTTAGAATAACCTTTAAAATAGTTCAATTCCGGTAGTACTAGCTAAACTAATAAAAGGGATTTTTAGACTAGAAAGATATGTGTAGGGTTAGAAGACATAATTTAAAACGGTTAAGATTAAACAACATCAAGAGACATAAGGTATGATATTCTCACTCTCTAAACTCAATTAAAATACCTAGTATACCAACTATCATTTAATATTATAGAGCACTTAATAAAATAAGCATATACATTACCAAACATTCTAGAGAGCAAAAAACAATAATCCGAGGAGATATCCAAATAGAAAAATAATATGTGACAATAAAAATAGCATACATATATGTTCTAAAATAATTTTAGAGAGAGGCCAAACAACAATTCAATATTTATTCAAAGGCACATAGTACAATCATCATACAACTTATGCAATTATAAAAGCTAAATAGTTGATACTTAGAATGATATACATCCAAGTATATATAGGTTTACATTACATTCTTGTTAACTCATAATGGTTTTACAAAAATTGATTTTAGGTCTAATAGAAAAGTCTAAAATGTGAACTTTCCTTTTCAACTCATTCTAGTATAATTACAATGAAGTGGTTGAGTTGATATGGTTGATTTTGATCTCTCCTAGGATCATGGTAGCCATGTATCTTAAGCTACTTTAATATGTACTTTGATAGATCTACTTTTTACTACTCTACTTTATGACTAGTCTAGCTATGTGAGGACAAGTGTGCTATTGGAGAGCAATAAATATATTTTTTGATAGAATTGATTCTACCTAAAAGGGATAACTTCAAACTTTATTTTTTTTTATCAGGTTTTTCTGGTTGATTGTTAACATTAACTATCTTACAAATTATATTGAGAATAAGTTGAATGGTGTGTTACAATATGTAAAATTTAGTAAATCGTATGATGATGTTTACCTCTTTAAAATCAAATCCAATCAAATATCAGGTTCTTGCCTTACCCAAAGTTTGCATTCTTCCATTAGAAAAAATACTTGATATTAGGTTCATTCTTTTGTATTTGTTGATATCCACCATCTAGGTATGTGGCTAAGTAGATATTCTTCTTGCAAGGATTTTTTATTTCTTACGATGATATCATGATCAAAAAGGTTTTGACCTTGAGTTTTATGTAGCCAATTTTTTGATCCTACCACATTGCTATGTCAAATATTTTCACTACTTATAATTATGCCAACACTAAAAAATGTCTAGCCTCAAACATATACCTAGTTCAATTTTTGGTCCAAGATTGTAGTAGGATACTAGATTAAAAATTATGGCACTGACATGCTAGCTTGTGCATCCAATATTTCTACTTTATAAAATTTTCTTACAATGTTGCTACATATATCGATGATTTATTAATCCATATATCTCAAGCTAAGTCCTTGAATTTCATACCTCCTAATATATTTTTTAAAAATACATTGTTTGTATGGATGATTATCCATATTGTGCTTTCACATATATAACATATTTTTATCAGTGTGTGGTGCTTTTGCATCCATACAATACTTTTGGTACCATGTAACACTTTCATGTCCATATGATGTTTCTTATAGGTATCATTGATAATTTGCTTAACTTGGTATTTTAATACCCTAAATGAGCTTAAAACCTAGTTTATTTATGCTTTATTATTGACAATAAGATAGGTATACATCAATGATTTCATAAATTATAATGATCATATTCAGTTAGAGTTGATGTTGATAATCCTATTGGATATTTGCCTAATAAATTGACATGGTGAGTCAAGGCATTGCTAGATAAGCTTCTTAGTATTATAAATTAGCAAAGTGATGAGGCTTGGCATAGTTAATTAATAATCGTTGAATTATAATAATAAAAAGAACTCTTGGATGTTCGAGGAAAGGAATCACATCAAAACATAACTCTTATGTACTAATGATTTACATCATTGCCAATTCTATTACATAAGTTTTGAATTCTATAGTATTGCATTATCCATATAAAATATTTTTTCATTTGGGAGAGTTTAGATTTTAGCATAGTTTAATGTATTAAGAAATATAACTCATTTTATATCACAAGTTTGTTCACAGAGTTACATGTGTCACCACATCTTTAGCCTCAAGGTGCATATCAATATTAACCTTTATATTATTTAAATTTTATTTTTCTTGGTAAGGGCTTTGTACTCTCTTTGATAGTTCCAAGCCCCTGATAAAAACCTATGTAATCTCGTTGAATATTTTTAAATATTTTTATTATAATGTACACATACAAATGCTTATATCAATATTGATATCAATTAAAACATTAGTTAATATTTTATTAAAAATATATTTTTTTCTTATGATCATTATAAAAATCTTAAATTTGTACATGGAGTTGAAATTAAAAAATAAAATAGAGACTCCAAATACTAGAGGCACAAAAAATCCTCCTTAAGTTACATGAAAATAATTAGTCAAGTAAATTTTAACACCATTTTCACCCAATATTTTTTGGCATTACCTTCTTTAAAAAATTTATTCCCCTAAATTATCATTTAGACTAAAATAAGAATATATAAAGTTTTATTGTATGTTAGTACAAAAATAATGTCGTCAATCAATGTTACCAACTTAGATATCCAGAGTTTATATATCTATTATATAGTAAGAGACATCAAACTCAAGGTATCTATCTTATATATTGAGTTATCAATATATATTTGCACTATAAATATTTAAATCAATTACATTATTGAAGAGTGAATCCCACACTATCATTCCATAGATATGTTTAACACTAGTAAATTTAAATGTAAGTCTTTATCATACATACTATCTACTATAGTTACTTTGAAACTATAAATAAAGGTCTAATATTTGAATCCTTGAGGTAGGGTTGTACACCATGCTTTGATAATCAAAATATGATTAGAAATAATATATTAATTAAACAACATCCTTGGTGAGGATGTTCTCATATGATTTAAAAAATATTTAACCTTTGATAATTACTTTAAATATATATATATATATATATATATATATATATATATATATATATATATATATATATATATATTATTGAATAAATACTTCCTATACAAATACAAATCCTTCGTGGGGGTTGAACCCTGAGTCACATCACCCATAGTTACTTTAAATATTTTGCTAAATTAAAATAAATTCATCGTATTACACAACTTTTTTATTAAAACCTATAATATTTATAAGGGCAACGGTTAAAACCATGTGCAAACGTATATTATTTACAACAACAATGATTAAAACCATGTGCAAATTTATAAAGGATGAAATATTAAAACCTATAATATTTACAACGATACCTGTTAAAACCACATGCTATAATATTTAAAAGCGGTTAAAAACGGTTAGAGCTATGTGCAAATTTATAAAAGGTCAAATATTAAAACCTATAATATTTACAACGGCCTGCTATAATATTTACGTCATTGCTTAAAACAATGTGCAAACTTGTAAAACCATGTGCAAAATATTAAAACCTATAATATTTACAACGACCTGCTATAATATTTACGTCATTGCTTAAAACAATGTGCAAACTTGTAAAACCATGTGCAAACTTATAAAATTTACAAGGAAAACGATTAGAACCATGTGCTATAATATTTACAACCGTAAGGGTTAAAACCATGTGCTATAATATTTTCAAAGACAAACCATACTTGGATATTTACAAAATGTTAAATATTTAATGGTATTAATTAAAATTTTATTTTTAAGGTTTAAATAAATATATTAAATATAGGGACTTCGATTGACTCATGTACCCATAAATTACTGTTTAGTTTATTGAGGTTTAAATTTTAAAGTCTAGTGTTCCAATAACTTCATGCCACACTTATAAAGGTAAAGTTGTCATGAAACCCTAACACTAGATACCTATTGATAATCAATCCTAAAAGAATTATATAAACACTAGATCCCTATTGATAATCAATCCTAAATGGATTATATAAATGATCAAGAACTTTCAAAGTATTATATAAGCGTTTCATTCGCTTGTGATTGATCTAGCATCAAAGAGAATGCGATCATCACTCTGGATCTTTAGCTTTAAAAACTATGGGGTGAGTTCCCTGGCTATTTTAAAGAGAGGTTTGATGCCCTGGTTCATCCAGGGGTTGATAAATATTTATCGCTATTACTCTAACACTGAAGAAAAGTTAAATCCAATTTTTGGGTTTCGATCCTTCACAGGTACCTAGATTTCATGACTGTTTTTGCATTGTTTTTTTTTTTTGGAATCAAGCATTTTCTAGACCCAGAGGTTTTCATAGAGGTAAGCCCTTAAATTCCATGCCTCTTAATGTTTTTTTAAATTGCATTGTTTGTTTGGACGAGCTTCCATATCATGCTTTCACATATATATAATGTTTGTTTTTGTAACCGTATAGTGCTTCCATACAATATTTTTAGGACCATACAAGTTTTATAGAATTGATTTTACCTGGGATAACTTCAGTATTTATTTTTTGTTGTAAAGTTTTTGTTGCTTTATTTCTAACATCACCAATATTAGAAATCAAGTGAGAAATAAGTTGGATAGTGTGTTACAAGATGCTAAACTTTAGCAGCTTATATGATGATGTTTACCTCTTCAAAATTTGATCCAGTTAAATATAAGGTTCTTACCTCAACCAAGGTTTCCATTCTTCCTTTAGGAAATATACTGGATGTTAGATTCATTTTTCTGCTTTTGTTGATATCCACCATCTAGGTATTTGGATAGGTAGATTTTTGACCTTGAGATTTACGTAGCCAATATTTTGATCCTAGCTCATTGCTATGTTAAAGTTTTTTATTGCTTATAGTGATGTCAACAATACAAAAATTGACACATTATCCCCGTGAGTGTTTTCTACCAGCAAGGATTCCATTTGTATTATCGGTGATGTGACCCGGGTTCAATACCCATGGTGGATGTGTATAAGAAGTATTAAAAAAAATAACACAAAGTTTTCTAGCCTCCAAAAAATACATAGTTGATTTTTGGTCCAAGTTTGTGGTAGGATACAATATTCAAAATTATGGGACTCACAAGCTAGCTTGTACATCCAATGTTTATAATTTACAAATTTCTCTTACAATGTTGCTACATATGTCGGTGATTTATTAATCCATAGATCCCATTAAGTAGTTAACGAATAACTTCATGCCACATTTATAAGGGTAAAGTTGTTATTTGAAACCCTAACACTAGATTTCTATTATTTTTATTTTTTTAAAGTTAATGGAATTCATTGGACAAGGGTATTATATTTCAATTGTTAATCAATACCAAAAGGATTATATAAATGATAGATGAAATTTAAAAGTATTATATAAATGTTGATGAAATTTCAATTTTCTTTTACCCATACCTATATTTCGTGATTGTCTTTGCATTTGTTTTTTAATCAAGCATTTCCTCTCCTAATATTAATATATATATTTTGTATTTCACATATATATGTTGTTTTTGTGGGTGTATGGTGCTTTTGCATCCATACAATACTTTTGGGAACATACAAGTTTTGTAGAATTGATTCCACCTAATAAGGCATAACTTCAGTTTTTATTTTCTGTTGTTACTTTGGAACTATAAATAAATGTCTAACATATGAATCCTTGAGGTTTGGTTGTACACCATTCTTTGATAACCAAAATATGGTGAGAAATCATATATTAATCAAGCAACATTTTTAGTGAAGGTGTTTTCATATGATTTATCATCTTACAAATGTTAACAAATATTTAACCTTTGATAATTATTTCAAATATTTTTCTATATTAAAATAAATCTATTTTATTGCACAAATTTTGTATTAAAACCTATAATATTTATAACCACAACGGTTAAAACCATGTGCAAACATATAATATTTACAAAGGTTATAACCATGTAGAAATTTATAAAAGTTGAAATATTAAAACCTATAATATTTTCAATGGTTAAAACCATGCACCACAACCTCAACGGTTAAAACCATGTGCAAACTTATAATATTTACAATAGCAATGCTTAAAATCATGTGTAAATATTTAATGGTATTAAATAAAAACCCATTCTCTGATATTTACAAACCATTAAATATTTAATGGTATTAAATAAAAATTCATTAAAAATATTAATATTTAAATAAATATAAAAAATATAGGGACTTCCATGGGCCCATCAATTACTGTATAATTTATTGAGGTTTAAATTTTAGAGTAGTGTCCCATTAAGTAGTTAATCAATAACTTCATGCCCCACTTATAAGGGTAAATCTGTTGAGATTTAAATAAATATATAAAATATAGGGGCTTCCATGGGTCCATCAATTACTGTATGGTTTGTTGAGGTTTAAATTTTAGAGTCTCGTGTCCCTTAACTTATAACTTCATACCATATTTATAATGGTAAAGTTGTCATGTGAAACCTTAACGCTAGATCTCTATTGATAATCAATCCCAAAAGATTATATAAAAGATGATGAAATTTCAAAGTATTAAATAAATGCTAATGAAATATCCATTATCTTCCTACCCATAAACATATTTTGTGACTGTATTTAATTTTTTTTTTTGGAATCAAGCATTTCCTAAGACCTAGTGGTTTTGCAGATTTAAGTCCTTGAATTCCGTGCCTCCTAAGTTTTTTTTTTAAATTACATTGTTTTAATGGATGAGAATCCATATTATGATTTCACATATATATGATGGTGCTTTTGCATCCATATAATACTTTTGGAACCATACAAGTTTGATAGAATTGATTCCACCTAAAAAGGGATAACTTTAGTCTTTATTTTTTATTGTTAGGTTTTTGTTGCTCTATTGCTAACATCAACTATATTAGAAATCAAGTGGAAAATAAGTTGGATAGTGTGTTACAATATGTAAAATTTAATAGCTTCTATGATGATGGTTACCTCTTTAAAATATGATCCAAACAAATATCATGTTCTTTCCTTAACCAAGGTTTGCATTCTTTCTTTACAAAAAAATATTGGATGCTAAATTCATTCTTCTATTTTTGTTGATACACACCATCTAGGTATTTTGCTAGGTAGATATTCTTCTTGCAAGAATTTTTTGTTCCTGATGATATCATGATCAAAAATGTTTTGACCTTGAGTTTTAAGTAGCCAATTTTTTTTATCCTAATCCATTGTTATGTCCAAGTTTTTTAGTGCTTATAGTGATGTCAACACTAAAACATTTCTAGCCTAACATATAATTAGTTTATTTTTTTTGTCGAATATTGTGGTAAGATACTATATTCAAAATTATGGGACTGACAAGCTAGCTTGTACATAAATCTTTCTACATTACAAGATTTTTTTACAATGTTGCTACATATATTGGTGATTTATTAATCCATAAATCCTAAGGTAAGCCCTTGAATTTCATTCCTCCTAAAGACTTTTTTAAAAATTATATTGATTTTATGGATGAGCATAAATATTGTGCTTTTACATATATATGATATTTTTATGAGTATATATGGTGCTTTTGCATCCATACAATACTTTTGGGACCATGTGACACTTTCATGTCCGTATGATATTTCTTATAGGTATCATTGATAATTTTATTAACTTGGTGTTTTGATGCCCCAAATGTGCTTAAAACCTAGTCCATTTATGCTAATAATTATTGGCATTAAGGTAGGTACCCATCAATGATTTCATAAATTATAATGATCATATTTAGTTAGATTTGATGTTGATAATCCTGTTGGATATCTTCCTAATAAATTAACATGGTGAGTCAAGGCATTGCTAGATAAGTTTCCTAGTTATTATATAAAATATAGGGACTTTCATGGGCCCATCAATTACTATATAGTTTTTTGAGGTTTAAATTTTAGTGTCTAGTGTCCTATTAAGTAGTTAACAAATAACTTCACGCTACACTTATATGGACAAAGCTATCATTTGAAACCCTATCACTAGATTCCTATTGATAATAAATCCCAAAAGGATTATATAATTGATGATGAAATTTTAAAGTATTATATACATGCTGATGAAATTTCGATTCTCTTCCTAGCCAAGCCTATATTTCATGATCGTCTTCATATTTTTTTTAATCAAGCATTTCCTAAAACCTAGAGGTTTTCACATAGGTATGTCCTTGAATTCCATGCCTCCTAATATATATATATATATATATTACATTGTTTGTATGGATTAACATTCATATAGTTCTTTTACATATATGTTGTTTTTGTAGGTGTATGGTGCTTTTGCATCTATATAATAATTTTAGTACCATACAATGTCCATATGATGTTTCTTATAGGTATTATTGATAATTTTCTTAAATTAATGTTTTGATGCTTGAAATAAGCTTAAAACCTAGTCAATTTATGCTAATTACACATTTGTGATAACATTTGTCTTTATTGTATTATTAAATTAACATCAACTAATGGAGGCTAATTATTGATCTAATACATAATGATCAGAATGATTAATTATATTTATATTTATATAATTATTTTAATCTAATAGTATAGGATGGTATTTTAATTTTTAAAATCTATTTATGTTAGTCATGTAACACTTTTGGTACTAGTAAATGAAACACTTGTCAACTACACTAATTTAAATGTGATATATTTATTTCCATCATTATATGTACAGTAAAACATTTATTTATATTAAAATTATGAATGCATGAGGTCAACCCATGGCTATGATATTTTACTACAAAAAAATGAATTTAAATATAACAATATGAAGCATAACAAGAAAAACTACAAATATTAAAGGTGGCATTTTAACATAGAGAAAAAGGAATCAAGGTTTATTGGTATATTGATGTGAACTCAGCTAAAAGAGACCAACAAAATAGACTCCAATTATGTAACACAAATGAAATATAATGAAAGAAACCTGCAAATTGATATTCTTCTTATTTGGAAGTAAATCCAGGAATGAGAAAATAAATTATTTATTGGTTTATTTCCATGTACTGTAGTTTTTATGTGAATGGAGGGTTTTATTGATTATTTCCATTTATTACAATTTTTATGTAAATGAAGGGTTTTACATATTATTTTCATTTACCGCAGTTTTTATGTAATGGGAGGTAATTTTTTTTTACCTCTTGCAGCTGGACTTACATCATATATTCATAAAAAAATCCTATAGGATTCATCCAAAAATATAATTACTTTTATTCGATATAATCTATTTCTATGGCACATTTAACAGGATTAGTGAGGACCCTGGCTAGCAGTAAAACTATAGATAGTAAAGGTGGCCATTTATCACAGTGAAAAAAGAATCAAGTCATATTGGTCAAGGATAAAATTGATCCTAGTAGAAGAAGAGGACCTAATTATCAAAAATATTTATAATCAATGAAAAGGATGGGCTCTGAGGCTGATTTAGTCCAAATGGAATCATCATTACTATATGTGAGGTTCTTGATACACCAGAGATCTTCAGGGTAGGAGAAACAATCCCATATATTCGAGGTGGGAGAAGCTGCAAGTGAAGGGAGTATCAAAGATGCACACTCTATACAGTAAATGAATACCGAAGGGATGAAACACATCAGGAATGGAAAATATCTTTAGCCACATCAGGATTGCTTATCTTACCCTAAAGTTCTTTGGTGTATCATAAAGCTCACAGATAATGACGATTTGGGTGATTGGACTAAATCAGCCTCAGAGCCCACCCTTTTCATTGATTATAGATATTTTTGTCCTTGACCAGTATGTCTTGATTTTTTTTTTCTCTATGATAAGTGGTCACCTTTACTATTTATAGTTTTACTGGTAGTGATGCCCCCCGCTAATCCTGTTAAACGTGCCATAGAAATAGATTATATCGAATAAAAATAATTATAGTTTTGGATTAACCATATAGCATTTTTTGATGAATTGAACAATATACCTTGATTATTTTCTCTGTGATAAATGACCACTTTTATACGGGATAAAATATTTAAGGTAAGATGATCAAGCGAAACAAGCACATTTGGGATGCAGAGTTAACCCAATTTGAGAATAATTTGATGATCCACAAACTGCATAATAAATGTTTGTATCGCCACCACCTCTCTACTCCTTGGAAAGAAATTTTCAAACCCGTTATGCAATATTTAACTGTTGATAATCTTGAATCTAAGATCTGTTGTTTTCACTTAGCCTTCATTAACCATTTTCATTAAGCTAAAATTATGAATATCCCAATGACACTATATTGGTCCATGGAATATGCAATAATATCCACCCATACAAAAAAGGAGGAGGGTTTACCTTATCATCATGGCATTTTTAGTGTCCTTGATAGGTTCCTTCTACTGAAGTTTCCTAAAGGTAATATTCTTGTCCCTGATTCTGAGGAAGCAAACTCTTCTTCGATGCCCAATCCCAAAACCTCAAGACCTAAGAGAAAGAACAAGAGTGACATACCTCATTATGGTTCCAACATAAATAACAAGATTAAGATTGAAAAAGCACTTGTTCACTGTTCCCAAAGACACAAATTCAAGGAATTTGTTGAAATCCCCCTTCCATTTTTGAGAAATCCATGAAGGATCTTTCCGGCTCCCTTGATATTATTGAAAAATACCTCCATAATATAAATAAATGTGTTAATAATATATTGTACATATAATAATGAAAATCAATATATTACATTTAATTTATTGCACTTGATAAGTGTTTCATTTACTAGTACCAAAGCCATAACATGTGATAACATGTGTTTATTGTATTCTTAAAAAAAAAATTGATAAGTAAAATAGTTATAATTGCATACCGGGTTTTAAGGATCCCAAAACCTTAATACAAAACTAGTGCTAGAGGCTGTATCATACTGATGGAACTACAGTTGAGGATTCTACTAAAGAGATCCTTAAAGGAGGTCACAGCCTCAGCCTTGGAGCTTGTAATATATTTCCTTATAGACATAGGGTGAGGATGCAACCTCCTTCTTAGATCCATAAACAAAAAGAGATAGGACTCAACTAACAAAAAGACCCCACGCAGGGTGGCCGAAGGCAAACTGACTAATAAAAGTCATAAAAAGCAAAATATAAAAAGGAAATAGAAGGAAATTAAGGAAGGACATTAGTACCCCACTTTAGGTCTGTTATCTTCCTTCCTGTCCTCTTCCTTAGCTTCCTTGGGATCTTCTTCCTTCGGTTCGATCTCCATTGCAGCCACACCCGCATCCACAGGTCCATTGCCCTCTTGAGCCCCCTATCTGGCATAGAAAATCTTGTGGAGTCTGTCCATGATGTCCATGGTACTGTTCATCATGCAGTTCATCGTTGTCATAGTAGATGCAATAACGAACTTCTTGAGCTTCTTGTTCTCCTCATGATCATATTTTATTTCAATCACATTACTCTTGGCGGCCATGTTCTGGATTCTCGCTGATTTTCTCACCATTTCCTCAACATTGTCAAAAGTGATACTCTTCCTTGCTCTTATTTTGAACACGACTTCAAGAGTCTTTTTATTTTTTTTAGCTTGGGTCAGGTGTTCAACAGAAGGTTTGGGTTTGTGATGCAGGAGCATCCAATGGCAGTAGAGCAATCTTGCATCAACAAAAAAAAAATCCAAGTGCTTGCTTTGATGTCGTGATATCGTGACATCAGAAAGTCACGAAAACACGATATGCCGCGATATCGTGACATGTCGCGATATCACGACAAAGAAAGGAGAGAGGAGGCGTGGCACAAAAATGTCATGATTTCGTGACATGTCACGAAATCACGACCGAAGTAGGGGAAGGCGAGGTGCTCGAAGAAAATGTCACGATTTCGCGACATGTCACGAAATCGCGAAAGCAAAAAGGGAAGGCCAGAGAAGAAAATGTCATGATTTTATGACATGTCATGAAATCGTGACCGAAGGAGCAGAAAGAAACCAAGGAAGGAAACTGTCGTGATATCGTGACATGTCATGATTTCATGACCGAAGCAGAGAGCGAAGGTGAAAGGCAAAGCTGTCGTGATATCGTGACATGTCACAATTTCATGACCCGAAATGGAGAGAGGAAGCAGAAGGGAAGAATGTCACGATATCGTGACATGTCACGATTTCGTGACCCGAGAGGCGAGGAGAAGGCAGAAAGGAAAGATGTCATGATTTCACGATCGAAAGAAAGAAAGAAGATCTAAAAAGGGAGATGTCGATGCCGCAATATTGTGACATGTCGTGATATCGTGACCCGAAGAAGAAGAAGACAATGAGAAAGAAAATGTCACGATATCGCGACCCAAAGGAAAGGAAAGGCAGCGAGGAGGAAAATGTCGTGATATCATGACATGTCACGAAATCGTGACCCAAAGGAAAGGAGAGGCAACGAGGAGGAAAATGTCATGATATCATGACCCAACTAAGAGGAAAGGTAGCAGGGAGGAAAATGTCACGATATCGTGACATGTCACGATATCACGACCCGAAGGAAAAGAAGGCAACAAGGAAGAGAAATGTCGTGATATCGCGACATGTCACGATATCATGACATACTGATGGTTCTCGGTTTGAAAAGGCATGCATTCCTAGATGGAGTTTCTCGAGGTGGTCAAGGCCTCATTAATGCATGATTTCTTGCTCGGTAAGCTTGCTGAGCATGGCGGCCACTCGAAGGCTATGTTCAGAAGTCAGAGATGTTTAGATGGCTCATCAATGCATGTTTTCATGGCTAATCTAGTGGCAGTTGCTAGTTGTGGAAAAGGATGTGAAGGTTCAGTCACGAAGGTAGAAGGAGGATGTATTCTTCCAGGGGGGTCATTGATGACCTAGAGGGTCGAGACCTCGAAATAAATGCAAGCATTGCTATAGAAGTAGGTGGTGAATCTGGATAGAAGGGGGATGTAAAGACTAGAAGAAACTACGCATGTTGACTAGTATTGTAATTTTCTTGAAAGTTTAATGAAATGAAAGCTTGAGTGATTCTCTGTGATAGTGTGTCCCCATCAAGTGGTATCAGAGTAGGAGTTCCTGAGTGTGTGAGCAGATCGCCGAAAGTGAGGCAGCTTGCACCAGGATCTATGGAAGGGTTGTGAGAAGAGAGTGAAGTAGAATGCCTCCATGAAGAAACCATGGTGGTGGGAGAAATATGGTGCCAGCAGAAGATTTTAGGGCTCTGTAGAGGCAAGTTCAGGCCCTGCAAGAGGAGCTACGTAGAGGACTTGAACCCAAAGGAGAAGAAGGAAGTGAAGATGAAGTTGATGAAGAAGAGGACCAGTTTGAGGAAGAAGAAGAGGTTGTAGATCCTGCACAAGCCAGGTTATACAGAGCCATCTCTCAGATTGGAAAGAGACCGAAGATGGAGGTTTCTACATATTCTAGAAATCTTGATCCAGAGGAGTTGATTGACTGGATCAATGATTTGGAAGAATACTTTGAGTATGAAGAGATTGAAGATCCTGATAGGGTCAGGTTTGCTAAGACCAAGCTGAAGGGTCATGCCAGCATATGGTGGAAAGGAGTACAACTGGAAAGAAATAGAAGAGGAAAGGAGAGAATAACCAGGTGGGATAGGATGTTGGAGAAGTTGAAGAGGCAGTTCATCCCAGCTGACTATGAGATGGATCTGCTAAAGAAAATGCAAGGTTTGAAGCAAGCAAGCAAGTCTGTTAAAGAATACACAGAAGAGTTTTACAAGATTGTAATCAGAATAGGCCATTCAGAGGCCAACAAGGAGAAGGTAGCCCATTATATTAATGGGTTACGAGCAAGTATTCAAGAGGAGTTAAGCCTGGTCAGGATGACCACCATAGAGGATGCTTACCAGTTTGCCCTAAGGGTTGAAGAGAAACTGAATAGAAGGTTTGAAAGCAAGCAAAGAGGAAGAGGTCATGGTGGAAGGACTGGTGGAAGGACCAGTGGAGAAAAATATAAGGACCAGAAGAAGGCTGGTGAGACCAGTAATACCCAAGAGTAGAAAGAGGAGAACACCTACCAACCCCGTAATCAGAACAATGGTTACCCAAGAGGGAGAGGTAGATTTGGACGTGGATTTGGAAGAGGAGGATTTCGTGGAACCTATTTCCACTATGGCGAAGAAGGACATCGAGCATTTGAGTGTCCACAACACCGAGAAAGGATGAATAAGAGACCTGAGGGTCCTGCCAGAGCTATTGTAGCAGATGAAGGTGCTGAATCAGAACATTCTGAGGAGGTAGAGAGAGGAGAAGTGATGGTCACAAGGAGGACCCTGTTGAATGAGGAGAAAGGGTCAGACCAGAGGAGGAGCCTATTTCACACAAGGTGCAGAAGTTCGGGTAAGGTCTGTAATATTATCATAGATAATGGTAGTACTGATAACTTGGTCTCAGAAGAAATGGTTGCCAAGTTACAGTTAAAAAGGAGAAGACACCCGCATCCATACCAGATTGCATGGTTACAGAAGGACCATAGGGCTTTGGTCAGTGAGCAATGTTCAATGAAGTTCAATATTGGGAATTACTGTGATGAGGTCCTGTGTGACATCCTGCCTATGGATGCTTGCCATTTGTTTTTGGGAAGGCCATGGCAATTTGATCGGTGTGCAGTGCATGATGGTCGTGCCAACACCTACTCAGTGACGAAGAATGGAGTGCGCCATAAGCTGAAGCCCTTGAAGGAGGCAGAAGAAAAGGTATGTAGCAACGCTAGAATCTATTTAGTTGAAGGAGGAAGATTTTTGAATAGTTTAAAGCATGAGCATATGTGCTATGCATTAGTTCCTAGAGTGAGGAAGGAAGAATGCAAGGATACCCCTGTAGAAGTCTTAGGACTATTAGAAGAATTTCTAGACATTATATCAGATAATGTGCCTGAGGGTTTACCACCAGTAAGGAAGATCAGTCACCACATAGATTTGGTACCAGGATCTAGCTTACCCAATAAGGCAGCACATAGAATGACCCCTACAGAAACTGAAGAGTTGAACAGGCAAGTCCAAGAGTTGCTGGGGAAGGGACTGATTCGGGAGAGTTTGAGTCCATGTGCAGTACCTACAATACTAGCACCAAAGAAATATGGAGAGTGGAGAATGTGTATAGACTCTCGAGCCATTAACAAGATCACCATAAAGTATAGATTTCCATTGCCAAGGATGGATGACATTATGGACTGTTTGAGTGGAGCCAAGTACTTCACCAAGATTGACCTGAAGAGTGGTTATCATCAGATTCATGTCAGAGAAGGAGATGAGTGGAAGACAGACTTCAAGACCAGAGAAGGTTTGTATGAATGGTTAGTCATGCCATTTGGGCTGACCAATGCACCAAGCACATTCATGCGATTGATGAATGAGGTATTGAAAGAGTTCTTAGGCAAATTTGTCATTGTCTATCTGGATGATATTCTAATATTTAGAAGAACCCTGGAAGAGCATCTGATGCATATCAGAAAGGTTTTTGAGAAGCTACGGGAGGAGCAGTTGTTGATTAATCTGAAGAAATGTAATTTTGTGAAGAAGGAGTTAGTGTACCTGGGATTTGTCATCTCAGCCGAAGGTCTAAAAATGGACCCAGAAAAGGTAAGAGCTATCATTGAATGGCCTACTCCGAGAAGCATGACTGAGGTAAGATCATTTCATGGTCTAGCAAGTTTTTACAAGAAATTCATTAGGAATTTCAGTAGTATTTGTGCACCCCTTACAGAAACAATGAGAGGGGATAAGAAAGAATTTAAGTGGACCTTAGGAGCAGATAAGAGCTTTGACATGTTGAAAAAGAAGGTTACAGAGCAACCTATTTTGGCACTTCCAGATTTTAATAAGGTATTTCAGGTAGATTGTGATGCTAGTGGTAGTGCCATAGGAGCTATTTTGAGTCAAGAAGGTAAACCTGTTGCTTACTTTAGTGAGAAACTCAATGATGCTAGAAAGAAGTATTCAGTTTATGATCAAGAGTTTTATGCTATAGTTCAGGCTCTAAAGAAGTGGCGACATTACTTGTTGCCAAAAGAGTTTGTTCTATATACTGATCATCAGGCCTTACAATATATTAATAGCCAAGGGAAGCTAAATCAGAGGCACCTAAAGTGGGTTGAGTTTCTACAGAGTTATACCTTTGTGTTGAAGCACAAGAGCGGAAGGTCAAACAGAGTTGCAGATGCCTTAAGTAGAAGGCAGTGTTTGTTGATAGAAATGAAGGTGGAAGTGGTAGGATTTGATGAACTGAAGGGTTTGTACCCTGAAGATCCTGATTTTGTAGAAGCCTGGAAGGCTTGCTTGGCACCTGTTACTTTGGACAGGACCAAGTGGTTGGATTTTTTGATCCAAGATGGAATGTTGTTTAGAGGAGGTCAATTGTGCATTCCAAGGAGTTCCATGAGGGAAAATCTGGTCAAGGAAAAACACAGTGGAGGGCTGGCTGGACATTTTGGTCGGGATAAGACCATTGCCCTGGTTAGTGAGAACTACTATTGGCCGCAACTACAGCAAGATGTGAAGAGGTTTGTGCAAAGCTGTAGAGTATGCCAGATGGCGAAAGGTGTGAGCCAGAACACTGGATTATATCAGCCATTACCTGTACCAGAGAGACCATGGGAGGACATCAACATGGATTTCATTCTTGGTCTACCAAGGACACAACGGGGAAATGACTCCATATTTGTGGTGGTTGACAGGTTTTCAAAGATGGCACATTTTATCCCTTGCCAGAAAACTAGTGACATAGTGCACGTTGCAGGTTTATTTTTCAAAGAGGTGGTACGACTTCATGGTCTACCAAGGAGTATCATTTCTGATAGAGATACCAAGTTTGTGGGGTATTTCTGGAGGACCTTGTGGAAGAAATTGAAGACAGATTTGAAATTCAGTTCTACATACCACCCACAGAATGATGGCCAAACGGAGGTGGTGAATAGAAGTCTAGGAAATCTGTTGAGATGCTTGATAGGAGACAAGCCCATGGGATGGGATTTGGTTTTGCCACAGGCAGAATTTGCATACAACAATTCTATCAACAGGAGTACTAACAAATCCCCATTCCAGATAGTGTATGGGAGTAGTCCAAGGAATGCTTCTGAGTTGAGGAAGATGGATTCAGGGGAGAAGTGCAGTGTCGAAGCTGAGGACTTTGCAGAGCATCTGAAGAGCATGCATGAAGAAGTAAAGAAGCACATTACTAGCATGAATAACCAATATAAGACAAGGGCAGACCAGAAGTGACGGTTCAAGGAATTCACAGTGGGAGATGAAGTCATGGTCCATCTGAGAAAAGAAATATTTCCTGCTAAAACCTATAACAAGCTGAAGATGAAGAAGTTTGGACCATGTCGAATTATAGGAAAATGGGATTCAGGCAATGCGTATGAAGTGGAATTGCCAAGTGACCTTAACATATCACCTATTTTTAACATTGCAGATTTGGTAGAATATCATGAAGGAGGCAGTAGCGAGACACCAAGTACAGAGTTGTGGAGTATTCCAACATCTACTCCAGCAACAGACGAGATCGAGGAAATACTAGACACTCGAGCAGGCAGAAGTACCAAGAACAGACAATATTCTGAATATCTGGTCAAGTGGAAGGGCAGGCCTATCGAAGATGCAACTTGGTTGTCAAAAATAGAGGTTGACCACCTGGGTCTTCCTCCAACAGTACAGAAGTGAAGGACACTTCTCAATCCACCCCGGGTGTCTGATGCAGGAGCATCCGGTGGCAGTAGAGCAATCTTGCATCAACAAAAAAAATTCCAAGTGCTTGCTTTGATGTCACGATATCGTGACATCAGAAAGTCATGAAAACGTGACATGTCACGATATCACGACATGACAAAGAAAGGAGAGAGGAGGCGTGACACAAAAACATCACGATTTCATGACATGTCATGAAATCGCGACCGAAGCAGGGGAAGGCAAGGTGCCCGAAGAAAATGTCATGACATGTCATGAAATCATGACCGAAATAAGAGAGAGAGGGCATCCCAAGAAAATGTCGTGAAATCGTGACATGTCACGAAATCGTGACCGAAAGGAAGCAGGAAGGACCAAAGGAGAAAATGTCATGATTTCGTGACATGTCGTGAAATCACGACCGAAAGGAAGCAGGAAGGACCGGAGGAGAAAATGTCACGATTTCGCGACATGTCACGAAATCGTGACCGAAAGGAAGCAGGAAAGGCCGGAGGAGAAAATGTCACGATTTCGCGACATGTCGCGAAATCGCGACCGAAGGAGCAGAAAGAAGGCAAGGAAGGAAACTATCACGATATCGCGACATGTCACGATTTCGTGACCCAAAGTAGAGAGCGAAGGCGGAAGGCAAAGATGTCATGATATCGCGACATGTCACGATTTCACGACCCAAAATGGAGAGAGGAAGCAAAAGGGAAGAATGTCGTGATATCGCGACATGTCACGATTTCACGACCCGAGAGGCGAGGAGAAGGCAGAAAGGAAAGATGTCATGATATCGCGACATGTCATGATTTCGTGACCGAAAGAAAGAAAGAAGAGCGAAAAAGGGGATGTCGTGATATCGCGACCCGAAGGAGAAGAAGACAACGAGAAAGGAAACTGTCGCGATATCGCGACATGTCATGATATCGCGACCCGAAGGAGAAGGAAAGGCAGCGAGGAGGAAAATGTCGCGATATCGTGACATGTCACGAAATCATGACCCAAAGGAAAGGAGAGGTAGCGAGGAGGAAAATGTCACGATATCGCGACATGTCGCGATATCGCGACCCGACTAAGAGGAAAGGCAACAAGGAGAAAAATGTCATGATATCGTGACCCAAAGGAAAAGAAGGCAACAAGGAAGAGAAATGTTGCGATATCGCGACATGTCACGATATCGCGACATGAATATCGCAACATACTGATGGTTCTCAGTTCGAAAAGGCATGCATTCCCATATGGAGTTTCTCGAGGTGGTCTAGGCCGCATTTGTGCATGATTTCTTGCTCGGTAAGCTTGTTGAGCATGGCGGCCACTCGAAGGCTACGTTTAGAAGTCAGAGACATTTAGATGGCTCATCAATGCACATTTTTGTGGCTAATCCGGTGGTAGTTGCCAATTGAGGAAAAGGATGTGAAGGTTCAGTCACGAAGGCAGAAGGAGGATGTATTCTTCCAGGTGGGTCATTGATGACCTAGAGGGTCGGGACCTCGAAAGAAACGTAGGCATTGCTATAGAAGCAGGTGGTGAATCTGGATAGAAGGGGGGATGGAAAGACTAGAAGAAACTATGCCTGTTGGCTAGTATTGTAATTTTCTTGAAAGTTTAATGAAATGAAAGCTTGAGTGATTCTTTGTGATAGTGTGTCCCCATCGGTTTGGTAGGGCTACTTGCAATAGGGTTACACTTGGGGCTATTAGTCAGAATGTAAGTGTAAATAACTTTGAACATGCCTTGATGGCAAAGGATATTATGGCTCTTGTTGTCTCTCCAAGATGTAGTGGAATGGTTCATGGAGTTGAGAAGGAACAATGGAATAATTAGAGGGTTAATTTCTTAGAAGTAATTGATGAAAGCCAGGTGGTAGGTTTTTAGAGACTTGTTAGGGTCATACACATAGATAAACTCCATAATTGGTTTCATAACAATGTTCCAAGGGATGGTAAGGTTAGTTCTAAATATTCTAGGAATTTTGGCCTTTTTGAAGATTTTTTCATTTCCTTTGAAATTGTCTAATTCCACTTCCCAGTTATGCTTGTGGTAGTGAATGGATCAACCCTCAGGGCTGAGGCCGGTGATGCTGGCTAGCAGGTGGAGATCAACCATAAAATTATGCCCATGGACAAAGATGGCTCCATTATCCCAGGAATCAAGGAAAGCCATGGTAATATCAATATCATCCCAAGAGAATATGTTTAGAAAGGGGAAAAAGTCTTTGTATTGGAGGATATTATCAGCCAAAATGTCATACTCATAGGATCTTGGTTTGATAAAGTCACTCGACATGGTGGGGGGATGGGAGGTTGGATGGAGAACAGGGAAAGGTGAGGTGAGGGCAGACACTGACACTGGTGGGCATACGAGAAAAGTATGGAAAGGGTGCAAAGGTTGAAGGTGAAGGAGGTAGGGATATGTAACCAGGGAGGGATGGGGTGACTGGTAGCAGGGGAAGAGGATTGACATGTGGAGGGACCAACAAACAGGAGGGAAGTAGAAAAGGAAGGTATAGGGACCAGGCGAGTGACTAGAGAGGAGGTTGAACAACAACTAAGAGGATTGGAGTAAAAAACCATGAACCTTTGCAGTATTGGGCTAAGGAATATTATGTTATAATATTCCATGTGTGCTTGGTAGTTAGAGGAGGTGGCATGCTCCGTGAATTTAATGGGAAACTACACCTGCCACTGCTTTCTAGGGCCAAATAAACTTGGGACACGAGACTCCAAATGAGTAAGTTTCTTAGGTGAACTGGCCTTCTCATAGATGTGACATGTACGGATACGGAGGACATGGAAAGTTGTATCGGTATGACCTTGGGAAGTTGGATAGACGTTGGAAGAATGTAGCCCATGAATAAAGGAATTCTACCTCCAAATCCGCTGTCAACAGGTAAGGTTATATCAAATTGATTGTTAGAACATATAAAATTATGTTTTAAATTTATCTTATTAGAATTTGTAAATGGATATAACCAACTAGAATAATGGATAATTTTCTAGTGTTGAGAAGGATGGGTTGGTTTCTATTCCTTGGGAAGAGGTATGGGACTCTTCCATATGTCTGGTGTTAATCTAAACAAATGATAAATGGGATTATGAAGTAATTTTTATTTATAAAAATATTAAGAAAATATGTTGTAATAGTCAATCAGGTCAATGAGTGCGAAGTTGTGACCTTGGCAAGTTGCCCCCAAAATTCAAATTTGAAATAGATGGTTTTAGGTGGGAAAAGGGGAAAACAGGGTATTTGAGGGAATTTTCAAAATTGTAAAAGGGATTTTTCTTTTGGTATCCTAATTTTGGGATGAAAGTAATGAAATGTTTGGTTCTCTTACAGGAAAAAAGGAATAACACCTGTGTATCACTTTTTTGTGTTGCTTGATCTTCACCACTTATGTAAAGTGGAAACTATGCCAAAAACTATGTTTTATTGTCTTTTATGTAATATTGCAAGTAAACATAGAGGATTGTGTTTAATATAAGGGGGGAGTATGTCATATCCCACCTTGGAGGACCTCTTTTATGATGTTATTTGTGTAATTATGGCTGGTTTTAATGCTTAATATATTTGCATTATGTTTGTTTTTGTCAAGAGAAAATGATGCTACATTGCATTGCTTGATTGCAAGAACAGGTATTCTCGTTGGTGGAAGATTTACCACTAATATATGAGAAATTAAATGATGACAAATATAACTCAATAGGTAAATCTCATGATCCTATCATCACTAGTTACCACCCTCATGGCAGTGTTACCTGAGAATTACTCTAAAATTCCCACCAGTCAATGGAAAAATAGTGATGGGGAATAATGGGTATATGCATCGAGTGCTTGTATGCCAATTGTGTGATTTATACTTGATTTCACAATTAATTTGCATGATATTAATTTAATTATATTTAATAATTTTATTCATTTGGAAAATATCATGCAATTTATTATGATTTTGTGAAATCCTAATTTGGGCAATTTCTGAAGTAAAAGATTTATTTTGTTGAGCATGCTTATTTGATCTGGTTGATCCCAGTTTAGAATGAAATTAGGTGAATTTTTCACTTGTCCAATTTTTATTGGACCAAAATTATAAGGAACAATCTATTGACATTATGTATCATACCTTCCCTCCACATGGTAATTTTAGGATGGCTAAAATAATAGGTGAGACTCCTCCAATTTCAACCCTATAACACCTACCAACCAAAAAGTAGAAGCTATCCTAATAATAGGGTAACACAAGGAAAAAATGAGCCAACCTTTCTATTAAAATAATATTTGGAAGCCTTCGCATAGGTGAAAGAGAAAGAAAATTATCAAAATATTTAGAAGCGTCTTTCTTGTCTAGAAGAAAGAGAGCTACAAATTGCAATTGAGGTTGAGAAAAATGGCATGGTATACTATGTTATGTTATGTGGGATTTTAGAAAAGAGTAGAATGAAAAGCTCTACAAAAAAATGAAGTTCACAAATCTGCAAAATTTCCAAGGGTGGAAGTTTCCACTTTTACTACATGTTTTATTTTTTTATCATTGTGTATCATATATTAGCCCATTCTTATAAAATGCTTATATAAGTTCTAGATTCTTTCTATATTAATGATTAAGCATAGAATTGAAATGACTTTAAATTCTAGAATTCATTTCTATTATAGATAAAATAAATATAGAATTTTTTTTTTTAATCCTCAATTTTTGAATGAGTGCCTCCCAAGTAAAACCTTATGCTATTCAGATCACAGACCTTATATAATATAGATTTATTTTAGTATAATCATACCATACATGATAATTTATAAAATACGATGTTATGTTGACTATTCTACCTTATTCAAATACTATCTAAGTGTATAGTCACTATGGTTTTACTTTAGCATCTATTCTTCCACCTATGTGCAATTAGAACACCCAATGAGTATAGTAATTTCACCGGCGATCCAGTTATTTCTAAGAACTCTCCTTGGCTATAATATGAGTATACTCATCATTTTTATTAATAACATCTATTCCTACGTACATAACCATTGAGGCTATTCAAGAGAATCTCGGGTATGCTTGTGATTTCCAGTTCTCTCTACTCAATCAAATTTTCAGTAGTGCCCATGTTCTAAATTAAATTTGAGAGTTAAATTAAGAAGGTTGAACCCTCATCCTTTACAGGAAATTCCTGTACTGATGTAAATTTATTATGGTGAGTCATCTTGAATCATTATCCTTGTAAATATTAATTGTTAGTATAATGGTTTTATTAACCATCCAATTTATTTTTATATTATAATTTCGTTCCACTTTTATACTTCTTCGTCTGGTTGTGGCTGGGTCATACTTTAATTTTTAGTTCTTGTTATATATTTTGTTGAATCTGGACCATGGTACCATCATCACAACTATTATGGTACATTTTTCTTGTTTACGTGAAATGACACCCTCTTCAATGTTCCATAGGAATGGTTTCATAAAGTTTACTTCTCTAGGGCTGGATGAATTTTAGGTAAGCAATTTTCATTAGGTTGTCATTTGTACCAGATTCCAACAACTCATGAAGTTATAATTTGAGAAATTGAGATGCGATTTCCAGTCTACAAATGCCATTACGTCAATTTAAAACCAAACCTATATAACCGTTTTAACTGCATGCTTCAGAACTGTGAATGAAAAATTGGATGGAGCAAACCTTTGTGAACGATTCTTACTTTGACTGTGTTAATCCAGCTACTTTATCCACAATCATTGAGTAACATCGAAGTTTTAATAAGATTGTTGTATGTTGTTTATTTTTCTCCATTCAACTAAGGCTATTTAGTGATTGTGCTAGCCGTAATGATTCAAGAATGAACTACGTCATCATAATAATGCTATAGTAGAAATGTTAAATATTTTTCCATAGTTAATGTGGCTTAATAGGATAATTTAGTTCTCTATTTAGAATACATATTATAAAATAAGTATACTCATTATGACAGGTTTGAAAGCATCAAATAGACCTATCATACTTTATAAATTACTTTAAGGGGTTCAAATTTTAACTATCTCATAAAATAGATCGTGAAAATTACAATATAAGAGTGATTTTGTTTCCTTTCCTACTTTAATTTTGTAAGAATAATTCTTTTGTAATATTGAATGATGTTTTGTATATGAGAGAAAATATATTTGTTAATTTAAGTATGTATATTTGAAGTCTGAATTTAATAGAAGCTCCTGTATGTTTTGATATCATATGATTATTCCATATAGAATAGGAGTTTTTTTTTATTGAATTTAAGACTTTTGCATACTAAATTTAATTAATTTGGATAATCAATTTTAATGTATTATAAATGGGTTGTGTAGTTGGATGTGTTTGAATAGCGATTTTATATCAAATTGATTTTTAGAACAAATAAAATTATGTTTTAAATTTATCTTATTAAAATTTGTAAATGGATATAACCAACTAGAATAATGGATAATATTCTAGTGTTGAGAAGGATGGGTTGGTGTCCATTCCTTGGGAAGAGGTATGGGACTCTTCCATATGTCTAGTGTTAATCTAAACAAATGATAAATAGGATTATGAATTAATTCTTATTTATGAAAACATGAAGATAGATGAATGGTTTATTCATGCTTGGTGATTACTTGAAATATGTTATACATTTTACAAATGTGTGATGCATGATTGCGTCCAAATTTGATAAGCATGGCCTACTTGTATTATATTTGGTATACTTAGCATCCGAGTTGTCATGATCCCTTCACTATCATATCTTCCAACTGTGAAGAACTCTAGACATTTTAGAGAAGAATCAAACAACACATTTTGAATATTATTGCAATATTCATCATGTATAAGTTTGTATTGAGATAGTTCCAATGTAATTATGAAGGGCTGAAATAGTTTATGATTGATAATGTTTAATATATTTGATTACAAGATTTGTAAATTAGATACAAAGTTTTCATATTATTCATCCCTAATAGATGTTAGGTAATATTTGTTTTGGAATATAATAAAGTAATGGAATTACTTTAGATATTATGCATTGTCAAATGTATGGAATTGAGATTTGTGTTGCTCTAGTAGATTAGATGGATGTGTTTAAATTATCTCTAATGGAATATAATAGTGTAGAAGGAAATTCATGGATAACCTCGACAATACGAGGCTAAACAATATCTACACCATCCACCTAAGATAGCTAGAAGAAAATCAAACACACAATACAATCAGATAAGATAAATAATCACTAAAACCATCACATCTAGTGTCTAGTATCCCATTAATTAATTAAACTATAACTTCATACCACATTTATAAGGGTAATGTTGTCATGTGAAAAATTAACACTAGATCTCTATTGATAATCAATCCCAAATTATTATATAAATTTTGATGAAATTTCAAAGGATTAAATAGATGCTAATGAAATATCCATTCTCTTCAATGATTAAAACCATGTCCTATAATATTTACAACCACAACCTCAACGGTTAAAATCATGTGTAAACTTATAATATTTAAAATAGCAATGCTTAAAACCATGTGTAAATTTAAACCTTGTTCAAATTTATAAAGGGTGAAATTAAGATGGTTGAACCCTCAACCTTTACTAGAAATTCCTGTACTTATATGTAATTTTATTATGGTGAGTCATCTTGAATCATTCTCCTTGTACTATTAATTGTCAGTATAATGGTTGTATTAACCATCCAATATATTTTTATTTTGGAATTTTTTACCACTTTAATACTTCTTCGTCTAGTTGTGGCTGGGTCATGCTTTGATTTTCAGTTCCTGTTATAAATTTTATTGAATCTGGGCCATGGTACCATCATCCCAACTAGGGTACATTTTGCTTTTTTACGTGAAATGTTATCCTCTTCAATTTTCCATAGGAATGGTATTGTAAAGTTTACTTCTCGGATGAATTTTAGGTAAGAAATTTTAATTAGGCTATCGTTTGTACCAAATTCCAACAACTCGTGAAGTTATAATTCGAGGAATTGAGATGCGACTGCCAGTCTACAAATTCCATTACATCAATTTCAAACCAAACCTAAATAACCATTTCAATTGTGTGCTTCAAAAAGGTGAATGAAAAATTAGATGGAAGAAACCTTTGTGAATAATTATTCCTTTGTCTGTGTTAATCCAGCTACCTTATCCGTAATCATTTAGAAACATCAAAGTTTGAATAAGAGTGTTGTATGTTGTTTATTTTTCTACTTTCAACTAAGGCTATTTAGTGACTGTGTTCGCCGTAATGATTTAAGAATGAGCTATGTCATCGTAATAATGCTATGGTGGAAATGTTAATGATTATTCCATAGTTAATATGGCTTAATAGGAGAATTTAGTTTTCTACTTAGAAAACATATTATAAAATAAGTATACTCATTATGACAGGTTTTCAAAGCATCAAAAAAATCTATCATAATTTATAAATTACTTTAAGTGGTTCAAATTTTAACTATCTCATAATATAGATGGTGAAAATTATAAATAATATAAGAGCGGTTTTGTTCCATTTCCTACTTTAAATTTATAAGAATCTTTATCTTCCAATACTGAATGATGTTTTGTATATGAGAAAAATACATTTGTTAATGTAAGTATGTATATTTAAACTCTGAATTTAATAGAATGTCCTTTATGTATTGATGTCATATGATTATTCCATATGGAATAGGAGTTTGTTTTATATTGAATACAAGGCTTTTATATACTAAATTTAATTAATTTGGATAATGGATTTTAATGTATTATAAATGGTTTGTGTATTATAGAAATCAAATATTATTTTATGTGTTTGAATAAATATTTTATATCAAATTGATTTTTAGAATAAATGAAATTATATTTTACACTTATCTTATTATAATTTGTAAATGGGTATAACCAATTAGAAGAATGGAAAATATTCTAGTGTTAAGAAGGATGGATTGGTGTCCATTCCTTGGGAAGAGGTATGGGAATATTCCATATGTCTGGTGTTAATCCAAACAAATGATAAATGGGATTATGAATTAATTCTTATTTATAAAAATATTAATATGGATGAATGGTTTATTCATGCTTGGAGATTACCTGAAATGTGTTCTACATTTGACAAATGTGTGATGCTTTATTGCCTTTAAATTTGATAAGCATGGCTTGGTTGTATTGTATTTGGTAAATTTTATGCCCGAGTTGTCCTGATCCCTTCACTATCATCTCTTCCAACTGTGAAGAACTCTAGACAATTAATAGAAGAACTAGACAACACATTTTAAAGATTATTGCAATGTTCATCATCTATAAGTTTTTAATGAGATAGTTCTAATGTAATTATGAAAGGCTGAAATAGTTTATGATTTGTAATATTTAATGTATTTGATTACAACATTTATAATATGGAGATAATTTTTTATATTAATCACCCCTAATAAATGATAGGTGATATTTGTTCTGGAATATGAATAAGTAATGGAATTACTTTGGATATTACACATTGTCAAATGTATGGCATTGAGATTTGTGTTGTTGTAGTAGATTAGATAGATGTATTCAAATTATCTCCCATGGAATATAATAGTGTAGAAATAAATTCATGGATAACCTCCACAATAATATGAGGATAAAAAATATCTACACCATCCACCTAAGATATCTAGAAGTAAACCAAACACACAATATAATTGGATAAGACAAAAAATCACAAAAACTATCATACCTAGTAATAAATAAATTCTATAAGGATGCTTAAGATATTATCCCAAGTCACATGTATTTTTCCATGGGTAATAATAATATTAACGACTCTCTCCTTAATACTAGTCTTCATGGATAGTATGAAGAGGAGGGGATGGTTCCCTTGGGTAGAACTCCTAAATTAATGGTATAATCATTGAGATATCCTCATGCAATTTGGTTATGCCATGAAGGACATAGCCATATTATTATCCTCATACTACTTGGGGATGGTATGGAGGAATTATAGGAGATGGTACTCCTATTTATGATTGGATATAAATGAATTTAAATGTGACTTTGAATTAATATTTTATGGCCTGAATCACTTATTGATCATTTGGGATATCATTGTCTTAGATCATTATTATACTCTCGACTCATTGAGAAAAAAGATAATTATAGGTACAAAAAACAATTAGTACATGAGTCATAACAATTGGGGTTGTTACAAAAAGCTTCTTGGGACTCATTTTTGAAAGCTTTTATAATGATATTGGATTTTGTTAAATCTTCCTCTCTTAATCCAAATTTTTGAAATAATTGATATGTACACAAATTGAAGGAAGAACCCTTAAGAATTGATATTTTCAGAGGGTTTTCAGAGCTTTTTTAGAGGGTTTTCAGAAATAGCTAGATCTTCCTATCCCCTACCTTCTAAAGTAACATTCAAGAACTACTATTGCCCCAACATCAAGAAAATTTTCAAAACTCCTGGGAGAGATTCTAATTGGCTTTACACCTTTGAATTTTCTGGAGTCATGAAGATGCCACAGTTGGATGGCAATGTCTCCCTAATGAAATGTATAGTTAGCTTCTATAACCATGATGTGTCCCTTGTACATATTAGAGTTGATAACAAGGATATTGTTTTTACTGTGAACTCCTCGAATGTGCAAAAACTAACAAGGCTACCATTTTTGGATGATCTCTTGGTGAACAACAACCAGTATGCCTTATCTTCAGATGACAAATCAATGCTAGCATCCAAGTATGTTGTGAATGTAGACCATATGAAAGGTATGCTTTTAAAAATTCATTTTTATTTATCCTTAATTTTGATATATTTTAGTTTCAATTCTATAATAATATTCTCACTATAGTAATTTTTATTTTTTAATGATGTTCTCTCTATTTTTCATTTAAATCTTCTAAGTCGAAAATGGGTTTAAACATTTACAACATTGTAGACAATTTTCTTTTTGCTAGCATTGAATTTTTCCTAGGAAGGCTTATTCTGTAGGGGTGACCTATAGAAATTCTATTTTTGGCATTGTCATTATTGATTTGATGTATTGATGGAGGTAGCTATTATTGGTCCATGCACATTTCCAACCGCCTGAAATAGAACCTTATTAGTGCCAAAAAAATATAATTAGTATGCATATATTGTAACATAAAACAACTTTATTCTTTGTCTTTTTAATGAAGCATACTATAATTTTCAAAATACAAATCCTCCAACTACATTGCACCCAATTTTTTTGGCTATTAACATGAATGAGAATGAAATACAGGTAAAATTATTTATTGCAATAATGTATCTTTTGTTTCTTTTCAATCAATCTTGTTATTTTCTAATTTTATTTTGAAAATAGAGAAGAGTATCTCATTCATCTAGTAAAAGGGATGCTACCTTTAGAATTCAATAGTGTCTGTCAATTCTGACATGTAGTTGTAATAATCTCCAGGAAATCCTACCACTAAATGTATAAGGTCTCATATTCAACAACATACACGTACAACTCCTATTACTTCTGGATATGCATCTATTGCAACTGATGTTGAAGAAGTAAAATCCAACTTACAAGGTAACCTTATTATTCACAAGGTAATGTACAACTGTTGTTACTATTTAGTTTGAGAAAATAATTTAACTATTTTTAGAGAAAAGGTAAATGCTTTGACTATCAACAACAATGACTACAAATTCTGAGTCTGGTATGTTTATTTTAAATAAATTTGTTTTAATGGTATTATTTTTAACACTAGATTTAATTTATATTTTTCATGTGAAATTTTGTAGAGGGATCGACTAGATTTAAAAGACTCAAAAAATAGATGCCTCCACCAGTGCATAGTAATAATTCCATCCACAACAAGTACATCCAAAGTGAATTCATCCACAACAAGTACATCAAACTTCATAGCAGGAACCATCGGTAAGAAACCAATATCGCATGCATGGGAAATAGTTCCTCACACCACCACCTTCGAGAACCAACATTCAGGCTAAGACACACACTCATATTATGTCTCAGTATCTTATTTCAATGATGATATTCCCATTTTTAATCCTTGATAATTTATCAAATATAGAGATCACGTCTCAAATACCCTCTACCACTGTGAATCTCAATGATGATTTTCTTTATCAAGATATGAATAATTTCTCACTACAATAAAGTGATGTTCTTTACTGTCTAGATATAAATGATGTAGTAGAGGATAATGTTGAAGCAAATGCCACTGTAGTTTATCCTTCTTCCACCAGCAAGCCAACGTCGATCATCATTCAAAGAATGATGATAAAGTTAATTTTTAAAAAATGATTTTATTAGCCAACATATGTAAGGCTACTATTATTAATAATATTATTGTATATACTGATACATTAAGAGAATGGGAAGATTGGGCCAAGGTTTTTATCAAAGCAATAAACAACCAATACAATAATTTTACACATATAAAGAAGTTGTTTTCAGAGGTGGAGAATGAGCCATGAAAGCTTGATGTTTTGTTATGTAAAGCTGAATCTAGTATGATGTAGGTCAAGTCCAAATATAGTTATGAAGATCTGGCCATTATGTTGGATCAGTAAAAAACCTCAATGCCAAGGCCTAGACATATTTCAATGAATGGGCACTAGATATGAAAAAAGTAGTAGTTGTAGAAACTACAAGACTTACCGCTCATGTAAGTTTTACCTAATTGAAAATCATTTTTTTAGTTTATTTTGTCTTTTTATCTTGTATTTTGTATTCTATTTATCAATACTTAAAGCAACAAGTCAATGTCATAAAAATATTGATTAAGACTGCAAAAATTAGTGTGATGAATGTTATTGAAGTGAAGAAAATATTGCAACATATTGTTAGAGAAAACAATTGGCTGACGAAGTTTATCAAAGATAAGAGCCTGGATATGGAGGTTGTATTAAAATAAAATAAGAAAGAAATAAATGCACCATTTAGAGAATATCTAGAGAAGGAAGAAGGTTTATTATTATCAGGGATAAACAGTACAGCTGAAACTTTGGTAAGGGCCAGTGCATTAGAAGTAAAGAATATTGAGGTAGATGAAACTAGAACTTCAAGCATCATGCAAAAATAAAAGTAGAATTGTTGTTCTTTATTTGAGGAGAAACCAAAAAATACATGTTGCATATTTTTTTAAAATTTTCAAAGAATGGTATATTTTTTAAATCAATGAAAGAGACAATTTCCATAAATTTTGTATTAGCTTTATGATATTTTTTTTCCATATTATGATATTTTGATTAGTAGTGTGGATGCAATAAATAATGAAACTGTTGGTATAATATTGTCATATTTGATGAAGTTGTATTGTGTAAATGATGCAGGAGCATCCAGTGGCGGCTGAACAATCTTGCATCTTCAAGAAAATTTCTTAGTGTTTGCCTTGGTGTCGTGAAATCATGACAGAAAAAGTGTCGCGATATCGCGACATGTCGCAGAATCGCGACTCAGGAAGGAGAGAGAATGAAGAGCTGAAAAATGTCGCGATATCGTGACATGTCACGAAATCACGATGCAAAGTAGAGATAGAAGTCAACGGGGTAAACTATCGTGATATCGTGATAGAAGATGTGTCACGATATCATGACACAAATGGAGCAAAGGAGTCAGCAAGGAGAAGCTGTCGCGATATCACGATAGGAAATGTGTCATGATATCGCGGCACAAGTGAAGCAAAGAAGTGAGCCAGGAGAAGCTGTTGTGATATCCCGACAAAAAATGTGTCACGATATCGTGACACAAAATGGAGAAAGAAGCCAACAGGGCCAACTGTCACAATATCATGACAGGTTCCATAGGAGAAGCAAGGGTGCCAAGGATGTCATGATTTTGTGACCCAAATAGGCAAGAGGAGGCTGCAAGCAAAGATGTCACGATTTCGTGACATGTCACGGTTTCGCGACCCAAAAGCAGAAGGAGAGTATGGAAGGCAAAGATGTCACGATTTCACAACATGTCACGGTTTCACGACCTGAGGAAGAAAGAGAAAGCCGAACACTAAGATGTCGCTATTTCATGACCCGAAGGCAGGATGAAGAGTGAAAGAGGAAGATGTCATGATTTTGTGACATGTCACAGTTTCGTGACCCGTAGAAGAGAGAGAAGGCACAGAGGAGAAGATGTCATGATTTCATGACATGTCACAGTTTCATGACCCGCCAAGGAGAGAGAAATCCAGGAGAAAGAAATGTCATGATTTCGTGACATGTCATAGTTTCACGACCAGTTGGTAAGCGAAGGAGCCCGAGGAGGAAAAAGTCATGATTTCACGACATGTCGAATTTTCATGACCAAAAAGCGGAGGAGCCCGAGGAGGAAAATGTCACGATTTTGCAACATGTCGCATTTTTGCGACCAAAAGGTGAAGAAGGAGCCAGAGGAGGAAAATTTCATGATTTCGTGACATGTCGCATTTTCATGACCAGGAGGCGAAGAAGGAGCCAGCGGAGGAAAATGTCATGATTTCACGACATGTCGCATTTTCGTGACCCGAAGAAGCAAGAGGAAGCAGATAGGATAAGATGTCACGATTTCGTGACATGTCGCATTTTTGCGACCCGAAGAAGAGAAATGAGGTGAGGAAGGAAAATGTCATGATATCATGACCGAAAGAGAAGAGGAAGAGGAAGAGGAAGGAGATGTCATGAAATTGCGACAGACTATATCTTCAGGAACCATTACAGAGTGCCAATTAACGGGAGTCAAAGCGGTAGTTATAGGGGCCATTATAGGACGAAGCATGTAGTTAAATTAAAGAAGGCGATAGTAAATAGAGGTTGATCTAGCAATTATAGAGCCGTTACAGAGAAGGTGATAGAGAACGAAAGTCAGATGGCAGTTACAGAGGACATTGCGAAGTGCAGTTATGAAGCTAAACAGCATGTGGCGCAAGATGCAGGAAAGCAGACGAAGACGAATAGTCATGGAAAAAATGAATCGAAGGGCCGCCAGATGGAAGACGAAGAGTCACATGAAAGTTATAAAATGGCAA
This sequence comes from Wollemia nobilis, assembly GCA_028583015.1. Classification (NCBI taxonomy): domain Eukaryota; kingdom Viridiplantae; phylum Streptophyta; class Pinopsida; order Araucariales; family Araucariaceae; genus Wollemia; species Wollemia nobilis. The sequence goes on from JAQPPZ010004832.1 coordinate 390,801, forward strand.
GCCGAGCCATGCACAAGGGGTTGGAAAATAGTTGGAAAACCTGTAGTTGCAGAGTTGCACAGTCGAGTTGCAAAATCGAGTGCCGAGAGCCATTCTGAACCGGCTTGAGTGTGTTTTCCTTTTAGAGTTAGAAAATTCTTCTTGGGAGCACAGGCAGATCGTCAAACGTGAGGCAACTTGCATCGGCAGAAGAATAACTACGTCTACGAGCTAGTGTTGTAATTGGTTTTGTTTAAATTGTTAATGAGAATTGAGAATTTAGCAAAAGCAAATTTTGGCTCATGAATGAGTTTTTGTGAGTTTGGGGTGAGTGATTTTGCGTCCTCCATCAAGTGGTATCAGAGCCAAAATATTTTGACCGTGCAAGCAGATCATCGAAAGTGAGGCAGTTTGCACCAAGATCTATGGAAGGGCTTGTGAATGAGTGAGTAGAATGCCTCCAAGAAGAAACCCTGTTGGTGGTAGAGATATAGCGACAGCAGAAGATGTCCGAGTTTTGTAGAGGCAAATGAAAGCCCTGCAAGAGGAGCTACTCAGAAGAGATTTGCAGAGGCAAGTGAAAGCCCTGCAAGAGGAGCTATGTAGAAAGCGTAAGGATAAATCAAGAAGTAGAGACCAGGGTGAAAGAACTGGTGAAAGAGAAGATGGAGTGCATCACAAGTTGAATTAATTTAAATCAGTAGATGAAAAGGTGTGCAGCAGTGCCATAATTTTTCTGGTAGAAGGCAAAAATGTTTTTGATGACCAGGAAATGAAGTTGAAGCGGACTGCAAATGTAGGTGCACATTTGGAGATGTTGTAGAAGGCAACAACCGAATAGCATAGAAGTGAAGGTCACTTCTCCATCAACCTCGGGTGTCTGATGCAGGAGCATCCAGTGGTGGCCGAACAATCTTGCATCTTCAAGAAAATTTCTAAGTGTTTGCCTTGGTGTCACAAAATCGTGATAGAAAAAGTGTCGCGATATCGTGACATGTCGCAGAATCATGACTCAAGAAGGAGAGAGAATGAAGAGCTGACAAATTTCATGATATCATGACATGTCACGAAATCATAATGCAAAGTGGAGATAGAAGTCAGCGGGGTAAATTGTCATGAAGCCAACAGGGAGAAGCTATCACGATATCGCGACAGCAAATGTGTCGCAATATCGCGACACAAATGGAGCAAAGGAGTCAGTAAGGAGAAGCTATCATGATATCGCGACAGAAAATGTGTCACGATATCGCGGCACAAGTGAAGTAAAGAAGTGATCCAGGAGAAGCTGTCGTGATATCACGATAGAAAATGTGTCGTGATATCGTGACACAAAATGGAGAAAGAAGCCAGCAGGGCCAACTGTCGCGATATCATGACAGGTTCCATAGGAGAAGCAAGGGTGCCAAGGATGTCATGATTTTGTGACCCAAATAGGCAAGAGGAGGCTGCAAGCAAAGATGTCATGATTTCATGACATGTCATGATTTTGTGACCCAAAAGCAAAAGGAGAGTACGGAAGGCAAAGATTTCACGATTTCGTGACATGTCACGGTTTCGTGACCTGAGGAAGAAAGAGAAATCCGAAAGCTAAGATGTCACGATTTCGTGACCCGAAGGCAGGATGAAGAGCGAAAGAGGAATATGTCATGATTTCATGACATGTCACAGTTTCATGACCTACAAAAGAGAGAGAAGGCACAGAGGAGAAGATGTCACGATTTCATGACATGTCACAGTTTCATGACCCGCCAAGGAGAGAGAAAGCCAAGAGAAAGAAATGTCATGATTTCATGACATGTCGCGGTTTCACGACCAGCTGGCAAGCGAAGGAGCCCGAGGAGGAAAATGTCATGATTTCGCGACATGTCACATTTTTGTGACCAAAAAGCGGAGAAGGAGCCCAAGGAGGAAAATGTCACGATTTCGCGACATGTCGCATTTTTGCGACCAGAAGGCGAAGAAGGAGCCAGCGGAGGAAAATGTCATGATTTCGTGACATGTCGCATTTTCACGACCAGGAGGCGAAGAAGGAGCCAGAGGAGGAAAATGTCACGATTTTGTGACATGTCACATTTTCATGACCCGAAGAAGTGAGAGGAAGCAGAGAGGATAAGATGTCGCAATTTCACGACATGTCACATTTTTGCGACCCGAAGAAGAGAAAGGAGGCAAGGAAGGAAAATGTCATGATATCATGACATGTCATGATATCATGACATGTCATGATATCATGACCGAAAGAGAAGAGGAAGAGGAAGAGGAAGGAGATGTCATGAAATCGCGACAGGCTGCATCTTCAGGAACCGTTACAGAGTGCCAGTTAACGGGAGTCAAAGCGGTAGTTATAGGGGCCATTACAGGACGAAGCATGCAGTTAAATTAAAGAAGGTGACAGTAAACAGAAGTCAATCTAGCAATTACAGAGCCATTACAAAGAAGGTGATAGAGAATAGAAGTTGGACGGCAGTTACAGAGGACATTGCGGAGTGCAGTTATGAAGCTGAATAGCACATGGAGCAAGATGCAGGAAAGCAGACGAAGACGAACAGTCATGGCAAAAATGAATCGAAGGGCTGCCAGATGGAAGACAAAGAGTCACACAAAAGTTATAAAACGACAAGCCTAGCCATGCACAAGGGATTGGAAAATAGTTGGAAAACCTGCAGTTGCAGAGTTGCACAGTTGAGTTATATAATCAAGGGTCGAGAGCCATTCTGAACTAGCTTGAGTGTGTTTTCCTTCCAGAGTTAGAAAATTCTTCCTGGGAGCATAGGCAGATCGTCGAACGTGAGGTAGCTTGCATCGATAGAATAATAACTACTCCTGTGGGCTAGTGTTGTAATTGGTTTTGTTTAAATTGTTAATGAGAATTGAGAATTTAGCAAAAGCAAATTTTGGCTCATGAATGAGTTTTTGTGAGTTTGGGGTGAGTGATTTTGTGTCCTCCATCAGTAAATTATTACTATGTGTAGACACCTAAAATGCATCATTTTGAGGGTGACTACTCATATGGTCACCTTTACAGACCATGTGAAATACCTTTGGACAAATCCAAGGTATAGCAGTGGTTTTTACCACTCAATTGGGCATCTTTGCCTAGTCAGTTCTAGTCATGGCTGACACCCGCGATTAGAAGTGCTGACACCTATGGTCCCCAATTTGCCAATTAGGGACCATAGCTAACATCTACGGTTATCAAAATCCTACATGCTAACCACATATGACACCTACGGTTAGCACTATAACAAACTCAAGTGACTAGATCTGAGTCAAATCAGTTGCAACAGTCAAATTGCAATGATTTTCAATGCAGTTTGTGTTGGGAAGCATCCAGAAGCTTCCTAAAAACTACGAATTCTTGTTCTTGGATTATCCATGAAGCTAGATAAAGTATTTTGGGAGTCTACTTAAGAGTCCAATTTCAAAGAGCAACCATCCTGAACAATAGCTCAATTGCACATAGCAGAGCCTTGTCGGATTAGAGATCAATTTCACATCCCCTTGGGGAGTAACAAAGTGTTGTCCAATTGATCAATGACAATTGTGCATGCAAAAATGGAGATATCAAGAGCTTGAGGAGCAAGCTTGACAATTGACATACCTCCATTGCTAATTCCATTGAATTCAACTTCCAATCTATTCTAAAAAACATAGGCAACCCTTGACCATCAATTTCTTGTAGGATTTAAGAGTTTCTGGCCCTAGTTTCGAGAGAAAGGATACTTTCATCTTAACCATGACTGTCAACCATGGTTAACAGTGCCAACCGCACCTTAGACCTATGGATAGGATTTTATGCTCTACTTCCTCCATTTTTGCAGTAGATTTCCATTTTCAGTGATTCAAATAGTTTAATCTAGCATAGATCTACATTTTAGCAGACATTTCACCGGTTAATTTAGGAAGTAGAGGTAGATTTTCTTCAACTTTACTTGCATTTGTTAATCTAGATTATTTTCATGCAATTCAAGTTTTGTAATGGTTAATTCGGATGTTTCTTAGCTATATTCATACTTCTTTACATGTTATATTACAATTTCCTCATTTCTTGCATAGATTGATAGTTTTACATGCTTTCTTGATTTCATGCCATTCTTTATGCAATATTCGTTTCAAAGATTCATCCAGAGAGGAATCCTTTGTTACTAATTGCTTCTTATTGTTTCTTGATCCCAGGGAACAAATTCAAAGGAGACAAAGCATACAATTCCTTCCTCAACACGAAGAAGAGGGTCATTGACACCCTAGAGCAGTTCGTGTCACCCTAAAAGGCACTTGGAAATCACACCTACCCTTAAGAGGGAAACAATTACACACTCCTATTGTAATATTGTATCAATATGATTATCCCTAAGATGGATGTACTTGTAATTTTATTTTGACTTTGAATATAATGGAATAAAGCAGGTTTTATTGATTCATCTATTGTCAATTTCTTGTTCTTGTACCCATGTTGTGCTTTTATCAATTATTACAATAGGAACGCCTTAGGTGTGAGCCTTTTTTGTGGTTATACTATGTTGTTTTGTGAATATATGGTGAATGAAACCAATAAAATCATTGGTGTAACACTACCATGTTATTAGATGTAATATTGTATTAGTTTTTTGATATTTTGTTTTCAATATTGTGATGTTTTGACTAGTTGTGTGGATGCATTAAATAATTAAATTATTGGTATAATATTTCCATATTTGATGAATTTTCATTGTGTTAATTATTGCTATGTTGTTGTGTTAATAGATGGTGAATGAAACCAATAAAATCGTTAGTATAACACTGCCATATTAGTAGACATAATTTTGAATTATATGGATGCAATAAAATATTTTTTTTTTATGAAATAATTTGAAATGACTAAAATGCAACACAAATATTTGGTTTGCCATAAAATATAAAATCAAAATACATGTGAAAAAAAATAGTATCTATCATCAATATTCTATTTAAAACTGATAGCAACATAGATATTTAGTTTTCCATACATGGTTTATAATAAATATTCTATTGAAAATTCATAACATAATATGTGAAATTAAAAGACATGTGAAAATCAATAATATATGTAATAAATATTCTATTTAAAAATTATAGTAGATCTATAATCAATATTCTATAGAAAACTTATAGTATAATATGTGAAATAAAAATACATGTGAAAATTAATAATATATGTAATCAATTTTCTGTTGAAAACTGATAGCATACTATGTGAAATCAAAATACATGTGAAAATAAATAATATATGTAATCAATATTTTGTTTAAAACTGATAGCAAATCTGTAATCAATATTTTGTTAAAAATTGATATCATTATATGTGAATTTGAAATAAAAATATCATGTTCTAAAATACATGTCTCAAAATATAATCAAATCTCAATATTTTGTTGAAAACTATTAACATAATATGTGAAATCAAATCAAATGAAAACATAAAATCTTAATATTCTGTTGAAAATTGATAACATAAGATATGAAATCAAATCAAATGAAAGCATATTTGCATCATAAAGCTAGAATCTAGAACAAACTCTTTTCATGTTGTACAAAATATTTTGCACTCATACAAAAAAATTCTATGATCATAGCCTAATTAGTGTTACCATTATCCTCATCATCTTGAGTATTCGTGACACCTCTTCTATCAGCCAAAGATTTCTAATATGACAAATATATTTTATAAGGAAACTTCTCTAACTCATAGGTCGACACATATACTCTCAAACAATTTTCCAGATTTTTGTCCAACCTAATTTGAACTTTATATTTTACATAAGATAATGCTCTAAATATGCCTTCATTTTCCATAGATCCTAAAATCATCATTTGAAATAATTCATATAAACCAAAATATTCAATCATAGTTTGTTGTAAGATACTACTGGGATGTAATTGTTTCCACAAACATGAAATAGAACCTGTTTCATGATGGTTAGTGAGTTGTGAAACTTGAGTAGATATTGTTGTTCTAAATTGGTTTTATTGCTTTGTTAGAAGAACTTTGTTGAGAAAGCCATTGATTTCAATACCATTGATTACCACAAATTTAGTGAAATGGCTAGCAAGAGTGCCCATGTATTTGAGAAAAAAATCATTTGAAAATTGGTATCTATTACAAGGATCCCAAAACATCAGGTTAACCACACCCATTGCCTCAAGCAATTCATCTTTTTGAAAACAGTATTTGATTTCTTTTGTCAATGATTTTGCTATTTGTTTTAGTTTAATTTTTGTATCATTTACAACTACATAAAATCTATTGTATGTTATGGGTATTTTTTCAACATAATTTGAGCTATATCCATTTGTTGACCAAAATAATATAAAGGAATTTCCTTTCTATGGATATAAATATATAGATGATCATTTATATTGAACTTCAAAAAGTTTTGAGGATCATTCATGTATGTCAATAATATCCAAATCTCAAAAATATGATCCATAAAACTTTGACCAGATGCGTACATTGTATCAATATGTATGCAAATATTTTCCTCACCTTGATGAAATCCACAATATAAATCAATATTTCTTGTGCAATTTTGATCAAAGTATTCATTTCTTCCAACATTGGAAGAATACCACACAATGTGAGAAGTGTTTCAAATTCACTCATTCAAAATAGCAAATCTTTAACTTTATCAATTACCCTATGATTTGCATAAATAAACCCTGTTAAGGATTGATATTCTTTGAAAACACTATATGTTGGTTGATACAACAAAATCCACCTAGTATCTATATTTTTTAAGAGTTTGTTACCTTTAGTAACTCCTAGTGCAAACTAGTGAAACTCTAAAAAACAAATTGGACTACGCAAAAAATAATAATGAATTTCATGGACAAGTTGTTCCACTCTCACTACATTTGTAAAAGTATCCATAATTTTATATGCAATATTTATTCTATGAGCCATGCAATGAATAGCAATCAAATATGTGATAACATATGTTTGTAGTCTAACATAAAGACCATTCTCGTGTCTTTGCATTGTAGCAGCACCATATGTAGAAACCAAAACAACACCAATCTGATTATGTAACTACAAACACTGATCGCATTGACACACACAGCCCTAAGGGCAGCCCCTGGAGGTTAAACAGTGGTCCTAACCACTCTCACAGTAGTTTTGGATGGTCAAAGATCAATTTGGCATCTTTAGGCACTTTGCTCAATATTTGTTCCACCCTGGAACAAATTCAAACTGGGATTCGCCCCACCCAGGGACGAATTCTAGATTCGCTCCAGGGTGGGGCGAATTGCAGGTTTGACGGGAAAAAAGTCAAATCTTGACAAATGGGAGCTCAGATCTACAACTTAATTCTTCCTTCATCGCATGGGATCATGAGTGAGCTTTTTCGAGCGTTGGAGGCAGTTACAAGGGCAATCATGAAGCCCCTAATCAGGGAGGAATCTTCCCTCCCCTAGAGAGGCATGATTACCAAGTGGTACCTCTGCATGCTCATCCAAAGAGACCGTCAGGTCTATAAAATGGTGAGTCTTCTCACCCCAATATAGATATAAAAGGAGCATTTTTGAGCAATGAAGTGCTGCCATTTTACTTCCCCATACGCCCCTAGTGGATTTGTGCCTTTCACATCCTTGATCTCTTTTAGAGGGGAGGTCATTGGGTGACTATTGGAAGGACAAACCTTGAGACCAAAACCCAAAATTTGGCCACAATATCCCACCAGACTTGTTGAAAATACCCCATAAGATGTTTTGGACCCATCCCAAGTGGATTGGTGTCGAAATCAGGCCTCAAACGATGGGCAGCTTGCCCCATGGGCACCCCCTCCCACACTGCTACAGTCCTAATCACCCCTCTTCGGAGTGATGGTAATTTTGTGGAAAATTTTCTTTCTTTCATTTTTGCATTCAATTCTATGATGCTTAGATAGGTTGTCATTTAAATTTCGTCTCGTTTTGAACAATTTTGATCATGTTTCTATCTTTGTTCGCTTCTACTAATCTATAGGTAGCATCATCAAATTCCCATTGATGGAGGTCAAATTGGAAAAATCTGACCATCTGGGTCTTCCTAAAATACCCCCAATTAGCTAACCCCAAGTTTGCAAGTCTTTTGGAGATTCCTAGGCAAGACATTTGGGATAGTACCTTTTCAGCATTTTGTTGTAGGTGAATTTGTCCCGCCCCAAAGAGAATTCAAATCGGCGAGTAATTTCCTGACTATTCCATTTGAAATATTTTCTTTGGAATGTCTTGATGCCCCTGTCAAATTTTTAGAGCATTTGGATTCATTTTAGTCATAGTTTAATTCATTTTTTCTCATTCACTTATCGTAGGCTTGGGGATTGCATGCTCTATTTCATCCATAGGTGCTACTGACTGCTTTTTGTTCCTTGGAATGTAGGGTTTGGACATCGGAGGAGCAGCAAGGAGTCAAGACTTATCAATGCAAGTGGTGATGATGTTTTGTCTGCCCATTTTACATGTGGGCATGCGGAATAAGGAAGGGCATCCATGGATGTAACAAGAACACATACTTAAACACTACTAGCCCTTGGAAGGGGAGGATGTGCATTGTAACCAAGTTCTGAAACATATCAATAAAAAGGGATTTCTTCTTTATTTGCATTTGTTTCATTTCGATTCGCTCATGCTTTCCCTCATTTCATGCACTTTCAAATCCCTAGGATTTAGCGTTAAGGTTGGTTCGGTTTGCATCGCATCTTCGCTTTCCTTTTTGCTTCTATATCCTCATGCTTTCAGTGGTGATCATGGTGGTACCTTGTCCTCTATTTTTAAGATCAGAGATCTGATCAAAACTTGGTTGTTTTTGCTTGTAGGTATGGAGTTTTCATACGCTGACTGTTGTTCGTTCCATCAGGAGGCGGATACAGAGCTGTAATTCGTCTTACCCAGGGACGAATTGGAATTCGCCCCACCCTATGATGAATATAGTCCTATAATTCATTCCCCCCTGGGCTGAATTTCAGTCTATGAAGTTTCCAGGTAGAAACTCAGAACCGGCATATTTGGGTATAGAAGAGGTAAGAGTCCTGAACTTTTCCTGTCATTTTCTGTTGTTCTTTTTCTATTTTTCTAGTTTCTTTTTGCGTGCTTAGGAAAGGTTTACTGCATGTTTATTTTATTTCATTCAAAATAAAAATAACCCCACACATCACGTGGCAACATAAACACCAAGGAGCTAGTCGTAAAACCCCAGCCCTTGATCAAGACCAACGATGGATTTCATCACCACCTTGGCTTGAATTTTGCATTCATAAACCCCGATTGCTACTGTTGCTAGACGTAAATCCTGATGAAAATTGACTGTGTAGCTGGGGTGATTCCTAGCACACGAGGATAAGTCTTCTATGGTAGGTGTCATAAACAAGGTGATTCCCCTTCCGTATGGCCTACGTTCCATGTACCATCTGCTCTCACGTACCTATAGTTTCCCTCACATAAGGGCGGGTATATAGAGAGGCTGGTATATCGGCCTGGCAATGGTATATCGAAGGGGTGACCAATTTTGGGAGTCATAAGAGACCTCATATTGCATTTAAATGTTCTTTACAAAAAACCTCCAAAAAAAAAACCAAAAAAACAAAAACACACTAAACCAGGTTTAGGACACACTTTTAATCTTTAAACGAGATAATCATTGCTTTGTGTGTGTGTGCTCTTTTTTGTTTAGTGTAGCATAAAAATCATAAAAAGAGATAAAAATCTACATAGCTTGTAGGAAAGCACCACCATGGTGTACACCCGTAGCCAAGCCCAATCAAGGGCAAAAGCTACGAAAAGTGTACAAGGGGGCACAAGTCGCCTCCGCTATAGTCCTAGGCACTTAGTCATTCCACCTTGGCGGCCTGACCCACAAGGGATTCCACATCATTCCATTTCAGAATGGGACTATAGAGGCACCCCTTTGAGGGACACGCTCATTCACCATAGCCCCTTTCAAGAGGAGTCCTTATACGTGGTGCTCAACATAGACAAGAAAGCTCCCTTAGAAGCTCGATATGATTGGCCACCACACGATGAAGTGCTAGAGTGGCATAGTTTCCATGAGGAGAGGTCACATGATTATGGCATCCCTCCTTTGCCCCCCATCACTGTTAGAACCAATAGACAAAACCTAGACTGCAGGGCTCTTCAAGCAGGGTGAGCCAACTCTGCCCACCCCTTTCACACATATGAAAGGGAGCACGAGGAAGACCATTACATTCCTCGATAGCAATGCATAGAGTGTGAGACATGTGCTTCCACACCCGCTATGTACCATGATCACCCACTGAGACCAGGGCCTCAGGTAAATGCTGCCAAACTCGACAGAGGGAAGTAACCCATTGAGATCTCGGATCATCGCGACCGAGGTAAGTGCATAGGAGAGGCATCCAGGCCTCCTAGGCTCAATATGGCAGAAAAAATAAACCTAGCAGTCACAAGACATACCGCTCGCCAAGCCTAGATCATGCGGCTTGAGCAATACCAGCAGCAGCTAAAGCATCTATATCGCCTTAGCAAAGAGCGCATTCGATGCCAAATAGATGAGTTGCTCCATAACCCAGTTCTTGAGAGGGTTTCAACCCCTCACACCCAAAGAGAATAACCATATGAGAGGCACAACCCCTTGGTGCGAGATAGGTCCCAACGACCCTACCAAGTGCTGCCTCTAAGACCTCCTAGACCTAAATGGGAGGCCACTCCCCGGGACAACGATGGGCTCCCTACGTGGGGACCCACCCATGGTCATAGGTCTCACCTAGAAACTCCTCAAGAAGCCTATGAGGAGTACGAACAAGAAGAGGAGAGGGCCGAAATGCCCTATCAAGGCGGAGGGGTTGCTATCCGGCTACCCCTCCATAGGCCTCAAGTCTCCCACAACCCACAATGGGAGCAAACTAAAGAGGAAGAGATTAAATATTTCGATGCATACAAAGCACTGCTAGAGAGTTTGGAGTCTGTGGAAACCAAAGCTTCGGGGCCCCAAAAGCCCATGTTATGCCAACTCTATAGTCATCTTGTGCATTCATCAGTGCCTGCACCCCCTTACCCTGAACACTTTAACCTACCTCAGTTGGCAATCTTTAAGGGTGAGGAGGATGCCCAAGAGCATGTGACCAGATTCCTGAGCCAATGTTTTGGCATTCAAAACAATGATGCATTGTTGTTAAGGACATTTATAACCACATTCACTGGCCCTGCCTCGGATTGGTTCACTCAATTGCCGATGCATAGCATGAGTAACTTGGATCAGTTAGTGGATACGTTCATCGAATGCTTCACCTTTAATACCAAGAAGAAGGCATCACTAAGTGACCTAGCTAGCCTCAGGAAGTATGAGGAAGAAACCATGGCATCCTATGGGAATCGGTGGACTCTACTTTCCAAGTTGCCCTACCTCTCTCCTATGTCTGACCTTACATAAATGCTCTCACGAAGCTGTTTGAGATCGATCTCTGTGCTATTGCAGCTGTAGCAATATGCCACCTTAGAGGAAGCTCTGGTGCAAGCCAAAATCATCGAAGAGATCAAGATACAAGATGGCGATATTGCCAAACCTAAGAAGAAATAATGGAACAAGAACACAAAAATAGGGACTACGCAACAAAAACCCGTTGCGGTCAATCAAGTTGCTATAAATGTCCCCAAGCCTGCACAAGAAATACAGCCTCAAAAGGCTAACTATCAGGTAGTGCCTCCTAATAATTATGAAAGAGAAAACCATAAGCAAGAGAAAAATAAGCAGTGTCACCCTAGGTGACAATACACACCTTATACGGAGTCTAGGGACTCCCTATTTGACCGCTTGTCAGCGACGAACTAGATCAAGCTTCCAAAGATCCAAACCATAGATCCTAATGCATCGAAGCCTAAGGGATACCAAGAGGACTTGTATTGTAGGTTCCACAGGTGGAGGGGACATGACCTGAATGCATTTTGGAAGTTCAAAGGTTTGATACAAGACCTAATTAACAATAAGACGTTGGCAGTGGACAACCCCGTAGCGCAAAACAACCAGCAAATGGGAGTTTTCAAAGACCCCTTGCCTTCTTGTGAGGCACAGGAAAAACCCCTTCAAGTCAATGAGGTGCAACAGAATTGCCCCATGCAAGGGTATGTAGTAATGATAAGCATAGTGACTAGGAACAAGAGATACCCAATATTTGCCCCCGAGGCAGCCACAAGAGAGGTTCCATCGATGTCACAACCTCAATAGCACCCTATGCAACCACCTTCGCCTAGACCCGCGGCCACGATTCGGACCAAACTCATGCAAATATTGAGGACCACATCGGCTAGGCTCTCCATATACGAGCTTATACAGCAATCAACACCCCATCGAGAGGCTCTAATGGAGATATTGAAAGCCATCGAGTTGCAGCCCCATGAAGTGAATTCCTTCAACAACTTCATGGGACATGTCAAATGATGCATGAAGCCAGTCATCACCTTTCGAGAGGATGAAGTTAAATCAGTGTCTGATGACATGGAAGATCCACCCTTGCACGTTATCGTGTGGGTCAATGGGATCCCGTATAAGAGGGTGTTCGTAGACACTGGCTCGTCCAGTAACATCATTACCACAGTGGCATTGAAACATCTGAAGTTGCCAGCCTCTCACATCATGGCTTCCACCTATACACTATGAGCATTCAATGATGCGATATGCTCGACAGTTGGCACAATTTTCCTACCCATTCAAGTAGGACAAAAGACGATACCTACATTGTGCCATATTTTGGAAAGTGATATGGCTTATAACATCTTGCTAGGGCAGCCATGGATCAGGGACATGAAGTGTGTCCCTTCAATAGCTCATCAGTGTTTGAAGTATACATTTGAAGGAGAAGTACATGTAGTCCCGACGGATTTGGAACCCTTCAAATATTGCAATGTAGTGTAGCTGATGCCACAATCGACCCTTCCATCAATGCACTTGGATTTTCAGTTAAATCCATCTAGAAAGGGTCTAATTTTGCAACCATCCCTAGTGATAAATCCATCAAAACCCCAACCAGGTACATCTTCATCCTCTGGTCCTTCACCAACAATGCCACTTATCATGGCTAAACAAAAGGACAAAGGGAAGCAAACCTTGGAAGAGGATCAATCCATAGAAGAGGCATTGCGAAAAGTATCAACCATCTCTACCAAAGAGATGCCTAGAAAAATGGAATTTGAGGCTCCTAGTTCACCCAACATGGAGTGGATTCAGGAAGAGCTTCTGTTACCTCCCCCTCAATCGCCAACAATCACTATTGAAATGGCCAATACAGGCCTGGGGGAGTATCTGGTGTGGAATGTTATAGCAACGACCACACTAGAGTCCATGCAAGACATGGGGAGACCTCACCTCCCCATCGGTACAATTGTTCTTTTAGGCTACCCGCCAAACTAGACAAACTTTGTGTATGGGGGCCTTGATCATGGTACTAAGCCATGCATACAAGAGGACGAAGATGAAGAGCCCTTTGCAGAAGATGTCAACTATCTATCTAACCTAGAATTTGCTCTGAGATATCTTGGCCAATGCAATTGGCATGGATATGGGATAGGTAGGTATGAGCAAGGAGTGTGTGTCCTTTGCTAGCCAAGATACCAAATGCCTTATGACAAGTCGGGCATGGGGTTCAACCACCCCCTTCCCTTGGACATCTTGGTAGAGAACATGCAAGGCCTAGGGATAGGCAACAAGGGTGGATTGGCATCGGATCCCTATGCCAACCCGAACACAATGTATACATTGGGAGATTAACTCCCATGGTCAACAACCACCCTTGTTAACCTCAATAACCCTTCCCCTTTTCTAGAGAGAGGCAAAATTTCAGGGACTCACTTTCAAGGAGGGTATAAATAGTGTCAAGAGGGATATTCAGAGGACGAATCAGAGTATGAACTAGCATCATATGACCCATTCGAATTAGATAGTGATCACTCACAAGTGATCCCCATGAATGAATATCAAGAGAGACTCTTGAAAATGTTCCCTCTAGAGGCTCCAATCGAGCCAGGGTCACGTCAAGAGAATCAGGTCCCCCACGGAGAGTGGAACAACCACAATGGGGCCAAATTAATTTTCTCAATTAGGACGAGCCTATAATGCCTCAAATGGTTGTCGAAGCCAATGAGGGCTTTTGGATCTCCAATAGTGATTATGAAGATGAAATAGAAATGACATATCTTAATCACATGCGATAGATGCAGCAACCATACCCCTTGGAGATTAACAACATATTTGAATAGCTGGGCATAGTGCCAGGGCATGAGTGGTACATAGACCCAGTGGGGTGGGACCAAGTTTTGGATCTGCCACTCCAAGTATATGAAGAGAACCTTCCACCCAGAGACCCTAGAGTGATATCAGTGCCGAGGGTAGACCCTGTCCTCCTATCAGCACATAGGGCCAATCCATTCATACCAATACCTCCAAAGCCAGATCCAGAGCACAGAGAACATCTAGAATGTCTGATTCATCTCACCCATGGTAATGGAGACCAAAATCATCTCATCAACATGATCTCCATTGACTTAACTGCCCTCATCCATAACCTAACAGATCCATCATGGTCGTTGCATCTAGACATAGATGCCATAGACTGGGATCGTGTCAATTCACCTTCATCCCCATCAGAGTACTGGCCTTTCGATAAAATGCTTCATTTTACCCTAGGGTCAACTTAGGATATCTTCCATTCTGAAGAGGAACCCGAGGTTCCCAATGTAGATTTAAACTCAGCAAATGATATCCATTTGATCCCGACTCCACACTAGTTGGAGGATAGATCCCACATGTCGATCGAGGAGACGACTGACGTAGACATCGACTATGATCCAATGAATCCATAGATTATCAAGATGGGGGTAATATTATCCCTTGAAGAGCAAGTCGACTACATTACCCTTCTCAAAGAGAAGAAGTAGGTTTTTGCATGGTCCTATAGAGACATGCCGGGGCTAGATCCGTAGCTAGTCACACATAATCTAACGCTTGATCCGACAGTCAAGCCAGTTAAGCAAAAACTATGTAAGATGCACCCAATAGTGGCCTTGATGGTCAAAGACAAATTACAAAATCTGTTGGATGCACAGTTTGTCATCTGCATAGATTATCCGCCATGGCTGTCCAACATGGTTCCCGTCAAGAAGCCCGATAGGAGGATTCACATATGCACTAATTTTTGAGATCTAAACAAAGCGAGTCCTAAGGATGATTTCACCTTGTCGAGCATCGATGCATTGGTAGATGCTACAGTGGGCCATGAAATGCTATCCCTCATGGATGGTTTCTCAAGATACAATCAGATTCATATCAATCCCGAAGACCAACTAAAAATGGCGTTCACAATGCCTTGGGGGACATTTTGTTATAAGGTTATGCCTTTTGGCCTTAAAAATGCTGGCACCACCTACCAACATGCCATGACATACATCTTCCATGATTACATGCATAAAACTTTGGAATATTACATGGATGATTTGCTGGCCAAATCTCTTTTGTGCCTAGATCATCTCGATGACTTAAGCAAGATCCTCGATGGCCTCATGGAACATAAAGTCAGAATGAATCCCAAGAAGTGCGTATTTGGCGTCACATCTGGAAAACTCTTGGGTTTCATAGTCTCAAAGTGAGGCATCGAGGTGGACCCAAACAAAGTCAAGGAAATCCTTGAAATGCTTCCCTCAACTACCATAAAGTAGCTCAGAATCCTTCAAGGAAAGGTCAAGTCAATCAAGCGCTTCATAGCGCAGCTATCTGACAAGTGCCAACCCATGAACAAATTATTGCACAAGGGGGTAGCATTTCACTAGGATGACAAGTGCCAGTCAGCCTTTGACGACATTAAATGATACTTGGCTTCACCACCAGTATTTGCACCACCTAGACCAAGAGTGCCATTCTACTTATACATCTTAGCTACTAAGGTGGCACTTGGCACCATGCTATCCCAGAAGAATGAACTTCACAAAGAACAGGCTACTTACTATCTTAGTCGCACCCTAGTCAGTTATGAACTTAACTATGCATACGTCGAGAAACTCTACTTGGCAGTGGTGTTTGCTACCAAAAATCTATGCCACTACATGCTGAGCAACACTACGTATGTTGTGTCTAAGGAGAATCCATCATGGTACATGATGAGTCGTACTTATCATAGTAGCCACACGATGAAATGGATCATGCTGTTGACAGAATTTGACATAGAGTTTATTGGACAGAAATACACCAAAGGATAGGTCATAGCTGATCAACTAGTAGAGGCTCCTCTCAAATATGATCAGCCTCTGGTCATAGAAATACCCGATGATGGGGTCTTCCATGTCTCAGAATCGCCAGATTTTGATGAGCCTGAGTCACAGGCCAACATAACCCTATTTTTTGATGGTTCTAAATGTGAGCAAGGAGGTGGCACGGGAATTGTATTCTTCACATCGCAAGGGACTCCAATGCCTATGTCCTTTAAATTAGACTTCCCGTGCACCAACAATAATGCAGAATATGAAGCCTTGCTCATAGGTCTTTAGACAAAAATCACCATGAACATCAAACGATTGAACATCTTTGGTGATTCGTTGTTAATTTTCAACCAATTCAAAGGGGTATTCCAATGTAAATGCCCAGTTCTGTAGGCCTACAAAGCCCTTGTGGACAAATTCCTAGCAAATCTTGAATGGTACGACATCGAGGCACTCCCTCGGTCATCGAATTTTTTTGTGGATACTATGGCCTTCTTGGGGTCACTAATCCCGCAAGACCTTTCTGGTGATATGACAACCATTTAGGTCAAAACACTATCGCAATCTATGATAGACCATGCAAGCTCTAACTTGACACTAGGAACCCACATGATCCATAGTAAACCACCTCAGGATAGGTTCTCTCAAATCCATGATCATCTGAAACATGCCAACTAGGGGTCCTTGTTCTCCCCTACTCCCATTAATAGCAACACAACGCTATTCTTACAAGTTCTCTCCTGCTCAGCGTTTGCTAGGGATGAACTTCAAGAGGGATTGGATGTTCATATCGTCGAGGCTTTCGATCAGCAATATTGGTATTTACCCATAAGGGACTACCTCAAGTTAGGTAATCTCCCACTTGGATTGATGCACACCGCAAAATGAGAATTCAAGCAGAAAGTGGAAAAGCATGTCTTTTTAGGAGACATTTTGTACCGTCACAGCTATGAAGGGATCCTTCTTCGGTGCTTGGACCAATAAGAGTCCACTTGGGCAATCACCCAAGTGCATGATGGTATGTGTGGTGGCCACTTTATTGGTATGGCCATTGCAAAGAACATTCTCTGCATGGGCTATTATTGGCCATATTTAGAGCGAGATTGTTGCTCATATGTCATGAAGTGTGTGAAGTGTCAACACCATGCTAATTTGACACACGTACCTTCCCAGGCCTTGCATCTGATCCAATTGGCTTGGTTGTTTTCGCAGTGGGGCTTAGATCTAATCAGAAAGATCTCCCCTGTGTTGTCAGGTCATCACACGTTTATCATAATGGCCACTGAGTATTTCACCAAGAGGGTGGAAGCAATTTTGCTTACCTCTACAACAGGACCCCACATTTTGGAGTTCATTTTACATAACATCATATGTCATTTTGGTATTCCATCCAAAATAATCTCGGATAATGGGACGTCATTCAAGAACAAATACGTGCGTGCTTTGACCACAAAGTACAAAATTCAGCACAATTTTTTGACACCCTATTATCCGTAGGCAAATGGGCAAGCAGAGGCATCAAACAAAAATGCTAGTCGCCATTGAAAAAATTGACCTGGCAGTCGTAATACATGCCACCGGCCAAGCCCAGATCACACGGCTTGAGCAAGACCAGCAATAGCTAGAGCATCTATATCACCTTAGCAAAGAGCACATTCGGTGCCAAACAGATGAGCTGCTCCATAACCCAGCGCCTGAGAGGGTTTCGACCCCTCACACCCAAAGAGCGGAACCATATGAGAGGCACATACCCTTGGTGTGAGATAGGTCTCCATGACCTTACCAAGTGCTACATCCGAGACCTCCTAGACCTGAGTGGGAGGCCACTCCTCGGAACAATGACAGGCTCCCTCTGCGGGGACCCACACATGGTCATAGGTCTCACCCAGAAACTCCTCATATGAATAGAAAGAGGAGCAGGCCAAAACATCCTATCAAGGTGGAGGGGTTGCTATCCGGACACCCCTCCATAGGCCTCAAGTCTCCCACAACCCACAACGGGAGCAAACTAAATAGGAAGAGATTAAATCTTCTGATGCATAAAAAGCACTTCTAGAGCATTTGGAGTCTGTGGAAACCAAAGCTTCTGGGCCCCAAAAGCCCATGTTATGCCAACTCCGTAGTCATCCTGTGCATCCATCAGTGCCTGCACCCCCTTACCTTGAACACTTTAAGCTGCCTCAGTTGGAAATATTTAAGGGTGAGGAGGATGCCCAAGAGCATGCGACCAGATTCTTGAGCCAATGTTTTGGCATTCAATACAATGATGCATTGTTGCTAAGGACATTTATAACCACATTTGTGAGCCCTACCTCGGATTGGTTCACTCAATTGCCGAAGCACAGCATCAGTAACTTGGATCAGTTAGTGGATGCATTCCTCTACGGTCAATCAAGTTGCTATAAATGTCCCTAAGCCTGCACAATAAATACAGCCTCAAAAGGCTAACTATTAGGCAATTCCTCCTAATAATTATGAAAGAGAAAACCAGAAGCAAGAACAAAATTAGCAGCATCACCCTAGGTGACAGTACACACCTTATACAAAGTCTAGGGACTCCCTATTTGACCACTTGTCAGGGGCAAACTTGATCAACCTTCCAGAGATCCAAACCATAGATCCCAATGTGCCAAAGCCTAAGGGATACCGAGAGGACTTATATTGTAGGTTCCACAGGTAGAGGGGACATGACCAGAATGCATGTTGGAAGTTCAAAGGTTTGATACAAGACCTAATTGACAATAAGATGTTGGTAATGGACAACCCCGTAGCACCAAACAACCAGCAGATGGGAGTTTTCAAAGACCCCTTACCTGCCTGTGAGGCACAAGAAAAACCCCTTCAAGTCAATGAGGTGCAACAAAATTGCCCCATGCAAGGATATGTAAGAATGATAAGCATAGTGAATAGGAATAAGAGATACCTAGGAGTTGCCCTCGAGGTAGCCACAAGAGAGGTTCCATCGATGTCACAACCTCAACAGCAGCCTATGCAACCACCTCCGCCCAAACCTGCGACCATGATTCAAACCAAACTCACGTAGATCTTGAGGACCATGTCGGATAGGCTCTCCATACATGAGCTTATATAGCAATCAACACCCCATCGGGAGGCTCTAATGGAGATATTGAAAGCCATAGAGTTGCAGCCCCACGAAGCGAATTCCTTCAACAACTTTGTGGGACATGTCAAACGATGCACGGAGCTAGTCATCACCTTTCGAGAGGATGAAGTTAAATTAGTGTCTGAATACATGGCATATCCACACCTACACATTATCGCACGGGTCAACGGGATCCCATATAAGAGGGTGTTGGTAGACATTGGCTCGTCCAGTAACATCATTACCATAGCGACATTGAAACATCTAAATTTGCCAGCCTCTCACATCACAGCTTCCACCTATACACTACGAAAATTCAATGATGTGATATGCTCGACAGTTGGCACAATTGTCCTACCCATTCAAGTAGGACAAAAGATGATACCTACATTGTGCCATATTTTGGAAGGCAAGATGGCTTATAACATCTTGCTAGGGCGGCCATGGATCGGGGACATGAAGTGTGTCCCTTCGATAGCTCATCAGTGTTTGAAGTATACATTTTAATGAGAAGTACATGTAGTCCCGACGGACTTAGAACCCTTCAAATATTGCAATGCGGTGTAGCTAATGCTGTAATCAACCCTTCCATAAACGCACTTGGATTTTTAGTTAAATCCATCTAGACAGGGTCTGATTTTGCAAGCATCCTTGGTGATAAATCCATCAAAACCCCAACCAGGTACATCTTCATCATCTGGTCCTTCACCAACAATGCCACCTATCATGGCTAAACAGAAGGACAAAGGGAAGCAAACCCTAGAAGAGGCTCAACCCCTAGAAGAGGCGCTACCAACAGTATCAACCATATCTACCAAAGAGATGCCTAGAAAAATTGAAGTTGAGTCTCCTAGTTCACCCAACATGGAGTGGATTCAGGAAGAGCTTATGTTCCCTCCCCCTCAATCGCCAATAATCATTGTTGAAATGACCAATATGAGCCTAGGGGGAGTATCTGGTGCAGAATTTTGAAGCAACGACCGCACTAGAGTCCATGCAAGACATGGGGAGACCTCACCTCCCCATCGATACAATTGTTCCTTTAGGCTACTCGCAAAACTAGACAAACTTTGTGTATGGGGGCCTTGATCATGGTACTAAGCCATGCATACAAGAGGACAAAGATGAAGAGCCCTTTGCAGAATATTTCAACTATCTGTCTAACCCAGACTTTGCTCTGAGATATCTTGGCCAATGCAATTTGCATGGATATGGACTAGGTAGGTATGAGCAAGAAGTGCATGTCATTTGCCAGCAAAGATACCAAATGCCTTATGACAAGTCGAGCGTGGGGTTCAACCACCCCCTGCCCTTGGACATCTTGGTAGAGAACATGCAAGGCCTAGGGATAGGCAACAAGAGTGGATTGGCATCAGATACCTATGCCAACCTGAACACAATGTATACATTGGGAGATTACCTCCCGTGGTCAACAACCACCCTTGTTAACCTCCCCTTTGCTAGAGAGAGGAAAAATATTGGGGACTCACTTTCAAGGAGGGTATAAACAGTGTCAAGATGGATCTTTAGAGGACGAATCAGAGTATGAACCAACATCATATTACCCCTTCAAATCAGATAGTGATCACTCACAAGTGATCCCCATGAATGACTATCAAGAGAGCCTCTTGACAATGTTCCCTCTAGAGGCTCCAATTGATCCAGTGCCGTGTCAATAGAATCAGGTCCCCCAAGGAGAGTGGAACAACCACAATGGGGCTAGATTAATTTTCTCGGGCAAGACGAGTCTGTAATGCCTCAAACAGTTATCGGAGCCAATGAGGGCTTTTGGATCTCCGATAGTGATTACGAATATGAAACAGAAATAACATATCTTAATCACATGCGGCAGATGCAACAACCATACCCCTTGGAGATTAACGACATATTTGAATAGCTAGGCATAGTGCTAGGGCATGAGTGGTACGTAGACCCAGTGGGGTGGGACCAAGTGTTAGATCCACCGCTCGAAGTATATTAAGAGCACCTTCCATCCCGAGACCCTAGAGTGATATCAATGCCAAGGGCAGAACCTGTCCTCCTATCAGCACATATGGCCGATCCATTCGTACCAATACCTCTAGATCCAGATCCAGAGCACAGAGAACATCTAGAATCTTTGAGTCCTCACACCCGTGGTAATTGAGACCAAAATCATTTCATCAACATGATCTCCATTGACTTAACTGACCCCATCCATAATCTGGCCGATCCAGCATAGTCATTGTATCTAGACATAGATGCCATCGACTGGGATCACATCAATTCACCTCCATCCCCATCAGAGTATTGGATTAGATCTAATTAGAAATATCTCCCCTGCATTGTCAGGTCATCACACGTTTATCATAATGTCCATATATTATTTCACCAAGTGGGTGGAAGCAATTTCGATTACCTCTACGACAGGACGTTGCATTGTGGAGTTCATTTTACATAACATCATATGTCATTTTTCAAAATAATATTGAATAATGGGATGTCATTCAAGAACAAATACGTGCATGCTTTGACCACAAAGTATAAAATTTAGCACAGTTTTTTGACACCCTATTATCCGCAGACAAATGGGCAAGCAGAGGCATAAAACAAAATGCTAGTTGCCATCCTCAAAAATATATTCACAGATAGTCATAAGTATTGGTACATTCAAATCCCACTTTCCCTATGGGCTTATCGCACTAGCATTCGGATGCCCACTGGGGCAACTCCATTTTTGCTCATGTATGGCTCCGAGGCAGTCATGCCTCTTAAGTTGGAAATTCCTTCCTTGCGCATATCAATGCAAGAGTTCATCGATGATGACACTATGTGGCAGGCCCGGTTAGACCAGCTTAGTTGCTTGATGAACGACGCGTTAATGCTCTCGAGCATTTACGTGTCTATCAAGAGTGACTTAAGAAAGCATACAACATGAAATTTCACCTGAGGGACTTTCAGGTTGGTGACTTGGTCTTAAAAGAGAACCAATAGAACTCTAGTTTGTCATCCCATCTAAGGGATAATTTCATGACAAATTGGTTAGGTCCCTATGTAATTGATAGTAAAATAGGACCTGGAACATACCGGCTAGCCTCTCTTGATGAAATCAAGGAACTAGAACCCTTGAACATCAGTCATTTGTAGTCGTTCCATATCTAAAAGAGCCATAGCCCAAAAAAATGCTCCAAGGATTCCTAAAATCGCTTGGTCAATCCCAAAATGCTCCAAGGATTCCTACAATCGCTTGGTCAATTCCAAAATGCTCCAAGGATTCCTACAATCACTTGGTCAATCCCAAAATGCTCCAATGATTCCTACAATCGCTTGGTCAATCCCAAAATGCTCCAAGGATTCCTACAATCGCTTGGTCAATCCCAAAATGCTCCAAGGATTCCTACAATCGTTTGGTCAATCCCAAAATGCCCCAAAGGATTCCTACTATAGATTAAAGATACAACGCCAAACAGAAATAAAGAAATCACAATAAAGGAATGCAGAACAGTTGTACAAAATGAATGATTTTTATTAATCAATGGAGTTTAGAAACTCCTTTTAAGTACAACAGGGCTTGTAACCCTTTTCGTGATACAAAGTTACAATTTGTGCTAGGGTTCTCCGAAACCCTAGCTGGCACAATGTGGTGGCGTCTCCGAAGAATGTATCCTTAACCTCAACGGAATGAGTGGGCTTCGTTGTATCCTTTGGCTCGGACCACTCCAGACTTAAGCAACTGCTATCAACAAATCAGATCTACCACTAGAATCCTGCACACATTAAAATTATCAAAGAGTTAGAAACTAATAAGAGGGCTCCACTGTGTGAGCCCTCAGAAACAGTCTAAAACCCTAGATTTATGAAATAAAAATAAACGGAATGCAGAATTCAACAGCAGATTAATACATAAAGAAAGATTACTTGCTTTAGACGAATCTATACCTTTTCCTGTTAACGCGGCGAGACCAGGCGGCGGCGATGGATGCGGCGAAAGGGTTTAGTTCAGACTTAGGGCCGTAGAAGACTCAGAAGACTCAGGATTAACAGCAATAGCCAACTCCAGACTTAGATTGGAAAGATAGGTAGGTTTAGCCGAAGAGATAGATAGGGTTTGAGCCATCAAGGTGACTCAATTTATAATCTAC
The DNA here is from genome assembly GCA_028583015.1 of Wollemia nobilis. Taxonomy (NCBI): domain Eukaryota; kingdom Viridiplantae; phylum Streptophyta; class Pinopsida; order Araucariales; family Araucariaceae; genus Wollemia; species Wollemia nobilis. The sequence continues at coordinate 414,219 of JAQPPZ010004832.1, forward strand.
TCTTAGGGCACACTTTAGGGTTTTAACGACACTTTGAACGTGTGGCTAAGATTAAAGTGGATCCAAGGGTAGAGAATAAATCTAGGTTGTGAAACGGATTAAGATGGATGGACGGATGAGATTAAATGAAGGATGGATGGCTCAGATTAAATCACTTAAACTTTATTTATATATATATTAAATATATTAAAATATTAAAAAATATATATATAAATATTAATTTAAATAAATTTGGGGATGAAAAATGGCGGGAAAAGTGAAATTGGGCCAAATAATGGTGGGAAAGTGTGGATTTGGGCCAAATAATGGCGGGAAGGATGGATGACTGACACGTGGCTGGCAGGAAGGTATAGATGACTTACAAGTGGCTGGATTTTGGTGTCTACAGATGCCCCTTTTTGAGCTGCTTTGTGTGAAGACACAATGTAGCACAAAAACTTAAGACACCTGAAAAGCTGGATCAGACGCAACTCTCTCTCAAGACTAAAGCACAACTTTGAAGACCAAAGAATAAAAGAATATTTAAAAATTTTCAGCTTACCCCCTCAATTGGCGAGCGAGAATGGTTCTCACAAGCCAATTGGAAGAAATTCGGAAGATAATGAACCGTTTTTGCCCCAACGGTGAAAAAAGGGGTTGGTGCATGCACCATCTGTTTATGTCCCAATAGAAAAGGGGTTGGTGTACAAACCAGAAAAGAATATGATTGAAGACGATATGAGTGATGTGAAAGATGGACCGTTTTCTGCCCCAACGGTTATAAAGGGATTTTTGCCAAACTGTAAATTCCATGATCATGTAAGATGAATTCCACTATAGGAAAATTAGAAATTGATAACGGATGCCCCAACTCCCGTGTGTGAATCCATACTCGTTGATGAAATTGCCTTGTTGGCGCCATTGATATGCGAGAGATGAAAGATGCATGAAAGAGTCCAGAACTCAGAGATGCTCCTAGTGACTGTATGGATAATTCCTCGGGTCGGAACCAATCAACCTAGGTAGCCACAATCTCTAGCAAGACTTAAAATAATGACGATATGAAAGATTGTCCATGTTTATGGCCCCATGAACTAGGCCATCAATGACAACCGTTGAGCAAATTAATCTTGGTATGAGGTCACTTGAAAAGTAGAATACCCAAAATTGATTTCCAATTTTCAAACAATAAAATAATTGATGATGATAAATGGTAAGTGTCCTTATGGTGGTTTAATCCTCTTACCGAATTGCATGGATTCAAATCGCTGCAATCGCCAAGGTGATAGAATATACCACTAGATACGAGGTTTACTTTAATTTGATTTGGCAAAAATATGCATGATGAAAGAAGAATGAAATTGACGATAGATCAGAAGAATTGATGAATGTGGTTAATTTTGTGAAGGTTTTGAATATTTTTAACCCAATTTGTAAAACAATGATGAATGATGCGCTTTTTGAGCGAAATGACAAAATTTGTGTCCAAAACTAGTTGTAACCTTCACAAAATGTTTTATTATGATAAGAAGAATGGATGAATGCAATTTGATGAAATTTGGAGGAGGTAAGCTTCAATTTTGTAGGTTTTGTTCCTTTATTCAATACTGACACCAAACGCCGGTCTGCGTTTGTGGTTGGCAGAGACGCCCGCCGGTGTTTAGGCGCTCTGCAGACGCAGGACTGCGTCTGAATCCGCCATGAAATGCCCAACTGCATTTCAGGGTGCCAAAATCAGCTATTTAAATAGTTTCAGCGAGAATTTCGCTCATTTGTGCGTTCGAGCTTGAGAGAAGTGCGTCTGAGGGAGTGGAGTGAAGTGGAGTGAAAGGTTGTGTGGGAGAGTGAAGCACGCGGGAGCTATGGCGGAGATGGGAGCGGACGCGCCAGTGCAGCCAGCTGAGGTAGTTGTTCATTTAAGCAAGTACTTATTATGTGTTTTTTTTTTTTTTTTTCGAAAAAATTTGTAACAAATTTTTGTTTTGTTGTTTTGCAGCTTAGGGTGTTAGAGGCACGACACCGATTCTCCCCTATCATTCCGGGGATGAGGAGGTCGTTGTCCCAGGAAGACTGGGAGATATTGGAGGCGAGTGGGGCTAGCGGAGGCAGCCCGGTTGGAGGTAGTTCGGGCGGATGAGGGGTACCTCTCGGCTTTGGCCGAGAGGTGGGATCCAGATCGGGGACGTTCCAGCTCCCGACTGGAGAGATGACGGTGACGCTTGAGGATGTATACCGCATCCTCAAGGTGCCCGTGGAGGGGGCGCGGGTGGAGGTTGGATGAGATAGGGCCACGAAGATGGCCAAGGTGTTTGGGGATGACTGGAGGGAGATCCGGATGGAGAGCGGGGGGATCCCATACTTGGCCATGTATACGGCCAAGGAGTTGGGAGCGGTGGAGGCTCTGATGATGTTCGTGTTGGCCAACATTGTGGCCCCGAACAGCATCGGGTGCAGGTTCCCATGGAACCTGATGGATCAGAGGGGGATTTGTCATGTGCCGAGCCATGGAGGGAGGCGACAGAGGACGATGAGGACATGGAGATCCCCGACGTGGACGACGTCGGGGTGACAGCTGAGTATGCAGCATGGATGGCCGTAGAGCCGAGGTGGGAGCCACCATTGGTGGCTGGTGGAGCCGGAGAGCCCGAGGCTGGGGCTGGAGAGGGCGAGGGAACCGCAGAGGTTCCCAAGCATAGGGAGGGTCCCCGCCTTCGATCTGACAGTCGAAGGCGAAAGGGGAAGATGGCACGGTAGGCTCTGGGGAGCGGAGATGATGGGGAGGATGGCGGAGAGGGCCTAGGAGAGGCCGCAGGAGAGGCTAGGGAGGTACCCCCTAGCGGGCATGAGAACGAGTTGGCGTAGCTGCAGCAGCAGATAGCAGAGCGCGATGCTATGCTAGCTGCTCGAGACGAGAGGATAGCTCGGCTGGAGCAGCAGGCGACAGAGCGGGATGCCCTGTTAGCTGCTCAGGAGGAGAGGATGGCCCAGCTGTAGGTGGACTTGGATGGAGCGACCAGGGTGCCCCAGGATGACAGGGTGACGAGACTCCAGGAAGAGCTAGAGGAGCGGGAGCGACGACACGGGATAGACATAGCTAGGCTTAGGTCTAGGACTCGTTACATTGAGGCTCTAGAGGACACATTGTTTAGGCATCACATTGTGTTGCCTGATCCTCCATCCTCCTCTGTCTCTAGGCGTAGTGAGTCTAGGCACACCACTAGGTCTAGGGCTCCTACTAGGTCTCAGGGGTCCTCTTTTGATGGTTAGCTTAGTGCTTAGATGCACTCTTTATGAGCCTTGGTGCTCTATTGTATATTGTAGCCTTTTGGCATTCATTGTACAGATTGACCTTTATACATATATATATATACATGGCTTTTATTTATTTGGTGTTTTACTCTCTTTTGTGTGAATGCCTATGTTTTTGTGATGCATGTTTTTATATGTTTTAATGTTTTTGATGCATATGTGATGGAATGGTATGCAAACTTATAGATGATTAATGCGAGACTAAGTATATAACATACAAATCTATGGATGATTAATGCAAGACTAAGTAAATGATATGTAAATCGATGGATGATTAATGCAAGACTAAGTAAATGAAATATGCACTAAGAAGCACTCATACTTTTAGATAGTTAGATTTAGCCAACTGTTATCATAATTGTTTAATCAGGGGCACCGAACTTGGTGGCTTGTGAATGGATGACGTATGGAATGACATGAATATGGAAGAAGATATGGAGGGTGATATGGAAGAAGATATGGAGGAAGATATGGAGGTTGATATGGAAGACTATTTTACAAAGACTCAAACATGCTAGTGGTATCAAACAAACTTACTAACACTGCCTAATTCAACTAGGACCAAATGTGTGTGCATGCGAGTTCATTAACCAAATCAGAAGCATGGTAGTGACTCTAGGCAATCAAAAACCTGTGTGTGTGCAAGTGTGTTCATTAACCTCATCTTGCATAAATTAGGTAACCCTGTTATGGAGAAGACCCCGAAGCTAGTTTGTCCGTATGAGCATTCAGAGGTCTCTTTTTGAGGAGAGACATGTCGCCACGCAATGAGTATACTCCACTGCCAGTCAAGCGTCTATAGCCCCGATGAAGGTTAACTCCATAGTCCATGTTGTTTTTGACCTTTGTAAGCCTTTGGGATGACTACCTATCCGTCTGACTGGACAAGTAGTACGATCCTTACAACTTATTTGGGATCAGTGGTGTGTGAAAAATGTTCATTTCCTTAGAGCTTTGGGGAATCGGATTCTCAACCGAAGTATGATGAGAATTTTACCCTATCCTTATACTCTGTTTATATTTATATTTTGTGATTGCTTGTGATAGTGGTAAGAACCACTATTTTATGGACTATGTTTGCATGATAGGACAAACGAGGATTACCCTTTTCACTTCAAGGCACAACCCAAGGATGGTGTTATCTCTCTTTGACACAAGATGTTTTTAAGATGTGAAAATGTGATAGGTTCAAGACCGCTTTTGAAATCATTTCCCAATACTCAAGATTTTATTTAGTGTAATTTGTGATATGGCCCTAGAGAACTTTGACATGCATTTCGAAGTTTGCTTAAAACACTAGGAATGGTCGAGTGACTCGAAAACATTTTGGCAATGTAAATATGTGCAAATGGAAAATGGGTGTACGAATGACAATTCGGTTTGATGGATTTTATGAAGGTGCCCCTGATTAAGGCAACATGACTTTTGCTTGACCAAATTTTATATCCAAAAGATAGAATGGTCTCTAACATGATATGCAACTATGGCTGAAAATGAAATGTTATGGTTTTCAATGAGATGTATGCACATGAAATGCAATGTTTTTGAATGAGATGTATGCAACTAACAATGAAATGCAAATTCTTTTTATTTTATTTGTTTTTTTTTTTTTTTTTTGTTGTACAAGCCATGTATATATGTACATATAAAATTCAAACTATGCGTAGAATGCCCTCAAGTGTATAACATTAAGTGGTTCGGGTTCTTCCTCTCCCTCTAAACTGGCAAGTCTATAAGTTCCATTACCCACTCTTTCAAGTGACCATATATGGACCTAACCAATTAGCCGCGAATTTATCTCGAAGATGCGGCAATGCATTGGTGTTTTGTTGATTCTCTTTAAGGACAAGATCCCCTACTTGAAATTCTCTTAGATGAACTTTGGCATTGTAAGCACGTTTCAATCGGTCTTGATAAACTCGCAAATGCTCTAAAGCATTGATTCATTTTTCATCTATGAGTGTGAGTTGATCAAGACGTGCTTGTCTAGCAAGTATCATCATCGATAAATTCCTGCAAAGAAATTCGCAAGGAAGGGATCTCGAGCTCAAGAGGCATGATTGCTTCAGCTCCATAGACCAAAGAAAATGGCGTTGCCCCAATGGGAGTTCCGATGCTTGTTCCGTAAGCCCATAATGCCAAGGGGATTTGTGTATGCCAATCTTTATGATTTTCTTTAACAAGTTTCTTAAGAATAGCAATTATGGTCTTATTGGAAGCTTCAACTTGTCCATTGGCTTGTGGGTAGTAAGGAGTTGAGAAACTATGTTGGATATTATACTTTTCGCAAAGAGCTCGAACATCCTTATTCTTAAAAGACTTGCCGTTATCAGAAATAATTTTAGAGGGAATACCAAAACGACAAATGATATGGTGAAGTATAAACTCCACAATTCTAGGACCTGTCATACTGGCTAGAGGAACAGCTTCAACCCACTTTGTGAAGTATTCAAGTGGTCGTAATGATGAAAGTATGTTGTCCCGAAGAGGCAGTGAAATCTTGCCAATTAAATCGAGACCCCATTGTGAGAAGGGCCAAAGGCTTTGGATGGGCTGTAAAGCTTGTGATGGTATATGGATTAAATTAGCGTGTTCTTGACACTTTTTACATTGTTTAACATATTTGCAACAATCTTGTTCCATAGTGGGCCAATAATACCCCATACGTAAAATACGCTTCACAATGGCCATTCCACTAAAATGACCACCACAAGTACCATCATGGGCTTCAACAATAGCTCTATGTGTTTCACCCGCTTCTAGACAGTGGAGGAGTACTCCATCATATCCACGTTTATACAACACATCCCCCAAAAGAACAAAATGAGCTGCCTTTTGCTTAAAACAACGGTGGGCAATTCGAGACAAATCATATGGGAGTGTTCCAAACTTGAGGAAGGCTACTATCTCACTAGACCAAGGCTCATATGGATCCGAATGGATAAAGCAAACATCTTTTTCATCCTTAGACTCAAGCACGGACAATTGCAGACTTAGAGATTGTGGAAATGATTAGGGGTTGTACCTCTCCAAGGGAGTCCTTTGGAATCAATGATCCAAGAGAGGCCATGGCATCCGCAAATCTATTAGTCGAACGAGGCAAACTAGTGATCTCATACCAATCAAACTTAGAGAGCAACTTCATTGCTACATCATGATAAAGCTTAATGGTAGGTTCTTTGGCTTGGTATTCTCCCGTAATTTGTTTAACCACGAGTTGAGAATCCCCAAATATCCGAATACGCTTAATGCTCATAGCTATGGCTGATTGAAGACCTAAAATTAAGGCTTCATACTCGCTGTATTATTGGTGCATTGGAAGTCTAGTTTGAATGATAAAGGGATGGGAATCCCTTGAGGTGTATGAAACACAACTCCAACACCTTGACCTTTCGTGCACTTAGAGCCATCAAAGAATAGCGTGATGTCAACATCTTCCTCCGGAATGATGTCCTCTTCTTGTTCAGTGATAGCAAATACCGAATCATCTCGGAGCTCAATAATCAAAGGATGATCACTAGGTAGTGGAGCTTCCGCAAGTTGATCGGCTATAACTTGACCTTTAACAGATTTTTGGCTAATGAATTCAAGATCGAATTCGGTAAGCAACATTATCCATTTAGCGGTACGAGTGTTATTATAAGTGCGAGACATCATATAACGCAGAGGGTTTTCTCTAGCTATGACATATGTTGTATGGCTAAGCATATAATGACGAAGTTTCTTAGTGGCAAAAACCATTGCTAAGCACAACTTTTCCACATAAGCATATCGGGTTTCATAGCTTACCAATGTTCGACTAATATAATAGACAACTTGCTCACGATTTTGTTCATTCTTTTGTGCAAGCATTGTCCCTAAGGCAAAGTCCGTTGTTGAGATATAAAGATTGAAAGGGACCCTTGGACGAGGCGGAGCTAAGACTCGGCGGAGACGCTAAGTACTGCTTGATGTCATCAAAGGCTTTCTGACACTCATCTGTCCATGAAAATTGTACCCCCTTTTGTAGTAGGTGGCAAAATGGCCTACATTTATCAGAAAGTTGTGCAATAAAGCGACGGATTGAATTAATCTTTCCTTGCAAACTACGCAACTCCTTCAAATTAGTTGGGGGACACATTTCCATAATGGCTTTGACCTTGTTTGGGTCCACCTCAATACCTCGTTTAGAGATAATAAAACCTAGGAGTTTGCCCGAGGTAACACCAAAGACACATTTCTTAGGGTTCAACCTTACTTTATGCTCTAGAAGTCTATCAAAAACTTTTTCCAATACATCAAAATGCTCTTGTCGAGTTTTAGATTTTGCCAATAAATCATCCACATAATCTTCGATAATCTTATGCATATAATCATGGAAAATATAAGTCATGGCTCGTTGATAGGTTGCACCTGCGTTCTTAAGGCCAAAGGGCATCACCCTGTAACAAAAAGTTCCCCAAGGTGTGGTAAATGCTATTTTGTGTTGATCTTCAGGGTTTATTCGAATCCGGTTGTATCCTGAAAATCCATCCATGAACGAAAGCATTTCATGACCAGCGCAGGTATCGACAAGAGTATCAATGTTTGGAAGAGGAAAGTCATCCTTAGGACACGCTTTATTTAGATCTCAAAAATCGGTGCAAACACGTATCCCCCCGTTAGGCTTGCGAACGGGTACCATGTTAGAAAGCCACTCAGGATAATCAATCGGGACGACAAATTTAACATCCAAAAGTTTTTGAATCTCCGATTTAACTATGAGGGCCACGGTAGGATGCATTTTCCTAAGTTTCTGTTTGACAAGTTTAGCATCTTTTTGTAAGGTGAGGTTATGGACAACCAAATTAGGGTCTAGGCCTCGGCATGTCTTTGTAAGACCATGCAAATATCTCCTTCTTCCGCTTGAGTAGAGCAATCATTTGCTCTTGTTCCTCCGATGATAGACTTTTAGCAGTTTCACAATTTGGGTGCCATCTTGGTCCGTACTAAGGTCTACATCGATAGTTTCTTCAATAGACATATGTGAACCTTAATCAAGCTGATGGGGAGTAGGGATCGGATTTATGTCATCTAAAATGTCATCAAGCTCCCGTGCCTTGCTCTCGTCTATGTCCGCTCGGAAGACCTCTCGGCTTAGAAGATGAAGGTGAATGTGGAGGTGAAGGAGGAATGTAGTTGGCGGAAGCCCTTAACAATTCCTCGGAAAGGATGAACTCTGAAATAGATGGAGAGGATGAAATCCGATCCATGTCAATCAAGCTTGGGTTGATCGGGATTGGCTTATCCGGATCATATGGATTATGGAGCGGGGTGAATAAGTCTTCAAAATTCATTGTCGACTTATGGAAGAAAGGATGGGCGGAATGGAAGGGAAAACCGGTGAAGACCTCGGAAGACCTGAAATGCAAAACAACATAGTTTTTCAGTTTTTTTTTTTTTTTTTTGTAGTTTGAGTTTTTTTTTTTTTTGGTAGTGGTGAAAACCACTATTTTAGTATATACATATAATACAGGTTTGGATTATGGCTTATGGATGTGGCGGAGGGGGTGGTTCACCTCGTTCTTGTGGAAGAAGCAAGCGAAAGATGGCCTCTTGGAGAGGGAACAATTGGAGATAAAACTCGTCTTGTTCAGTGAGGGTAACAATTGGCGCCGACTCTTCTTCAGATTCATCACCATTTGACATGACGTCAAATTCTTCATAGGCTTCATCTTCGGATTCGTCGGGGTGGAGGATTTCTTCTTCCGAATTAAGATTAATGCTTTGAAAAGCTTGTTCAAAAGAAGAAAGGGATGGAAGTGGTTGGTAGCCCAGACCAAAACGCTCAGTGGGTCTCTGGTATGGCATATCGATGCGTTCAGTTACCCCTTGCTCGTATCGACCTAGGCCAAATTGCTGCCAATTATGTCTGTGGAAATAGCGAGAGGGAAAACCCTCCATCCTTTCGATATTGGCAGGGGCTGGATGCTTGGGTTCTGGTATGGTGGTAGGACTAGAAGATGACTCTATTCCCCCATATACAAAATTAATGGAATTTGGCATAGAACCCATGTTATAAACCGATCCAATGGATAAATGTTGGTCATGTGGACGACCAAAATCTTTAACCTGTTTGCACATTGAACGGTGTGATGTGGACATCTTGGATGGCATACTCACCAATACCTGCATCAGTGAGATGGACCTTGACTTGGGAGGGAAATGGACTAGATGATGGAATAGAAGAATGTGGGATAGAAGAATTGGAAGGATTTGGTTGGGTTGATGCTTCACCGACTTGTGAAACATCACCGGTGATGGTTGGGAAGATGGAGGAATAATAGGTGATGTTGAAGAAGGTGTAGAAGAAGGGGGTAATGACATGGAAAGAGATGATTGGTCATGGCCACATGTGCATGTGGTCACTGATGAAGAAGAAGGAAGATTAGGAGATGAAGAAAGTGGTGAATGAGATGGAATAGCGGAAGAGGAAGATGGTTGCGATATGATGGGTAGCCCCTCAAGAATGGGAGCTTTAGAAGAAGATGGTATAGAAGAAGTAGATGGGGTCAAGAAAAGATGAGTGGATGGCAACACAATCTCATAAGGATTTGAGACATAGTTGCAATGTTTGAAGGGTTCAAATGTCGACAGGTACACAATGAACCTCGTCCCTCATATACATACTTCAGACATTGATGCAATATAGAAGGGACACATCTCATCTCCCTAAGCCAAGGCCGTCCAAGCAATACATTGTATGCCATGGACCCTTCCAAGATGTGAAACAAGGTATGCAAAGTTTGGGCCCCTACCTCAATGGGCAAGATAACCGTGCCAACCGTGGAAGATAAAGCATCATTGAATGCTTTAAGAGTAAAAGTCGACTTGGTGATAAGGGATGGCGATAGCTCTAGATGACTCAACGCCGATGTTGTAATGATATTGATTGAGGAACCGGTGTCAATTAAGACTCTCTTGAATGGCTTGTGATCGATCTTGGCCATGATATGCAGTGGAGGATCTATACTTTCTGTTGAAAAAGGTTTGATTTCAAAATCATAGAAAGTGATGGAGGGCTCCATGCATGTTTGAATACTCCCCACAAAGTTGTTGAAGGCATTAGTATCTTGAGTTTGAAGCTCGATTGACTTTAATATTTCCATTAATGCCTCTCTATGCGGGGGAGATTGTTGAATGAGGTCATAGATCGATAACTTGGCGGAAGCCATTTTTAAACTGGTAGTTAATCGGCTACTCAATGACATGATGGGTCGTTGGCATTGAGTAGAATGATTTAGCGGTTGTTGAGAAGTACTAGCACGTCGTTGGGTCACTATTACCTGAGGTGGACTAGGGGTTTGTACAGGTGGCTGTGGTTCATCCTGATTTGGTTGGTTCGCCCTTTGACCCCGGGTTACTACGTTAATAGTACCCACAAAACCTTGGTATGGTTGTACATGGTTGACTTGATTAGGAGGAGTTACCTGAGTTACTCCCCCTAAAGTTGTTGGAGCTTCCTCCCGATGTGGAAGGGGTGTTTGAAATATACCAAGATTTTGATTTTTTTGGGCTAAGGGGCTATCCAATTTAATGGCTCCAATCTCAATAAGATCTTGGATCACATGTTTGAAAGCTGTACAATTATTGATATCGTGCCCATTTTGCCTATGATAAGGACAAAATAGGTACTCCTTGTAATACTTCCCCCTTCTAGATGGTTCTAAAGGTTTAAACTCAGGTAAAGTTAACTGATTTGTGCTATATAACTTGTTGAATATGACCGCATATGGTTCATCTAAAGGTGTGAACTGTCGCTTGGGACGATTTTTTTGCCAAGGTCGAGTTTCCATGGTTGGCTCAGTATTGTGAGCTGGTTGAGGAGGGGCGGGTACCGCATGATAAGCAATTGGTTGCGGTTGACTTTGCATTACTTGTTGTTGTTGAGCCATTACGGGCTGGCTCGCCACCACTTGATTAACTTGGTTAACATTTGAGGCTGAACTAGCCTGTGCTTGTTTGTTTTGGCCATAATTATTATTTTGTTGTTGGCCCTTTTGTTGCCATTCTTTTCTACGGGGTTTTAAAACACCCTCTTGGACTTTAATGTCTTCTATGATACTTGCTTGGGCCAAAGCCTCTTCAAAAGTCCTGTATTGTTGTAATTGGAGTAACCAAGAGATAGGTTTTAGACAACTCGGGTGAACATTTTGGTTAACTCCTCCATTGGTAGGGAGAATGGCAATTTATTAATGATAGCCCTCCAACGGTTTCCAAAGTCATAAACAGTCTCATCGTCATGTTGCTTGAGCTTGTATAAGTCGGACAATGAGACTTTCCTTTGTACATTTAGGGAGAATCGTTCTAAAAATAGATTAATCAATTGCTCGTAAGCATAAATGCTATGGTGAGGTAAATGATTGTACCATTGTACAACATCTCCTCCTAATGTCTGAGGAAAAGTTCTGAGCATAAGAGCGTCATTATTTTGGATTCTAAAGCAAGCATGCATGAATGAGCTCACATGTTCATGAGGATCCTCAGTTCCTCAAAATTTGTCAAACTTCGGTAATGTGAAATCAATCGGATATGGCGGTGAAGGTACCGAAGGATGAATTGGTTGATTGATCAACGACCTTAGCGTAGGTTTCGACTAGATGCGCCAGGCATGTTGAGCGTAAGGTTGTCAATCTGTTGTTGCATAGCATGGAGTCGAGAATCTTCATGAAAATTTTGATTCGTTTGATGATTATGATGATGCAATGGAGGAGTGGAAAAATGATGAGATGGGATGAAATTGCCTGGATTAGGCGGTGTGGAATGGACAAGTTGTTGGTATGGATGATACCGAAAAGAAGGTGATTGGTGTGGATGATGAACTGGATCGGGTTGGGAGAAAGGTGGGGTAGGAATGGACACCACCGAAGATTGGGGTACCCAGGTGGGGCCTGAGCTAAGAAAAGATGGCTGGGTAGAAATTGGTTGGGGTGTAGGATTTACTACGATAGGTGGTTGGGCATTTTGTTGCTATTGTCATTGAAGCAACTTTTCGAGGTACTCCCTAACCTTATTAATCTCTAACCCAAGGGAGGTGGGATGATTGGATGAAGGTGGAGGGCAGGCTGCCATGGTAGTCACAGGAGACTGCATAGCAGGGGCAATGAAGGTGGTTGAAGTAGGCGGTACCTGGGAAGAAACAGTAGACTGTACCCTAGGTAGGGTGAAACCATAAATGGTTTGGGAAGAAGAGGGTTGAAATTGGTCATGGCTAGAGGAGGTTCCACCAGCCTCATAGAGAGAATTTGTGTACACCCGGGTAAATGGAGGAGAAAGTGGTCGGGAAGACACTACATTTGTCTCCAAAGGAGGACAATTGAGCATCTGGGAAGATGTTGGAGATGAAGCCGATTGAGCAGATACAACATTAGCCTCAAAAAAAGGGTTAGTGTAGACCTGAGTGAAACCAACGGGTATGGTTGATGCAATATCCTACTGAAAAATAGAATCTTGCATAGCGAAATCTTGGATTGGCTCAAGGGACATATACCAAGGGGGAAAGGAGGAATTGTCTTCCTCCATGGGCATGGCCATGCGATAGACGGTAGAAGGACGTGAAAGACCTGCAGGCGAACCTGCCTGAAATTCACTAGGATAAGTGGTCATGTTGGTGGTGGGGATGTTCTGTGAATTATTCATTTGATTATTTAGATTTAACACTTTAGATTGATTCCTTGTTAAGACCATAACGCAATAAATCTAAACAAATTCAGAAAAGAAGAATGCAAAACTTGAATGATAAATTTACACTAAAGAAATTATCAAAAAATAGTCACAACCTAGGTTTCAACCAATGTGTCTTACCTGCGGTTAATTACTTATTTTCTGATCTTAATCTGTAGTAAATTTTAAGTGTCCGGTTTATGAGTTTTGCATGTGATCTAATCTTGAATTATTCACAAAAAAGGTAAAAACTATGGCTAGGAAAGGACAACGAGATTCTTACTGGTGATGAAATCCAGCAAGTTTGCTCGGGGGTGACCTATGGTGTCTGAGGCGGAAGTTTAATGGATGGAGATGAATTCCACCGTCACTAAACTTCAAGCAATACCTGGTGATGAAATCCAGATATTACTGTTTTAAATGCAATATGAAATGCAGTGAATTTTATTTTAAGTGTTTTAGTTGTCTAATGTATACATACAAAGCTATAAATCAAAAGTTCTAATGATCTAAGCAAGAGGCCACTGAAAATATGCCATTTCCTCTGAAGAAGTGGAGTACACCGTTTAAAACCCCCCGCCTACCAATGATATCGGATATCAAAGGAGCAACCGGAAGGTTCGTCCACTTCTCCGCTCGGAATCACCCAATGGCGGGAGTACTATTGACATCCAATCAATAGTCCTACTTAGATAACTAAAACAGATAATTCGTAGCTATTCTAATATGCAGCTAGGTATGCAATTTTTTTTTTTTATGCAAGCAACAACCAATAATGCAATGCAGAAAAACCAAAAACGTAAAAAGTACAGTTTAACAAAGAAAAAAAAAAATGCACTTACTCGGAAGCCTACGCTTTTTCTGTAAAACTGCCTTCAAACGCCCAAGGGAGTCTGCGTAGGCTGAAACGCACCTCTGCATTTTGGATCGGACTTCCAGACGCCGCTCTGTGTCTGCTGCATTTTTTGCAAACTCCTCAGAAACCCTAGTTCGCTGGAACAACGAATTTCATGATTTTCGAAACTCGCAAAATAAAACAAAAATAGGAATAGATCAGTAAAGCAAGTATTAAAAACATGAAACCCTAGGGGGTCCCACCGTGATCGCCATTTGTAGATTAAAGATACAACGCCAAAAAGAAATAAAGAAATCACAATAAAGGAATGCAGAAAGCTTGTACAAAATGAATGATTTTTATTAATCAATGGAGTTTAGAAACTCCTTTTAAGTACAACAGGGCCTGTAACCCTTTTCGTGATACAAAGTTACAATTTGTGCTAGGGTTCTCCGAAACCCTAGCTGGCACAATGTGGTGGCATCTCCGAAGAATGTATCCTTAACCTCAACAGAATGAGTGGGCTTCGTTGTATCCTTTGGCTCGGACCACTCCAGCTTAAGCAGCTGCTATCAACAAATCAGATCTACCACTAGAATCCTGCACACATTAAAATTATCAAAGAGTTAGAAACTAATAAGAGGGCTCCACTATGTGAGCCCTCAGAAACAGTCTAAAACCCTAGATTTATGAAATAAAAATAAACATAATGCAGAATTCAATAGCAGATTAATACATAAAGAAAGATTACTTGCTTTAGACGAATCTATACCTTTTCCTGTTAACGCGGCGAGACCAGGTGGCGGCGATGGATGCGGCGAAAGGGTTTAGTTCAGACTTAGGGCCATAGAAGACTCAGAAGACTCAGGATTAACAGCAATAGCCAACTCCAGACTTAGATTGGAAAGATAGGTAGGTTTAGCCGAAGAGATAGATAGGGTTTGAGCCATCAAGGTGACTCAATTTATAATCTACTCTTAGGGCACACTTTAGGGTTTTAACGACACTTTGAACGTGTGGCTAAGATTAAAGTGGATCCAAGGGTAGAGAATAAATCTAGGTTGTGAAACGGATTAAGATGGATGGACGGATGAGATTAAATGAAGGATGGACGGCTCAGATTAAATCACTTAAACTTTATTTATATATATATTAAAATATTAAAATATATATATAAATATTAATTTAAATAAATTTGGGGATGAAAAATGGCGAGAAAAGTGAAATTGGGCCAAATAATGGTGGGAAAGTGTGGATTTGGGCCAAATAATGGCGGGAAGGATGGATGACTGACACGTGGCTGGAAGGAAGGTATAGATGACTTACAAGTGGCTGGATTTTGGTGTCTACACCTACAATCACTTGGTCAATCCCAAAAAGCTCCAAGGATTCCCACAATTGCTTGGTCAAAAATAAGAAAATTCAAAAAATAGTAAAATCATCAAAAATAACAAAAAATTGCATCTCATTTCTAGGCATACTCCAACTCATCACAAAAATAAAGAGACCTTTTCGCATCTCATCTTCATATTCACAAAAATCAATCCATCAAAAACACAAAAATATGTAGTTGCTTAAGCATCACATCCATACATTGCATATTTGTGATCATACAGGTCAAAGGCACCATAGACTGTAATTACTCCACAAATCCATCTTGTTCCACATTTTTCCATTCTATAAGCAGTCCATCAAAAATAAATGTCATTCACTTCTTTTTACCATACCAGAGTCAGTGGTCTTCTAATGTATCAAGAGTTTTCATCCTTCAGTCGTCATTTGCTTTCTAGCCATGTACTGTACCAAGTTAAATAGATTTTACAAAGGTAGAGTTCTACTTGGATCACACCTTGTTACATAGCGTCCCAACACAAATTAAAACACATAAAAATTCCCAAGTTGTGTGAATGAAAGATGAAACATGCAAAGCAATCCAGGTCACCATAAGCAAAATGGTTATCTTGTTCATCCCCCTGTGCGAATGACCCCAAGAATGCTGAGAGTTGGAAAAAGGACAAGCATCTTCCCTACCCAATTCCCCAAGAATACCAAGTTCTCAAAAAGTTGCAAACATCATAAAATCTTGCAAAAAGTCAAAACTCCAAAAATTTGACATCACCACCAAAGTGCATACATCAAAAGGCACATACAATAGTGATTGTCATCACTCAAAATTCAAATCCTTTTCTAAAAAGAAAAATAAAATAATAAACAATGATTTTTATCACTACAAAAGAGCAAGTATCCCAATACAATTGAAGAAAATAAGGGAGTCAAACTTGAATCCCTGGAACTCTCAGCATTTCGAAAGGTCATGTGGTAAACCCCAGTACTGGTTTGGTGGATAGCCTATTGGTCACTGGTGGTAAACCTCCTACGTGACGATATATCTGTCACATTAAATCATGTACAAATCAATATTTGCATGTGGATGAGCTAGCTTATGGTATCCTAGATAGCACCACAGATTAATATGACTGAATACAACAAAGGAGTTAGTGGAGCTAATTAGGTGATCCTTAGTACAGATTTGGTTGACAGCCTATCTGGCACTGGCGATATCCTGACAAATACCACATAAACGAACTCAATTGCACACACAGGGATGTGAAATAACTTGGTCAAATACAAGTCCGATTCATACCTTTTCCAAAAGTCTTATAAGATAAAGTACAGTCATGGCTAGTTAGTTAAAACCTTCTAAGTCTCAGAAAACCTTAGCTACATTCTAAACCAACTATGCTATCTTTCATCCTCGCATTACCATAAGAAAATACAAAAACAATAAGTATACATGAAAAGTCATTTACCACAGCAATCGCCTAGGACAAAAAACCACAAAGTTCTAAATAGTCTATGGTGCCCTCGCCAAACAACACAAATTTAATTCATCCATTACATTTGCATATCCTAAAATTTAGAAACATTTGCATTCATCATAACATATGCATCCATCAAAATAAATTAACATGCATACATCCATACTCATCACTCTTCATGCATAAAATCAAATCATCACACGCACATACATAAAATAAATTCATCTATATATATCATCAAAAATGCCCGCAGGCTACAATGAACCAGTCCTGTGACCCCACAACAAAATCCAAAAGCTCAAAAACCCCCAAGCCTAGGGCGTCGGCCACCATGATCACACAGGATCGGTGCGACGGGAACTACCCCCCGTGGTGTGGGTCCTATGAGACCCCTCAGGGCGGCTACTGCTAGCCCCCGCATCACGCCTACTTTCCCCCCCTCATCTAGTCGCCTACACCGAGAGGATGTTGATTGCTCAGTCTCGCTCCCTCTCGAGTGGTGCGATGATCCACCTATACTAAATGTAGGGACCCACCCACCAAGGTGGCTAATCTCTACCTCCAGATCCAACTGCTTCTGCACCAAGTCCATCTTCCACTGGTGATACGTAGCCAAGTTCTCATCACGTTGCACTAAAGCCCTATCCATATTTTCCAGCTGCGTCTGTAGGAGATCCATCTCCCGTGCAGCATTGATGTCCCCATCCTATCGGCGATAGGCAGCCAATGCATTTTCCCACTCTACCAGTTGCATGCACAGGAGATCCCTCTCTCGTAGTGCATCCCCCAGCTCTTCATCGTGCCTCTGCAATAGCCCCTCCAATCGCACATTCTTAGCGTGTAACCTAGACTCCGTATCCTCCAAATCTTCCTGAGGCATGGGCATCTTTGGAACAGCATCCTGCTTTGGCTCCCACTTCTCCATGACGTCCTACCTCTTCGACTGATCTAGAACCCCAAAATCCACATCCGCATCCTCCACCTCCACCGTGTCTACATCCTCCAGTAGAGCTCCCCAATCATCTCCTAGTGCCTCGACACCCTCCCCGCCTACTACTGCTGCCTTCGCACCTCCCAGTGGCCCCTCTCCCTACCATCACCATAGCACCCACCACTGGTCATACTCTACGGTAGTCCCAACATCATCCACATCTGGTACATCGATCACTGCATCTGAATCCTCACCTAATGGCGTGATGACCGACCGGTCCAGAGTCCTCTCGTCCCCCTGATTTCGATAGACCACGGGCTCACCAGGCAGTCCCTAGCGCACCCTAAACTAACGTGTCACCCGATTGTAATGGAAGAACTCCTACTCAGTCCCATGCCACCTAATCAGCCATCGCTCCCTATGTACCCATCGGAGCCACTCTCCAGCCTCCGACCAGGCTAGACAGTCCTGATAGGGGCGCCAGAACACCTCCCCTGAAGTAATCCGAGCGAAGGCATCAACATAGTGCCCTACGGCACCTACCCATAATTGACTCTATCCCTGTTCCTCAGAACACCACCACAAAACCGCATAGCCTATATCCTTATCCTCCATCTTTGTTCGAGTCATCCATGATAACCCTGTTGACCTCTCCACTGCTATGTGCTACCAAGCCTAGCTCTGCAATAGATAGCTACAGCTAATCCCCTTATGCCTCTGGTAGCGAACCTTGTACAACTCACCATAGAGCTATACCAACAGTGTCTATCCCCACCTCATGATCAATGGTGCCTCCATCGGGAACTCAACTAGCCGGTAGACTACATCCAACAAGTTCCATGGGAACCTTGCACCTAACAAGTCAGGTAGCAGCATGTTGGAAATGAGGCCCATAAGTACTGCATGCCTCACTCCCAACACCCCCTTCTCCAACCACCATCGGACCAAAATACTACCAATCTGGTAGTCACCCTCATCCCTCTCCACTGGGCTCTCCACACCTAGCTCCTCCTCGTGCCTGAAGCAGCGTTTCAACACTATTTTCTGTTGATCTCGCGGTGTCGTCTAGATCGACAGTCCGTCTATTGGAATCCGAAGAATCTGATAGACGTCCTCCAAGGTCACTGTCATCTCCCCTATTGGGATATGGAAGGTGTTGGTTCAGGGATCCCATAGGTTGATCAGGGCCATCAGATAGGCCCGATCCCCAACCATAGGCTCTAGCCGAGTCACCTACTTGAGCCCAAGGGCATCAAGCCACTCCTAGTCAGCCACAGTTAGCGCCCCCCATGCTTCAGCAAAAGCAGTAGGCACACGATACCGACTCTTCAAAACCTACAACCGAAAACAACACAAAAACATTAAAATCATGAAAAACTATACAACAATAAACATGCATATACAACACTGCATAAAAAAAAAAAATGTACAGCTCAAAAACAACAAAATTCACAAAAATTCAAAAAAAAAAAAATCATCAAAATTTTTCCTAGGGTTTACTTTAGTGTAAAGCGAAAAGTAAATTTCTGTTCCGTTTTAAAAAGAAAAATAAAATTTCAACCTAGGTTTAAACTACATTTTCCATTCAATTTTAAGCTAAGTCTTGGTTTGTGTTCAACTCAGTTTTAGGGTTTCAATTTTAATTTTGGAAAAGAACATAACAAAGAAAAATAAACAAATTACTTGCAGTTTTAAAACATATAACAAACAAAAGCAATAACACTAAGGAGCACTTACTGGTCTCACTTTGGATTTGTCGCTCAATCCAGTCTGTGCACTCATGATGTCAAGAGAAATTTGACAACGCTTCGCTTCACAGAATTAACCTCCTCCTCCTCAGAGCTCCAAATCATAAGAAAATTCGAATGCAAATGAGCCCAAACCCTAGTTTTGGCCTTTAAATAGGATTTTTGAGCTTATATTCGTTCCTCCCTAGGACGAGCACTCTATTTAGCACTCATCCCACCCTAGGACAAATACTAATCTAGTATTCATCCACCCCGAAATGAATTCAGGACAAAAATTCCAAAAAATAACAAAAATTGAACAAAAATGCACCAAAACAACTTTAAACTTGCCCGATGAAAGTGCTTTTGCACTTGACATCCTGGGCATGAAAAATGGACGTCGGGGTCACAAATCCTTACTATAATACTCCCTAAGAAGGTTACCATAGCTGGACCACTCCACGGGAAGATGGGTCTTCGAGAATTTCCTCCCCAAACGGCGTCACCAAAACGGGTCAAAACCCACCCAAAAATAGCAATAACATTGCCGAACGAAGGTGCCTTCATGCCTGACATTCTCTACATCAAAAAAAACATTGGGGATACAAATTGTCACCATCCTACTCCCTAAGAATGCCACCATGGCCATAACACTCCACGAGAAGATGAATTTTTGTAAATTTTAGCTCCAAAAAGCGTCACCAAAAGGGTTAACACCCACCAAAAATAGGTCTAAATGTCGAGAAACTGCACACACGTTCAATGATAAGCATCTGAAGGCACCCTTGCATAAGTCATCTTGGTTCAAGTGACTCATCACTTTTCTCATGTAGGTCATTCCCTCATCGATTTGTCGCTTGAGGAGGTAGTCACACTTAGTCACCAATCAACAAATACACACCCAATTAAGGAAAATGACATGCATTCAAAAAATCCTTGACAAAGACAATCACACTCCTGCTTGGGGCAGTAAACAAGCAATAATCACAAGTTGATCAAATCACTTGGCATTTCATGAATCATGAACTCAAGGTTCTCATAGAGAAAAGGTTTTACCCTTTGCCTATTCATGACTAATCAATGTCCAAGATCAAGTAACACCTCACCGAAAAAGGTTAACACTTGAATTAAGTTCCTTCGCTCTTCAGAAGCAAGGATTCAAGAATGCATGCCCTTTCCATACTTGGGGCAGCAAAATTTGGTTAGGTTACTAAGAAACCCTAATCATTAGTGCTTTGGTTATCTATTTTTGCTCGGAGCTATGCCATCCACAGTGCATCCCAAAAAGGGGCATCTATAGACACCAAAACAACACCAATCCGATTATGTGACTGCAAGCATTGATCGCATTGACACACACAGCCCCAAGGGCAGCCCCGAGAGGTTAAAAAATGGTCGTAACGACTCTCACAGTAGTTGGAAGGTCAGAGATCAATTTGGCACCTCCAGGAACTTTGCTCAATATCCATTCCACCCTAGAATGAATTCAAACTGGGATTCGCTTCACCCAGGGATGAATTCTAGATTCGCTCTAGGGTGGGGCAAATTGCAGGTTTGATGGGAAAAAATTCAAATCTTGACAAATGGCAGCTTAGATCTAGAACTTAACACTTCCTTCATCGCATGGGAGTATGGGTAGTAGCATTTTTTAGCATTAGAGGTAATTACAAGAGCAGTCATGAAGTCCCTATTCAGGGAAGAGTCTCCTTCCCCCTCGAAAGGCATGAATGCCAAGTGGTGCCTCTGCATGCCCATTTCAAGAGACCTCTAGGTCTATAAATTATTGAGTTTCCTCACCCCAAAAGAGGGAGATAAGGAGTATTTTGGAGCAACGAAGTGCTATCATTTTATTTTCACACTCACACCCTTTGGATTTGTGCCTTCCACATCCTTGATCTCTTTTAGAGGGGAGGTCATTGGGTGACTATTGGAAGGATGAATCTTGAGCCCAAAACCCAACATTTGGCCACAATATCCCACCAAATTTGTGAACAATACCCCACAAGAGGTTTTGGACCCATCCCAAGTGGATTGGTGCCAAAATTAGGCCTCAAACGGTGGGTGTCCTGCCCCATGGGCGCCCCCTCCCACACTGCTAGATTCCTAATCGCCCCATTTGGAGTGATGGAAATTCTATGGTAGAATTTCTTTCTTTCATTTTTGCATTCAATTCTATGATGCTTAGATAGGTTGTCATTTATATTTTGTCTTGTTTTGAACAATTTTGATCATGTTTCTATCTTTGTTCGCTTCTACTAATCTACAGGTAGAATCATCAAATTCCTATTGATGGACATCAAATTGGGAAAATCTGACCATCTGGGTCTTCCCAAAATACCCCTAATTATCTAACCCAAATTTTGCAGGTCTTTTGGAGCTTCCTAGGCAGGACATTTGGGACAGTACCTTTTCGGCATTTTGTTGCAGGTGAATTCATCCCGCCCTAGAGCGAATTCAAATCGGTGAGGAATTTCCCGACTGTTCCATTTGTAGTATTTTCTTTGGGATGTGTTTATGCCCCTATAAAATTTTTAGAGCATTTGTATTCATTTTAGTCATAGTTTAATTCATTTTTCTCATTCACTTATCGTAGGCTTGCGGATTGCATGCTTTGTTTTATCCGTAGGTGCTACTGACTACTTCTTGTTCCTTTGAACACAGGTTCTGGACATCGGAGGAGCAACAAGGAGTCAAGACCATCAAAACAAGTGGTGGTGACATTTGGTCCACCCATTTTTACATGTGGGCACGTGGAAGAAGGAAGGGCATCCATGGATGTGACAAGAACGCATACTTAAACGCTCCTAGCCCTTGGAAGCGGAGGATGCGCATTGTAACCGAGTTTCGAAACATATCAATAAAAAGGGCTATCTTCTTTATTTGCATTTGTTTTTTTTTTATTCACTCATGCTTTCCCTCTTTTCATGCACTTTCAAATCCCTAGGATTTAGTGTTAAGGTTGGTTTGGTTTGCATTGCATCTTTGCTTTCCTTTTTGCTTTCGTATCCTCGTGCTTTCACCATTACCCCGATCGCTACTGTTGCTAGACGTAAATCCTGACGAAAGCTGATCGAGTGTAGGTGGGGTGATTATCAGCACATGAGGATAAGTCTTCTATAGTAGGTGTCATAAACAGGGTGATTCCCCTTCCATACCGCCTACGTTCCACATACCATCTGCTCTCACGTACCTATAGTTTCCCTCACATAAGGGTAGGTATATAGAGAGGTTGGTATATTGGCCTAGCAATGGTATATCAAAGGGGTGACCATTTTTGGGAGTCATAAGAGCCCTCATATTGCATTTGAAAATTCTTTACAAAAAACCTTCAAAAACAAAACACACTAAACCAGGTCTAGGACACACTCTCAATATTTAAATGAGATAATCACTGCTTTGTGTGTGTGTGTGCTATTTTCTGTTTAGTGTAGCATAAAAATCATAAAAAGAGATAAAAATCTACATAGCTTGTAGGAAAGCACCACCATGGTGTACACATGTAGCCAAGCCCAATCAAGTGCAGAAGCTACAGAAAGTGTACAAGGGGGCACAAGTCACCTTTGCTATAGCCCTAAGGACTTGGTCATACCGCCTTGGTGGCCTGACCCACAAGAGAGTCCACATCATTCCATGTCAAGATGGAACTATAGGGACACCTCTTTGAGGGACACACCTGTTCATCATAGCCCCTTTTAGGAGGAGTCCTTACACGTGGCGCTCAACATAGACATGAAGGCTACCTTAGAAGCTCGATATGAGTGTCCATCGTGCGATGAAGTGCTAGAGCAGCATAGTGTCTAGGAGGAGAGGCCACATGATTATGGCATCCCTCCTTTGCCTCCCATCATTGTTAGAGTCAATAGACAAAACCCAGAGCACAAGGCTCTTCAAGCAATGCGAGCCAACTCTACCCGCACCTTTTACACATACAAAATGGAGCACGAGGAAGACCCCTACCTTCCTCAAGAGTAATATACAGTGTGGGAGCAATGTGCCTCCACACTTGCTATTTACCAGAATCATCTTTCGAGGCCAGAGCCTCGAGTGAATGCCGCAAACCTCGACAGGGGGAAGTGACCTATAGAGATCTCATATCACCATGGATGAGATAAATGCATAGGAGAGGCATCTAGGCCTCCTAAAATCAATATGGTAGAACAGATCGACCTGGAAGTTGCCAGACATGCTACCCACCAAGCATAGATTACGCAGCTTGAGCAAGATCAATAGTAGCTAGAGCGTTTATACCGCATTAGCAAGGAGCACATTCAGTGCCAAACAGATGAGCTACTCCATAAAACGATGCCCGAGAGGCTTCCAACCCATCATACCCAAAGGGCAAAACCATACGAGAGGCACAACCCCTTGGTACGAGACAGGTCCCCACGACCCTACCAAGTGCTGCCTCCAAGACCTCCTAGACCTGAACGAGAGGCCACTCCCTGGAACAATGACGGGCTCCCTCCATAGGGACCCACCCATGGTCATAGGTCTCACCAAAAAATTCCTTGAGAAGCCTATGAGGAGTACGAACAGGAATATGAGTGGGACAAAACACCCTATCAAGGCAGAGGGGTTGCTATCCAGCCACCCCTCCATAGGCCTCAAGTCTCCCACAACCCACAACATGAGCAAACTAAATAGGAAGAGATTAAGTCTTCTGATGCATACAAAAGTGCTGCTAGAGCATTTGAAGTCTTTGGAAACCAAAGCTTCTGGGACCCAAAACCACACATTATGCCAACTCCGCAGTCATCCTGTGCATCCGTCAGTGCCTGCACCCCCTTAACTTGAACACTTTAAGCTACCTCAGTTGGCAATCTTTAAGGGTGATAAGGATGCCCAAGAGCATCAGGCCAGATTCCTGAGCCAATTTTTTGGCATTCAGGACAATGATGCATTGTTGCTAAGGACATTTATAACCACATTCGTGAGCCTTACCTCAGATTGGTTCACTCAATTGCCGAAGCAAAACATCAGTAACTTGGATCAATTAGTGGATGCGTTCATTGAATGCTTCACCTTTAACACCAAGAAGAAGGCGTCACTAAGTGACCTGGCCAGCCTTAGGTAGTATGAGGAAGAAACCATGGCGGCCTACGAGAATCGGTGGAGGACTCTACTTTCCAAGCTACCCTACCTCCATCCTATGTTCGACCTTACACAAATGTTCTCACGAAGTTGTTTGAGATTGATATCTATGCTATTGTAGCTGTAGCAATATGCCACCTTAGAGGAAGCTCTGGCGCAAACCAGAATCATCAAAGAGATCAAGATACAGGATGGCAAGATTGCCAAACCTAAGAAGAAATAATGGAACAATAACACAAAAATAGGGACTACACAATAGAAACCCGCTGCGGTCAATCAAGTTGCTATAAATGTCCCTAATCATGCATAAGAAATACAACCTCAAAAGGCTAACTATCAGGCAGTGCCTCCTAATAATTATGAAAGAGAAAACCAGAAGTAGGA
Source organism: Wollemia nobilis (assembly GCA_028583015.1). NCBI lineage: Eukaryota > Viridiplantae > Streptophyta > Pinopsida > Araucariales > Araucariaceae > Wollemia > Wollemia nobilis. The sequence continues at coordinate 438,975 of JAQPPZ010004832.1, forward strand.
GCAAAATCAGCAGCGTCACCCTAGGCGATAGTACACACCTTATATGGAGTCTAGGGACTCCCTATTTGACCGCTTGTTAGTGGTGAACTTGATCAACCTTCCAGAGATCCAAACCATAGATCCCAATGCACCGAAGCCTAAGGGATACCGGGAGGACTTGTATTGTAGGTTCCATAGGCGGAGGGGACATGACTTGAATGCATGTTGGAAGTTCAAGGGTTTGATACAAGACCTAATTGACAATAAGAAACTGTCAGTGGACAACCCTGTAGTGCCAAGTAATCAACAAATGGAGGTCTTTAAAGACTCCTTGCCTTCCCGTGAGGCACATGCAAAACCCTTTCAAGTCAATGAGGTGCAACAAAATTGCCCCATGCAAGGGTATGTAGGAATGATAAGCATAGTGACTAGAAACAAGAGATACCCAAGAGTTGCCCCCAAGGCCGCCACAAGAGAGGTTCCATTGACGTCACAACATCAATAGCACCCTATGCAACCACCTCCGCCTAGACCCTCAGCCATGATTCGAACCAAACTAACGTAGAGGTTGAGGACCACGTCGACTAGGCTCTCCATATACGAGCTTATACAACAATCAACACCCCATAGGGAGGCTCTAATGGAGATATTGAAAACCATTGAGTTGTAGCCCCACGAAGTGAATTCCTTCAAAAACTTTGTGGGACATGTCAAACGATGCACGGATCCGGTCATCACCTTTCAAGAGGATGAAGTTAAATCAGTGTTTGATGACATGGCAGATCCACCTATGCACGTTATCTCACAAGTCAACGGGATCCCGTATAAGAGGGTTTTGGTAGACACTGGCTCGTACAGTAACATCATTACCACAGTGACATTGAAACATGTAAAGTTTCCAGCCTCTCACATCATGACTTCCACCTATACACTGCGAGCATTCAATGATGTGATATGCTCGACAGTTGGCACAATTTTCCTACCCATTCAAGTAGGACAAAAGATGATACCTACATTATGCCATATTTTGGAAGGTGAGATGGCTTATAACATCTTGCTAGGGCGGCCATGGATCAGGTATATGAAGTATGTCCCTTTGATAGCTCATCAATGTTTTAAGTATACATTTGAAGGGGAAGTAAATGTAGTCCCGACAGACTTGGAACCTTTCAAATATTGCAATGCGGTGTAGCTGATGCCACAATCGACCCTTCCATCGATGCACTTGGATTTTTAGTTAAATCCATCTAGACAGGGTCCGATTTTGCAAGCATCCCTAGTGATAAATCCATCAAAACCCCAACCAGGTACATCTTCATCGTCTGGTCCTTCACCAACAACACCACCTATCATGGCTAAATAGAAGGACAAAGGGAAGCAAACCCTGGAAGAGTCTCAACCCCTAGAAGAGGCACTGCCAACAGTATCAACCATATCTACCAAATAGATGCCTAGAAAAATGGAAGTTGAGGCTCCTAGTTCACCCAACATGGAATGGATTCAGGAAGAGCTTTCGTTCCCTCTCCCTCAATCACAAAAAATCATTGTTGAATGGCCAATACGGTCCTGGGGGAGTATCTGGTGTGGAATTTTGTAGCAACAACTGCACTAGAGTCCATGCAATACATGGGGAGACCTTGCCTCCCCATCGATACAATTGTCCCTTTAGGCTACCCGCAAAACCAGACAAACTTTGTGTATGGGGGCCTTGATCATGGTACTGAGACATGCATTCAAGAGGAAAAATATGAAGAGCCCTTTGTAGAAGAGTTTAACTATCTATCTAACCCGAACTTCATTCTGATATATCTTGGCCAATGCAATTGGCATGGATATGGGCTAGGCAGGTATGAAGGAGTGTGTTTCCTTTGCCATCCAAGATACCAAATGCCTTATGACAAGTCGGGCATGGGGTTCAACCACCCCCTACCCTTGGACATCTTGGTAGAGAACATGCAAGGCCTAGGGATAGGCAACAAGGGTGGATTGGCATCAGATCCCTATGCCAACCCGAACACAATGTATACATTAGGAGATTACCTCCCATGGTCAACAACCACCCTTGTTAACCTCAATAACCCTTCCCCTTTGCTAGAGAGAGGTGAAAGTTCGGGGACTCACTTTCAAGGAGGGTATAAATAGTGTCAAGAGGGATCTTCGGAGGATGAATCAGAGTATGAACCAACATCATATGACCCCTTCGAATTAGATAGTGATCACTCACAAGTGATCACCATGAATGACTATCAAGAGAGCCTCTTAACAATGTTCCATCTAGAGGCACCAATCGAGCCAGTGTCACGTCAAGAGGATCAAGTCCCCCCATAGAGATTGGAACAACCACAATGGGGCCAAATTAATTTTCTCAAGTAAGATGAGCCTGTAATGCCTCAAATAGTTATCGGAGGCAACGAGGGCTTTTGGATCTCCAATAGTGATTACGAAGATGAAACAAAAATGACATATCTTAATCACATGCGGTAGATGCAGCAACCATACCCCTTAGATATTAATGACATATTTGAATAGCTAGGCATAGTGCTAGGGCATGAGTGGTACGTAGACCCAACGGGGTGGGACCAAGTGTTGGATCCACCACTCCAGGTATATGAATAAAACCTTCCACCTTGAGACCCTAGAGTGATATCAGTGCCAATGGCAGACCCTGTCCTCCTATCCACACATAGGGTCGATCCATTCGTGCCAATACCTCTAGATCCAGATCCAAAGCATAGAGAACATCTAGAATATCTGAGTCATCACACCCATGGTATTGGAGACCAAAATAATTTCATCAACATGATCTCCATTGACTTAAGTGCCCCCATATGCAATCTGGTTGACCCAGCATGGTCATTGCATCTAGACATAGATGCCATAGACTAGGATCGTGTCAATTCACCTCCATCCCCATCAGAGTACTAGCCTTTCAATGAAATGCTCCATTTCACCCCAGAGCCAACTCAGGATATCTTCCATGCTGAGGAGGAACCCGAAGTTCCCAACGCATATTTAAACTCAGTAAATGATATCCATTTGATCCCAACTCCACACCAGTTGGAGGATGGATCCCACATGTCGATCGATGAGATGATTGACGTAGACATCGGCTTGGATCCAATGAATCCATAGATCATCAAGCTGGGGATAAGATTTTCCATTGAAGAGCAAGCCAACTACATTACCCTTATCAAAGAGAAGAAGGAGGTTTTTGCATGGTCCTACAGAGACATGCCGGGGCTAGATCCGTAGCTAGTCACGCATAATATAACGCTTGATCCGACAGTCAAGCCAGTTAAGCAAAAACTACGTAAGATGCACCCAATAGTGGCCTTGATGGTCAAAGACAAATTGTAAAAGTTGTTGGATGCATAGTTTGTCATCTGTGTGGATTATCCACCATGGTTTTCCAACATGGTTCCCGTCAAAAATGCCGATGGGAGGATTCACATATGCATTGATTTTTGAGATCTAAACAAAGTGAGTCCTAAGGATGATTTCCCCTTGTCGAGCATCGATGCATTGGTAGACACTACTGTGGGCCACAAAATTCTATCCCTCATGGATGGTTTCTCGAGATACAATCAGATTTGTATCAATCCCGAGGACCAGCTAAAAATAGTGTTCGAAATGCCTTGGGGGACATTTTGTTATAAGGTTATGCCTTTTGGCCTTAAAAATGCTGGCACCACCTACCAACGTGCCATGACGTACATATTCCATGATTACATGCATAAAATTTTGGAAGATTACATGGATGATTTGCTGGCCAAATCACTTTTGTGCCCAGATCATCTCGATGACTTAAGCAAGATCCTCGACCACCTCGTGGAACATAAAGTCAGACTGAATCCCAAGAAGGGTGTATTTGGCATCACATCTAGAAAAATATTGGGTTTCATAGCCCAAACAAAATGCTCTGAGGATTCCTACAAATGCTTGGTCAATCCCAAAATGCCCCAAAGGTACCCATTACCCCTTGGTCAACCAAAAAGCTCCAAGGATTCCCACAATCACTTGGTCAAAAATAAGAAAATTCAAAAATAGTAAAATCATCAAAAATAACAAAAAATTGCATCTCATTTCTAGGCATACTCCAACTCATCACAACAATAAAGAGCTCTTTTCGCATCTCATATTCATATTCACAAAAATAAATCCATCAAAAACATAAAAATATGTAGCTACATTAAGCATCACATCCATACATTGCATATTTGTGATCATATAGATCAAAGGCACCATAGACTGTAATTACTCTGCCAATCCATCTTGTTCCACATTTTTCCGTTCTATAAGAAGTCCATCAAAAATAAATGCCATTCACTTCTTTTTACCATACCAAAGTCAGTGGTCTTCTAATGTATCAAGAGTTTTCATCCTTCAGTCGTCATTTTCTTTCTAGCCACATACTATACCAAGTCAGACAGATTTTACAAAGGTAGAGTTCTACTTGGATCACACCTTGTTACGTAGCATCCCAACACAAATTAAAACACATAAAAATTCCCAAGTTGTGTGAATGAAAGATCAAACCTGCACAACAATCCAGGTCACCATAAGCGAAACGATTATCTTACTCATCCACCTGTGCGAATGACCCCAAGAATGCTGAGAGTTGGCAAAAGGACAAGCATCTTCCCTACCCAATTCCCCAAGAATCCCAAGTTCTCAAAAAGTTTCAAACATCATAAAATATTGCAAAAAGTCAAAACTCCAAAAATTTTACATCACCACCAAAGTGCATACATCAAAAGGCACATACAATAGTGATTCTCATCACTCAAAATTAAAATCCCTTGCTCAAAAGAAAAATAAAAAAATAAACAGTGATTTTTATCACTACAAAAGAGCAAGTATCCCAATACAATTGAAGAAAATAAGGGAGTCGAACTTGAATCCTTGGAACTCTTAGCATTCCGACAGGTCATGAGGCAAACCTTAGTACTAGTTTGGTGGATAGCCTATCGATCACTGGTGGTAAACCTCCTACATGACGATATATCTGTCACATTAACTCGTATACAGATCAATGTTTGCATGTGGATGAGCTAGCTTATGGTATCTTAGATAGCACCAAAGATTAATATGACTAAATACAACAAAGGAGTTAGTGGAGCTAATTAGGTGATCCTTAGTATAGGTTTGGTTGATAACCTATCTGGCACTGGCGGTATCCTGACAAATAACACATAAACAAACTCAATTGCACACACAGTGATGTGAAATAACTTGGTCAAAGACAAGTCCGATTCATACCTTGTCCAAAAGTCTTGTAAGCTAAATTACAGTCATGGCTATTTAGTTAAAACCGTCTTAGTCTCAGAAAACCTTAGCTACATTCTAAACCAACTGCGCTATGTTTCATCCTCGCATTGCCATAAAAAAAAAAAAAAAAAAAAAAACTACAAAGTTCTAAACAGTCTTTGGTGCCCTCGCCAAACAACACAAATTTAATTCATCCATTACATTTGCATATCCTAAAATTTAGAAACATTTGCATTCATCATAACATATGCATCCATCAAAATAAATTAACATACATACATCCATACTCATCACTCATCACGCATAAAATCAAATCATCACACGCACATAAATAAAATAAAGTCATCTGTATATATCATCAAAAATGCCCACAGGCTACAATGAACCGGTCCTGTGACCCCGCAACAAAATCCAAAAGCTCAAAAACCCCCAAGCCTAGGGCATCGACCACCATGATCATGCAGGATCGATGCGATGGGAACTACCCCCCGTGGTGTGGGTCCTATGAGACCCCTCAAGGTGGCTACTGCTAGCCCTCGTATCACGCCTACTTGCCCCCCCCTCATCCAGTCGCCTACACCGAGAGGATGTTGATTGCTCAGTCTTGCTCCCTCTCAAGCGGCACGACGATCCACCTCCACTGAACGTAGGGACCCGCCCACTAAGGCGACTAATCTCTGCCTCCAACTTCAACCGCTACTGCACCAAGTCCATCTCCTACTAGTGATACGTAGCCAATTTATTATCTTGTTGCACCAAAGCCCTATCCATCTTCGCTAGCTACATCCGTAGGAGATCCATCTCTCGTGCAGCATCAATGTCCCCATCCTACCGGTGGTATGTAGCCCATGCATTTTCCCACTCTTCCAACTGCATGCGTAAGTGATCCCTCTCCCGTAGCGCATCCTCCAACTCCTCATCGCACCTCCGTAATAGCCCCTCCAATCATGCATTCTCAACACATAACCTAGACTCTGTGTCCTCCAAAACTTCCTGAGGCATTGGCATCTTTGGAACAGTAGCCTGCTCTAGCTCCCACTGCTTTGTGATGTCCTACCTCTTCGACTGATCTAGAACCCTAAAATCCACATCTGCATCCTCCACCTCCACCATCTGCATCCTCCTGTAGAGCTCCCCAATCATCTCCTGGTGCCTCGGCACCCTCCCCACCTACTACTACTGCCTCTGCACCTCCCAGTGGCCCCTCTCCCCACCATCATTGTAGTACCCACCACTGGTCATAATCTATGATAGTCTTGATGTCATCCACATCTAGGACGTTGATCACTGCATCTGAATCCTTGCCTAATGGCATGATGACCGGTTGGTCCAGAGTCCTATCGTCCCCCCGGCACCGATAGACCACGGGCTCACCAGACAACCCCTAGTGTACCCCAAACTATCCTGTCATCCGACTATAAGGGAAGAACTCCTACTCAGTCCCATGCCACCCAATCAACCACCACTCCCTAGGTACCCACTGGAGCCACTCTCCAGCCTTCGGCCAGGCTGGACAGTCTCGATAGGGATGCCAGAACACCTCCCCTAGAGTAAGCCAAGTGAAGGCATCATCATAGTGCCCTACGACACCTGCCCACCGTCGACTCTATCCCTACTCCTCAGACCGCCGCCATAGAACCACGTAGCCTATATCATTATCCACCATCTCCGTTCGAGTCATCCATGGTAACCCTGTTGGCATCTCCACCGCTATGTGTTTCCAAGCCCAGCTCTGCAACAAATAACTGTAGCTAATTCCCTTCCACCTCCGATAGCGTACCTCGTACAGCTCACCATAAAGTTGTACTAGTAGCATCTATCCCCACCTCATGATAAACGATGCCTCCATCAGGCACTCAACTAGCTAGCAGACCACATCCAATAGGTTCCACGGGAACCTCGCACCTGACGAGTCAGGTAGCAGCATGTTGGAAATGAGGCCCATAAGTACTGCATGCCTCACTCCCAACACCCCCATCTCAAGCCACCATCGGACCAAAATCCCACCAATCTGGAAGTCACCCTCTACCCTCTCCACTGGGCTCTCCACACCCAGCTCCTCCCCATGCCCAAAGCAACGTGTTAACATTGTTGTCCACTGATCTCGTGACATCATCTGGATTGGCTGTCCATCTATTGGAATCCAAAGAATCTGATAGATGTCCTCCAAGGTCACTGTCATCTCCCCTGTTGGGAGATGGAAGGTGTTGGTCCGAGGATCCCATAGGTTGATCAGGGTCGTTAGATAGGCCCGATCCCCAACCATAGGCTCCATTCGAGTCACCTGCTTGAGTCCAAGGGCATCAATCCACTCCCAGTCAGCCACAGTTAGTGCCTCCCGCGCTTCAGCAAAAGTAGTAGGCACACGATACCGGCTCTTCATAATATACAAAAGAAAACAACACAAAAAAATTAAAATCATGAAAAACTGTACAACAATAACATGAATATACAACACTGCCTACCAATGTATAGCTCAAAAACAACAAAATTCACAAAAATTAAAAAAAAAATAATAATTTGTCAGTCTTAGGGTTTTCTGTACTCTAAGTTTAAAACTGATAGACAACATAAAAACATAAAAACAAGTTGACAAAAATAGTTTGTCAGTCTTGGGGTTTCTGTACTCTAAGATTAAAACTGACAGACAAAACAAAATAAACACAAAAATAATTTAGCAAAAACAGTTTTTCAGTCTTAGGGTTTCTGTACTCTAAGTTTAAAACTGACAACAGAAAAAAAAAAAAAACACAAAAACATTTTTTAACTACAGTTGTCAGTCTTAGGGTTTTTGTATTCTAAGTTTAAAACTGATAAAGTCTGCAAAAAAAAAAACAAAATTAAAATAACAATTTTTAACCTACGGTTTTCACCTACGTTTTAAAACTGACAAGTTCAACCTAAAAAACTAGGGTTTTGCATTCCGTTTATCCTAGGGTTTTAGTTTAGCAAAATCAAAATGTTTCCTAGGGTTTACTTTAGTGTAAAGCGAAAAGTAAATTTCTGTTCTGTTTTAAAAGGAAAAATAAAATTTCAACCTAGGTTTAAAACTACGTTTTCCGTCCAGTTTTAAGCTAAGTCTTGGTTTGTGTTCAGCTAAGTTTTAGGGTTTCAATTTTACTTTGGCAAACAACATAACAAAGAAAAATAAACAAATAACTTGCAGTTTTAAAACATATAACAAACAAAAGCAATAACTCTAAGGAGCACTTACTGGTCTCACTTCAGCTCCATTGCTCAATTCAGTCTATGCACTCATGATGTCAAGAGAAATTAGGCAGCACTTTGTTTCACAAAATTAACCTCCTCCTCAGAGCTCCAAATCACAAGAAAATTCACATGCAAATGAGCCCAAACCCTATTTTTGGCCTTTAAATAGGATTTTTGAGCTTATATTCATTCGTGCCTAGGATGAGCACTCTGGTTAGCACTTTTACCACCCTAGGATGAATACTAAACTGGTATTCGTCCCACCCCAGAATGAATTCAGGGCAAAAATTTCAAAAACAACAAAAATTGACCAAAAATGCACCAAAACAGCTAATAAACTTGCCCAATGAAAGTGCTTTTGCACTTGATCTCTCGAGCATGCAAAATGGACGTCAGGGTCACAAATCCTCACTATCCTCCTCCCTAATAAGGCTACCATAGGCGGACCACTCCACGGGAGGACGGATTTTTGAGAATTTCAGCCCCAAACGACGTCGTCAAAATGGGTCAAAATCCAATCAAAAATAGCAATAACATTGCCAAACGAAGGTGCATTCGTGCCTGACATTCTTGGAATCCAAAATAGACATTGGGGTCACAAATTTTCACTATACTACTCCCTAAGAATTCCACCATAGCCGGACTGCTCCATGGGAGAATGGATCTTTGACAATTTCAGCTCCAAAAAGCGTCACCAAAAAGGGTTAACACCCACCAAAAATAGGTCTAAATGTCGGGAAGCTACGCACATGTAACGCTAAACATCTAAAGGCACCCTGGCACAAGTCATTTTGGGTCAAGGGACTCGTCGCCTTTCTCATGAAGGTCATTCCATCATCGATTCGTCGCTTGAGGAGGTAGTCACACTTAGTCACCAGTCAACAAGTACATACCCAATTAATGAAAATGACATGCATTCAAAGAATCATTGACAAAGACAATCACGCTCCTGCTTGGGGCAGTAAAAAAGTAATAATCATAGGCTAATCAAATCACTTGGCATTTCATGAATCATGAACTCAAGGTTCTCACAGACAAAAGGTTGCGCCCTTTGCCTATTCATGACTTATCAATGTCCAAGATCAAGTAACACCTCACCGAAAAATGTTAACACTTGAATTAAGTTCCTTCGCTTGTCAGAAGCAAGGATTCAATAATGCATGCCCTTTCCATACTTGGGGCAGAAAAATTTGGTTAGGTTACTGAGAAACCCTAATCATTAGTGCTTTGGTTATCTATTTTTTCTCGGCGTTGCACCATCCACAGCGCATCCCAAAAAGGGGCATCTATAGACACCAAAACAACACTAATCCGATTATGTGATTGCAAACACTGATTGCATTGACACACACAGCCCCAAGGGCAGACCCCAGAGGTTAAATAGTGGTCCTAACCACTCTCACAATAGTTTTGTAAGGTCAGAGATCAATTTGGAACCTTTAGGCACTTTGCTCAATATTCGTTTCACCCTGGAACGAATTCAAACTGGGATTCACCCCACCTAGGGACGAATTCTAGATTTGCTCCAGGGTGGGGCAAATTGCAGGTTTGATGGGCAAAAATTCAAATCTTGACAAATGGCAGCTCGGATCCACCACTTAATTCTTCCTTCATCGCATGGGAGCATGAGTGAGCATTTTTGAGCATTAGAGGCAGTTACAAGGGCAGTCATGAAGCCCCTAATCAAGGAGGAATCTTCCCTCCCCTGGAGAGGCATGATTGCCAAGTGGCACCTCTGCATGCTCATCCAAAGAGACCATTAGGTCTATAAAATGGTGAGTCTTCTCACCCCAATATAGACAAAAAATGAGCATTTTTGAGCAACGAAGTGCTGCCATTTTACTTACCCATACGCCCCTAGTCGATTTGTGCCTTTCACATCCTTGATATATTTTAGAGGGGAGGTCATTGGGTGACTATTGGAAGGATGAACCTTGAGCCCAAAACCTGACATTTGGCCACAATATCCCACCAAATTTGTTGACAATACCCCACAAGAGGTTTTGTACCCATCCCAAGTGGATTGGTGCCGAAATCAGGCCTCAAACGGTGGGTGGCCTGCCCCATGGGCGTCCCCTCCCACACAGCTACAGTCCTAATCGACACTCTTCAGAGTGATGGGAATTCTATGGTATATTTTATTTCTTTCATTTTTGCATTCAATTATATGATGCTTAGATAGGTTGTCATTTAAATTTCGTCTCATTTTGAACAATTTTGATCATGTTTCTATCTTTGCTCACTTCTACTAATCTACAGGTAGCATCATCAAATTCTTATTGATGGAGGTCAAATTGGGAAAATATGACCATCTGGGTCTTCCCAAAATACCCCCAATTAGATAACCCCAAGTTTGCAGGTCTTTTGGAGCTTCCTAGGTAGGACATTTGGGACAGTACCTTTTCGGTGTTTTATTGCAGGTGAATTCGTCCCCCCTAGAGCGAATTCAAATCGGTGAGGAATTTATTGACTGTTCCATTTGAAGTATTTTCTTTGGGATGTCTTGATACCCCTGTGAAATTTTTAGAGCATTTGGATTCATTTTAGTCATATTTTAATTCATTTTTTCTCATTCACTTATCGTAGGCTTGGGGATTGCATGCTCTATTTCATCCACAGGTGCTACTGACTACTTCTTGTTCCTTTGAATGTAGGGTCTAGACATCGGAGGAGCAACAAGGAGTCAAGACTTATCAATGCAAGCAGCGGTGACGTTTGGTCCACCCATTTTACATGTGGGCACGTGGAAGAAGGAAGGGCATCCATGGATGTAACAAGAACGCATACTTAAACGCTCCTAGCCCTTGGAAGGGGAGGATGCGCATTGTAACCGAGTTCTAAAACATATAAATAAAAAGTGTTGTCTCCTTTATTTGCATTTTTTTCATTTCGATTCGCTCATGCTTTCCATATTTTCATGCACTTTTAAATCCTTAGGATTTAGCGTTAAGTTTGGTTCGGTTTGCATCGCATCTTCGCTTTCCTTTTTGCTTCCGTATATTCATTCTTTCACCATCAACTTTAATGCATATTAACTTAGTGGCTATTTCCATTTCATTCATTTTTGCTATTTTCTTTAAAATAGAAACAACATTGTAAATATTTTATGCATTGCAATTTTCCACCATCTTGCATAATGCAACTAAATGAGATTGTCTTAAATAATTTTCCAATGTGTAAACATGCATGCAAATCCAATATGTGTTTTCAATAGCAGTCACCTCATCAATTTTCTCTTTGAGGTCATCTTGTTCAAAAAATGATAGATATTTTCCCATTTTCCAATCAATTCGATCTAACCAATGGACACTGGGTAAGTTATACACATCAGCTAGTCGAAATAGAGATTTATAATCAATGAAATTAGATGTAGGTCTAACCTTTTTAAGAATAGTGAGTGCAAAAGAAAACTGTAAACTTTTTGAAGCTAAAGTGAAATTATTCATTTTTCAAAATTAGGCTAGAATCTTTGGGCATTTCCGAACCAATTTTTATTTTGTTGTATTGTTTTATCATATTCTTGTGCATATATAATATGTGCACACTTTGATGTGTCATTCCACCTATAATTTTTTGATTTCACCATCACTTTAATTTATTTTTATATAAACCTTTACAATATGTTTTTCTATTATATCTTTCTTAACTTGTAATCTATTATTCTTTTCGTGTTTCCAAATGCAAATTACGTATTGCAATTATTTTATTATCTCATTACTATTATATGGTAGCACTGGCTCAACAAATGGAAAATATGAAACCCAGTTAGGCTAAAATGATCAGTTAATTGTCCACCAAGATGACCTTGCACGTTTATGTTTTTTATAAGAAGATTCTCAAAAAGTAGGGACTACATAAGAAATATTATTTTTTTTTCCATTTGGCATATTATTTTCAAGAATATCTTCATGTTTTTGTTCCATTTCATTAAGAAAATTTTCATCTGTGGACTTTTCATTATTGTGGATATGTGGAAGTGGAAGTATACCAGGGTCAATAGTGTTTTCTGTAGAGATAATACTAGGGTCAATACCAAGTTTATTATAATTATTCTATTTAAAAGCATACCTTCCATTAAAAATATAGATAAGTAATGAACAAAGCTATCAACAAAAAAAACCCTTCTTAATGAATGAAGATATTATATAAACTTAAAAATGTATAAAAATTAATTGGTTAGTAAGTAAAGGTGTTCATACCTTCAATTTGTGCAGATATTGATTGCTAAATAGATTTTAAAATATTATAAAAGTATTTGAGAATACTCCTTTTATCATAAGATTGGTCTCCCTTATTTCTACTGCCAATAGGTGCCGTTTTACCCATATAAAAAAAGAGTAACATGAACATCATTTTGAAAAATAAACATAATTGGTAAAAGAGAAAAAATTTCTTATTGAGTTTCAATAAACAAAAATATATAAAAAAGGAACATAAATGGTAAAATAAACTTACTGGTAAATTATTATCGCTATATGTCACTCGCCTTGTATCACTTGTACTGCATTAGTTACTTTACATTAGTCACCTTGTAACAATCACTTCTATTAGTCACCTTGTGACATTCGATTATGTTAGTCGCTTCTATCAGTCACCTTATGATCCTCATTTTTGTTTGTCACCTTGTGATAGTCACTTCTGTTAGTCACCTTGTGATAGTCACCTTGCATCAGTCACCTTGTGTCAATCACCTTGTGCCAATCACTTTTACCAATCGCTTAGTACAAGTCACTTTCTTCCAGGCCTCTTGTGTCAATCGCCTTTTATCTATTGCATTGTGTTAGTCGCTTGTTTTGTATCATTTGCTATCGAATAAAATTAATGTTTTAATTGTATTAGTGTCATTGTCAGGGTTACCTATATATAATGGGGCACACAAGGTAAATTAGGTGGTATAATTTTTAAAATAATTTTAAGGTAAAAAATAGGCAAGAAACCTTATTGTACCAGGGTGAATTTACCCTAAAAAAAATTATCCCATAATATTTGAGCGAGTGAGCCGACCTCTAGGGTACCAAAATTAGCAAAATAAAAATTCTGAAAATTCTAAAATTCGCTTTAAATTGCGAAATTCTCCCTTGTGCATAGCCCTGTGCCTTAGCTTCTAAAAGTTACTTCAAAATTGCTTCCATAGAAATTTCTTGTAAAATTCCTTTGTGGGGGTTTCTAAAGTGCTATATTTTGTAGTTTTTTAGTAACATTATTAACTAATAAATATAGTTATTTTATCCCATTCAACTATCTATTGCCTATATTTCTTTAGGCTCTTCAAACAACAAATTTGTATCCAATATTGTAGAGTTTTCCAAAAGCTCATAGATATCTCTTCCTCTAATAAATTGGTGGGTTAAATTTCTATATCATACTCTTGAATTTTAGTGATCCACCTAGCTCTATTTTTGCCTAAATCCCCTTGCATGATTAAATTTTAGATGTTTAAATGTACAACATACACTAATATAATTCCTTGAAAGATGTGTTGCCGAAACGTTTTCAAGGTTTTCATAAGAGAGAATAACTATTTTTGAATAAAATTGTATCACTCTTAACGATTATGTAGTGTCTAAATTAGAAAGCCTATGGGTCATTCATTATGATCTCGAATAAAATATTTCTAATAGTCTAGATTGACAAGAAATAAAGCTTTGGTTATGGACTAATTTATGATTTTAAAAGCATCGCTCCTTGTTTTTGTCCATGTGAAATCCATATCCTTTTTTAACATTTTTATTATTGGTTTAACTATATTAGTAAAGTTAGATATAAATTTTTTGATAAAGTTAATCATCCCCCAAAAAAAGATTGTAAATATTTCTTATTTTATGTTAGTTGGAGTGCTAATATTTATTTGATTCTATCTAGTTCAATATCAAAGCATTATTTTGAAACTATATGATCAAGTAAATTTACTTCATAGATAACAAAGATTGATTTTTTGGGGTTCAATGACACCCCAAACTCTTTGCACATTTACAATACTAGCCAAATATAATCTAGGTGTTTTTCATTTTTATGTGAAAAGGCCTTCATCTGATGCAAATATATTAAAATCACTTTATTCATGAATTCATCAAAAACTAAGTCCAAATATCTCTAAAAGTGGCTCCAACATTGGACAATAAGCAAATATTCCCCACTTTGTGGTGAACATAATTTAATCTAATCATCATCTGTCACCCATATCTGATTAAATCTATAGAATCCATAAAATAGGGGGAACCTCTACAATATAGCAATGAAAACATATAATTTGATCAATCTAATACATAGGGTAGTGATCCTTCAATGATGCTTTGTTCGAATTTCTAAAATCCACACAAAAGTATATATCTCCATTCTTTTTCTAACAAATACTATATTAGATACCCATATAGAGTACTTGATGGGATAGATAGTACTTTTATTGAGCAACTTCAACAATTATGTTTTTGTTAGTGCTTCTATCTTGGTATTAACTAGTCTTTGCTTTTGCCAAAATATCTTAATATTGGGCAATAGTTCTATAGTGTGATGGATAGTGTATTTGCTATAACATTTTAAATCATCATAGCACCATGCAATGATGTATTTAAATACTAGGCATAAGGAAATAAGTTATTGAAATTCCTATTTAGAATATTGGACTCTAACTTTTAGGTATTTTCTATGTTCAATTCAAACCTATTTGAAATATTGCTTGTCAATATTTATTTTTCATCCATTTGGCTAGTCAGTTTTATCAAATATACTCTCAAGAGTGATAAATCCATTGGGAATGTGGTTGTTATTTAGCTAAATAATTTCTTCCTCATGAATTCTCTTAATAATTTATTTAGTTATGTTTACACAAGTTTCCTCCTAAATTAAGAAGTTTGATATATGCTTGTCATCATCAAACATGTACTAGAAAGTATCCTTATATAGTACAGAGGGCCTAAAAGCACTTTTAATTGTTTATGGATTTACCATACGTTAGAATCTAGATATAAGTTTTCCTTATGGGATTCTAGTGTGTCAAATTATGCATTATGATATTTGGGAACTTCTTTTATATTTAAAGATTCAAAGATCTCAAAAAAATCCCATACTCTATTATGATAAGCTTTAAGATAATATTGTTTGTTGCTAAATTTATTTGTAAATTGTTTTACTACCAATTTAGTGTTTCCATAGATCATCAACAACTTTAATCCTAGATAATTTACCACTCATAGCCCTATATTGAGTGTTTCATATTCTATTGAATTATTGGTGTATCTCCAAGTTAGATGATATGTAAACCACTTAACTTCTTTAGAGGGTGATACTACACTTTTCCAGCAGTAACATTTTTTTTACATTTAGATCCATAAATGTATAACTTCTAGATATCTATTTGTTGGATCTTCTTATTTAAAAATATCAGGAGCATTATCCCTTCTAATTTTAAAATAGAATATGTGCCTATCACTATCTCTATCATAGAATTAAAATATCAAAGTGAAAACTCATCATCAATCTATAGCTAATCTATGATTACTTCCATAGGTCAATTTTATCATTGACTATATTGACATCTTCCTCCTCTTCAATTCTTTATAGATGATATTAGATGGGATTTTTTATCTATATCTTCACTTTTCTTCCCTTATGAAGAATTTTCATGTGCAAATAGTCTAGGGATAGATATTTGTGCAACTAATATATGTCATAATTTAAATTATGGCTCTAGATATACCATGCCAACCTCTTGTATAATAGTTATTTGTAGTATATTTTGGATGACCATGGGTATATCCTTTATTAATACAATTTTTATTAGAGTACCATCCAACCACAACACTCTAAGAGTATATGAGTATACTCCATTTCCATAGTTTCATATATTACTTTAGGCATTATTGTTATTACCACTTTAGAGTCAATCATACAATTGTGTACAACCCATAATTCCATGCATAGAAATATATAAAAATGGGATGGTCTATTTTTATTATTCCTCATGTTGGTTTACCTTGAGCTAGATTCATATCTATATGAGACTAGTCTTTAGGGTAAGTGGATTTTAGTGATGCCTAAATATTATTTATATTTCCTATAATCATTAGGTTATTAAAGATGCTTGTTTCAGATGGAGTTTTATTCATCTCTACAATATTGAAGCCTACATATTTTTCCAAGTTCGTCTCTCCTTTTTTGCTCATCAAATCTTCCTTAGTACTCCTATGTTGCTTAAATTCTTTGTCACTTGGTGATAGAAATATATCAAAGCTTATTGCTAAATTACTCCTAAGTTTCAACTTCCTTTACCTACATTGGCTTCTACTATTCTTTAGGATGCTCCATTGGAGGTTGCTCTAGTTTATTTATTAAGATGAGACTTTGAATAGATTCAATTTTTTATTGTCTACATGTAATGGCTTATTATTGGACCGTGTTAGGACTGATATAGATTCTTCCTTTCGAGGATCTTGTATCATCAAATTTTCATTTTTTCCAAAGCATATTGACCCAAATTTTTAATATATTTTTTACCTTTTTAGTTATGACTATTTATGATTGGTGTTAATATAGCATATGAGTGTCTACACTATGAATTATGAGGAATAACTCAATGTGAAGCTATTTTTATTCATCACACAATGCAATATATATATATATAGGATTACATAATAATCTCATGCGGTTAAGTGGTTGCAACAATCTGCTAAACATAGCCAACCACTTAACTACTAGCTAACCAAATGCTAACTATGGATGTCCACTAACTGCTAGAAAAAAAACAAGATCTCTAAAAATTAACTAACATCTAAAAACATGCTAACAACATGCTAACAACCTATTTCTAATATGGGCATACTATGCCTCACATGAATACAAAGTGCAAGAAATAGGAAATGCATATAATAATAATAAATAATAAAATATGCACTTAGGCTTAAGTGGATAAGTTTAAGTATCCTCAACACATCCCCCAACCATATAAGCATCAGACCCTAATACTCTCAACAAATGTGGAAATCCATGGGCCATATCATGGTGAGGAATCCACCAAGCCATGTGTGAAAAGTGATCACGAAGAGCAATAAGGTATGAAGTGGAAGAACCCAATACAGTGTGATGAGTCTTCATCTCAAAAAATCTATCTAAAATGATTGAAAGTTGTTGATCAGGTGCCACTGCTACTATAGAGTTGAAAACAGGATCAGGTACCAAAAGAGAATCCTAAAATGGTGTCTCCGAAAAGTGGTTCTTATCCAAAGAAACCCAAAATCAATCTCCAACCTATGATGACTGAGGATTATGATGCTTACACAAAACTCCCTAAGAATTCTCCTGCAAGTATTGCGGTATATTTCCTAGATGGCTCTGCTGGTACTTGAAAGCACGAGATTCCGAAGGTTGAAAAGAAACACTAAAGCTATGCAATGCAAAACGAAATGTAACGCTTTAATCCTAGAAATTCGAAATGCATGAAATAGGGAAAAGAGACGAATTGAGACGAAATGAAAGAAGTATAGAAAGCACAGCCCTTTTTATTTATACTCTCTCAATATCGGTTACAAAGACGTCTCCCACCTTTTCAGGGGCTAGGAGCGTTAACATGTTTTGGTTACAATGGTGACTAGTGATCCTCCTTTCGCGTGCCCACATGTAAAATGGACGGGCCAAAGCATCGCTACCGCTGGTGTGAATGAATCCTTGATCCTTGCTGCTCCTCCTGCATTCAAAGAAACAACAAAATCGTTAGTAGCACCTGTTGCAAAGATGAAACGTTTGTTCTCTAAAAACAATGAAGGATGCATGCATGAAATTGAATAAAAGGATAAATGAACTGAATCCAAATAGTCTGCAAATTTCACAGAAACAAGGGAACATTACCAGAGGGCCACTGCCATCAGAATAGTCAAGAAATTTGCCACCGATTTGAATTCGCTCTTGGGCGGGATGAATTCGACTGTAATTCGTCTCGGGGTAGGACGAATTCGCCTGCGACAAAGCGCCGAAGTGATACTACCCAAATGTCGCATCTTGGGAGCTCCAAAAGACCTGCAAACTTAGGGGTTAGCTAATTGGGGGCATTTTGGGAAGACCCAGATGGTCATATTTCCCCAATTTGGCCTCCATCAATGGGAATTTGACGTTGCTACCTGCAAGTTAGTGAGGACAACAAAAGCGACAAAAACATGATAAGATTTGATCAAAGCATTATGAAATCGAGATTACAAGCTATTTAAGCAGCATAATATGGAATGCAAAATAAAAAAATGACAAAAGAACAATCTACCATGAATTCCCAATCGTTCTTAAAAAAGAAGATTAGGCTCGCATCAATGCGGGGCGCCCGAGCGGGCCGCCCACCATTGGAACTTGATTTCGGCACCAATCCACTTGGGATGGGCCCAAAATCTCTTGTAATGGGTTGTCGGCGAATTGGTAGATCAATGTGGTCAAGTGTCGGGTTTTGGATCCGGATTCACACTTCCAATAACCACCAAATGACCTCCCTTGCGAAAGAGATCAAGGATGTGGAAGAGGTGAATCAAAAGGTAAAGTGTGGTATCAATTTGGCAGCACTTCGTTGCTTGAAAATGCTTCCAACCTATCCTCTTTTGGGTGAGAAAGTTCACCATTTTATAGACCCAGGGGGTCTCTTTGGATGGGCATGCATGGGCGCCATGTGGCAGTCATGCCTTCCCATGAGGGAGGAAAGTCCTCCCTGACTTGGGCTTCCATGACTGCCCTTGTGACAGTCCTCTAACGTTCAATCTGCCCACCTACACGCGCATGCAAGGCAGGAGGCATTAATTGACTGTCCTCGGCTGCCACTTGGTGCAATTTTTATTTTTGCCCATTGAACCTAGAATTCGTCCTACCCAGGAACGAATTTAGAATTCATCCCTGGGTGGGGTGAATCCCATTTTGAATTCATCCCAGGGTGGGATGGATACTGAGCAAGGTGCCTGAATGTGCCAAATTGATCTCTGACCTTTCAAAACTATTGTAAAAGTGGTTAGGACCATTGTTTAACCTCTGAGGGCTGCCCTGGGGGCTATGTGTGTCAAAGCGATCAGTGTTTGCAGTCACATAATCGGATTGGTGCTATTTTGGTGTCTACAGATGCCCCTTTTTGGGATGCGCTGCATAACCAAAGCACTAATGATTAGGGTTTCTTGGTAACCTAACCAAATTTTGATGCCCCAAGTATGGAAAGGGCATGCATTCTTGAATCCTTGCTTTTGACGAGCGAAGGCACTCAATTCAAGTGTTAACCTTTTTCGGTGAGGTGTTACTTGACCTTGGACATTGATCAGTCATGAATAGGCAAAGGGCGCAACCTTTTGTCTGTGAGAACCTTGAGTTCATGATTCATGAAATGCCAAGTGATTTGATCAGATTGTGATTATTGCTTGTTTACTGCCCCAAGCAGGAGCGTAATTGTCTTTGTCAATGATTCTTTGAATGCATGCCATTTTCCTTAATTGGGTGTGTGTTTGTTGATTGGTGACTAAGTGTGACTACCCCCTCAAGCGACGAATCGATGAGGGAATGACCTTCGTGAGAAAAGCGACGAGTCGCTTGACCCAAGATGACTTGTGCAAGGGTGCCCTTAGATGGTTTAGCATTAAGCATGTGCAGTTTTTCGACATTTAGACCTATTTTTGGTGGGTGGTAACCCTTTTTGCGACGCTTTTTGGAGCTGAAATTGGCGAAAATCCGTCCTCCCGTGGAGCGGTCCGGCTATGGTAGCCTTCTTAGGGAGTAGGATAGTGACAATTTGTGACCCCAATGTTTTTAATTTTGGTTAGGGATAGGAGGATTTGGACGACATCTATTTTGCATGCCCGGGATGTCAAGTGCAACAGCACTCTCATCGGGCAAGTTTATTAGCTGTTTTAGTGCATTTTTGTTCAATTTTTGTTGTTTTTTTTTGAATTTTTGCATTATTTTTTTTTTTTGAAATTTTTGTTCATTGTAGCCTACGGGAATTTTTGATGATATATACAGATGACTTTATTTTGTTGATGATTTGATTTTATGCATGATGAGTGATGAGTATGGATGTATGCATGTTAATTTATTTTGATGGATGCATATGTTATGATGAATGCAAATGTTTTTGATGTATATGTGATATGCAAAATGCAATGGATGAAATGAATTTGTGTTGTTTGGTTAGGGCACCATAGACTGTTTAGGACTTTGTGATTTTTTTTTTAGGCGATTGCTCGATGGTAATGTGAGGATGAAGAGTAGCGCAGTTGGTTTAGAAATGTAGCTAAGGTTTTCCGAGACTCGAGATGGTTTTAACTCACTAGCCATGACTGTACTTTATCTTACAAGACTTTTGAACAAGGTATGAATCGGACTTGTCTTTGACCAAGCTATTTCACATCCCTGTGTGTGCAATTGAGTTCATTTATGTGGTATTTGTCGGGATACCGCCAATGCCAGATAGGCTGTCAACCAAACTTGTATTGAGGATCACCTAATTAGCTCCACTAACTCCTTTGTTGTATTTAGTCAGATTAATCTGCGGTGCTATCTAGGATACCATAAGCTAGCTCATCCACATGCAAACATTGATCCGTACACGAGTTAATGTGACAGATATATCGTCATGCGGGAGGTTTACCGCCAATGACCGATAGGCTATCCACCAAACCGGTACTGAGGTTTGCCTCATGACCTGTCGAACTGCTAAGAGTTCCAGGGATTCAAGTTCGACTCCCTTATTTTCTTCAATTGTATTGGGATACTTGCTCGTTGTAGTGATAAAAATCATTGTTTATTTTTATATATTTTTCTTTTGAGCAAGGGATTTGGATTTCGAGTGATAAGAATCACTATTGTATGTGCCTTTTGATGTATGCACTCTGGTGGTGATGTCAAATTTTTGGAGTTTTGACTTTTTGCAAAATTTTGATGTTTGCAACTTTTTTGAGAACTTGGGATTCTTGGGGAATTGGGTAGGGAAGATGCTTGTCCTTTTGCCAACTCTCAGCATTCTTGGGGTCATTCGCACAGGGGGATGAGCAAGATAACCGTTTCGCTTATGGTGACCTGGATTACTATGTAGGTTTCATCTTTCGTTCACACAACTTGGGAATTTTTTATGTGTTTTAATTTGTGTTGGGATGCTACGTAACAAGGTGTGATCCAAGTAGAACTCTACCTTCGTAAAATATCTATGACTTGGTACAGTATGTGGCTAGAAAGCAAAATGACGACTGAAAGACGAAAACTCTTGATACATTAGAAGACCACTGACTCTAGTGTGGTAAACAATAGTGAATGGTGTTTGTTTGTTGTTTTGTTTTTTTTTTTGGACTGTTTATAACATGGAGAAATGTGGAACAAGATGGACTAGCGGAGTAATTACAGTCTATGGTGCCTTTGACCTGTACGACCACAAATATGCAATGTATGGGTGTGATGCTTAATGCAGCTACATATTTTTGTATTTTTGATGGATTGATTTTTGTGAATATGAAGATGAGATGCGAGAAGAGCTTTCTATTGATGAATTTGAGCATGCCTAGAAATGAGATGCAAATTTTTGTTGTTTTTTTTGATGATTTTTGAATTTTCTTATTTTTGACCAAGCGATTGTGGGAATCCTTGGAGCATTTTGGGATTGACCAAGTGATTATAGGAATCCTTGGAGCATTTTGGGATTGAACAAGCAATTATAGGAATCCTTGGAGCATTTTGGGATTGACCAAGCGATTATAGGAATCCTTGGAGCATTTTGGGATTGACCAAGCGATTATAGGAATCCTTGGAGCATTTTGGGATTGACCAAGCGATTATAGGAATCCTTGGAGCATTTTGGGATTGACCAAGCGATTATAGGAATCCTTGGAGCATTTTGGGATTGACCAAGCGATTATAGGAATCCTTGGAGCATTTTGGGATTGACCAAGCGATTATAGGAATCCTTGGAGCATTTTGGGATATGGCTCTCTTAGATATGGAATGGTCGCAAATGACTGATGTTCAAGGGTTCTGTTTCCTTGATTCCATCAAGAGAGGCTAGCCGGTACGTCCCGGGTCCTATTTTGCTATCAATTACATATGGACCTAACCAATTTGCCGTGAACTTGTCCCTTAGGTGGGACGACAAACTAGAGTTCTGTTGGTTTTCCTTCAAGACCAAATCACCAACCCGAAAGTCCCTCAGGTGAACTTTCATGTTGTAAGCTTTCTTAAGTCACTCTTGATAGATACATAAATGCTCGAGAGCATTAACGCATCGTTCATCAAGCAACGTAAGCTGGTCTAACTAGGCCTGCCATGCAGCATCATCATCGATGAACTCTTGCATTGATATGCGCAGGGAAGGAATTTCCAACTCGAGAGGCATGACTGCCTCGGAGCCATACACGAGTGAAAATGGAGTTGCCCTAGTGGGCGTCCGAATGCTAGTGCGATAAGCCCACAGGGCAAGTGGGATTTGGATGTGCCAATCCTTATGATTGTCTACGACTGTCTTTTTTAGGATGGCAACTAGCATTTTGTTTGACGCCTCTGCTTGCCCATTTGCCTACGGATAATAGGGTGTCAAAAAACTGTGCTGAATTTTGTACTTTGTGGTCAAAGCACGCATGTCTTTGTTCTTGAATGGCGTCCCATTATCCGAGACTATTTTGGATGGAATACCAAAATGACATATGATGTTATGCAAAATGAACTCCACTATGCGGGGTCCTATCGTAGAGGTAAGCGGAACTGCTTCCACCCACTTGGTGAAATACTCGTGGCCGTTATGATAAACGTGTGACGGCCTGACGATGCAGGGGAGATCTTTCCAATTAGATCGAAGCCCCACTATGAAAATGGCCAAGTGGACTGGATTTTCTGCAAGGCCTGGGAAGGTACGTGCATCAAATTGGCATGATGTTGACACTTCACGCACTTCCTGACATATGCGCAACAATCTCGCTCTAAAGATGGCCAATAATAGCCCATGCGAAGAATGCGCTTTGCGATGGCCATACCACTGAAGTGGCCACCACATGTACCATCGTGCGCTTGGGCGATCGCCCAAGTGGACTCTTCTTGGTCCAAGCAATGAAGGAGGATTCCTTCATAGCTATGATGGTACAAAATGTCTCCTATCAAGACATACTTAGCCGCTTTCTGCTTGAATGCTCGTTTTGCGGCATGCGTCAATCCAAGCGGGAGATTACCTAACTTGAGGTAGTCTCTAATGGGTAAATACTAGTCCTGTTGATCGGAAGCCTCGATGGTATGAACAACCAATCCCTCTTGAAGTTCATCCCTAGCAAACACTGAGCGGGAGAGAACTTGTAAGAATAGCATTGTGTTGCTATTAATGGGAGTAGGGGAGAACAAGGACCCCCAGTTGGCATGTTTCAGATGATCATGGATTTGAGAGAACTTATTCGAGGATGGTTCAATCTGGATCATGTGGATTCCTGGCGTCAAGTCAGAGCTTGCATGCTCCATCGTGGATTGCGATAGGGTTTTGACTTGAATGGTTGTCATATCACCAGAAAGGTCTTGCGGGATTAGTGACCCCAAGGAGGCCATTGTGTTCGCAAAATGATTCGATGATCGAGGGAGTGCCTCGATGTCATACCACTCAAGTTTTGCCAAGAATTTGTCCACAAGGGCTTTATAAGCCTATAGAACTGGGCATTTGCATTGGAATACCCCTTTGACTTGATTGACAATTAACAACGAATCACCAAAGATGTTCAGTCATTTGATGTTCATGGTGATTGTTGTCTGAAGACCTATGAGCAAGGCTTCATACTCTGCATTATTGTTGGTGCATGGGAAATTTAATTTAAATGACAGGGGCATTGGAGCGCCCTGCGGTGTGAAGAATACTATTCCCGTGCCACCACCTTGCTCACATTTAGAACCATCAAAAAATAGGGTTATGTCAGCCTGTGACTCGAGCTCATCAGAATCTGGCGATTCTGAGACATGGAAGACCCCATCATCGGGTAGTTCTATGACTAGAGGCTGATCGTCTTTGAGAGGAGCCTCTGCTAGTTGATCGGCTATGACCTATCCTTTGATGGATTTCTGTCCAATAAACTCTATGTCAAATTTCATCAACAACATGATCCATTTTTCCGTGCGACTACTATGATAAGTATGACTCATCATGTATCGCAATGGATTCTCCTTAGACACAACATACGTAGTGTTGCTCAGCATGTAGTGGCATAGCTTTTTGGTAGCAAACACCACTGCCAAGCAGAGTTTCTCGACGTATGCATAGTTAAGTTC
Organism: Wollemia nobilis; assembly: GCA_028583015.1. NCBI lineage: Eukaryota > Viridiplantae > Streptophyta > Pinopsida > Araucariales > Araucariaceae > Wollemia > Wollemia nobilis. The sequence continues at coordinate 463,659 of JAQPPZ010004832.1, forward strand.
ATAACTGACCAGGGTGCGGCTAAGATAGTAAGTAGCCTGTTCTTTGTGAAGTTCATTCTTCTAGGCTAGCATGGCGCCCAGTGCCACCTCAGTAGCTGAGATGTATAAGTAGAATGACACTCCTGGTCTAGGTGGTGCCAATACTGGTGGCGAAGCCAAGTATCATTTGATGTCATCAAAGGCTGACTGGCACTCGTCATCCTAGTGAAATGCTACCCCCTTGTGCAATAATTTGTTCATGGGTCGGCACTTGTCAGATAGCTGTGCTATGAAGTGCTTAATTGACATGACCTTTCCCTGCAGACTTCTAAGCTGCTTAATGGTAGTTGGGGGAACCATTTCAAGGATTGCCTTGACTTTGTTTGGGTCCACCTTGATGCCTCGCTTTGAGACTATGAAACCCAAGAGTTTTCCAGATGTGATGCCAAATACGCACTTCTTGGGATTCAGTCTGACTTTATGCTCCATGAGGCGATCGAGGATCTTGCTTAAGTCATCGAGATGATCTGGGCGCAAAAGAGACTTGGCCAACAAATCATCCATGTAATCTTCCAAAGTTTTATGCATGTAATCATGGAAGATGTACGTCATGGCACGTTGGTAGGTGGCGCCAACATTTTTAAGGCCAAAGGGCATGACCTTATAACAAAATGTCCCCCAAGGCATTGTGAACGCCATTTTTAGTTGGTCCTCGGGATTGATACGAATTTGATTGTATCCCGAGAAACCATCCATGAGGGATAGCATTTCGTGACCTACTGTAGCATCTACCAATGCGTCGATGCTTGGCAAGGGAAAATCATCCTTAGGACTCGCTTTGTTTAGATCTCAAAAATTAGTGCATATGCGAATCCTCCCGTCGGGCTTTTTGATGGGCACCATGTTGGACAGCCATGGCGGATAATCCATGCAGATGACAAACTATGCATCCAACAGCTTTTGCAATTCGTCTTTGACCATCAAGGCCATTGTTGGGTGCATCTTACGTAGTTTTTGCTTAACTGGCTTGATTGTCGGATCAAGAGTTAGATTATGCGTGACTAGCTATGGATCTAGCCCCGGCATGTCTTTGTATGACCATGCAAAAACCTCCTTCTTCTCTTTGAGAAGGGCAATGTAGTCGGCTTGCTCTTCAGGGGATAAGCTTACCCCTGACTTGATAATCTATGGATTCATTGGATCTAAGCCGATGTCTACGTCAGTCGTCTCCTCGACCGACATGTGGGATCCGTCCTCCAACTGATGTGGAGTTGGGATCAAATGGATATCATTAGCTGAGTTTAAATCTACGTTGGGAACCTCGGGTTCCTCTTCAGCATGAAAGATATCCTGAGTTGTCCTTGGGGTAAAATGAGGCATTTTACCGAAAGGCCAGTACTCTGATGGGGATGGAGGTGAATTGACGTGATCCCAGTCAATGGCATCTATGTCTAGATGCAAGGACCATGTTGGATCAGCCGGATTGCGGATGGGTGCGGTCAAGTCAATGGAGATCATGTGGATGAAATGAATTTGGTCTCCATTACCGTGGGTGTGATGACTCAAACATTCTGGATGTTCTCTATGTTCTGGATCTAGTTCTGTAGGTACTGGCATGAATGGATCGGCCCTATGTGCTAATAAGAGGATAGGGTCTACCCTCGACATTGATATCACCCTAGGGTCTCAGAGTGGAAGGTGCTCTTCGTGTACCCAGAGCAGCGGATCCAACACTTGATCCCACCCTACTGGGTCTACGTACCACTCGTGCCCTGGCACTATGCCCATCTGTGCAAATATGTCATTAATCTCCAAGGGGTGTCATTGTTGCATTTGTTGCATTTGTCGCATGTGGTTGAGATAGGCCATCTCAGTTTCATCTTTCGAATCGCTGTCGGAGATCCAAAAACCTTCATTGGCTCCGACAATTGCTTGTGACATATGAGTCTCATCTTGTTCAAGCAAATTAATCTGGTCCCATTGCGGTTGTTCCACGCTCCATGGGGGGACCTGATTCTCTTGACGTGACACTGGCTCGATTGGAGCCTCTAGAGGGAACAGAGTCAAAAAGATCTCTTGCTAGTTATTCATGGGAATCTCTCATGAGTGATCACTATCGGATTCGAAGGGATCATATGACACTGGTTCATATTCTGATTCATCCTCCGAAGATCCTTCTTGACACTGTTTATACTTTCCTTGAAAGTGAGTTCCCAAAATTTCGCCTCTCTCTAGCAAAGGAGAAGGGTTATTGATGTTACCAAGGGTGGTTGTTGACCATGGGAGGTAATCTCCCAATGTATATGTTGTGTTTGGGTTGGCATAAGGATCTGATGCCAATCCACCCTTGTTGCCTATTCCTAGGCCTTGCATGTTTTCCACCAAGATGTCCAAGGGCAGGGGGTGGTTGAACCCTACTCCCGACTTGTCATAAGGCATTTGGTATCTTGGTTGGCAAAGGACACGCACTCCTTGCTCATACCTGCCTAGCTCGTATCCATGCCAATTGCATTGGCCAAGATATCTCAGAGCGAAGTTCGGGTTAGACAGATAGTTGACATCTTCTGCAAAAGGCTCTTCGTCCTCGTCCTTTTGCATGCATGGCTCAACACCATGGTCAAGGCCCCCATACACAAAATTGGTCTGGTTCGGTGGGTAGCCTAAAGGAACAATTGTCCCGATGGGGAGGCGAGGTCTCCCCATGTCTTGCACTGACTCTAGCGCGGTCGTTGCTACGACATTCCGCACTAGATACTCCCCCAAGCCCGTACTGGCCATTTCAATAGTAATTGTTGGCGATTGAGGGGGAGGGAACAAAAGCTCATCCTGAGTCCATTCCATGTTGGGTGGACTAGGAGCCTCAACTTCCATTGTGCTAGGTATCTCTTCGATTGAGATGGTTGATATTGTTGGCAGCGCCTCTTCCAGGGGTTGAGCCTCTTCCAGGATTTGCTTCCCTTTGTCCTTTTGTTTAGCCATGATAGGTGGCATTGGTGGTGAAGGAGCTGACGATGAAGATGCACCTGGCTGGGGTTTTGATGGATTAGTCACCAGTGGTGCTTGCGGCATCGGACCCTGTCTAGATGGATTTAACTAAAAATCCAAGTGCGTCGATGGGAGGGTCGATTGCGGCATCAACTGCATCGCATTGCAATATTTGAAGGGTTCTAAGTCCATCGGGACTACATGTACTTCCCCTTCAAATGCATATTTCAAACATTGGTGAGCTATCGAAGGGACACACTTCATGTCCCTGATCCATGGCCGCCCTAGCAATATGTTGTATGCCATCTCGCCTTCCAAAATATGGCACAATGTAGGTATCATCTTTTGTCCTACCTGAATGGGTAGAACAATTGTGCCAATTGTCGAGCATATCGCATCATTGAATGCTCGTAGTGTGTAAGTGGAAGCCATGATGTGAGAGGCTGGCAACTTTAGATGTTTCAATGCTGCTGTAGTAATGATGTTACTGGATGAGCCAGTGTCTATCAACACCCTCTTATACGGGATCCCGTTGACCCGTGCGATAACGTGTAGGGGTGGATCTTCCATGTCATCAGACACTGATTTAACTTCATCTTCTCGAAAGGTAATGACTGGCTCCGTGCATCGTTTTACATGTCCCACGAAGTTATTGAAGGAATTCGCTTCGTGGGGCTGCAACTCGATGGCTTTCAAAATCTCCATGAGAGCCTCCCGATGGGGCGTTGATTGCTGTATAAGCTCATATATGGAGAGCCTAGCCGACGTGGTCCACAAACTCTGCGTGAGTTTGGTCCGTATCGTGGCCTTGGGTCTAGGCAGAGGTAATTGCACAGGGTGTTGTTGAGGTTGTGACGTCGATGGAACCTCTCTTGTGGCTGCCTCGGGGGCAACTCCTGGGTATTTCTTGTTCCTAGTCACTATGCTTATCATTCCCACATACCCTTGCATGGGGAAATGTTGTTGCACCTCATTGACCTGAAGGGGTTTTGCCTGTGCCTCATGGGTAGGCAAGGGGTCCTTGAAAACCCCCATCTGCTGGTTGTTTGGCGCTATGGGGTTGTCCACTGCCAATGTTTTATTGTCAATCAGGTCTTGTATCAATCCTTTGAACTTCCAACATGCGTTCAGGTCATGTCCCCTTCACCTGTGGAACCTACAATACAAGTCCTCTCTGTATCCCTTAGGCTTGGGAGCATTAGGATCTATGGTTTGAATCTCTGGAAGGGTGATCAAATTCGTTGCTGACAAGCGGTCAAATAGGGAGTCCCTAGACTCCGTATAAGGGGTGTACTATCGCTTAGGGCGACGCTGCTGATTTTGCTCCTATTTTTTATTTTCTCTTTCATAATTGTTAGGAGGCACTGCCTGATAATTAGCCTTTTGAGGCTGTATTTCTTGTGTAGGCTTAGGGATATTTATAGCAACTTGATTAACCGTAGTGGGTTTTTGTTGCGTAGTCCCTGTCTTTGTGTTCTTGTTCCACTCTTTCTTTTTAGGTTTGGCAATTTTGCCATCCTGTATTTTGATCTCTTCGATAATTCTGGCTTGCGCCAGAGCTTCCTCTAGGGTGGCATATTGCTGCAGTTGCAATAGCATAGAGATCGATCTCAAACAACTTCGTGAGAACATTTGTGTAAGGTCGGACATAGGGGGAAGGTAGGGTAGCTTAGAAAGCAGAGTCCTCCATCGATTCCCGTAGGCCGCCATGGTCTCCTCCTCATATTGCCTGAGGCTGGCCAGGTCACTCAGTGACGCCTTCTTCTTGGTGTTGAAGGCGAAGCGTTCAAGGAACGCATCCACTAACTGATCCAAATTATTGATGCTGTGTTTCAGTAATTGGGTGAACCAATCCGAGGTCGAGCCTACGAATGTGGTTATAAATGTCCTTAGCAACGAGTGCATCATTATCCTGAATGCCAAAGCATTGGCTCGGGAATCTTGTCACATGCTCTTGGGCATCCTCTTCACCCTTAAAGACTGCCAACTGAGGCAACTTGAAATGTTCGGGGTAAGGAGGTGCGGGCACTGACGGATGCACCGGGTGACTGCGGAGTTGGCGTAACGTGGGCTTTTGGGGCCCAGAAGCTTTGGTTTCCATAGACTCCAAATGCTCTAACAATGCTTTGTATGCATCGAAAGATTTAATCTCTTCCTCTTTAGTTTGCTCCCATTGTGGGTTGTGGGAGACTTGAGGCCTATGGGGGGGTGGCCGGATAGCAACCCCTCCGCCTTGGTAGGGCATTTCAGCCCACTCTACTTCTTGTTCATACTCCTCATAAACTTCTTGAGGAGTCTCTAGGCGAGACCTATGACCCTGAGTGGGTCCCCGTGGAGGGTACCCATCATTGTTTTGGGGAGTGGCCTCCCTCTCAGGTCTATGGGGTCTCGGAGGCAAAGCTTGATGAGGTCGCAGAGACCTATCCCGCACCAAGGGATTACGACTCTCATATGGTTTTGCTCTTTGGGTGTGAGGGGTTGGAACCCTCTCAGGTAGGTTATAAAGCAGCTCATCTCTTTGGCGCTGAATGCGCTCCTTGCTAAGGTGGTATAGACGCTCTAGCTGTTGCTGATCTTGCTCAAGCCACGTGATTTGGGCTTGGTGGGCGGCATGTCTGGCGACTTCCAGGTCAATTTGGTCTGCCATCTTGGGCCTAGGAGGCCTGAATGCCTCTCCTATGCATTTGCCTCGGTCGTGATGATCCGAGATCTCAATGGGTTGCTTCCCTCTATCGAGGTTGGCGGCATTTACCCGAGGCTCTGGCCTCAGTGGGTGACCATGGTATCTAGCAGGTGTGGAAGTGCAAGGCTCCCATGCTATATATTGCTCTCGAGGAATGTGATGGTCTTCCTCGTACTCCCTTTCATAGGTGTGAAAGGGTTGGGGCAGAGTTAGCTCACCCGGTTTGGAAAGCCCTATGCTCTAGGATTTTTCTAGTTGTTCTAACAGTGATGGGAGGCAAAGGAGGGATGCCATAGTCACGTGGCCTCTCCTCATGGACACTATGCCTCTCTAGCACTTCATCACGTGGTGGCCACTCATATCTAGCTTCTAAGGGAGCTCTTCTATCTACGTTGAGTGCCACATGTAAAGATTCTTCCCGAAAGGGGCTGTGATGAACGGGCATGTCCCCTAGAGGGGTGTCCCTATAATTCCACCTTGACATGGAATGATGTGGACTCTCTTGTGGGTCAGACCGCCAAGGCGGTATGGCCAAGTCCTTAGGGCTAAAGCGGAGGTGACTTGTGCCCGCTCCTTGTACACTTTCCGCAGCTTCTGCCCTTGATTGGGCTTGGCTACGGGTGTACACCATGGTGGTGCTCTTCTACAAGCTAAGCAGATTTTTATCTTTTTGTTTATGATTTTTCTAATTTTTTTTTTGTTACACTAAGTAGAAAAAAACACACACACACAAAGCAATGATTATCTCTTTTAAAGATTAATGGTGTGTCCTAGACTGGTTTTAGTGTGTTTTGATGATTTTGTTTTGTTTTTGAAAATTTTTGTGAAGACCATTTAAATGCAAAATGTTGGCTCATATGACTCCCATAAATGGTCGCCCCTTCGATATACCTTTGCCAGGCCGATATACCAACCTCTCTATATACCCGCCCTTACGAGAGGGAAACTATAGGTACGTGAGAGCAGATGGTACGTGGTACATAGGCGGTACAAAAGGGGGATTTCCCTGTTTATGACACCTACCATAGAAGACTTATCCTCGCATGCTGGGAATCACCCCAGTGACACTCGGTCAGCTTTCGTCAGGATTTACGTCTAACAACAGTGACAATCGGGGTAATGGATGCAAAATCAAGCCAAGGTGGTGATGAACCCACCGTTGGTCTTGATCAAGGGTTGGGGTCTTACGACCAGCTCCTTGGTTTAAAAATGCCATGTGATGTGTGTGTGGTTTATTTTTATTAAAAAAAATGAAACAGGCAAACAAAAAGGAAACTTTCCCTAAGCCATACAAAAACTGAAAATCAAAAAACAGAAAACAAAAATTTGATAGAGGCTTGTTAAAAACCCCTACCTCTTCTCTGCCCAAAAGGATGTTTCTGATTCTCGGCTCTGAAACTGCATAGACAAAAATTCATCTCTGGGTGAGACGAATACCAGAACAGAATTCGTCCCAGTTTGAGACGAATTCGAATTCGTCCCAGGGTCAGACAATTTACAGTATTGTATTCGCCACAGGCAGGAACGAATAACAGTTAGAGTTCAAAAAATGGCACCTGTAAGCAAGAAAACACAAATTTTGATCAGTTTCTTGATCTCAAAAATCAGGGGACAGGGTCCCACTGTGATCGCCACTGAAAGCACGAGATTTTGGAAGTTTGAAAAGAAACACTAAAGCTATGCAATGCAAAACGAAATGTAATGCTTTAATCCTAGAAATTCGAAATGCATGAAATAGGGAAAAGAGACGAATTGAGACGAAATGAAAGAAGTATAGAAAGCACAATCCTTTTTATTTATACTCTCTCAATATCGGTTACAAAGACGTCTCCCGCATTTTTAGGGGCTAGGAGCGTTAACATGTTTTGGTTACAATGGTGACTAGTGATCCTCCTTTCGCGTGCCCACATGTAAAATGGACGGGCCAAAGCATCACCGCCGCTGGTGTGAATGAATCCTTGATCCTTGCTGCTCCTCCTACATTCAAAGAAACAAAAAAATCGTTAGTAGCACCTGTTGCAAAGATGAAACGTTTGTTCTCTAAAAAACAATGAAGGATGCATGCATGAAACTGAATAAAAGGATAAATGAACTGAATCCAAATAGTCTAAAAATTTCATAGAAATAAGGGAACATCACCAGAGGGCCACTGCCATCAAAACAGTAAGGAAATTTGCCACCAATTTGAATTCGCTCTTGGGCGGGATGAATTCGACTGTAATTCATCCCGGGGTAGGACGAATTCTCCCATGACAAAGTGCCGAAGTGATACTTCCCAAATGTTGCATCTCGGGAGCTCCAAAATACCGGCAAACTTAGGGGTTAGCTAATTGGGGGCATTTTGGGAAGACCCAGATGGTCAGATTTCCCCAATTTGGCCTCCATCAACGGGAATTTGACATTGCTACCTGCAAGTTAGTGAGGACAACAAAAGCGACAAAAACATGATAAGATTTGATCAAAGCATTATGAAATCAAGATTACAAGCTATTTAAGTAGCATAATATGGAATGCAAAATAAACAAATGACAAAAGAACAATCTACCATGAATTCCCAATCATTCTTAAAAAAAGAAGATTAGGCTCGCATCAATGCGGGGCGCCCGGGTGGGCCGCCCACCGTTGGAACCTGATTTCGGCACCAATCCACTTGGGATGGGCCCAAAATCTCTTGTAATGGGTTGTCGGTGAATTGGTAGATCAATGTGGTCAAGTGTCGGGTTTTGGATCTGGATTCACACTTCCAATAACCACCAAATGACCTCCCTTGCGAAAGAGATCAAGGATGTGGAAGAGGTGAATCAAAAGGTAAAGTGTGGTATCAATTTGGCAGCACTTCATTGCTTGAAAATGCTTCCAACCTCTCCTATTTTGGGTGAGAAATTTCACCATTTTATAGACCCAGGGGGTCTCTTTGGATGGGCATGCATGGGTGCCATGTGGCAGTCATGCCTTCCCATGAGGGAGGAGAGTCCTCCCTGACTTGGGCTTCCATGACTGCCCTTGTGACAGTCCTCTAACGTTCAATCTGCCCACCTACACGCGCATGCAAGGCAGGAGGCATTAATTGACTGTCCTCGGCTGCCACTTGGCGCAATTTTTCTTTTTGCCCGTTAAACCTGGAATTCGTCCTACCTAGGAACGAATTTAGAATTCATCCCTGGGTGGGGTGAATCCCATTTTGAATTCATCCCAGGGTGGGACGGATACTGAGCAAGGTGCTTGAATGTGCCAAATTGATCTCTGACCTTTCAAAACTATTGTAAAAGTGGTTAGGACCACTGTTTAACCTCTGAGGGCTGCCCTGGGGGCTATGTGTGTCAATGCGATCAGTGTTTGTAGTCACATAATCGGATTGGTGCTATTTTGGTGTCTACAATACTCAATGAATGAAGTAACCTTATCTTTCTCCTCCATGTGTGCAATGGTAGGAGTGGAAAAAACCAAAGGTAACTTCTATGGAACAAGTGGTTGTGTAGCTGGAGGTGTACCCAAAATGATACCAATAGAGTGAATGTCATATTTCTCATGAGTGAGAATGGTGGGTTCCTTAACCACTTGATCTTATGATTGTTCATTAGGTGGGAGTGAAACTTCTTCCTTTTCTTGTTCCTTAGATGGTGATTTTTTCTTCAATTTGTGTGGAACTGATGCTAGTGGGAGCCAAAATGAGTGCTTGACTTAGTGGCTTCCTTACTTACCTAAAAATTAACATCAAATTGGAAGTAGGTGTAGTTCTTTGTATCAAGTAAGTTTAATCATGCAACTCCAATGTCTAGGTGTTCTTTTTAGCATGATAAATAACATTCCTATCAAATTTATAGGCTTCACATAGTAATAGCCCACAATAATCCATATCTGTGACACCATACCTAATTTTATCCATAAAATTATCACCAAAAGAAAATGTCAAGGTGCAAGTATGGATGATGTTGGATGTGCAGTGTACGTCTTTCCACCCAAGTGCATATGGTTGGTGGTGATGTATTTTTATGGGAAGTTTCAACTTCTCCACAACAGACTCCGCAATGAGGTTCTTTTACGGTCTATTATCAATGATACAATCCACATAGAAATCATGTGTATGGTGGGCTCTAGTGAAAAAAAAATGGCCATGCCCCCCTTGAGCAAATACATTTGACATAAGGGTAACTTTGTTCAATTTACCCTTTAAATCAGGACCATCATGGCATTCCTCATTTGTAGGTTGTAAAAATAGAGATTTCTTATTCTAAAATTTTTCAAAAGTAAAGAATTTGGATTTTACATGACCATGCTTTTTACAAAATTCACAATACAATAAAAAATAAGGATATTCAGAATGATAAGAAAAATGTGCTTTAGGAGAAGTGGGAGGAGAATAAAAATGAGGAGAAGATTAAGAATTATTTTTCAACTTCTGTTGATGCTGATTCCTAAATTTGGAAGAGATCTCCTATGATGAATGAGATTTGGGATATGCACCAACTTTCTCCTCTACAAGAATGGTATGATTGAATGCCACATCCAAGGTGGGAAAAAAATTGAATTTTATTTCCCTAAAATTGGGTCTTGCAAGCCATGGGTGAATTTGTTAATCAAGTCCTCTTCTGAATATTTCATAACAAGCAATAAACTTAGCCTATTGAATTCAAAAATGTAGTCAGAAGTAGACATCCCATAGATTTACCTCAATCTATACCACTTGGTAGTTAGGTCACTTTGGTATTTTTGTGGAAAGAATATGTTTTTAGAATTTGGATTAATTATTTCCAGTCATTATGGCTTTATGGATCTATCTTTCTACAATTAAAACTTTTGCTAAACCTTTAAGTTTTATTGTAGCAAATACAACCTGTTCATCCTCAGTAATTTTAGCATAAGCAGACCAAGTTTGCATATCCAAAATCCATGTAGATAAGACATCCAGATCTCTAGATCCATCATACAACTTGACCTCACATTTTGCTTTGTTGGCATGGTTATGATGAATTTTGATATCACCCGGATTGAAATACACAACAATATCTCTTACCTTCTCTGCTAAAATATCTACTATAGAGGTAACATTTTCCATGTTTGATCTAAGGTATTGAGCCATATTTATCTGGTTATATGCTAGACTAGGAGGATTACAAAATGGTCTTTGCAAGAACTAATTTATGCTTAGGAATTTGAATTTTTTTTTAATGCATAAAATGCCTAGATTTTACAATTATTTTGCTCTCCAATTACAAAAATAATGGGCTATTTTAAGTTCTTTTACAAAATAAAGTTCAATTTTGCAATAACAATTTAGAACTAAAAATGTGAAAATTGAGCCCTTAAAATACCAAAATTTGTGTTAGGAGGCAAAATATTATCTATCTAAGCAAAATTTTTAAAAATATGCAAAAAAATTGGCTAAATTTGGGCGAAAAACGGAGAACTTATGACCTTTGCAAGTTTTTTGTCCTTTGTTGCAGGTTTTTGCTACTTTGGCGCCAAATTTTGAATTTGAAATTTTAAATTTTCCTACCAAAAAAAATCTTTGTACCAAAAAAGTTAGTCTTTTCTGCCATTTGTTTTTGTTTTAATAGACAGTCAACCCATTGATCAACTACGGGTAACTATAAAAGGTGCCCGACAACCATCTCGAGGTATAGCAAGAGTTTGAATTGAACCAAGGTCACACTGGAGTCAAACCAAACCAGAATAAACAATACACCTTAAGCGCCTCCAATTGGTGTTGCTGCTTGCATGACTCGTGTGAGTAGCGTAAGCTGCTCATACTCTGCTTAGAGCAATATTGTGGTAATAAACCACTATTTTCCCACTGTGTGGGCAATGTGGGACAATATACCCAAGTAACCAAACGTGACCCTTCTCCATCGATAGTCACCGAACCTCCCAAAAAATATTTTGTGACCATCAGGAAACAAAAACCTTAGGGTTTTTTAAATATTTTTTCGCCAAAAATTGTTCTGTAACACCGAAAAAATCTAAATTCATCGAGAAGTTGCAATTTTGTCTATTTTTCAATCACGACTTGGCAAAAATGGTCAAAATTCAGTTTAGGATTTCTAGAATGCAACCAACTCGTTGGACTCAAGATGTGTTTTGTCATCGAGGGTCCACCGAAAATGTCTGACATGCTTGTCCATTGAGGCTTTCAATATCACTAGAAATTTGAGAGTTAAAATGCCATGGTATTGGCAATTCAAGAGGTAAAATGCGGGTAAAAAAAAATCGTTACCTATCGGGAGCTGTTCAAACCTATTGAAACTTCACTTATGTGCTGAAAAAACCAGGTGTATACTAAAATCATCGAGTTTCTATGATTCTATCTTGTACGACGCTATCTTTGTGTAAATATGCCTACCAAATCTACTTTTTTCACCCAAAAAAATAAAATCTTCTTGTTTCGCATACGCATCAATCAGGACATGTCGGTCTGCGTCAAATATTTGGTCTCCAAATTCATGGTGCATCAGTGGAATTACTCTCACCTAGCACCGTCGGTAGGAGCCATCCATTTAGGCATCAATGCATTAGTGGAAGTCAAAATTTTCCATCGATAGGGCTATCATGGGTCGAATTCTAATGGGTGGCCGATCGGTGGTTAGTCAGCACCAGCTTTAGTGGTTGCAGGTGATCAATGTCGGGCTGGCTGGTGTGGCCGCCAGGTACTATTGTGAATGTGGCCCATCGGTGGTTGCCCCCTGTGGTTGACGTTAGCTGGCAGTCGACTACCAACTATTCAATTTATGGCAAGGGAGGGGTCAGTGGGCCAACAACCATGGTATTTCTTGGTAGGTGGTCTTTAGAGAGCCTTTGCCACTTTTCGAGTGAACAATCACTACCCACCTCAAAATAGGCAATGCCTATATCTGAATGAATTGTTTTTGAAATTTAAATATTAATATTAATAAAATATTAATATTAATATAAAATTTTTACTTATCTTCTCTTTCACATGGATTATTCATGCAATTATCTTCTTCTTGACTACAAATAGGCTTCAACTAATGGTTTCTCCTCAATATGTGCAACTGATCAGATATATCTCAACTTTTGCTTTTTAAGGCAGATAATTGGTGCAGGGGTAATTTCTGCCCTTTGTTACCTCAACTTCACCTGGTGCTTTGGGTGGCTTCAAAAAAATTCCCAACAACACCTACCTAGGATTTGATGCACTAGAAGTCTACTAGGCACCTCACAAAATAAGTGGTAGTTTTCCTTCCTTCCCATAAAATAAAATATCCTTGAATATGATTATCAATTATGTGGAATAACTCAATGTGAAGCTATATTTATTCATCACACACTACAATATATATAGGAGTACATAAGAATATCATGTGTTTAAGTGGTTGCCAAAATATTTTAAACATGGCCAACCACTTCACTACTAGCTAACCAAATACTATGGATGTCCACAAACTACTAGAAGATAAACAAGATCTCTAACAGTTAACTAACATCTAACAACATGCTAAAAATATGCTAAAAATAGGTCCGAGGTCCTGGTTCAATGGTTAAAGCACTTCTTCGAGTGGGGAGACCGGGGTTCCATTCCCTCGGGCCTCGTCGTACTGAACGCCTGTCCCCGTCCGGGTGCGTCAGCGGCGTAAAAGGTTCAAATTATCGGGGCATGGTGGTATAGGGGCGGTCTGCGCGAGGATCTGTGTGGCGGCTTCTGGGGGTGGACTGCGTAGAAAACTATGGCGGCTTTCTGGTCGGCTTGCCCGGACTCGTGGCGGCTATCGAGTCCACCATGTAAAAAAAAAAAAAAAAAACAATATGCTAACAATCTATTTCTAACATGGGCATACTATTCCTCACTTGAATACAAAGTGCAATAAATAGGAAATACATATAATAATAATAAATAATAAAATATGCACTTAGGATTAAGTGGATAACCCTAATTATCATCAATAATGCAGGTCATTATAGGTTGGAAAAAGGTCCCTCCTCCTAATTGCTAAATACAATGTTGGATTTTCCATTGACACCAATAGAATAAGCCCCTGGTATTTTTTCATGTATGCAAATATTTAGGGATAGAAATTCCTTTTAGCATATGTTCTTTTCATAATGGTTACCTTATTGGTTAGGTTATTTAGTGCTAGTAAGACCACTTACATGTTGATTGATTTTTTAGGTTAACAAGTATGTAGTGTAGGCACAACTCGCGATACAAGTAATTTTGGTATTATGGCTATTTAAGGTAAGCTTGGAGTCTTTACTATAGGGATTAGTGCTACATATCATAAATATGTAATTGTCATTAGGGCTATGTATCCTATATCTATTGAGAGATCTTTAAAAAATATGGCATAACCACTTTGGGAAGAATTTTTAATATAATAATTATATCATTCTCTATAGATATGGAATATTGATACAATATTATACGACATTGGATTGGAATATTTGCAAGCCCAAATACGAGTTTAAAACATAGATATAATAGATGATTGCTTGAGCATATATTGGCTTAAGTTCATGTGGAGCTCTCTTGAAGGTTCTTCTAAATCTAATATTAAAACCCATTACTCCCTCCAAAGGATACCTTTGAATAGTAATAAATTGAGTTATTAATAAAAATGGTTTGCTTACTCATTCAATTCTTGGATAAATCTTCCAATAAATAGAGCTCATGAATTAATGCTTCCATCTCATAGGGTTTGATACCAATGTAATACCTTAGTCACGAATGATAACACTAAAATCCTTATCATGTCATATTCGTATTGCATATTGTGAATGGTATCCAAAGAGATAACATATTTATAATGTACATATATTGTTTTCCTAATACTATCATAATTTGGAATATATTTTAAAGCTACCTAGAGAATTGGATTTTGATTTACTAGATTGAGTGGTCCAATGTTATTTCAATCAATAAAATTTTATTGAGCAAGAGGCTAAGCTATTTTTTTAGATCTCACAGAATGAAAGGATATTTGAGAGCTAAAATATGTTGAACGTACACTCTCTATATGGGTTAATGGAGGAGATGAAAAATATCCATATATTTTGAATCTTAGTGGTGGTAACTAAAACAATTGCATAGGTACATCATGCTTTATGGGCTCTTTATCTAGTGATCATAAGCCTATAAATTAAACAACATATGGCTTCCTTAAGAATATTTGATTCTAGTGGAATTTCTAGGTGATTGTATGTATGATCTATTAGAGAAGAATATCACCAAGATTGTATCCAATCTATTAGGTGGGATTTGTGGCTCACTGAATGTGCTAAAACTATTATTTCAAAACCTACCTGAGTGGATGAGTTGCACCCACAAGACCTTAGCCAATATTGTAAGACTAAAGAAAGGTTTTTAGAATAGCCTTTAAAATAGGTCAATTCCGGTGGTACTAGCTAAACTAATAAAAGGGATTTTTAGACTAGAAAGATATGTGTAGGGTTAGAAGACATAATTTAAAACGGTTAAGATTAAACAACATCAAGAGAAATAAGGTATGATATTCTCACTCTCTAAACTCAATTAAAATACCTAGTAGACCAAATATCATTTAATATTATAGAGCACTTAATAAAATAAACATATACATTACCAAACATTCTAGAGAGCAAAAAAAAATAATCCGAGGAGATATCCAAATAGAAAAATAATATGTTAGAATAAAAATAGCATACATATATGTTCTACAATAATCTTAGAGAGGCCAAAAAACAATTCAATCTTTATTCAAAGGCACATAGTACAATCATCATACAACTTATGCAATTATAAAAGCTAAATAGTTGATACTTAGAATGATCTACATCCAAGTATATATAGGTTTACGTTACATTCTTGTTAACTCATAATGGTTTTTACAAAAATTGATTTTAGGTCTAATAGAAAAGTCTAAAATGTGAACTTTCCTTTTCAACTCATTCTAGTATAATTACAATGAAGTGGTTGAGATGATATGGTTGATTTTGATCTGTCCTAGGATCATGGTAGCCATGTATCTTAAGCTACTTTAATATGTACTTTGATAGATCTACTTTTTACTACTCTACTTTATGACTAGTCTAGCTATGTGAGGACAAGTGTGCAATTGGAGAGTAATAAATATATTTTTTGATAGAATTGATTCTACCTAAAAGGGATAACTTCAGATTTTATTTTTTGTTATCAGGTTTTTCTGCTTGATTGTTAACATTAACTATCTTATAAATTATATTGAGAATAATTTGAATGGTGTGTTACAATATGTAAAATTTAGTAAATCCTATGATAATGTTTACATCTTTAAAATCAAATCCAATCAAATATCAGGTTCTTGCCTTACCCAAGGTTTGCATTCTTCCATTAGAAAAAATACTTGATATTAGGTTCATTCTTTTGTATTTGTTGATATCCACCATATAGGTATGTGGCTAAGTAGATATTCTTCTTGCAAGGATTTTTTATTTCTTACGATGATATCATGATCAAAAAGGTTTTGACCTTGAGTTTTATGTAGCCAATTTTTTGATCCTACCACATTGCTATGTCAAATATTTTCACTACTTATAATTATGCCAACACTAAAAAATGTCTAGCCTCAAACATATACTTAGTTCAATTTTTGGTCCAAGATTGTAGTAAGATACAAGATTAAAAATTATGGCACTGACATGCTAGCTTGTGCATCCAATATTTCTACTTTATAAAATTTTCTTACAATGTTGCTACATATATCGATGATTTATTAATCCATATATCTCAAGCTAAGTCCTTGAATTTCATACCTCCTAATATATTTTTTAAAATTACATTGTTTGTATGGATGAGTATCCATATTGTGCTTTCACATATATAAGATATTTTTATCAGTGTGTGGTGCTTTTACATCCATACAATACTTTTGGTACCATGTAACACTTTCATGTCCATATGATGTTTCTTATAGGTATCATTGATAATTTGCTTAAATTGGTATTTTAATACCCTAAATGAGCTTAAAACCTAGTTTATTTATGCTTTATTATTGACAATAAGATAGGTATACATCAATGATTTCATAAATTATAATGATCATATTTAGTTAGAGTTGATGTTGATAATCCTATTGGATATTTGCCTAATAAATTGACATGGTGAGTTAAGGCATTGCTAGATAAGCTTCTTAGTATTATAAATTAGCAAAGTGATGAGGCTTGGCATAGTTAATTAATAACCGTTGAATTATAATAATAAAAAGAACTCTTGGATGTTCGAGGAAAGGAATCACATCAAAACATAACTCTTATGTACTAATGATTTACATCATTGCCAATTCTATTACATAAGTTTTGAATTCTATAGTATTGCATTATCCATATAAAATATTTTTTCATTTGGGAGAGTTTAGATTGTAGCATAGTTTAATGTATTATTAAGAAATATAACTCATTTTATATCACAAGTTTGTTCATAGAGTTACATGTGTCACCACATCTTTAGCCTCAAGGTGCATATCAATATTAACCTTTATATTATTTAAATTTTATTTTTCTTGGTAAGGGCTTTGTACTCTCTTTGATAGTTCCAAGCCCCTGATAAAAACCTATGTAATCTCGTTGAATATTTTTAAATATTTTTATTATAATGTACACATACAAATGCTTATATCAATATTGATATCAATTAAAACATTAGTTAATTTTTTATTAAAAATATATTTTCTACTTATGATCATTATAAAAAGCTTAAATTTGTACATGGAGTTGAAATTAAAAAATTAAATAGAGACTCCAAATACTAGAGGCACAAAAAATCCTCCTTAAGTTACATGAAAATAATTAGTCAAGTAAATTTTAACACCATTTTCACCCAATATTTTTTGGCATTACCTTCTTTAAAAAATTTATTCCCCTAAATTATCATTTAGACTAACATAAGAATATATAAAGTTTTATTGTATGTTAGTACAAAAATAATGTCGTCAATCAATGTTACCAACTTAGATATCTAGAGTTTATATATCTATTATATAGTAAGATACATCAAACTCAAGGTATCTATCTTATATATTGAGTTATCAATATATATTTGCACTATAAATATTTAAATCAATTACATTATTGAAGAGTGAATCCCACACTATCATTCCATAGATATGTTTAACACTAGTAAATTTAAATGTAAGTCTTTATCATACATACTATCTACTATAGTTACTTTGAAACTATAAATAAAGGTCTAATATTTGAATCCTGTGTACACCATGCTTTGATAATCAAAATATGATTAGAAATAATATATTAATTAAACAACATCCTTGGTGAGGATGTTCTCATATGATTTATTGCCTTGTAAATATTAAAAAATATTTAACCTTTGATAATTACTTCAAATATATATATATATATTATTGAATAAATACTTCCTATACAAATACAAATCCTTCGTGGGGATTGAACCCCGAGTCACATCACCGATAATTACTTTAAATATTTTGCTAAATTAAAATAAATTCATCCTATTACACAACTTTTTATTAAAACCTATAATATTTAGAAGGGCAACTGTTAAAACCATGTGCAAACGTATATTATTTACAACAACAATGATTAAAACCATGTGCAAATTTATAAAGGATGAAATATTAAAACCTATAATATTTACAACGATAGCAGTTAAAACCACATGCTATAATATTTAGAAGACAACTTTAGAATGACAACTGTTAAAAACGGTTAGAACTATGTGCAAATTTATAAAAAGTCAAATATTAAAACCTTTAATATTTACAACGGCCTGCTATAATATTTACGTCATTGCTTAAAACAATGTGCAAACTTGTAAAACCATGTGCAAAATATTAAAACCTATAATATTTACAACGGCCTGCTATAATATTTACGTCATTGCTTAAAGCAATGTGCAAACTTGTAAAACCATGTGCAAACTTATAAAATTTACAAGGAAAACGGTTAGAACCATGTGCTATAATATTTACAACCGTAAGGGTTAAAACTATGTGCTATAATATTTTCAAAGACAAACCATACTTGGATATTTACAAACTGTTAAATATTTAATGGTATTAATTAAAATTTTATTTTTAAGGTTTAAAAAAATATATTAAATACAGGGACTTCGATTGACTCATGTACCCATAAATTACTGTTTAGTTTGTTGAGGTTTAAATTTTAGAGTCTAGTGTTCCAATAAAATGCCACATTTATAAAGGTAAAGTTGTCATGAAGCCCTAACACTAGATACCTATTGATAATCAATCCTAAAAGGATTATATAAACACTAGATACCTATTGATAATCAATCCTAAAAGGATTATATAAACACTAGATCCCTATTAATAATAAATCCTAAATGGATTATATAAATGATCAAGAACTTTCAAAGTATTATATAAGCGTTTCATTCGCTTGTGATTGATCTGGCATCAAAGAGAATGTGATCATCACTCTGGATCTTTAGCTTTAAAAACTATGGGGTGAGTTCCCTGGCTATTTTAAAGAGAGGTTTAATGCCCTGGTTCGTCTAGGGGTTGATAAATATTTATCGCTATTACTCTAACACTGAAGAAAAGTTCAATCCAATTTTTGGGTTCCGATCCTTCACAGGTACCTAGATTTCATGACTGTCTTCGCACTGTTTTTTTTGGAAATCAAGCATTTTCTAGACCCACAGGTTTTCATAGAGGTAAGCCCTTAAATTCCATGCCTCTTAATGTTTTTTTAAATTGCATTGTTTGTTTGGACGAGCTTCCATATCGTGCTTTCACATATATATAATGTTTGTTTTTGTAACTATATAGTACTTCCATACAATATTTTTGGGACCATACAAGTTTGATAGAATTGATTTTATCTGGGATAACATCAGTCTTTATTTTTTGTTGTAAAGTTTTTGTTGCTTTATTTCTAACATCGCCAATATTAGAAATCAAGTGGGAAATAAGTTGGATAGTGTGTTACAAGATGCTAAACTTTAGCAGCTTATATGATGATGTTTATCTCTTCAAAATTTGATCCAGTTAAATATAAGGTTCTTACCTCAACCAAGGTTTCCATTCTTCCTTTAGGAAATATACTGGATGTTAGATTCATTTTTTTGCTTTTGTTGATATCCACCATCTAGGTATTTGGATAGGTAGATTTTTGACCTTGATATTTACGTAGCCAATATTTTGATCCTAGCTCATTGCTATGTTAAAGTTTTTTATTGCTTATAGTGATGTCAACAATAAATTTTTTGACACATTATCCCCGTGAGTGTAGTCTACCAGCAAGGATTCCATTTGTATTATCGGTGATGTGACCCAGGTTCAATACCCATGGTGGATGTGTATAAGAAGTATTAAAAAAAATAACACTAAAAGTTTTCTAGCCTCCAAAAAATACATAGTTAATTTTTGGTCCAAGCTTGTGGTAGGATACTATATTCAAAATTATGGGACTCACAAGCTAGCTTGTACATCCAATGTTTATAATTTACAAATTTCTCTTACAATGTTGCTACTTATGTCGGTGATTTATTAATCCATAGATCCCATTAAGTAGTTAACGAATAACTTCATGCCACACTTATAAGGGTAAAGTTGTTATTTGAAACCCTAACACTAGATTTCTATTATTTTATTTTTTTGTAAGTTAATGGAATTCATTGGACAAGGGTATTATATTTCTATTGTTAATCAATACCAAAAGGATTATATAAATGATATATGAAATTTCAAAGTATTATATAAATGTTGATGAAATTTCAATTTTCTTTTACCCATACCTATATTTCGTGATTGTCTTTGCATTTGTTTTTTAATCAAGCATTTCCTCTCCTAATAAATAAATAAATAAATAAATAAATATATATATATATATATATATATATATATATATATATATATATTGTATTTCACATATATATGTTGTTTTTGTGGGTGTATGGTGCTTTTGCATCCATACAATACTTTTGGGAACATACAAGTTTTGTAGAATTGATTCCACCTAATAAGGCATAACTTCAGTTTTTATTTTTTGTTGTTACTTTGGAACTATAAATAAATGTCTAACATATGAATCCTTGAGGTTTGGTTGTACACCATTCTTTGATAACCAAAATATGGTGAGAAATCATATATTAATTAAGCAACATTTTTAGTGAAGGTGCTTTCATATGATTTATCACCTTACAAATGTTAACAAATATTTAACCTTTGATAATTATTTCAAATATTTTTTTATATTAAAATAAATCAATTTTATTGCACAAATTTTTTATTAAAACCTATAATATTTATAACCACAACGGTTAAAACCATGCACAACCTCAATGGTTAAAACCATGTGCAAACTTATAATATTTACAATAGCAATGCTTAAAATCATGTGTAAATTTAAACCTTGTTCAAATTTATAAAGGGGGAAATACAAAGACAACCCATTCTCCGATATTTACAAACCATTAAATATTTAATGGTATTAAATAAAAATTCATTAAAAATATTAATATTTAAATAAATATAAAAAATATAGGGACTTCCATGGGCCCATCAATTACTGTATAATTTATTGAGGTTTAAATTTTAGAGTAGTGTCCCATTAAGTAGTTAATCGATAACTTCATGCCCCACTTATAAGGGTAAATCTGTTGAGATTTAAATAAATATATAAAATACAGGGGCTTCCATGGGTCCATCAATTACTGTATGGTTTGTTGAGGTTTAAAATTTAGAGTCTAGTGTCCCATTAATTAATTAACCTATAACTTCATACCATATTTATAAGGGTAAAGTTGTCATGTGAAACCTTAACGCTAGATCTCTATTGATAATCAATCCCAAAAGATTATATAAAAGATGATGAAATTTCAAAGTATTAAATAAATGCTGATGAAATATCCATCATCTTCCTACCCATAAATAGATTTTGTGACTATATTTAAATTTTGTTTTTGGAATCAAGCATTTCCTAAGACCTAGTGGTTTTGCAGATTTAAGTCCTTGAATTCCGTGCCTCCTAATGATTTTTTTTAAATTACATTGTTTTAATGGACAAGAATCCATATTATGATTTCACATATATATGATGGTGCTTTTGCATCCATATAATACTTTTGGAACCATACAAGTTTGATAGAATTGATTCCACCTAAAAAGGGATAACTTCAGTCTTTATTTTTTATTGTCAGGTTTTTGTTGCTCTATTGCTAACATCAACTATATTAGAAATCAAGTGGAAAATAAGTTGGATAGTGTGTTACAATATGCTAAAATTTAATAGCTTCTATGATGATGGTTACCTCTTTAAAATATGATCCAAACAAATATCATGTTCTTTCCTTAACCAAGGTTTGCATTCTTTCTTTAGAAAAAAATATTGGATGTTAAATTCATTCTTCTATTTTTTTTGATACACAACATCTAGGTATTTGGCTAGGTAGATATTCTTCTTGCAAGAATTTTTTGTTCCTGATGATATCATGATCAAAAATGTTTTGACCTTGAGTTTTAAGTAGCCAATTTTTTTGATCCTAACCCATTGTTATGTCCAAGTTTTTCAGTGCTTATAGTGATGTAACCACTAAAAAATTTCTAGCCTCCAACATATAATTAGTTTGTTTTTTTTGTCGAATATTGTGGTAAGATACTAGATTCAAAATTATGGGACTGACAAGCTAGCTTGTACATAAATATTTCTACTTTACAATTTTTTTTTACAATGTTGCTACATATATTGGTGATTTATTAATCCATAAATCCTAAGGTAAGCCCTTGAATTTCATTCCTCCTAAAGACTTTTTTAAAAATTATATTGATTGTATGGATGAGCATAAATATTGTGCTTTTACATATATATGATATTTTTATGAGTATATATGGTGCTTTTGCATCCATACAATACTTTTGGGACCATGTGATACTTTCATGTCCGTATGATATTTCTTATAGGTATCATTGATAATTTTATTAACTTGGTGTTTTGATGCCCCAAATGAGCTTAAAACCTAGTCCATTTATGCTAATAATTATTGGCATTAAGGTAGGTACCCATCAATGATTTCATAAATTATAATGATCATATTTAGTTAGATTTGATGTTGATAATCCTGTTGGATATCTTCGTAATAAATTGACATGGTGAGTCAAGGCATTGCTAGATAACTTTCCTAGTTATTATATAAAATATAGGGACTTTCATGGGCCCATCAATTACTGTATAGTTTTTTGAGGTTTAAATTTTAGTGTCTAGTGTCCTATTAAGTAGTTAACAAATAACTTCATGCTACACTTATATGGACAAAGCTATCATTTGAAACCCTATCACTAGATTCCTATTGATAATCAATCCCAAAAGGATTATATAATTGATGCTGAAATTTTAAAGTATTATATACATGTTGATGAACTTTCAATTCTCTTCCTAGCCAAACCTATATTTCATGATTGTCTTCATATTTTTTTTAATCAAGCATTTCCTAAAACCTAGAGGTTTTCACATAGGTAAGTCCTTGAATTCCATGCCTCATAATATATATATATATATATATATATATATATATATATATATATATATATTACATTGTTTGTATGGATTAAAATTCATACAGTTCTTTTACATATATGTTGTTTTTGTAGGTGTAAGGTGCTTTTGCATCTATATAATAATTTTAGTACCATACAATGTCCATATGATGTTTCTTATAGGTATTATTGATAATTTTCTTAAATTAATGTTTTGATGCTTGAAATAAGCTTAAAACCTAGTCAATTTATGCTAATTACACATTTGTGATAACATTTGTCTTTATTGTATTATTAAATTAACATCAACTAATGGAGGCTAATTATTGATCTAATACATAATGATCAGAATGATTAATTATATTTATATTTATATAATTATTTTAATCTAATAGTATAGGATGGTATTTTAATTTTTTAAATCTATTTATGTTAGTCATTTAATACTTTTGGTACTAGTAAATGAAACACTTGTCAACTGCACTAATTTAAATGTGATATATTTATTTATATTAAACTTATGAATGCATGAGGTCAACCCATGGCTATGATATTTTACTACAAAAAATGAATTTAAATATAACAATATGAAGCATAACAAGAAAAACTGCAAATATTAAAGGTGGCATTTTATCATAGAGAAAAAGGAATCAAGGCTTATTGGTATATTGATGTGAACTCAGCTACAAGAGACCAACAAAATGGACTCCAATTATGTAACACAAATGAAATATAATGAAAGAAACCTGCAAATTGATATTCTTCTTATTTGGAAGTAAATCCAGGAATGAGAAAATAAATTATTTATTAGTTTATTTCCATGTACTGTAGTTTTTATGTGAATGGAGGGTTTTATTGATTATTTCCATTTATTACAATTTTTATGTAAATGGAGGGTTTTACATATTATTTTCATTTACCGTAGTTTTTATGTAATGGGAGGTATTTTTTTTTTACCTCTTGCAACTGGGCTTACATCATATATTCATAAAAAAATCCTATAGGATTCATCCAAAAATATAATTACTTTTATTCGATATAATCTATTTCTATGGCACATTTAACAGGATTAGTGAGGACCCTGGCTAGCAGTAAAACTATAGACAGTAAAGGTGGCCATTTATCACAATGAAAAAAGAATCAAGTCATATTGGTCAAGGATAAAATTTATCCTAGTAGAAGAAGAGGACCTAATTATCAAAAACATTTATAATCAATGAAAAGGATGGGCTCTGAGGATAATTTAGTCCAAATGGAATCATCATTACTATATGTTAGGTTCTTGATACACCAGAGATCTTCAGGGTAGGAGAAACAATCCCATATATTTGAGGTGGGAGAAGCTGCAAGTGAAGGGAGTATCAAAGATGCACACTCCATACAGGAAATGAATACCAAAGGGATGAAACACATCAGGAATGGACAATATCTTTAGCCACATCGGGATTTCTTATCTTACCCTAAAGTTCTCTGGTGTATCAACAAACTCACAGACAATGATGATTTGGTTGATTGGACTAAATCAGCCTCAGAGTCCACCCATTTCATTGATTATAGATATTTTTTATAATTGGGTCCCCTTCTTCTATGGGGATCAATTTTGTCCTTGACCAGTATGTCTTGATTTTTTTTTCTCTGTGATAAGTGGTCACCTTTACTATTTATAGTTTTACTGGTAGTGACGGCCCTCGCTAATCCTGTTAAACGTGCCATAGAAATAGATTATATCAAATAAAAATAATTATAGTTTTGGATTAACTGTATATGATTTTTTGATGAATTGAACAATATACCTTGATTATTTTCTCTATGATAAATGACCACTTTATACGGGATAAAATATTTAAGGTAAGATGATCAGGAAAAACAAGCACAATTGGGATGCGGAGTTAACCCAATTTGAGAATAATTTGATGATCCACAAATTGCATAATAAAGGTTTGTATCACCACCACCTCTCTACTCCTTGGAAAGAAATTTTCAAACCCATTATGCAATATTTAACAGTTGATAATCCTAAATCTAAGATCTGTTGTTTTCACTTAGCCTTCATTAACCATTTTCATGAAGCTAAAATTATGAATATCCCAACAACACTATATTGGTCCATGGAATATGCAATAATATCCACCCATACAAAAAATGAGGAGACCCTGTCATCATGGCATTTTTAGTGTCCTTGATAGGTTCCTTCTACTGAAGTTTCCTAAAGGTAATATTCTCGTCCCTGATTCTGAGGAAGCAAAATCTTCTTCGATGCCCAATCCCAAAGCCTCAAGACCTAAGAGAAATAACAAGAGTGACATACCTCATTATGGTTCCAACATAAATAAAAAGGTTAATATTGAAAAAGCGCTTGTTAACTGTTCCCAAAGACACAAATTCAAGGAATTTGTTGAAATCCCCCTTCCACTTCTGAGAAATCCATGTAGGATCTTTCTAGCTCCCCTGATATTATTGAAAAATACCTCCATAAGCTTACTTTCAATGCCACTTTTTTTACTATTGACCACTTGGAATGTGCTCATGTGGCTATTGGTAAGGAAATTACAAAACTCAAGGAACAACGCCAAGAGCTCAACCTTCTATTTTTCTATAATGCTTTTGAGGACATTCCTACCATTTTTTTTGTAGAGGGATATTATGACTTAAAGGTTGATGCTAAGGAAGATGACGTCATGGAAATTGCAAAGGAAACCTACATCCAAGCTCCAAAGGATTCTCCAAAGGTATATTGAAGGACTCCTTGCTGGAGGTTATTGTTGCATCGCCTATGCAGATTGATGCACCCTTTTGAGATGGCCTACTAGAGTTGTCTTTTCCTCATCTCTTGTTCTTTTCTTCTAGAGGGTTTATCCTCTCTGGTTCCGTTGGTTTTTCGCCTATCACTTTTTGTTCCTTCTCTCCAGAGGATTTTGTCCTTTTGGGTTCAACCGACATGTAGCCTCTTTGTTTTAGTTCCTTTTCTGGTTTCCTCTAAGGTTTTTCCTTTATGTTCTTCTATTGTACAAGGCATTGGGACTCCTTTCAAATGCCCCCTTTTAATAAAATTTTTAACTTACAAAAAAAAAAATGACCACCTTTACTGTCTGTAGTTTTTCTTGTTATGTTTGAAATTCATTTATTGTAGTAAAATACCTTGGTTGACCTCATAAATTCATAACTATAATATAAAAAAATGTGTTACTGTTAAATTGTACGTATAATAATGAAAATTAATATGACATTTAAATTATTGCCTTTACTATTTTTAGTGTTACTGATAGTGATGGCCCCCGCTGATCCTATTAAATGTGCCATAGAAATATATTGTATCGAATAAAAATAATTATAGTTTTTGATGAACTATGTAATAATTTTGGATAAATTGACCAATATACCTTAATTCTTTTTTCTCTATGATAAATGGCCACATTTACTGTTTGTAGTTTTTCTTTTTATTTTTGATTTTCTTATATTTGAAATTCATTTATTGTAGTAAAATACCTGGGTTGACCTCATAAATTCATAAGTATAATATAAATAAATGTGTTAATAATATATTGTACATATAATAATGAAAATCAATATATTACATTTAATTTATTGCACTTGATAAGTGTTTCATTTACTAGTACCAAAGCCATAACTTGTGATAACATATGTTTATTGTATTCTTAATTTTTTTTTTGATAAGTAAAATAGTTATAATTTCATACCGGGTTTTAAGGATCCCAAAAACTTAATACAAAAATAGTGCTAGAGGTTGTATCATACTTATGGAACTACAGTTGTGGATTCTACTAAAGAGAGCCTTAAAGGAGGTCACAGCCTCATCCTTGGAGCTTGTAATATATTTCCTTATAGACATAGTGATGCAGGAGCATCCGACGATAGTAGAGCAATCTTGCATCCTCCAAATTTTTCTAAGTTTTCTAAGTACTTTGTATTTTGATTTATTTTAGTTCTTTCCCAAGGCTGAAGTTTTGTAAAGCAATTTGGGGAGTCACGAAATCGTGACATGTCACGATTTCGTGACATGTCACGAAATCGCGACTCCAAAGGCAAGGCAAAAGGCAAAGGCAGAAATGGTCACGATATCGCGACGTAAAATGAAAAGCTAAGGCACAAGGGCACGGAGGTCGCAATACCGTGACATGTCACGATATCGTGACATGTCACGATATCACGACATAAAATGAAAAGCTAAGGCACAAGGGCGCGGAGGTCGTGATATCGCGACATGTCGCGATATCACGACGTAAAATGAAAAGCTAAGGCACAAGGACGCGAAGGTCGTGATACTGGAACAAGGGCACAGAGGTCGCGATATCGTGACATGTCATGGTATCGCGACCTCCGTGCCCTTCTAGCTTTTCATTTTATGTCGCGATACCGTGACATGTCGCGATATCGTGACATGTCACGATATCACGACGTAAAATGAAAAGCTAAGGCACAAGGGCACGGAGGTCGTGATACCACGACATGTCACAATATCGTGACCAGTTGAAGGCTGCCACATGGATTAAGATATCACGACCAAGAAGAAGACAGGCCAAAATAGACATGGGACTGCCACGTGTGTTAAAGCGACGCGACCTGTTGCAGATAGAGGCAAAAATAGACACGCGGGCAGCCACATGTATTAAAACAAAGATGAAGGCCACATATACTGCGACATGTCGTGATATCACGGAGGTCACGATATCGCGACATGTCGCGATATCACGACATGTCGCGATATCGCGACCAGTTGAAGGCTACCACGTGGATTAAGATATCGCGACCAAGAAGAAGATAGGCCAAAATAGACATGGGACTGCCACGTGTGTTAAAGCGACACGACCTATTGCAGAAAGAGGCTGAAATAGACACGCGGGCAGCCACGTGTATTAAAACAAAGATGAAGGCCACGTATATCAAAATAGAGATGATGGCCACGTGTATTAAAATAGGGATAACCATCACAAGGAAAGATTCTGACAAGGCGACAGTTGCAGGCCATGGATAATATGGGTGAGACGGCGGTTCAAAAGAACGGTCTGACCAAAGCGGCGGTTGCAGGTCAAGGGGGTCTTTAATGCGAGCTTCATAGCGGATCGGGGCAGTGGCCCATTAATGGAAGAAAATTTGAAAACTTGGCAGAGGAAGCGAATTTTTTTTTATTGTTTCGGGAATTCTCTCAGGTGGGGCATTAATTGCCTAGAGGGCCGAGACCTCGATAAAAACTCAAAAAATTGTAAGGGAAAGGATGGCAAGTTTGAGATCGAGTGGGGAAAGAACTATGCCTGGAAACGGTATTGTAAGACTGTGTTAAGCAATTTACAAAAAATTAATTTGAAGTTTTGTTGTGTGAATCTCGGCTTGCCATCAAGTGGTATCAGAGCGGGAGCTCTTGAGCGTGTAACAGATCGCCGAAAGAGAGGCAGTTACACCAGGATCTGTGGAAGGATTTGTAAGGGAAGAAAGAAAAATGCCTCCACGAAGAAACCATGGTGGAGTAAGAAATGTGGTGCCGGCCGAAGACTTTCGAGCCTTGCAGAGGCAAGTTCAAGCCCTGCAAGAAGAGCTACGTAGAAGGCACGAGCCCGGAAGGGATGAGGGAAGTGAAGACGAAGTTGATGAAGAAGAAGACCAGTCTGAGGAAGAAGAAGAGGCTGTGGATCCTGCACAAGCCAGGTTGTACAAAGCCATCTCTCAGATTGGAAAGCAACCAAAAATGGAGGTTTCTACATATTCGGGAAACCTAAATCCAGAAGAGGTGATTGACTGGATAAATGACTTAGAAGAATATTTCGAATATGAGGAGGTTGAAGACCCTAATCGGGTCAGATTTGCTAAGACCAAGTTGAAGGGTCATGCCAACATTTGGTGGAGGGGAATACAGCTGGAAAGGAATAGAAGAGGGAAGGAGAGAATAACAAGATGGGATAGAATGGTGGAAAAGCTAAAAAGACAGTTTATTCCGATAGATTACGAGTTGGATCTGCTAAGGAAAATGGAGATTTTGAGACAAAAAAACAAAACTGTCCAAGAATACACCGAGGAGTTTTACAAGATCTCTATTAGAACTGGACATTTAGAGGCAAACAAAGAGAAGGTAGCCCATTATATCAATGGGTTGAGACTCGGTATCCAGGAAGAGCTGAGCCTAGTTTGGGTAAGCACCATTGAGGATGCTTACCAGTTTGCCTTAAAGGTGGAAGAAAAATTGAATAGGCGGTTTGAAGGCAAGCAAAGAGGAAGGGGCCATGGTGGAAGAACTGGTGGGAGAACCAGTGGAGAAAAATATAAAGATTCGAAGAAGACTGGTGAAGCCAGTAGTAACCAGGATCAAAGGGAAGAGGATGTTTATCAGCCCCGTGATCAGAACAACTACCCAAGAGGATGGGGTGGATCTGGACGAGGGTTTGGAAGAGGAGTATTTCGTGGGACATGTTTCCACTATGGTGAAGAAGGACATCGAGCATTCGAGTGTCCACAACATCGAGAAAGGACGAACAAGAGGCCTGAGGGTCCAGCCAGAGCTGCTGTGGTAGAGGAAGATGCTAGATCTGAACATTCTGAAGAAGCGGAGAGAGGGGAAGCAATGATCGTAAGGAGAGTCCTATTGAATGAGGAGAAGGACACATATCAGAGAAGAAGTTTATTCCGCACAAGGTGTAAATGCACGGGCAAGATTTGCAATATTATTATTGATAATGGTAGCATGGATAACCTGGTTTCAAAAGAAATGGTTACCAAGTTACAGTTAGAGAGGAAGAAGCACCCGCATCCATATCGGGTCGCATGGTTACAGAAGGACCATAGGGCTTTGGTCAGTGAGCAGGTGTCTCGTTAAATTTAATATTGGGAATTATTGTGATGAGGTCCTGTGTGACATCCTGCCTATGGATGCTTGCCATATGTTGTTGGGAAGGCCCTGGCAGTTCGATCGGAGTGCAGTGCATGACGGCCATGCCAACACCTACTCATTGACGAAGAATGGCATGCGCCATAAGCTGAAGCCCATGAAGGAGGCGGATGAAAAGGTGTGTAACACCTCCAGAATCTGTTTAGTTGAAGGGAGAAAATTTTTGGATGGTTTGAAGCATGAACATTTATGTTATGCAATAATTCCTAGAGTTAGGGAGAAAGAATGCCAAGATACCCTAGTAGAAGTCCTAGATCTGTTGGAGGAATTTCTAGATATTGTGTCTGATAATGTGCCTGAGGGTTTACCCCTAGTAAGGAAAATCAGCCACCATATAGATTTGGTGCCAGGATCGAGCTTGCCAAATAAAGCTGCACATAGAATGACGCATGTAGAGACTGAGGAGTTAAACAGGCAGGTCCAGGAGTTTCTGGAGAAGGGATTGATTTAGGAAAGTTTGAGCCCATGCATAGTACCTACAGTGCTGGCGCCAAAGAAGGATGGAGAATGGAGAATGTGTACAGATTCACGGGCCATCAACAAGATCACAATAAAATACAGATTTCCATTGCCAAGAATGGATGACATAATGGATTGTTTAAGTGGAGCCAAGTACTTCACCAAGGTTGATCTCAAAAGTGGTTACCATCAGATCCGTATCGGGAGAGGGAGATGAGTGGAAGACAGCCTTCAAGACCAGAGAGGGCTTGTATGAGTGGTTGGTCATGCCCTTTGGGCTATCCAATGCACCGAGTACCTTCATGCGGCTGATGAATGAGGTACTGAAAGAGTTTTTAGGAAAATTTGTCATAGTCTATTTAGATGACATATTAATATTTAGCAGAACCTTGGAGGAACACCTGATGCATATCAGAAGGGTTTTTGAGAAGCTGCGGGAGGAGCAGTTATTAATAAATCTAAAAAAGTGTAATTTTGTAAAGGAGTTAGTGTACCTGGGATTTGTAATCTCAGTAGAAGGTCTAAAAATGGACCCAGAGAAGGTGAGAGCCATCATGGAATGGCCTACTCCGAGAAGCACAATAGAGGTAAGATCATTTCATGGTCTAGCCAGATTTTACAGAAAATTCATTAAAAATTTCAGCAGCATTTGTGCACCCCTCACAGAAACAATGAGAGGGGATAAGAAAGAATTCAAGTGGACCTTAGGGGCTGAAAGGAGCTTTGATGCATTAAATAAAAAGGTCACAGAACAGCCTATTTTGGCACTTCCAGACTTTAACAAAGTATTTCAGGTAGACTGTGATGCCAATGAGCGATGCAATAGGGGTTGTACTGAGTCAGGAAGGCAGGCCTGTTGCCTATTTTAGTGAGAAGCTAAATGATGCTCGAAAAAAGTATTCAGTTTATGACCAAGAATTTTATGCTATAGTTCAAGCTCTAAAGAAGTGGAGGCATTATTTGTTGCCAAAAGAGTTTGTTCTATTCACTGATCATCAGGCATTACAGTACATTAACAACCAAACAAAACTGAATCAAAGGCACTTGAAGTGGGTTGAGTTCCTCCAAAGCTATACCTTTGTGCTGAAGCACAAAAGCGGGAAATCAAACAGAGTTGCAGATGCCTTAAGTAGAAGGCAGAATTTATTGATTAAAATGACAGTGGAAGTAGTGGGATTTGAAGAACTGAAGGGTTTGTACCCTGAAGATCCAGATTTTGCAGAAGCCCTGGACGGCTTGCTTGACACCTGTTACTCGTGGACAGGACAAAATGGTTGGATTTTCTAATCCAAGATGGAATGTTGTTCAGAGGAAGTAAATTATGCATTCCAAGGAGTTCCATGCGGGAAAACTTAGTCAAGGAGAAACACAGTGGAGGACTGGCCGGACATTTTGGCCGGGATAAGACAATTGCCCTGGTGAGTGAAAATTACTATTGTCCGCAACTACAGCAAGATGTGAAAAAGTTTGTATAGAGTTGTAGAATATGCTAGATGGCAAAGGGTAGAAGACAGAACACGGGATTGTATCAGCCGTTACCAGTACCTGAGCGGCCATGGGAGGACGTCAGCATGGACTTCGTCCTCGGATTGCCAAGAACACAGAGGGGAAATGACTCTGTATTTGTAGTAGTTGACAGATTTTCCAAGATGGCACACTTTATTCCATGCCAAAAAACAAGTGATGCGGTTCACATTGCAGGGTTATTTTTCAAGGAAGTGGTACGACTTCACGGTCTACCGAAGAGCATTGTTTCTGACAGAGATACAAAATTTGTTGGGTATTTCTGGAGAACTTTGTGGAAGAAGTTGAAGACAGATCTGAAATTCAGTTCTGCATACCACCCATAGATCGATGGATAGACAGAGGTGGTAAATAGAAGCCTGGGTAATTTACTGAGATGCTTGATAGCAGATCAACCCAAGGGATGGGATTTAGTTTTACCACAAGCAAAATTTGCATATAACAATTCGATCAATAAGAGCACAAATAAATCTCCATTCCGGATAATATATGGAAACAACCCGAGAAATGTGTCTGAACTGAGAAAGTTGGATAAGAGAGAAAAGTGCAGTGCCGAGGAAGAAGAATTTGTGGAACATATGAAAAGTCTGCATGAAGAAGTAAGGAAACAAATTATAAAAATGAATACTCAATATAAGACAAGAGCAGACCAGAAGCGACGGTTCAAAGAGTTCGAAGTAGGAGATGAAGTCATGGTCCATCTCAGGAAGGAAAGGTTTCCAGCCAAAACTTATAACAAATTAAAGATGAAGAAGTTTGGGCCATGCAGAATATTGGAAAAACGGGAGTCAGGCAATGCATATGAAGTGGAATTGCCAAGTTGGCTTGACATTTCACCTATTTTTAACATTTCAGATTTAGTGGAATATCATGAGGGAGAAAGTACAGAGGTACCAAGTACAAAATTATGGCAAATTCCAGCATCTACTCCAACCACAGACGAGGTCGAGGAAATATTAGATGCTCGTGAAGGCAGAAGCACCAGAAACAAACAATATTCTGAATATTTGATAAAGTGGAAGGGCAGACCTGTTGAAGATGCAACTTGGTTGTCGAAGACGGAGGTTGACCACCTGGGTCTTCCCCTAACAAAACAGAAGTGAGGATCACTTTTTAATTTACCCTGGGTGTCTGATGCAGGAGCATCCGGCGATAGTAGAGCAATCTTGCATCCTCCAAATTTTTCTAAGTTTTCTAAGTACTTTGTATTTTGATTTATTTCAGTTCTTTCCCAAGGCTGAAGTTTTGTAAAGCAAGTTGGGGAGTCGCGAAATCGTGACATGTCGCGATTTCGTGACATGTCACGAAATCATGACTCCAAAGGCAAGGCAGAAGGCAGAGGCAGATGATATCATGACATCATGATATCGCGACGTCACGATATCGCGACGTCGCGATATCGCGACAAAAAATGAAAAGCTAAGGCACAAGGGCGCGGAGGTCGCGATACCGCGACATGTCGCGATATCGTGACATGTCACGATATCGCGACGTAAAATGAAAAGCTAAGGCACAAGGGCACGGAGGTCGCGATACCGCGACATGTCATGATATCGCGACATGTCACGATATCGCGACGTAAAATGAAAAGCTAAGGCACAAGGGCACGGAGGTCACGATATCGCGACGTAAAATGAAAAGCTAAGGCACAAGGGCACGGAGGTCGCGATATCGCGACATGTCGTGATATCACGACATGTCGCGATATCGCGACCAGTTGAAGGCTGCCACGTGGATTAAGATATCACGGCCAAGAAGAAGACAGGCCAAAATAGACACGGGACTGCCACGTGTGTTAAAGCGACGCGACCTGTTGAAGACAGAGGCCGAAATAGACACGCGGGCAGCCACGTGTATTAAAACAAAGATGAAGGCCACGTATATTAAAATAGAGATGATGGCCACGTGTATTAAAACAGGGATAACCATCACAAGGAAATATTCTGACAAGGCGACAGTTGCAGGCCATGGACAGTATGGGTGAGACAGCGGTTCAAAAGAATGGTCTGACCAAAGCGGCGGTTGCAGGTCAAGGGGGTCTTTAATGCGAGCTTCATAGCGGATCGGGGCGGTGGCCCATTAATGGAAGAAAATTCAAAAACTTGGCAGAGGAAGCAAATTTTCTTTGTTTCGGGAATTCTCTCAGGTGGGGCATTAATTGCCTAGAGGGCCGAGACCTCGATAAAAACTCAGAAAATTGTAAGGGAAAGGATGGCGAGTTTGAGATCGAGTGGGGAAAGAACTATGCCTGGAAACGGTATTGTAAGACTGTGTTAAGCAATTTATAGAAAATTAATTTGAAGTTTTGTTGTGTGAATCTCGGCTTGCCATCACATAGGGTGAGGGTTCAGCATCCTGATTAGAACCATAAACAAAAAGAGATAAGACTCAACTAACAGAAAGACCCCACGCAGGGTGGCCGAAGGCAAACTGACTAATAAAAGTCATAAAAAGCAAAACATAAAAAGGAAATAGAAGGAAAATAAGGAATGAAATTAGTTCCCCACTTCAGGTCTATTATCTTCCTTCCCATCCTCTTCCTTAGCTTCCTTGGGATCTTCTTCCTTCGATTCGATCTCCATTGTAGCCACACCCACATCCGCAGGTCCATTGCCCTCTTGATCCCCCTATCTGGCATAGAAAATATTGTGGAGTCCGTCCATGATGTCTATGGTACTGTTTATCATGTAGTTCATCGTTGTCGTAGTAGAGGAAATAATGAAATTCTTGAGCTTCTTGGTCTCCTCATGATCATATTTTATTTCAATCACATTACTCTTGGCGGCCATGTTATGGATTCTCGCTGATTTTCTCACCATTTCCTCAATGTTGTCAAAAGTGACACTCTTCCTTGCTCTTAGTTTGAACACGACTTCAAGAGTCTTTTTATTTTTTTTAGCTTGGGTCAGGTGGTCAATAGAAGGTTTGGGTTTGGCAGGGCTACTTGCAACAGGGTTACAGTTGGGGCTATTATTCAAAATGTAAGTATAAATAACTTTGAACATGCCTTGATGGCGAGGGATATTACGGCTCTTGTTGTCTCTCTAGGATGTAATGGAATGGTTCATGGAGTTGAGAAGGAACAATGGAATAATCAGAGGGTTGATTTCTTGCAATTAATCGATGAAAGCCAGGTGGTAGGTTTTTAGAGACTTTTTAGGGTCATCCACACAGATAAACTCCATAATTGGTTTCATAACAACGTTCCAAGGGATGGTAAGGTCAGTTATAAATATTCTAGGAATTTTGGCCTTTTTGAAGATTTTTTCATTTTCTTTGAAATTGTCTAATTCCACTTCCCAGTTATGCTTGTGGCAGTGAATGGATCAACCCTCAGGGCTGAGGCCGGTGGTGTTGTCTAGCAAGTGGAGATCAACCATAAAATTATGTCCATGGACAAATATGGCTCCATTATCCCAGGAATCAAGGAAAGCCATGGTAATATCAATATCATCCCTAGAGAATATGTTTAGAAAGGGGAAAAAACCTTTGTATTGGAGGATATTATCAGCCAAAACATCAGAATTATAGGATCTTGGTTCGATAAAGTCACTCAACATGGTGGGGGGATGGGAGGTTGGATGGAGAACAGGAAAAGGTGGGGTGAGGGCAGATGCTAACATTGGTGGGCGTATGAGAAAAGTATGGAAAGGGTGGAAATGTTGAAGGTGAAGGAGGTAGGGATCTATAACCAGGGAGGGAGAGGGTGACTGGTAGCAGGGGAAGAGGATTGCCATGCGGAGGGACCAACCAACAGGAGGGAAGTAGAAAAGGAAGGTATAGGGACCAGGCGAGTGACTAGAGAGGAGGTTGAACAACTAAAAGGATTGGAGAAAAAAACCATGAACCTTTGTAGTATCGGGCTAAGAAATATCATGTTATAATATTCCATGTGTTCCTGGTAGTTAGAGGAGGTGGCATGCTCCGTGGATTTAATGGGAAACTACACCCGCCACTGCTTTCTAGGGCCAAATAAACTTGGGACACGAGACTCCAAATGAGTAAGTTTCTTAGGTGAACTAGCCTTCTCACAGATGTGACATGTACGCATACGAAGGACGCAAAAAGTTGTATCGGTATGACCTTGGGAATTTGGATAGACGTTGGAAGAATGTAGTCCATGAATAAAGGAATTCTACCTCCAAATCCACTGTCAACAGGTAATGTTATATCAAATTGATTTTTAGAACATACAAAATTATGTTTTAAATTTATCTTATTAGAATTTGTAAATGGATATAACCAACTAGAATAATGGATAATTTTCTAGTGTTGAGAAGGATGGGTTGGTTTCTATTCCTTGGGAAGAGGTATGGGACTCTTCCATATGTCTGGTGTTAATCTAAACAAATGATAAATGGGATTATGAATTAATTATTATTTATGAAAATATTAAGAAAATATGTTGTAATTGTCAATCAGGTCAATGAGTGCGAAGTTGTGACCTTGGCAAGTTGCCCCCAAAATTCAAATTTGAAATAGATGGTTTTAGGCGGGAAAAGGGGAAAACAGGGTATTTGAGGGAATTTTTGAAATTGTAAAAGGGATTTTTCTTTTGGTATCCTCATTTTGGGATGAAAGTAATGAAATGTTTGGTTCTATTACAGGAACAAAGGAATAACACCTGTGTATCATTTGTTTGTGTTGCTTGATCTTCACCACTTATGTAAAGTGGAAACTATGCCAAAAACTATGTTTTATTGTCTTTTATGTAATATTGCAAGTAAACATAGAGGATTGTGTTTAATATAAGGGGGGAGTATGTCATATACCACCTTGGAGGACCTATTTTATGATGTTATTTGTGTAATTATGTCTGGTTTTAATGCTTAATATATTTGTATTATGTTTGTTTTTGTCAAGAGAAAATGATACTACATGGCATTGCTTGATTGCAGGAATAGGTATTATCGTTGGTGGAAGATTTACCACTAATAAATGAGAAAGGAAATGATGACAAATATAATTCAATAGGGAAATCTCATGATCCTATCATCACTAGTTACCACCCTGATGGTAGTGTTACCTGAGAATTACTCTAAAATTCCCACCAGTCAATGGAAAAACAGTGATGGGGAATAATGGGTATATGCATCGAGTGCTTGTATGCCAATTGTGTGATTTATACTTGATTTCACAATTAATTTGCATGATATTAATTTAATTATATTTAATAATTTTATGCATTTGGAAAATATCATGCAATTTATTATGATTTTGTGAAATACTAATTTGGGCAATTTCTGAAGTAAAATATTTATTTTGTTGAGCATGCTTATTTGATCTGGTTGATCCCAGTTTAGAATGAAATTAGGTGAATTTTTCACTTGTCCAATTTTTATTGGACCAAAATTATGAGGAAC
Source organism: Wollemia nobilis (assembly GCA_028583015.1). Classification (NCBI taxonomy): domain Eukaryota; kingdom Viridiplantae; phylum Streptophyta; class Pinopsida; order Araucariales; family Araucariaceae; genus Wollemia; species Wollemia nobilis. The sequence continues at coordinate 500,988 of JAQPPZ010004832.1, forward strand.
AATCTATTGACTTTATGGATCATACCTTCCCTCCACATGGTAACTTTAGGATGGCTAAAATAATAGGTGAGACTCCTCCAATTTCAACCCTATAACACCTACCAACCAAAAATTAGAAGCTATCCTAATAATAGGGTAACACAATGAAAAAATGAGCTAACCTTTCCATTAAAATAATATTTGGAAGCCTTCGCATAGGTGAAAGAGAAAGAAAATTATCAAAATATTTAGAAGCGTCTTTCTTGTCTAGAAGAAAGAGAGCTACAAATTGCAATTGAGGTTGAGAAAAATGGCATGGTATATTATGTTATGTTATGTGGGATTCTAGAGAAGAGTAGAATGGAAGGCTCTACAAAAAAAATGAAGTTCACAAATCTGCAAAATTTCCAAGGGTGGAAGTTTCCACTTTTACTACATGTTTTATTTTTTTATCATTGTGTATCATATATTAGCCCATTCTTATAAAATGCTTATATAAGCTCTATATTATTTCTATATTAGTGATTAAGCACAGAATTGAAATGACTTTAAATTCTAAAATTCATTTCTATTATAGATAAAATAAATATAGAATTTTTTTTTTTTAATCCTCAATTTTTGAATGAGTGCCTCCCAAGTAAAACCTTATGCTATTCAGACCACAGACCTTATATAATATAGATTTATTTTAGTATAATCATACCATACATGATAATTTATAAAATACGATGATATGTTGACTATTCTACATTATTCAAATATTGTCAAGTGTATAGTCACTATGGTTTTACTTTAGCATCTATTCTTCCACCTATGTGCAATTAGAACACCCAATGAGTATAGTAATTTCTCCGGCGATCCAGTTATTTTTAAGAACTCTCCTTGGCTATAATATGAGTATACTCATCATTTTTATTAATAACATCTATTCCTACGTACATAACCATTGAGGCTATTCAAGAGAATCTCAGTTATGCTTGTGATTTCCAGTTCTCTCTACTCAATCAAATTGTCAGTAGTGCCCATGTTCTAAATTAAATTTGAGAGTTAAATTAAGAAGGTTGAACCCTCATCCTTTACAGGAAATTCCTGTACTGATGTAAATTTATTATGGTGAGTCATCTTGAATCATTTTCCTTGTAAATATTAATTGTTAGTATAATGGGTTTATTAACCATCCAATCTATTTTTATATTAGAATTTCGTTCCACTTTTATACTTCTTCGTCTGGTTGTGGCTGGGTCATACTTTAATTTTTAGTTCTTGTTATATATTTTGTTGAATCTGGACCATGGTACCATCATCACAACTATGGTACATTTTTCTTGTTTATGTGAAATGACACCCTCTTCAATGTTCCTTAGGAATGGTTTCATAAAGTTTACTTCTCTAGGGCTGGATGAATTTTAGGTAAGCGATTTTCATTAGGTTGTCATTTGTACCAGATTCCAACAACTCATGAAGTTATAATTTGAGAAATTGAGATGCGATTTCCAGTCTACAAATGCCATTACGTCAATTTAAAACCAAACCTATATAACCATTTTAACTGCATGCTTCAGAACTATGAATGAAAAACTGGATGGAGGAAACCTTTGTGAATGATTCTTACTTTGACTGTGTTATTCCAGCTACTTTATCCACAATCATCCAGTAACATCCAAGTTTTAATAAGATTGTTGTATGTTGTTTATTTTTCTCCATTCAACTAAGGCTATTTAGTGATTGTGCTAGCCGTAATGATTCAAGAATGAGCTACGTCATCGTAATAATGCTATAGTAGAAATGTTAAATATTTTTCCATAGTTAATGTGGCTTAATAGGATAATTTAGTTCTCTATTTAGAATACATATTATAAAATACGTATACTCATTATGACAGGTTTGAAAGCATCAAATAGACCTATCATACTTTATAAATTACTTTAACTATCTCATAAAATAGATCGTGAAAATTACAATATAAGAGTGATTTTGTTCCTTTTCCTACTTTTAATTTGTAAGAATATTTCTTTTGTAATATTGAATGATGTTTTGTATATGAGAGAAAATATATTTGTTAATTTAAGTATGTATATTTGAAGTCTGAATTTAATAGAAGATCCTTTATGTTTTGATATCATATGATTATTCCATATAGAATAGGAGTTTTTTTTTATTGAATTTAAGACTTTTGCATACTAAATTTAATTAATTTGGATAATCGATTTTAATGTATTATAAATGGGTTGTGTAGTATAGAAACTAAATATTATTGGATGTGTTTGAATGGCGATTTTATATCAAATTGATTGTTAGAACAAATAAAATTATGTTTTAAATTTATTTTATTAGAATTTGTAAATGGATATAACCAACTAGAATAATGGATAATATTCTAGTGTTGAGAAGGATGGGTTGGTGTCCATTCCTTGGGAAGAGGTATGGGACTCTTCCATATGTCTGGTGTTAATCTAAACAAATGATAAATAGGATTATGAATTAATTCTTATTTATGAAAATATTAATATAGATGAATGGTTTATTCATGCTTGGTGATTACTTGAAATATGTTATACATTTTACAAATGTGTGATGCATGATTGCATCCAAATTTGATAAGCATGGCTTACTTGTATTATATTTGGTATACTTAGCATCCGAGTTGTTATGATCCCTTCACTATCATATCTTTCAACTGTGAAGAACTCTAGACATTTTAGAGAAGAATCAGACCACATTTTGAATATTATTGCAATATTCATCATGTATAAGTTTGTATTGAGATAGTTCCAATGTAATTATGAAGGGCTGAAATAGTTTATGATTGATAATGTTTAATATATTTGATTACAATATTAGTAAATTAGATACAAAGTTTTCATATTATTCATCCCTAATAGATGTTAGGTAATATTTGTTTTGGAATATAATAAAGTAATGGAATTACTTTAGATATTATGCATTGTGAAATGTATGGAATTGAGATTTGTGTTGCTCTAGTATATTAGATGGATGTGTTTAAATTATCTCTAATGGAATATAATAGTGTAGAAGGAAATTCATGGATAACCTCCACAATAATATGAGGCTAAACAATATCTACACCATCCACCTAAGATAGCTAGAAGAAAACCAAACACACAATACAATCAGATAAGATAAATAATCACTAAAACCATCACATCTAGTGTCTAGTATCCCATTAATTAATTAAACTATAACTTCATGCCACATTTATAAGGGTAAAGTTGTCATGTGAAAACTTAACACTAGATCTCTATTGATAATCAATCCCAAATTATTATATAAATTATGATGAATTTTCAAAGTATTAAATAGATGCTAATGAAATATCCATTCTCTTCAACGATTAAAACCATGTGCTATAATATTTACAACCACAACCTCAATGGTTAAAATCATGTGTAAACTTATAATATTTAAAATAGCAATGCTTAAAACCATGTGTAAATTTAAACCTTGTTCAAATTTATAAAGGGTGAAATACAAACGCAAACCATACTCCGATATTTAAAAACCATTAAATATTTAATAGTATTAAATAAAATTTCATTAAAAATGTTAATATTTAAATAAATATATAAAATATAGGGACTTCCATGGTCCCATCAATTATTGTATAATTTATTGAGGTTTAAATTTTAGAGTAGTGTCCCATTAAGTAGCTAATCGATAACTTCATGCCATACTTATAAGGGTAAATCTGTTGAGATTTAAATAAATATATAAAATATAGGGGCTTCCATGGGTCCATCAATTACTGTATAGTTTATTGAGGTTTAAATTTTAGAGTCTATTGTCTCATTAATTAATTAACCTATAACTTCATACCATAAAGGGAAAATTTGTCATGTGAAATATTAACGCTAGATCTCTATTGATAATCAATACCAAAAGATTATATAAATGATGATGAAATTTCAAAGTATTAAATAAATGATGATGAAATATCCATTCTCTTCCTACCCATAAATATATTTCGTGACTGTCTTTACATTTTTTTTTTGGAATCAAGCATTTCCTAAGACCTAGAGGTTTTGCAGAGGTAAGTCTTTGAATTCCATGCCTCCTAATGATTTTTTTTTAATTACATTGTTTTAATGGACGAGAATCCATATTGTGCTTTCACATATATATGATGGTGCTTTTGCATCCATATAATACTTTTTGAACCATACATGTTTGATAGAATTGATTCCACCTAAAAAGGGATAACTTCAGTCTTTATTTTTTATTGTCAGGTTTTTGTTGCTCTATTGCTAACATCAACTATCTTAGAAATCAAGTGGAAAATAAGTTGGATAGCATGTTACAAGATGCTAAACTTTAGAAACTTCTATTATGACGTTTACCTCTTTAAAATATGATCCAAACAAATATCAAGTTCTTTCTTTAACAAAGGTTTGTATTCTTTCTTTAGAAAAAAATAATGGATGCTAGATTCATTCTTCTATTTTTGTTGATACACACCATCTAGGTATTTGGCTAGGTAGATATTCTTCTTGCAAGAACGTTTTGTTCCTTATTATATCATGATCAAAAAGGTTTTGACCTTGAGTTTTAAGTAGCCAATTTTTTTGATCCTAGCCCATTTTTATGTCAAAGTTTTTCAGTTCTTATAGTGATGTCAACACTAAAAAATTTCTAGCCTCCAAAATATAATTAGTTGATTTTTTTTGTCCAAGATTGTGGTAAGATACTAGATTCAAAATTATGGGACTAACAAGCTAGCTTGTACATAAATATTTCTACTTTACAAGATTTTTTTACAATGTTGCTACATATATAGGTGATTTATTAATCCATAAATCCCAAGGTAAGCCCTTGAATTTCATGCCTCCTAAAGAATTTTTTAAAAATTATATTGATTGTATGGATGAGAAACCATATTGTGCTTTCACATATATACGATATTTTTATGATTATATGGTGCTTTTGCATCCATACAATACTTTTGGAACTATGTGATACTTTCATGTCCATATGATATTTCTTATAGCTATATTTGATAATTTGCTTAACTTGGTGTTTTCATGCCCCAAACGAGCTTAAAACCTAGTCCATTTATGCTAATTATTGTTGGCATTAAGGTAGGTACCCATAAATTATTTAATAAATTATAATGATCATATTTAGTTAGAGTTGATTTTGATAATCCAATTGGATATTTTCCCAATAAATTGACATGGTGAGCCAAGGCATTGCTATATAAGTTTCCTAGTATTATATAAAATATAGGGACTTTCATGGGCCCATCAATTACCGTATAGTTGGTTGAGGTTTAAATTTTAGTGTCAAGTGTCCCATTAAGTAGTTAAAAGAAAACTTTATGCTAATTATATACATCAATAATTTTATAAATTATAATGATCATATTCAAGTTAATATGGGAGGGAAGAGGGACATTTTTTGTAGGACTGCTCAAACTGTCAAACTTGTTTCGGCCATATCTCACTCATCCGAACTCAAATTGAGCTAAAACTTTTAGGGTAGATACCTGGAAAAACCTATAATGTATCCACAAATTTTCAGATCATTTGGAGCAACACAGACCCTAGAACATTACATATGTGTGAATGAGATTTTTTGTAAGTGGTTGTGCAAGGGTTTCATTTGGGTTGAGTGCTAGCGGCTACAGAGATTGGTTTTTAGGGCCTTCAGGCTATAGAAGCCAATATTTTTATGGTGTATGCTCAATATGTTAGTATGATATTTTGTATGTGATCCAATATGGGTTAGAAATTTGTCTTTCAATAGATCATGCTGTGAACTTGAGTGACAATGACTTCCAATTTGCTACACAAAATAAAAGTAAAAACCATACCTTTCCACGAAATCTTGGGCAAGTATTAAAGAGATCATGAAACAAGTTTCAAGTAGTTGATCAAAAAATGGCTCAGATCTCAAGTGAATCAGGTGCTAAGGTGCACCCACAAAATAATTCTACTGTGAAAACCCTAGCAAGGGTAATAATTTCGAAGACTTAGCCCTAAAAATTAATTTTAGGGATGCCCTCCATGGTGGACAACCTTAACCCAATGCTAATATTAATATTAGGGCTTCCCATAAACCTCTAAGAATACCTAATATTAATCATAGGAAAATGAAGTCAGAATGTCTTAAAGCAGCTAATGGAACTCCTATTGTTAAACTTGATATGGGTAACATTCATATTGGCATTGAAGATTTGGAAAAAAGATGACTAATTTTTCAGTTTGTGGGTTTTCATCCGATCTTATCTGCTTTCAAAGTGTGGGCAGCAAAACTTTGCAAAACTAAAGGTGAGTTACAAATCTCTATTTATCCAAATGGTTATTTATTTTTATTTTTTCTAATAATGAAGATAGAGAGAAAACTTTTTAAGGGGGTCCTTGGTTTTTTGGAATGGCAGGGCTTTTCATGAAGCCCTGGCATACTAAATTTAAATCTGAAGAAGAGATGCCTTCTATAGATCCCGTGTGGGTTAGACTCTTTGGCCTCCCTATTAAATTTTAGAATCCTACTATTTTTTATTCAATTGGAAAATCTTTAGGAACTTTTATGATGACTCCTGATTCTACTCAAATTTTTGAACATATTATTTATGCTCGAATTTGTATTTTAATGGATTTTGACAAACCCCTACCTAAAAATATCACATTAAAATTTGAGGAAGACACTTGGGAGCAAGTAGTGTACTATGAGAACGTTAATTTTTGTTGTAGAATTTGCCATGAATATGGTCATTTGGCTAGTGCTTGCCAAAATAAAATTCCTGATCAAAACAACCAGAAATGAAGGATCAATCAAAGTCATGAAGGATCAATAACATTCCAAATTCCTAAAAAGAATAACACTCAGAAACAACCAGTAATGAAGGATCAATCAAAGTCATCTGCTAATATGTTTGAAATCCTTTCCACAAATGATGTCCCAAGTGAGGAAGAGGAAATAATGGAAACATAAATCTTAGAAACACAATTTAAAGATGAAGGTAAGAACTCAAAGACAAACCAATAAATAAAAGGTTTTCAACAGGAAAAAAAGGGAGAAAATTTACACAAGAAAAACAATATTTTATATGTTAAAACTTCAAATAATACAGGTCCCAATATAGACTATGTTGAACCCTCTAGTAAAATTTTGGCTGTGTACGGGAATTATTCAAAGTTAGAATCCATATCAAATTAAATTGGAGTAAGTCAAGAAATAGGGAAAAAAAACTAAATATGGATTCTAATAAAAAAGCAGGTCGTAAGACCAATCAATATCATATGGTAAAAGAAGATGAAAAGCTTGTAGAGGAAGGTAAGATTAATGTCCTTTACAAATTTTTTAGCCCTGCTGTTAATTAAGATAATCACTTGGAATATTAGAGGACTCAAATGGAGTCTTCCAAAACAAAATGAAATTATAAGAATGATTCAGATAAATCATCCACATCTTGTTTTCCTTCAAGAAAAGAAGAAGTCAATGGAGAATATGGACTCAATTTCCAGTAAAATTTGACCAGCTGGAAAAGTGGTTTCCCTCAGTTCCTATGGGACTTCTAGGGGTATTTTTAATGTCTTTGGGACACAAAATAGGTAGTTATTCACCATATGGTTTGAATTTGGGGTTTGTTGGCTATAATTATTCAAAGTAGACATTCCAACAAAATTATGCTCTGCATTACTATTTATGCTCCGACTACTTTGGAAGAAAACATAAGACAATGGAAGGATATAAATCATATTATCTCTCATTTTCCTAAAGCTTGGATCTTGATAAGAGGAGATTTCAATACCATACTCTCTCTAAATGATAAAATGGGGGGCAATAGAAATTTGGAAAAAATTATTGACCTCATGAGCAAATATATTGCAAACCTCCATCTTGTGGACACCCAACTATATAATGGCCTTATAAATTGGTCTAAAATAAGGCAAGGCTTAGCTTGTATAATGGAGATATTGGATAGTTTTTTGCTCTCTGATAATTTCGTAATCCATGGTCACATTCCTAAAGTGAAGACTCTTAATAATGATGGTTCAAATCACTTGCTAGTCATGGTGGAAATGTGGAAAACCAATTTGAGTTTCTCTCCTTTTTATTTTCAATTAATGTGGCTCAGAGATAGTTCCTTTAGACCTCATTTGCAACAATGGTGGAAGGAAGGTAAGCCTACGCATGGGACTAAGATGTTCTATTTTGCCAAAAGACTAAAATATATTAAATCCAAAATCAAGACATGGAACTGGAAAGAGTTTGGGTATGTTCATAAAAAAAACATGAAGTTATTGCTCAACTTGAAAATTTGAATAAGAAAATCCATTTAGATGGACTCATAGAGAATAGAAGTGCAGATGAAATTAAACTCACAACTCAGTTAGAGGAATGGGAAAAAGAGAAGAAATCTTATGGAAGCAAAAATCTAGAGTTGAATGGCTCAAAGAAGGAGATCAAAACACAAATTTCTTCCACAAATATCTTCTAGCTCGAATATTTCACACATTTATTTCTTCTCTAAAATCATATTTTTAATATGTTGTCTATACATGGGATGGCCTGAACTCTATTGTTGTTTATTATTTTTCCAATCTTTTTGCTGCTACTCCTCTTCACTCAACTTATCAACAAAATGTTCTTCAAGAAATCCCTTATATTATCACTTCTGATGATAACTCTATTTTTACTGCTCTTGTTACTATCAATGAGCTTCAACAGGTAGTTTTCAAAATGCAAAAATGGAAAACCCTAGGTCATGATGGTTTTCCCATTGAGTTCTACCAAGAGTTATGGGATATCCTTCATGCCAATTTATTAGAGGTGGTGGAAGAAGCTAGGAAATCCAAAGAAATTTTGAATATTATCAATAAAAATTATATTAATATGAAAAACACAAGCTTATACTGAGAGGGGGGTGAACAGTATAAGACCACTTTTTACTTTTTCCTTCAATTCAAATTTCAATTCAATATTATGTAGTATCAAAAGCCGTAATTCAAAGCAATGCACAAAACACCATCCACAAAGAGACACAACAATTTACGTGGTTCACCCAACGTGGGCTACTCCACGGATAAAATATTTCACTAAATTTTATCAAATCAAATTCTGGGAATACATTTCCCGATTACAATGTTTATGGGCACCAACCCAAAGGAGACACCAATCCCCTAGCTCTGCTCTAGCTGGTGATCCTCTAGAAGACCTCTGCCTCCTCTACCCTTAGCAAATGGAACTCTATCCATAGAAGACACTTGTCTTCCCTGCTCTAGCTGGAGACCTTTGTCCTCAAATCTATCACCTCCAAAGCTGGTCCTTGAATTTACACTAAACACAGTCCTTAGGTCTAGCACAAATGTCATCGTTCGTATTTCTCTAATCTGCACCAAACATAGTCCTTCGATCTAGCACAAATGACCTCGAATCTGCACCAATCTCTGTACTCAATTGGTCCTCAAATCTGGTTCACAAAAGTGGTTCATAATATTTCACTAAAGCTTGCTTGATCTTCACCCATCTTCACCAAGACTTGTCTCAGATCTGCTCTGCAAGTTCTCACTAGAACCTGCCTAGACTGCTTCACTAGCTCAAGAAAAACTTGCTCAAATCTATGTAACAATCCCTCTCAATGACTTGTCCAAAACCATCAAGCCTGTGCACTATCATCGAACGTCGCAAAAATGATGCAACCAACAACTTTGTGCTTTTTTGCTCTCTGTGCGCAAACACAGCAGCACTGTCTTTGCACTCTACTTTTAGTGATTGGACTTCTCCCGTACACTCTATCTACGAATGTTGCACTTCGAACGCACACACAAAATCGATACTTTAACTCTTCGAACAACCCTCATTTTATACTAATACTTTCAAGATCAAAACCTTGATCTTAGTCGGCTGACCCTGATCTTTAGTCGGCTGCATAACCCTGTACTTTGTCGGCTGCAAATGTTGGTTCACATTTAACTTTGTTGGTTTTAACTGCTTCTGTAGTTCTGTAGCAACTACCGCGAACTACAACATGTCGCGATATCGTGACACCTTTGCCTCCGTTCACTTTCTTTTGGCTTTTGTCGCGATATCGTGACACTAAAACCTTTGTCATATTTAACTACATTCTTGTCACGATATCGCGACACTTCTCCCTTCATCGACCTCCTTTTTGCTTCTATCATGAAATCGTGACACTTTAGCCTCTGCAGACTTCGTCTTCACTTCTATCGTGAAATCACGACACTTTTGTCTTCATGGCCTTCCTTTCTGCTTTTGTTGCAAAATGAGGACACTTCACCTATGGAAGACATGCTTTCAGTTTCTATCGTGAAATCGTGACACTTTCTCCATCCGTACGCTGCCATCTCAAACTGTAGTGAAATCATGACACTTTCACTTCCTTGCACTCTTGTCTGCTTGCACTAGCGAAAATGGAACATGTCACAAAATCGTGACACTTTCACTGCTTTGTGGTTTTCTCTACCTTACACCTGCGAAAATGGAACATGTCGCAAAATCATGATGCTTTCGCCTTCGAGCTCTTCCTTCTTGAATTTTTAATGAAATCACGACGCTTCTTCTGTTGAAGACTTTCTTACTATCTCTGTCATAAAATCGTGACACTTTCTGCATCCATAAGCTTTCTCTTCAACCTATCACGAAATCACAACACTTTCTGCATCCGTACGACTTCTTTTTAGCCTATCATGAAATCGCGACGCTTTTAGATTCCATACGTCTTCTTTGCAACCTATCATGAAATCGTGATAGTTCTCATTTTAGACTCTTCCCTTTTCTGCATGTCATGAAATCGTGACAGTTCTCACTTGGAACATTTTCACCTGTAGCATGTCGCGAAATCACGATATTTTATCTTGCTTCCACTTTGTCTTCTGACATGTCGCGAAATCGTGACACTTTTTCTCCTTAGCACTTTTCTTTTCTTCGGGTCGTGAAAACCCGACATGTCATGAAATCGCAACACATTTTCTCCCGGACTCTCTCTCCTGCATTATGTCGTGAAATTGTGACACTTTTTCTCCCGGACTCTCTTTCTTGCATTATGTCACAAATTCATGACACTTTTTTCTTTCGGACTCTCTCTCCTATATTATGTCGCGAAATTGCGACACTTTTTCGTCTGTTCAACCTACTTTTCAATATGTCACGAAATCACAACATTTCTGACTCGAACATTCTCTCTCTTATTTGAGTCACGAAATTGCGACATGTCGCGATATCGCGACACTCTTCTAGAAATCTTTTTCTCACCTGCGTAAGTTGTGAAAATGCGACATGTCGCGATATCGCAACATTTTTCTAACTTGCTTGCTTTTTGAACTTGTCATGTCGAAACCTTCATCAAAACAAATTCTTTTACATCAAATCAAATTCCTTTAAAATCTTCTTGACATCAATGACAACTTATACACTTGAGCAAAGGCAATATACCCAAGGTACCCAAAATTGCCAACAATCTCCCCCTTTGTCATTGATGGCAAACCTTTACTGAAAACACGTCTTAGGAGCCAAAATTGAAACCAACTGTGCTAACAACTAAGAAACTGCCTTTGAGGTTTTGCTCCCCCTAACTTGAAGCTTTCCTCTTCACTTGAAGCTCTCCCCCTTACTCATATTTCTCCCCCTTTGTCATCAATGGCAAAGGGTCACCTTTGGGGCTTGGGACTAAGAATGAGCCTCTTAGCTTAGTCCCTCCCCCACCTCCTGAAGAGGTGATTAATTTTGGGGTGGGAGTAAAAATCCCATTAGGCACTGATCATCATTAGCATCTATAACTTCCTTTCCGGGTCTTCTCTTAACCTCTTTGTCCATCTTCCTATTCTTTTCACTGTTCTTGTTCTTGTTCTCATCCCTGTTCTTGTCCATGCCTTGATCCTTGGACCTGTTCATACCACTGTTTCTGTTCTTGTACCTTGGAAGATCAGCTCTACATTGTCTAGTTGTGTGACCTTCATTGTTGCACTTATAACAAGTAACAATGTTATTTCTTTTAGGCATACCTGTTCTTTGAATCCGCCAGTTCTGCCTAAACCTGTTTTGATTAAACCTGTTCTGGCCGAGCCTGTTATTTACCTTGCAATAGACTGCCTTGTGCCTGAACTATTGACAAGAGCAGCAATACCCTCGAAAGAAACTAGTGCTTATAAAATTGTCGTTCACCTTCTTCACTTGAGCCATGCAATGTGCAACCATGTGACCAAACCTGTAACATGCAAAACATCTGCCATGAAATTTACCTTTATTCGACCTCTTGGGTCCTAAAAACTTCTTCTTTTCATTCTAAATTTTTTTTTCTATTTCTACGCATCTATCATCCAAGGACTCATAATCTGAAATACTTTCCTCATCAGAACTCTCTTCCTTTTGGAGTCTCTTACTAGACTCTCCAACTTGTTCCTTGACAAAACCAAGGCCTGTTTTATCCGTTGTCTTTCTTTGACCTTTGATGAGTGACTTAACCTTTTTGGAGCTATCTTGAAACCTGTAAAGCTTATCCTTGTACTCTTTAGTTTCCTCTTTCAAAGAAGCCATTTTCTGTTCTAACTCACTATACTCAAGAACCTTAGACTCTAACTCATCCTTGAGTTCTTGTGTCTTAGCCATAGAGACGTCGAGACTTTCTATAAGATCATCTCTCTCCATACAACATTCATCTAACTTATCCTTGAGTCTAGCATTCTTCTTTCTTTCCTTTTTCAAAACACTAAGAGCATTAGTAAGTTCACTTTCTAGATCCTTTATTTGTTTGCTTTCTAAATCATCAAACCCTTTTTCAGATTTCCTATCACTAGAGGTGCTACCTTTTTCAAAAACCATACATGCATCTTCCTTATAGTTTTTTGAAGCATCCTCATACATACTAGAAACCAAATCATTATTTGTGCAATCATCCTCAAGGTGACCAAAATTTCCACATCTAAGACATTTCATGATAATGAATCTATGTTTCGATTCTTCCTCTTTTTTTGATATGAACATCTCATTTTCAGTAGCACTTGAAGAACTTTCACTATCACTACTAGAACACTTACTTGCTTTGTCTAGGTATAAACTCTTCTTGTGCTTGTGAGAATACCTCTTTCCTTGATTGCTGCGCTCATCTTTGTTTTTCCTGTGATGCTTGTGCTTTTTAGAATCCTTGCTTTTAGAATCTTGTATATCTTCATCACTTTCATTCTTGGGAACAATATAGTCAGTAGCATAATGACCAAACTTTCCATAATTGAAACATCTTATATTTTTCACGCTTTTGTGCTTTCTAGAGAACTTGCATTTCTTGTTGTAATATGCCTCTTCATCACTGGAAGACTCATCACTCTCTTGAAGTTGTTTACCCTTGGATTTCTTGGTAGCCTTGAAAGTTGCCTCTTTCTTGACATCAACCTTCACTTGAGTTCTCAACTCAAATGCTGCAAGTATACTATGGAGCTCATCCTTTTTCAACTTATCCAAATCTTTAGCTTCCTCAATAGTAAAAATATTTTCACTAAATCTATTAGGAAGAGATCTTAAAATCTTATCACAAACATCATTTTCAGCAAGCTCAAGACCTAAGTCTTTCATGGAGTTAACAACCTCATCCATACGAAGCATGTAGTCACTAATATTTTCATCATCATTCATCTTGAGTTGTTCAAACATACCTTTGAAGTGTCTCAACTTAGCCTTTCGGACATTTACATCACCTGTGTGAACCACCTGCAACTGTTTCCACATTTCACTAGCTATCTTGTAGTGAATCACCTTGGTAAGATCTGCCTTCTGTAAACCTTTCAGGATTGCATTCATTGCTTTTGAGTTGTTGTGATGTAGGAGCCTGTCTTATTTAGTATAAGGACCATGTTTAGGAATGGTATACCCGTATTCAATCACTTCGCAAACCTCATTCCCAAGTGCCATTAGATGAACCTTCATCCTTGCACTCCAAAGACCAAAATGCTTTGACTAAGAAACACCAAGTGCGATTGCATTCAAAATTAAGTACGCTTAAGTCCTAGAAATGTAAATTGCATGAAACAGAAAAGAGACACATTGGAAGAGACACAATCAGATAAAGAAAACATAGCCCTTTCATTAATTTCCTTTAATATCCGTTACAATGATGCCTCCTCCCTTTTCAGGGGCTAGGAGCGCAAATAGAGTTTGATTACAATCACTGAATGATTCCTCCTTCCGCGTGCCCACGATTGCAATGGGAGGGCCAAGATGATGCCGCCGCTGATGTCAATGAGTTCTTCACCTCTGCTGCTTCTCCTGCGAACAAAGAAATGACCAAGGCATCAGTAGCACCTGCTGCAAATGAAAAGCATTATCTCTCTAAAACCAACAAAATATGCATATGAATATTTGCCCGAAACAATGAATACAGTGACACCAAATTGCTTCAAAACTTGACAAAAGGTAAGAAAAGTAACCAGAAGGCCACTGCCACTGAGGCAGCTGGAAAATCCACCTTAAACTGGAATTCGTCCCTGGGCAGGATGAATTCTGACTGTAATTCGTCCCTGGGTGGGATGAATTCTTCTGAGTTGGAGAAACCGACCTGCTGCTGCTCCAATGTCGGATCCCGGGACCTGAAAAACGCCTAAAAACAGGGGGGTTAGGTAATTGGGGCCATTTTGGGACGACCCAGATGGTCGGATTTTCCCAATTTGGCCTCCACCCTCGAGAATTTGACCTTGACACCTGCAAGTTAGCGAAACGACAAAGCAATACAAAACATCCTAAAATCTGACCAAAAGTTACAAAATTGCAATTATGGACTAATCATACCTAGTAACACAGAATGCAATCTAAAAAATAATCTAAAGTGCTCAAAAACTAAAATTAGGACTTGGGAGGTGCGGGGGTGCCCAAGTGGGCCTCCCACCGTTGGCCCTCGATTTTGGAGCCAATCCACCGGGGATGGGCCCAAAACCTTTTAGGATTGGGGGGTCGACGAATTGGTTGGTTCAGATGTCCATGCATCAGATTTGAGTAAGGTTCGAGCTTCCAAAGGCCACCCAACAACCTCCCTTGCAAAATATATTGGTGGATGTGGGAAGGTGAACCAAGAGGGATGCAAGTGAGTCTTCAATTCGGCAGCACTTCGTTGCTTGAACACTCCTTTAACCTGTATCTTTTGGGTGAGAAAAGTCCCACCTTTTATAGACCCAAGGGGTCTCTTTTGGGAGGGAAGCACAAAATCCAAGTGTTGGCCATAGGCGCCATGTGGCAGTCTTGTCTTCCCATGAGGGAGGGGAGTCTTCCATTGACTTGAACTTTGATAAATGCTTTTTGTAACAGTCCTCTAACGGCCCCTCTGTCCACTTACACATGCATGCAAGGTAGGAGCCCTTAACTGACTTTTTTGGGCTGCCACTTGGCACCATTTGCCTTTTTGCCCGTTAATCTTAGAATTCGTCCCACCCAGGGACGAATTCAGAATTCGTCCTGGGGTGGGACGAATTCTATTTTGAATTTGTCCCTGGGTGAGACGAATACTAGGCAAAGTGTCCAAGTGTGCCAAATTGCTTCTTGACCTTACAAAATTGCTATGAAAGTGGTTAAGACCACTGTTTAACCTCTGAGGGCTGCCCTGGGGGCTGTGTTTGTCAAAGCGATCAGTGTTTGCAGTCACATAATCGGATTGGTGCTATTTTGGTGTCTACGGATGCCCCTTTTTGGGAAGCGCTACGGGTGACGCAGTGCTGAGCAAAAATAGATAACCAGAGCACTAATGATTAGGGTTTCTTGGTAACCTAACCAAATTTTGATGCCCCAAGTATGGAAAGGGCATGCATTCTTGAATCCTTGCTTCTGACGAGCTAAGGAATTTGATTTCAAGTATTAACCTATTTTGGTGAGGTGTGACTTGAACTCGGACATTGATCAATCATGAACAAGTGAAGGGCGTTTTTATCCTCAGGGGGAACCTTGTGTTCATGATTCATGAAATGCCAAGTGTTTGATTGATTTGATTGTTGCTTGTTTACTCGCCCCAAGCAGGAGCGTGATTGTCTTTGTCACTGATTCTTTGAATGCATGTCGTTTTCCTTAATTGGGTGTGTGATTGTTGGTTGGTGACTAAGTGTGACTACCCCCTCAAGCGACGAATCGATGATGGAATGACCTTCGTGAGAGAAGCGACGAGTCGCTTGACCCAAGATGACTTGTGCAAGGTTGCCTTTAGAGGGTTTACCATTAAGCGTGTGCAATTTTTCCAACATTTGGACCTATTTTTGGTGGGTGTTAACCCTTTTGGTGATGCCATAATGAGGTGAAATCATCAAAATCTAACTTCCCGTGGAGCGGTCCGGCTATTGTAGCCTTCTTGGGGAAGTAGGAGAGCGATAATTTGGACCTCGACATCGATTTTTCTATGCCAAGAGGTTAAGTGCAAAAGCACTTGTGTCTGGCAATTTTTATTGCTATGTTTTTGTGTTGCCTTTTTGTGATGTTTTTGTTGTTTTGTGACATCATTTGGTGATTGAATTTTCGGCAATCCGTCCTCCCGTGGAGCGGTCCGGCTATGGTAGCCTTCTTCGGGAGTAGGATAGTGACAATTAAAACCCCGACATCAATTTTTCTATGCCAAGATTTTAAGTGCAAGAGTACTTTTGTCTGGCATGTTTATTGCTTGTTTTGTGTTGCATTTTTTGTTGTTTTGTTGTTTTTTGTGACACCATTTTGGGATTAAATTGTCAAAATCTGTCTTCCCGTGGAGCGGTCCGGCTATGGTAGCCTTCTTAGGGAGTAGGATAGTAATAATTTGTGACCCCGATGTCGATTTTGTATGTCCATGTTGTCAGTTGCATTTGCAATCCTGTTAGGCAGTTTTATTGTCTATTTTTAGTGCATTTTTAGTCATTTTTCTTGATTTTTTTTTGTGCTGGCCTGAATTTGTCCCTGGGTGGGACAAATTCCAGATGGAGAATTCGTCCCTAGGTGGGACGAGCGCTGATCAGAGTGCTCGTCCCAGTAAAGGATGAATTCCAATGCAAAAGGCCTATTTAAGGGCCAAAACTTGATTTTGGGCTCATTTGTGTCATTTTTTCTTGCGATTTTGGAGCTCTGGGAGGAGGAGGTAATTCTGTGAAGCGAAGCGCTGCTGGAATTCTCTCTGCCATCATGAGTGCACAAACTGGTTCGAGCGGCGGAGCCGAGGCGAGTCCTGTAAGTGACCCTAGGGTTTATTTTGCTTTAATTTAATGCATTGTTTTGTGTTGCGCTTATCAAAACTTTAAGATTTGTTTTGTGATGTTTTTGTTTATCAACTAAGGTTAGAAACCCTAGAACTGAAAATTTTATCTTTTTCATTTATTTATCTATTTTTTTTTGTTTGCTTGCAGGTTTTTAGGAGCCGGTACCGTGTACCCGCTGCCTTTACTGAGGCGCGGTTGGCCTTGACTGATGACGACTGGGAATGGCTTGATGCCCTTGGGCTCAAGCAGGTGGCTCGACTGGAGCCTGTGGTTTTGGATCAGGCCTATCTAAAGGCCCTGATCAAGCTTTGGGATCTACGAACCAATACTTTCCATCTCTCAACAGGGGAGATGACTGTGACTCTTGAGGACGTCTATCGGTTTCTTCGGATTCCGATAGATGGTCTGCCTATTAGGACATATCCGTTTGATCAGCGGACTACTATAATCACGAGATGTTTTGGGCATGGGGGGGAGCTGGGTGTAGCAGACCCAGTGGAGACAGCCGAGGCGGATTTCCAGGCTGGCGGAATTTTGGTTAGCTGGTGGAAGGAGAGGGGGGTGTTAGGAGTGAGGCACACATTCTTGATGGGCCTCATTTCTAACATTCTTATCCCTAATTCGTCAGGTGCGAGGTTCCCATGGAATCTACTGGATTTGGTGTGGCAGTTGGCAGAGTGCCCGATAGAGGCACCGTTGATCCTGAGATGGGGACAGACTTTGTTGGCGCAGCTTTACGGGGAGTTGTACGGGGTCCGCTGTCGACAGTGGAAGGGTGTCAGTTGTAGCTTTTTGTTGCAGTGCTGGGGTTGGCAGCACATAGCTGTTGAGAGGCCTACCGGGTTACTATGGACGATTCAGGCGGCGATGGAGGATGAGGAGATTGGTTATGCAGCTTTGTGGCGACGGTCTGCGGAGCAGGGGCAGAGTCGGCGATGGGCAGGTGCACTTGAGCACTACATTGATGCCTTTTCGTGGCTCACTCCAGGGGAGGTGTTTTGGCATCCCTATCAGGACTGTCCAACCTGGCCTGAGGCTGGAGAGTGGCTCCGATGGGTACGGATGGAGTGATGGTTGACTGGGCGGCACGGGATGGAGCATGAGTTATTTCTATACCTTCGGGTTACACGATAGTTTAGAGTGCGCCAGGGGTTGCCTGGTGAACCCGTAGGCTATCGGTGTCGGGGAGATGAGAGGGATCTGGAGCCACCGGTCCTCGTGCCATTGGGCAAGGAATCAGATGCGATGATTGAGGTGTTGGATGTGGATGACGTCGGTACTACCATTGAGTATGACTCGTGGTGGGTATTGCGGTGCTGGAGAGGAGAGGGTCCACTAGGAGGCATGGAGGTAGCAATGGAGGATGCTGAGGCGGCAGGGGGTGATTGGGGAAGGCCGTTGGATGATGTAGACATGGTGGATGCGGGAGATGAGGATGTGGACTTGGGCATTCCGGAGCAGCCGGACATGCAGGATGTGGAGGAGCAGTTGGAGCCTGAGCAGGCTACTGTCCCCGTGAGTCCTATGCATCCGGTAGATATAGAGGGGGTGGGGTCGGATGTAGGCGATGAGGTTGCATGACTTACGAAGCTACTATGGATGTAGGATCTAGAGAGGGATCTTCTACGGGCTCAGTTGGCAGAGCGGGATAGGGTTTTGGTGTAGCGTGATGATGCATTGTCTATCTATCATCGACGGGAGGCAGAGTGGTGTCTGTACCGGATATACTTGGAGAGGGAGGTCATCCACCTTGGCGGGTGGCTCCCTGAGCCTTCGATCAGCAGATCTTCTCGACGGACGAGGGATAGTCTGACTGAGCAGTCAACATCATCTCGCCGTAGGCGATTAGATGAGGGGGGTGGTAGTAGGCATGATGCGGGGGCTAGCAGTAGCCGCCCTGCGCAGGTCTCGTAGGACCCACACCACGGGGGGTAGTTCCCGTCGCACCGATCCTACGTGATCATGGTGGCCGATGCCTTAGGTTGGGTTTTGGATATGATTGCGGGGTCTGAGGACCGGTTTTGTAGCCTGCGGGCATTTTTTTTTTGACGATATATATATATATATATACCGATTTTATTTTTGGATTTGTACATGTGATGATGTGATTGATTTTTGTTATGCATGTTTATTTATTTTGATGAATGCGACTGTTATGATGAATTGAAATGTTTTATATGTCTATGTGACATGCAAATTGAAATGGATGAATGATATTTTTATTTATCTGGTTTTTCTTTGTTGTTTTTGTATTTCCGATGGTATTATAAGGATGATAAGTAGCGCAGATGGTTTTGGGATGAATGTAAGATTATCTGAGATTCAGACAGTTTTAACTCACTATCCATGACTGTACTTTATCTTACAGGACTTTTGAACAAGGTATGAATCGGACCTATTTTTGACCGAGTTATTTAACATCCCTGTGTGTGCAATTGAGTTCATTTAGTGGTATTTTTTAGGATATCGCCAGTGCCAGGTGGGCTTTCAATCGAACCTGTACTGAGGATCACCTAATTAGCTCCACAAATTCTTTTGTTGTATGTACTAAGATTAATCTACGTTGTAATCCAGGATGCCATAAGCTAGCTCATCCACATGCAAACATTGATCTGTACACAAGTTAATGTGACAGATATATCATCATGCGGGAGGTTTACTTCTGTTACCAAGTTGGTATTGAAGCTTACCTTATGACCTACAGAATGCTAAGAGTTCCAGGGATTCAAGGTCAACTCCCTTCTTTTTTTTTCAATTGTATTGGGATACTTGCTCATTGTAGTGATGAGATCACTGTTTATTTTGATTTTTTTTTTTTTTTTTTTTTTTTTTGAGCAAGGGATTGGGGATATTGAGTGACGAAAATCACTATTGTTGTGCCTTTTGATGTTTGCACTGTAGTTTTTCAAATTTAGAGTTTTGACATTTTGCAACTTTTTGTGTTTTGCAACTATTGAGAACTTTAGGGATTCTTAGGGAATTGGGTAGGGAGGAAGCTTGTCATTTTGCCAACTCTCAGAATTCTATGGGTCATTCGCACAGGGGGATGAGCAAGATAACCGTTTCACTTGTGGTGACTTAGATAATTTTGCAGGTTTCGTATTTCGTTCACACAATTTTGGAATTTTAGTGTTTTGATTTGTGTTGGGATGTTACGTAACAAGGTGTATTTCAAGTATGACTCTACCTTTGTAAAATCTGTTCGACTTGGTACACTACATGGCTAAAGAGAAAAATGATGACTGAATCACTGAAACTCTTAGTACATTCCCAGACCACTGACTGTAGTGTGGTAAAATACATGCATGGTGTTTTTGTTGATTTTGATGAATTCGAGTATGCCTAGAATTGAGATGCAAATCTTTGTGTTTTTTTTGATGATTTTTATTGTTTTGTTTTTGTTGAATTTCTTGATTGTTTGACCAAGAGATTGCGATAATCCTTGGAGCTTTTTGGGTTGACCAAGAGATTACGATAATCCTTGGAGCTTTTTGGTGACCAAGAGATTGCGATAATCCTTGGAGCTTTTTAGGTGACCAAGAGATTTCAATAATCCTTGGAGTTTTTTTTGGGTGACCAAGATATTACGATAATCCTTGGAGCTTTTTGGGTTGACCAAGAGATTGCGATAATCCTTGGAGCTTTTAGGTGACCAAGAGATTGCGATAATCCTTGGAGCTTTTAGGTGACCAAGAGATTGCGATAATCCTTGGAGCTTTTTGGATTGACCAAGAGATTGCGATAATCCTTGGAGCTTTTTGGGTGACCAAGAGATTGCGATAATCCTTGGATCTTTTTGTTTGTTTATTGTTTTTTTTTTTTTTTTTTTTTTTTTTGGTACATGGCTTTCTTAGATATGAAATGGTCACAAATGACTGATATTCAAGGGTTCTGTTTCCTTGATACCATCAAGAGAAGCTAGCCTGTACGTTCCTGGTCCTATTTTGCTATCAATGACATAAGGACCTAACCAATTTGCCATGAATTTGTCCCTCATATGGGACGGCAAATTAGAGTTTTGTTGGTTTTCCTTCAGAACCCAGATCACCAACCCAAAAGTCTCTTAGGTGAACTTTCATGTTGTAAGCTCTCTTAAGCCGCTCTTGATAAATACGTAAGTGCTCGAGAGCATTAACGCGTCTTTCGTCAAGCAACGTAAGTTGGTCTAACCGGGCCTACCGTGCAGTGTCATCATCGATGAATTTCTGCATTGATATGCGGAGGGAAGGAATTTCCAACTCGAGAGGCATTACTGCCTCTGAGCCATACACTAGTGAGAATGGAGTTGCTCCAGTGGGCGTCCGAATGCTAGTGTGATAAGCCCAAAGGGCAAAGGGGATTTGTATGTGCCAATCCTTATGACTATCTGCGACGGTCTTTTTAAGGATGGCGACTAGCGTTTTTTTTGACGCCTCTGCTTGCCCATTTGCTTGCGGATAATAGGGTGTTGAAAAGCTGTGCTGAATTTTGTACTTTGTGGTTAAAGCATGCACGTCTTTGTTCTTGAATGATGGCCCATTATCCGAGATTATTTTTGATGGAATACCAAAACGACATATGATGTAATGCAAAATGAACTCCGCAATGCGGGGTCCTGTCGTAGAGGTTAACAGAATTTCTTCCACCCATTTGGTAAAGTATTATGTGGCCGTTATGATAAACGTGTGACGGCCTGACGATGCAGGGGAGATCTTTCCGATTAGATCGATGCCCCACTGCAAAAATGGCCAAGCAGACTGGACTGTCTGTAGGGCCTAGGAAGGTGCATGCATCAGATTGGCATGATGTTGACATTTTACACACCTCTTGACATACGCACAACAATATCACTCTAAAGATGGCCAATAATAGCCCATGCGAATAATGCGCTTTGCAATGGCCATACCACTGAAGTGGTCACCACATGTACCGCCACTAAAAGCACGAGATTCTGGTCAAAAGAAACACCAAGTGCGATTGCATTCAAAATTAAGTACGCTTAAGTCCTAGAAATGTAAATTGCATGAAACGGAAAAGAGACACATTGGAAGAGACACAATCAGATAAAGAAAACATAGCCCTTTCATTAATTT
Organism: Wollemia nobilis; assembly: GCA_028583015.1. NCBI lineage: Eukaryota > Viridiplantae > Streptophyta > Pinopsida > Araucariales > Araucariaceae > Wollemia > Wollemia nobilis. The sequence goes on from JAQPPZ010004832.1 coordinate 523,204, forward strand.
CCTTTAGTCTCCGTTACAATTATGCCTCCTCCCTTTTCAGGGTCTAGGAGCGCAAATAGAGTTTGATTACAATCGCTGAATCATTCCTCCTTTCGCGTGCCCACGATTGCAATGGGCGGGCCAAGATGATTCCGCCGCTGATGTCGATGAGTTCTTCGCCTCTGCTGCTTCTCCTACGAACAAAGAAATGACCAAGGCATCAGTAGCACCTGCTGCAAATGAAAAGCATTCTCTCTCTAAAACCAACGAAATATGCATATGAATATTTTCCTGAAACAGTGAATACAGTGACACCAAATTGCTTCAAAACTTGACAGAAGGTAAGAAAAGTTACCAGAAGGCCACTGCCACTGAGGCAGCTATCCAATCCACCTTAAACTAGAATTCGTCCCTGGGCAGGACGAATTCTGACTGTAATTCGTCCCTGGGTGGGATGAATTCTTCTGAGTTGGAGAAACCGACCTGCTGCTGCCCCAATGTTGGATCCCGGGACCTGCAAAACGCCTGCAAACAGGGGGGTTAGGTAATTGGGGCCATTTTGGGACGACCCAGATGGTCGGATTTTCCCAATTTGGCCTCCACCCTTGGTAATTTGACCTTGACATCTGCAAGTTAGCGAAACGACAAAGCAATACAAAACATCCTAAAATCTAACCAAAAGTTACAAAATTGCAATTATGGACTAATCAGACCTAGTAACACAGAATGCAATCTAAAAAATAATCTAAAGTGCTCAAAAAATAAAATTAGGACTTGGGAGGTGCGGGGGTGCCCAAGTGGGCCTCCCATCGTTGGCCCTCGATTTTGGAGCCAATCCACCGGGGATGGGCCCAAAAACTTTTAGGATTGGGGGGTCGGCGAGTTGGTTGGTTCAGATGTCCATGCGTCGGATTTGAGTAAGGTTCGAGCTTCCAAATGCCACCCAACAACCTCCCTTGCAAAAGATATTTGTGGATGTGGGAAGGTGAACCAAGAGGGATGCAAGTGAGTCTTCAATTCGGCAGCACTTCGTTGCTTGAACACTCCTTTAACCTGTATCTTTTGGGTGAGAAAAGTCCCACCTTTTATAGACCCAAGGGGTCTCTTTTGGGAGGGAAGCACAAAAGCCAAGTGTTGGCCATAGGCGCCATGTGGCAGTCTTGTCTTCCCATGAGGGAGGGGAGTCTTCCATTGACTTGAACTTTGATAAATGCTTTTTGTAACAGTCCTCTAACGGCCCCTCTGTCCACTTACACATGTGTGCAAGGTAGGAGCCCTTAAATGACTGTTCTGGGCTGCCAATTGGCACCATTTGCCTTTTTTCCCATTAAGCTTAGAATTCGTCCCACCCAGGGACGGAATCAGAATTCGTCCTGGGGTGGGACGGATTCTATTTTGAATTCGTCCCTGGGTGAGACGAATACTAGGCAAAGTGTCCAAGTGTGCCAAATTGCTTCTTGACCTTACAAAATTGCTATGAAAGTGGTTAAGACCACTGTTTAACCTCTGAGGGCTGCCCTGGGGGCTATGTTTGTCAAAGGGATTAGTGTTTGTAGTCACATAATCGGATTGGTGTTGTTTTGGTGTCTACAGTAGGAGCTTGTCTTATTTAGTATAAGGACCATGTTCAGGAATGGTATACCCGTATTCAATCACTTCGCAAACCTCATTCCCAAGTGCCATTAGATGAACCTTCATCCTTGCACTCCAAAGACCAAAATCTAATCCATCAAGAATAGGTGTTGCATTGCCACTTGAATAATCCATTGTGTTCTTTACTAGCTTTTCATTCAAGCTATTAAACTTTCCAAAGGCACGCGCTCTGATACCAATTGAAGAACACAAGCTTATACTGAGAGGGGGGGTGAACAGTATAAGACCACTTTTTACTTTTTCCTTCAATTAAACTTTCAATTCAATATTATGCAGTATCAAAAGCCGTAATTCAAAGCAATGCACAAAACACCATCCACAAAGAGACAACAATTTACATGGTTCACCCAATGTGGGCTACTCCACGGATAAAATCTTTCACTAAATTTTATCAAATCAAATTTTGGGAATACCTTTCCCGATTACAATGTTTATGGGAACCAACCCAAAGGAGACACCAATCCCCTAGCTCTGCTCTGGCTAGTGATCCTCTAGAAGACCTATGCCTCCTCTGCCCTTAGAAAATGGAACTCTATCCACAAAAGACACCTGTCTTCCCTACTCTGGCTAGAGACCTCTGTCCTCAAATCTGTCACCTCCAAAGCTGGTCCTTGAATTTGCACTAAACACAGTCCTTCGGTCTAGCACAAATGTCCTCGTTCGTCTTTCTCTGATCTGCACCAAACATAGTCCTTCGGTCTGGCACAAATGACCTCAAATAAGCACCAATCTTTGTCCTCAACTGGTCCTCAAATTTGGTTCACAAAAGTGGTTCACAAGCTTTCACTAAATATTGCTTGATCTTCACCCAAGTCTTCACCAAGACTTGTCTCAGATCTGCTCTGCAAGTTCTCACTAGAACCTGCCCAGACTGCTTCACTAGCTCAAGAAAAACTTGCTCAAATCTATGTAACAATCCCTCTCAATGACTTGTCCAAAACCATCAAGCCTGTGCACTATCACCGAACGTCACAAAAACGATGCACCCAATAGCTTTGTGCTTTTTTGCTCTTTGTGTGCAAACACAACAGCACTGTCTTCGCACTTTGCTCTCAGACTTCTCCCCTGCACTCTATCTGTGAATGTTGCACTTCGAACGCACACACAAAATCGATACTTTAACTCTTTGAACAACCCTCCTTTTATACTAATACTTTCAAGATCAAAACCTTGATTTTAGTCAGCTGACCCTGATATTTAGTTGGCTACATAACCCTGTACTTTGTCGACTGCAAATGTCGATTCATATTTAACTTTGTTGGTTTTAAATGCTTCTGTAGTTCTGTAGCAACTGTCGTGAAACTACAACATGTCACGATATCATGACACCTTTTCCTCCATACACTTTCTTTTGGCTTTTGTCATGATATCACGACACTATAGCCTTTGTCAGCTTTAACTACATTCTTGTCATGATATCACGACACTTCTCCCTTCGTCGACCTCCTTTCTGCTTCTGTCATGAAATCATGACACTTTAGCCTCTACAGACTTCATCTTCACTTATGTCACAAAATCATGACACTTTTTTCTTCATGGCCTTCCTTTCTGCTTTTGTCCTGAAATCATGACACTTCACCTATGGAAGACATGCTTTCAGTTTTTGTCATGAAATCGCGACACTGTCTCCATCCGTACACTGCCATCTCAAACTGTTGTGAAATAATGACACTTTCACTTCCTTGCACGCTTGTCTTCTTGCACTAGCAAAAATGGAACATGTCATGAAATCGTGACACTTTCGTTGCTTTGTGGTTTTCTTTGCCTTACGCCCATGAAAACAAAACATGTCACGAAATCGTGATGCTTTCACCTTCGAGCTCTTCCTTCTTGAATTCATTGTGAAATCATGACGCTTCTTCTATTGAAGACTTGCTTACTGTCTCTGTCATGAAATCGTGACACTTTCTACATCCATAAGCTTTCTTTTCAACCTATCATGAAATCGTGACACTTTCTGCATCCGTACGACTTCTTTTTAGCTTGTCATGAAATCGCGACGCTTTCAGCTTTCGTACGTCTTCTTTGCAACCTGTCACGAAATCATGACAGTTCTCATTTCAGACTCTTCCCTTTGCTGCATGTCACAAAATCGTGACAGTTCTCACTTGGAACATTTTCACCTACAGCATGTCGCGAAATCGTGACATTTTATCTTGCTTCCACTTTGTCTTCTGACTTGTCGCAAAATCGTGACACTTTTTCTCCTTAGCGCTTTTCTTTTCTTCGGGTCACGAAATCTTGAAATGTCATGAAATCACGACACATTTTCTCCCGGACTCTCTCTCCTGCATTATGTCACGAAATCGCGACACTTTTTCTCTCGGACTCTCTTTCCTGCATTATGTCGCGAAATCGTGACACTTTTTTCTTTCGGACTCTCTCTTCTGTATTATGTCGCGAAATCATGACACTTTTTTGTCCGTTCAACCTACTTTGCAATATGTCATGAAATCATGACATTTCTGACTCAAAAATTCTCTCTCTTCTTTGAGTCGCAAAACTGTGACATGTCGCGATATCGCGACACTTTTCTAGAAAGCTTTTTCTCGCCTGCTTAAGTCACGAAAATGCGACATGTCGCGATATCGCGACATTTTTCTAACTTACTTGCTTTCGAACTTGTCATGCCGAAACCTTCATCAAAACAAATTCTTTTACATCAAATAAAATTCCTTTAAAAGCTTCTTGACATCAATGACAACTTATACACTTGAGCAAAGGCAATATACCGAAGGTACCCAAAATTGCCAACATAATATTGTTCCAAAATCTCAATAGGTTGATGATATCTCAGTTTTTAGACATATTTCTTTATGTAATATTCTTCTCAAAATCACTACTAAGATCATGGCAGAAAGGTTGAAGCCTATTTTGCATAAGATTATTTCCCCTGAGCAAGGGGGTTATGTGGAAGGGCGTCAAATAGTAGATGATATAGTTCTTGCTCAAGAAGCCATCCATTCCATGGATATGCAAAAATATCCTTCCATGTTCATTCGATTAGACTTATCTAAAGCTTATGACAGAGTGGATTGGAACTTTCTTATCAAAGTTTTGAGGCAGTTTGGTTTCTTTAAGGATTGGATGGATTGTATTATGGTATGTATCTCTTTAGTTTCCTACATTGTTTTTATTAATGGCAGGCCTTCTCAGTAGTTCCCAACTTCTAGAGATATTAGGCAAGGTGAGCCCCTATCCCATTATTTATTCATAATTCTTGTAGAATTGTTGGGTAGGACTATAACAAAAAAGAGGTAAAAAAAAATACTTGAGGGAATTACCATTGCTCATGGAGCTCGACCTATCTCTCATCTTCAATTTGTGTATGAATCTACTCTTTTAGGTAAAGCTACAGTTAAGGAAACTTCTAATATTAAGGAAATCATTAATTATTTTTCTAAGGCTACTTGGTAGTCGATAAATGAAGACAAATCTAAAGTTATTTTCTTTCACTGCTCTTCCATACAGGAATCCATGGTCTTGGATAAATTAATATATAATAAGACCTTACGTTCGATCACTTATTTAGGTATTCCCATAAATATTCAAAGGTAGAAAAATAAATATTGGAATTTGTTCTTGGACAAAGTCAAGAAGAAAATTGGAAAGTGGACCAACAGGTGGATTTCTTCTGGGGGTAGAATCACCTTGGTAAAATTAGTCCTTCAAGATATTCATATTTATGTATCTTTTGTGTTGAATATCCCAAAGGTTGTTCTTCGAGAACTATATCAAATCAATCATTGTTTCATTTGGAGTGGTACTATGGAGAAAATAAAATGGCCCTTGGTGAAATGGTGGTGTAAACTCAACTATAAGAGACCAAAAAAATGGACTCCAATAACATAACACAAATGCAATAATGGAAGAAAACCACAAATTGATATTCTTCTCATTCTAGAATTCACACCCCTATACAAAATATTACAGTTCATCATATAGCAACCGAAAACCAAAGAAACTCTAAAGAAATCCTAAAAATATATTTTTTCTAAAACTGCTAAAAATATATCTTCTTTCTAAAAACTTCTAAAAATACAAATGATTCGAATTGCGCATAAATTCGGTGCACACATATCTATTACAATAAAAAACATTAATTTAAAATATTATATCTCAAATTAAGGTATAACAAAATATAATAAACTTCTAACAGCCAAAAAAGCCCAAAAAACCCAAGAACTTATTCTAAAATCTAATTTTGGGACACTAGATGGACGAGTTAGGTCCTAAAAATACTTTTTTTGGAGATTCAGGCCAATTGAATGTAGAACATACATGCAAAACACACACACAAAACCACCTATTAAATTTCAAGGGCAACAGGCATATGGTTCACAAGTTATGGCTCTGGCAAGGTGCATCAAATTGGACACTTTATGTCTCCCTAAAAATGAAGGGGGGTTAGTATTTTTGGTCTTCTATTAATAACAACAAATATTTAGTTGCTAAATTATATTGGAGGATGTTGCATAACCCCAATGCTCTTTGGGCCAATAATATTCATGCTAAATATGCTAAGAATAAAAGTCTTGAAGACCTTGTTCGCTATCAACTTCCTACCAAAGGTTCTCCTATTTTAGCAGTTCTTAAGACTGGTGAGGATTTGATAAAGCAAAATTTATTTTGGATCATTCATAATGGTCAACAGGTAAAATTTTGGACAAATTCTTGTGATGGACACAAGCCTTTGATAACTCATTTTCCCGATTGGAGACCTTGGATGGAGGAGCTTCACCGAGCTAACTAGATAAAGGTGGCTAATTACTATTAGTACCATACTGGTAAATCAAAGGTTGGTAGATATTGGATCCCTATTGAGGATTGGCCTATTCAAATCCTAGAAAGGTAAATACAAGATATCCAAGGCATCCTTCATATGAGATCTCTATTGGTCCCATGAAAAAGATTGTTTTGGATAGAACAACACTACTAAGGGTGAGTATTCAGTTGCTCAAGGTTATTTGACCTTATGCCATAATAATCCCAACCAATATTTTGATATATTTTCTTAGTTGTGGGCTCAAAATATTTGGCCTAAGGTGAGGTTCTTTACTTGGCTTTTATTGCATCGTAGGGTGCTTACGGGTGAGCAACTTATGAAGCATGGTTTTCATGGCCCTTTTAGATGTGAAATGTGTGAAGAGAATGTAGAGACTCAACCTCTATAGGGAACCCTGGAAAATCCAGTGCAGGGGGAATTGATAGACTTTCATATGGATCTCTGGTTTTTACTTTTTCAGATAATTTGGGTATTCTTTCCAATAACCTTGCTGAGGGGTATGGTATCCTCAAGGGCCTTCAAGAGGCTACTAAGGTTGGATGGGAAAATGTGTTAGTTGAGTCTGAATATCAACTCATGATTAATATTTTGAAGACTCCTTCTAAGAATCATAAGGTTGATTGGAGAATAAAAAGGATTATTGAGAAGATTCAATTAATCTAGATGGGATTTTTGAAAGTTGATTACAATCATGTGGTCAGAGATAAAAACAAGAGTGTTGATGCTTTAGCTAATTGTGCTTTGGATAAAGGTGATCTTACTTGTTATGGCCACCCTACTAGATGGTGGGCTGCACAAATAAGGGAAGCTCTTATTTCTATAATTTATTTGGATGGCTCTAGTTCTAAAGGTACCTAGTTTCTTCTAGATTTATTTTTGCTTCTCTTTTGTTTGTTCAAGTTATTTTAGTTCCCTAGCTCTTTATTTTATTTCTTTTGTTTTCTCTATTGATTCTTGCCTTATTAGTCTTCTGGTTTAGAAAGGTATTTTTTATGTTCATTTTTTTTCTTTTTTCTTTTTTTTTTAGTTTTTTAAGTTGTGTGTGTTCTTTTGTTTTGTTTTGTTTTGTGTTCTTTGTGTTGCTTTTTATTGTTCTTGCCTTTTTTTTGTTTTATGTTTTTTTTATATGTTTTTTTTTATGCTTTTTGTTATTGTTCTTATGTTTTTTTCATTATTGTTCTTGTGTTTTTATTTGTTTGTGTTATTTCGTGTTTATATGTGTAAGTGTTTTCTATTTTTTATGTTTTTGTTTATTGTCTATTTTTGGTTGTTTTTTTTTTTTACTTTTTAATTTTTTAGGGTTTGGTTGTGTTTATTTTTCAGGTTTTTTTTTTTGGTTATGTTTTTGTAGTGTTTTTTGTTTTTGTCATATTTGTGTTTTGTTATGTTGTTCTTGTGTTTTTTCTATGTGGTTCGTTTTGTGGGTTTTTTTATCTTATTGTGTGTGTGTGTTTGATTGTGCTTTTCTTTTTGACACACTCAGGGAGCATGTTTATTTTATTTTATTTTATTATTTTTTATTGTTATTTATTTATTTATTTATTTATTTTAATTGGTTTTGTGTGTTTGTTGGCTCCTTAAGTATGTCAAAGGTGGTAGGCAAGTTTTGAGTCCTAGGCATTTTTGACAGAATGGATACACTTGCCTCCTTGGGTCTTACCCGAAAGTGGCATCCCTTCTGGGATGTTTTCCACAAATAAAAAAAAAGATAATGATCATATTAAATTAGAGTTGATGTTAATAGTTCTATTGAATATTTGCTCAATAAATTGATATGGTGAATCTAGGCATTGTTAGATAATTTTCTTAGTATTATACATTAGTAAAGTGATAAAGTTTTACATAATTAATAAATAATCATTGAATTAGATTAATAAAAATAACTCTATGGTGTTCGAAGAAGGAAATCACATAAAAACATACACATCGTATATTAATGATTTTTATCTTACCAATTTTATTACATAAGTCTCTAATTATATAGTATTGCATTATCTATATAAAATATTTTATTATTTGAAAGAGTTTAGATTGTAACATAGTTTAATTCATGATTGAAAAATATAATATCACAAGTCTATTTAAATATTTGTATTCGTCATCACATCTTGAGCCTCAAGGTGCATATCAATATTAAGCTTTATATTAATTAAATTTTGTTTTTCTTAGTAACTAAAATTTAGATTTTTATGAAGAAGCAAATTTACTATAGTGGTAAGGGCTTTGGAATCAAGCCATAACATGTGATAACATTTGTGTTTATTATGTTATTAAATTAACATGAACTAATGGAGGCTAATTATTGATCTAATACATAATGATCAAAATGATTAATTATATTTATCTTTATATAATTATTTTTATCTAATAGTATTAATTATATTTAATGAATTCCCTTGAACTATGATCTTCCTACCCTGAATAGAGATGATAAGGACTGAGCCTTTGAAATCCACCATTGCTTCCATAATATGACTTATTTGAATTTCAATATTCTTTCTAAAAGAAATATTGATTTCCCCTTTTTCATTTCTAATTACATCCCTTGCACCAACCAATCTAGAAATTTTCTTTTCAATTTAACCACTCCACTTGATGATGAGTCCATTTGGTTTGTTTCCTTCCTAAAGGAACCTTCAGAGCAACTTCCTTAGAGTCACAAGAAATACCCATTGAATCTGCAAGTTTTACCTCTTAGGGATTTTTCTTCTTTTTGAAAAAAAAATAGTAGTTTCAAAGGTTTTCAATCAAGGCTAAAAATATCTTGTTACCAACTATACATGGATCATTAGCACAATATTTGAAAGCTTGATTGTTCCTTTATTTCTATATCCCCCATAAAATGTGCAAGAAAATTATAGTCCAAAATATTCAACGTATTTTACTATCAAATAGGGAAGTCCATTGTTCAAAAACATCCACTATAGATCCTAGAAAAAACTAGGAAACCCTAGTTTTATTTAATGGAATATAAAAGACTTTGCTAGAGAAATAACACTATATAAATAGATTTCCTATTCAAGGGAATGTTTGTTATGCTTACGATTTCTAATTCTCTCTACTCAATCAAACTGTCAGTAGTGCCCATGTTCTAAATTAAATTCGAGAGTTAATTTAAGATGGTTGAACCCTCAACCTTTACTAGAAATTCATGTACTGATGTAATTTTATTATGGTGAGTCATCTTGAATCATTCTCCTTGTACTATTAATTTTTAGTATAATGGTTGTATTAACCATCCAATATATTTTTATTTTAGAATTTCTTACCACTTTAATACTTCTTCATCTAGTTGTGGCTGGGTCATGCTTTGATTTTCAGTTCCTGTTATAAATTTTGTTGAATCTGGGCCATGGTACCATCATCCCAACTATGGTACATTTTTCTTTTTTACATGAAATGACATCCTCTTCAATTTTCCATAGGAATGGTATTGTAAAGTTTGATTCACTAGGGCTGGATGAATTTTAGGTAAGAAATTTTAATTAGGCTATCATTTGTACCAAATTCCAACAACTCATGAAGTTATAATTCGAGGAATTGAGATGCGACTGCCAGTCTAAAAATTCCATTACATAAATTTCAAACCAAACCTAAATAACCATTTCATTTGTGTGCTTCAAAACTGTGAATGAAAAATTAGATGGAAGAAACCTTTATGAATAATTCTTCCTTTGTTTATGTTAATCCAACAACCTTATCCGTAATCATTTAGTAACATCAAAGTTTGAATAAGAGTGTTGTATGTTGTTTATTTTTCTACATTCAACTAAGGCTATTTAGTGAATGTGTTCGCAACAATAATTTAAGAATGAGCTATGTCATTGTAATAATGCTATGGTGGAAATGTTAATGATTATTCCATAGTTAATGTGGCTTAATAGGAGAATTTAGTTTTCTATTTAGAAAACATATTATAAGATAAGTATACTCATTATGACAGGTTTTCAAAGCATCAAAAAAATCTATCATAATTTATAAATTACTTTAAGTGGTTCAAATTTTAACTATCTCATAATATAGATGGTGAAAATTATAAATAATATAAGAGAGGTTTTGTTCCCTTTCCTACTTTAAGTTTATAAGAATATTTATTTTGCAATACTGAATGATGTTTTGTATATGAGAAAAATATATTTGTTAATGTAAGTATGTATATTTAAAGTATGAATTTAATAGAAGCTCCTTTATGTATTTATGTCATATGATTATTCCATATGGAATAGGAGTTTGTTTTATATTGAATACAAGGCTTTTATATACTAAATTTAATTAATTTGGATAATGGATTTTAATGTATTATAAATGGGTTGTGTAGTATAGAAATCAAATATTATTGGATGTGTTTGAATAAATATTTTATATAAAATTGATTGTTAGAATAAATGAAAGTATATTTTACACTTATCTTATTATAATTTGTAAATGGATATAACCAACTAGAAGAATATAAAATATTCTAGTGTTAAGAAGGATGGATTGGTGTCCATTCCTTGGGAAGAGGTATGGGTCTCTTCCATATGTCTGGTGTTAATCCAAACAAATGATAAATGGGATTATGAATTAATTCTTATTTATAAAAATATTAATATGGATGAATGGTTTATTCATGCTTGGAGATTACCTGAAATGTGTTATACATTTGACAAATGTGTGATGCATTATTGCATTTAAATTTGATAAGCATGGCTTACTTGTATTGTATTTGGTAAACTTTACGTCCAAGTTGTCCTGATCCCTTCACTATCATCTCTTCCAACTGTGAAGAACTCTAGACAATTCAGTGAATAACTAGACAACACATTTTAAAGATTATTGCAATGTTCATCATGTATAAGTTTTTATTGAGATAGTTCCAATGTAATTATGAAAGGCTGAAATAGTTTATGATTTGTAATATTTAATGTATTTGATTACAATATTTGTAATTTAGAGATAATTTTTATATTATTCACCCCTAATAAATGATAGGTGATATTTTTTCTATAATATGAATAAGTAATGGAATTAATTTAGATATTACGCATTGTCAAATATATGGCATTGATATTTGTGTTGTTGTAGTAGATTAGATGGATGTATTTAAATTCTCTCATGTAATATAATAGTGTAGAAATAAATTCATGGATAACCTCCACAATAATATGAGGATAAAAAATATCTACACCATCCACCTAAGATATCTAGAAGAAAACCAAACACACAATATAATTGGATAAGACAAACAATCACCAAAACTATCACACCTAGTAAATAAGTAAATTCTATAAGGATGCTTAAGATATTATCCCAAGTCACATGTAATTTTTCATGAGTAATAATAATATTAATGACTCTCTCCTTAATACTAGCCTTCATGGATAGTATGGAGAGGAGGGGATGGTTCCCTTGGGTAGAACTTCTAAATTAATGGTATAATAATTGAGATGTCCTCATGCAATTTGGTTATGCCATGAAGGACATAGCCATATTATTATCCTCGTACCACTTGGTGATGGTATGGAGGAATTATAGGAGATGGTACTCCTATTTATGATTGGATATAAATGAATTTAAATGTGACTTTGAATTAATATTTTATGGCCTGGATCACTTACTGATCATTTGGGATATCATTGTCTTAGATCATTATTATACTCTTGAATCATTGAGAACAAATATAATTATACGTACAAAAAAATTTAGTACATGAGTCATTACAATTGGGGTTGTTACAAAAATATTCTTGGGACTCATTTTAAAAAGCTTTTATAATGATATTAGATTTTGTTAAATCTTCCTCTCTTAATCCAAATTTTTGAAATAATTGATATGTACACAAATTGAAGGAAGAACCCTTAAGAATTGATATTTTCAAAGGGTTTTCAGAGCTTTTTTAGAGGGTTTTCAGAAATAGCTAGCTCTTCCTCTCCTCTGCCTTCTAAAGTAACATTCAAGAACTACTATTGCCCCAACATCAAGAAAATTTTCAAAACTCCTGGGAGAGATTCTAATTGGCTTTACACCTTCAAAGTTTTTGGAGTCATGAAGATGCCACAGTTGGATGGCAATGTCTCCCTAATGAAATGTATAGTTAGCTTCTACAACCATGATGTGTCACTTATACATATTAGAGTTGATAACAAGGATATTTTTTTTACTATGAACCCCTCGGATGTGCAAAAACTAACAAGGCTACCATTTTTGGATGATCTCTTGGTGAACAACAACCAATATGTCGTATCTTCAGATGAAAAATCAATTCTAGCATCCAAGTATGTTGTGAATGTAGACCATATGAAAGGTATGCTTTTAAAAATTCATTTTTATTTATCCTTAATTTTGATATATTTTAGTTTCCATTCTATAATAATATTCTCCCTATTGTAATTTTTATTTTTTAATGATGTTCTCTCTATTTTTCAGTTAATTCTTCTAGGTCGAAAATGGGTTTAAACATTTACAAAAATGTAGACAAATTTCTTTATGTTAGCATTGAATTTTTCCTAGGAAGGCTTATTTTGTATGGGTGACCTATAGAAATTCTATTTTTGGCATTGTCATTATTGATTCGATGTATTGATGGAGTTAGTTATTATTGCTCCATGCACATTTACAACTGCTTGAAATAGGACCTTATTAGTGCCAAAAAAATACAATTAATATGCATATATAGTAACATACAACAACTTTATTCTTTGTCTTTTTAATGAAAGCATACTATATTTTTCAAAATTCAAATCCTCCAACTACATTGCACCCAATTTCTTTGGCTATTAACATGAATGAGAATGAAATACAGATAGAATTATTTATTGGAATAATATATATTTTCTTTCTTTTCAATCAATCTTGTTATTTTATAATTTTCTTTTGAAAACAGAGAAGAGTAGCTCATTCATCCAGTAAAAGAGATGCTACCTTTAGAATTCAATAAGTGTCTGCCAACAAGTTGTAATAATCACCAAGAAATACTACCACTAAATGTATAAGATCTCATATTCAACAACATACACATACAACTCTTATTACTTCCGGATATGCATATATTGCAACTGATGTTGAAGAAGTAACCTCCAACTTACAAGGTAACCTTATTATTCACAAGGTAATGTACAACTATTGTTACTATTTAGTTTGAGAAAATATTTTAACTATTTTTAGAGCAAAGGTAAATGCTTTGACTATCAATGACAATGACTGCAAATTCTGAGTCTGGTATGTTTATTTTAAATAAATCTCTTTTAATGGTATTATTTTTAACACTAGATTTAATTTATATTTTTCATGTGAAATTTTGTAGAGGGATCGACTAAATTTAAAAGACTCAAAAATAGATGCCTCCACCAGTGCATAGTAATAATTCCATCCACAACAAGTACATCCATAATGATTTCATCCACAAAAAATACATCAAACTTCATAGTAGGCACCATCGGTAAGAAACCAATATCGCATGCATGAGAAATAGTTCCTCACACCACCACCTTCGAGAACCAACATTCAGGCTAAGACACACACTCATATTATGTCTCAGTATCTTATTTTAGTGATGATATTCCCATTTTTAATCCTTGATAATTTATCAAATATAGAGATCACGTCTCAAATACCCTCTACCACTGTGAATATCGATGATGATTTTATTTATCAAGATATCTAGACCCTAAAGAACATCACTAAAATCAAGTGATGTTATTTAGGGTCTAGATATCAATGATGTAGTAGAGGATAATGTTGAAGCAAATGCCACTGTAGTTTCCCCTTCTCCCACCAGCAAGCCGTCTATCATCATTCAAAGAATGATGATAAAGTTAATTTTTAAAAAATGATTTTATTAGCCAACATATGTAAGGCTACAATTATGAATAATATTCTTGTATATATTGATACATTAAGATAGTGGTAAAATTGGGCCAAGGTTTTGATCAAAGCAATAAAAAACCAATACAATAATTTTACATATAGAAAGAAGTTGTTTTCAAAGGTGGAGAATGATCCACGAAAGCTTGATGTTATATTACGTAAATCTGAATCTAGCACCATGTAGGTCAAGTCCAAATATAGTTCTGAAGATCTGGCCATTATGCTGGATCAATAAAAACCTCAATGCCAATGCCTAGACATATTTCAATGAATGGGCACTAGATATGAAAAAGTAGTAGTTGTAGAAACTACAAGACTTACCGCTAATGTAAGTTTTACCTAATTTAAAATCAATTTTTAAATTTATTTTGCATTTTTATCTTCTATTTTGTATTCTAATTATCAATACTTAAAGCAACGAGTCAATGTCATGAAAATATTGATTAAGACTGCAAAAATTAGTGTGATGAATGCTATTGAAGTGAAGAAAAGATTACAACATACTGTTAGAGAAAACAATTGGCTGAAAAAGTTTATCAAAGATAAGAGCCTGGATATGGAGGTTGTGTTAAAATAAAATGAGAAATAAATAAATGCACCATTTAGAGAAGATCTAGAGAAGGAAGAATATTTATTGTTATCAGGGCTAAACAGTACATCTGAAACTTTGGTAAGGACTGGTGCATTAGAAGTAAAGGATATTGAGGTATATGAAACTAGAACTTCAGGCATTGTGCAACAATAAAAGTAGAATTGTTGTTTTTTATTTGAGGAGAAACCAAACAATACATGTTGCATATTTTTTAAAAATTTTCAAATAATGGTATATTTTTTAAATAAATGAAAGAGACAATTTCCATAAATTTTGTATTAGCTTTATGATATTTTGTTTTCAATATTATGATATTTTGATTAGTTGTGTGGATGCAATAAATAATGAAACTGTTGGTATAATATTATCATATTTGATGAATTTTTATTGTGTAAATTATTACTATGTTGTTTTGTGAATAGATGGTGAATGAAACCAATAAAATCATTGGTTTAACACTACCATGTTATTAGATGTAATATTGTATTAGTTTTTTGATATTTTGTTTTCAATATTGTGATGTTTTGACTAGTTGTGTGGATGCATTAAATAATGAAATTATTGGTATAATATTGCCATATTTAATGAAGTTTCATTGTGTGAATTATTGCTATGTTGTTGTGTTAATAGATGGTGAATGAAACCAATAAAATCATTGGTATTACACTACCATATTAGTAGACGTAATTTTGAATTATATGCATGCAATAAAATATTCTTTTTTTTTATGAAATAATTTGAAATAACTAAAATGCAACACAAATAATTGGTTTGCCATAAAATATGAAATCAAAATATATTTGAAAATTAATAGTATCTATCATCAATATTCTATTTAAAACTGATAGTAGCATCGATATTTAGTTTGCCATACATGGTTTATAATCAATATTCTATTTAAAAATTATAGTAGACCTATAATCAATATTCTATAGAAAACTTACAGTATAATATGTGAAACAAAAATACATGTGAAAATTAAGAATATATGTAATCAATATTCTGTTTAAAACTGATAGCATACTATGTGAAATCAAAATACATGTGAAAATCAATAATATATGTAATCAATATTCTGTTTAAAATTGATAGCAAATATGTAAACAATATTTTGTTAAAATTTTATATCATTATATGTGAATTTGAGATAAAAATATCATGTTCTAAAATACATGTCTCAAAATATAATCAAATCTCAATATTCTGTTGAAAACTATTAGCATAATATGTGAAATCAAATCAAATGAAAACATAAAATCTTAATATTATGTTGAAAACTAATAACATAAGATATGAAATCAAATCAAATGAAAGCATATTTACATCAAAATGCTAGAATCTAGAACAAACTCTTTTCATATTGTACAAAATATTTTGCACTCATACAAAAAAAATCTATGATCATAGCCTAATTAGTGATACCATTATCCTCATCATCATGAGTATTCGTGACACCTCTTCTATAAGCCAAATATTTCTAATATGACAAATATGTTTTATAAGAAAACTTCTCTAACTCATAGGTCGGCACATATACTCTCAAACAATTTTCCAAATTTTTGTCCAACCTAATTTGAATTTTATATTTTACATAAGATAATGCTCTAAATACCCCTTCATTTTCCATATATCGTAAAATCATCATTTGACATAATTCATATAAACCAAAATATTGAATCATAGTTTGTTTTAAGATACTACTGGGATGTAATTGTTTCCACAAACATGAAATAGAACCTGTTTCATGATGGTTAGTGAGTTGTGAAACTTGAGTAGATATTGTTGTTCTAAATTAGTTTGATTGTGTTGTCAAAAGATCTTTTTTGAGAATGCCATTGATTTCAATACAATTGACTACAGTGAAATGGCTAGCAAGAGTGCCCATGTATTTGAGAAAAAAACCATTTGAAATTGGTATTTATTACAAGGATCCCAAAACATCAAGTTAACCACACCCATAGCCTCAAGAAATTCATCTCTTTGAAAATAGTATCAGATTTCTTTTGTCAATGATTTTGCTATTTGTTTTAGTTTAATTTTTGTATCTATTACAACTACATAAAATCTATTGTATGTTATGGGTAATTTTTCAACATCATTTGTAGCTATATCCATTTTTTGACCAAAATAATATAAAGGAATTTCCTTTTTGTGGATATTAATATATAGATGATAATTTATATTGAACTTCAAAAAGTTTTGAGGATCATTCACGTATGTCAATAATATCCAAATCACAAAAATAGGATCCATCAAACTTTGACCAGATGCGTACATTGTATCAATATGTATGCAAATTTTTTCCTCACCTTGATGAAATCCACAATATAAATCAATATTTCTTGTGCAATTTTGATCAAATTATTCATTTCTTCCAACATTGAAAGAATACCGCACAATGTGAGAAGTGTTTCAAATTCACTCATTCAAAATAGCAAATATTTAACCTTATCAATTGCCCTATGATTTGCATACATAAACCCTACTAAGGATTGATATTATTTGAAAACTCTATATGATGATTGATACAACAAAATCCACCTAGTATCTATATTTTTTAAGAGTTTTTTACCTTTAGTAAATCCTAGTGCAAACTAGTGAAACTCTAAAAAAAAATTTGGACTACGCAAAAAATAATAATGAATTTCATGGACAAGTTGTTCCACTCTCACTATATTTGTAAATGTATCCACAATTTTATATGCAATATTTATTCTATGAGCCATGCAATGAATAGCGATCAAATATGGGATAACATATGTTTGTAGTCTAACATAAAGACCCTTCTCATGTCTTTGCATTGTAGCAGCACCATCAACTTTAATACATATTGACTTAGTGGCTATTTCCATTTCATTCATTTTTGCTATTTTCTTTAAAATAGAAACAACATTGTAAATATTGTATGCATTGCAATTTTCCACCATCTTGCGTAGTGCAAGTAAATGAGGTTGTCTTCAATAATTTTCCAATGTGTAAACATGCATGCAAATCCAATATGTGTTTTCAATAGCAGTCACCTCATCAATTGAAAGTGAAATAAATTTAGCATTTTTATTTTCTCTTTCAGGTCTTCTTGTTCAACCAATGATAGATATTTTATCATTTTCCAATCAATTCGATATGACCAATGGACGTTGGGCAAGTTATACACATCAACTAGTCGAAATAGAGATTTATAATAAATGAAATCAGATGTAGGTCTAACCTTTTTAAGAATAGTGAGTACAAAAGAAAACTGTAAAATTTTTGAAGCTAAAGTGAAATTATTCATTTTTCAAAATTAGGTTCGAATCGTTGCACCTTTCTCAACCAATTTTTATTTTGTTGTATTGTTTTATCATATTCTTGTGCATATATAATATGTGCACACTTTTATGTGTCATTCCACCTATAATTTTTTGATTTCACCATCACTTTAATTTATTTTTATATAAACCATTACAATATGTTTTTCTATTATATCTTTTTTAACTTGCAATCAATTATTCTTTTCATGTTTCCAAATGCAAATTATGTATTTCAATTATGTTATTATCTCATTATTATTATATGGTAGCACTGGCTCAAAAAATGGAAAATATGAAACCCAATTAGGCTAAAATGATCAGTTAATTATCCACCAAGATGACCTTGCACGTTTATGTTTTTTATAAGAAGATTCTCCAAAAGTAGGGACTACATAAGAACTATTATTTTTTTTCCATTTGGCATATTATTTTCAAGAATATATTCAGGTTTTTGTTCCATTTCACTAAGAAAATTTTCATTTGTGGACTTTTCATTATTGTGGATATGTGGAAGTGGAGGTATACCAGGGTCAATAGTGTTTTCTGTAGAGATAATACTAGGGTCAATACCAAGGTTATTATAATTATTCTATTTAAAAGCATACATTCTATTAAAAATATATATAAGCAATGGACAAAGCTATCAACAAAAAAAAACCCTTCTTAATGAATGAAGATATTATATAAAATTAACAATGTATAAAAATTAATTGGTTAGTAAGTAAAGATGTTCATACCTTCAATTTGTGCAGATATTGATTGCTAAAAAGATTTTAAAATATTATAAAAGTATTTGAGAATACTCCTTTTATCATAAGACTGGTCTCCCTTATTTCTACTGCCAACAGATGCCATTTTACCTATATAAAAAAAGAGTAACATGAACATCATTTTGAAAAATGAAAATAATTGGTAAAAGAGAAAACTACTATTGAAGACAACAGAATATCTGACCCAAGCAGGCTTGATATTGGTGCCCAAATAATAGGAAATCCTTCTTATTGAGTTTCAATGAACAAAAATATATAAAAAAGGAACATAAATGGTAAAATAAACTTACCGGTAAATTATTATCGCTATATGGCACTTGCCTTGTGTCACTTGTATTGCATTAGTTACCTTACATTAGTCACCTTGTAACAGTCACTTATGTCAGTCACCTTGTGACATTCGATTATGTTAGTCGCTTCTATTATTCACCTTGTGATCCTCACTTCTATCTGTCATCTTGTGATAGTCACTTCTGTTAGTCACCTTGTGATAGTCACCTTACGTCAGTCACCTTCTGTCAGTCACCTTGTGCCAATCACTTCTACCAATCTCTTAGTATAAGTCACTTTATTCCAGGCCTCTTGTGTCAGTCACCTTTTATCTATTGCATTGTGTTAGTCACTTGTTTTGTATCGTTTGCTATCGAATAAAATTAATGTTTTAATTGTATGAGTGTCATTGTCAGGGTTACCTATATATAATGGGGTATACAAGGTAAATTGGGTGGTATAATTTTTAAAATAATTTTAAGGTAAAAATTAGGCAATAAACCTTATTGTACAAGGGTGAATTTACCCTAAAAAAAATTATCCCATAATATTTGAGCGAATGAGCCGACCTATAGGGTCCCAAAATTAGCAAAATAAAAATTCTAAAATTTTCTCTAAATTGCGAAATTCGCCCTTGTGCATAACCCTGTGCCTTAGCTTTTAAAATTTACTTCAAAATTGCTTCCATAGACATATTAAATCTTGTAAAATTCCTTTGTGGGGGTTTCTAAAGTGCTATATTTTGTAGTTTTTTAGTAACATTATTAACTAATAAATATAGTTATTTTATCCCATTCAGCTATCTATTGCCTATATTTCTTTAGGCTCTTCAAACGAATGGCAACACTAAAATCCTTATCATGGCATATTCATCTTGCATATTGTGAATGGTATCCAAAGATATAACATATTTATAATATACATATATTGTTTTCCTAATAATATCATAAGTTGGAATATAGTTTAAAGTTACCTAGAGAATTTGATTTTGATTTTCTAGATTCAGTGGTCCAATGTTATTTCAATCAATAAAATTTTATTGAGCAAGAGGCTAAGCCATTTGTTTAGATCTCATAGAATGAAAGGATATTGGAGATCTTAAATATGTTGAACGTACACTCTGTTAGGATCCTATCCTAACATTAATTAATAATAATAATATAAATTGTATATCTTATGGTTAAAATATAAAATAATATAATAATTAATTATATATTAATTATTATATTATTTTAACATTAGGGTTGTGACTCTTCACTCATAACCTAAAAGGGGTATAAGATATTATACAATCATACCTTTTGGGATATCCATGAAATATTATATAAAACATTTATTAAAACATTGAAGGGACTTCTCGACAATTCAAAAGTGATTCTTTTAGATTTAGGTTATTTATTATTTATTTATAATTTTATGTGCTACGAACCCTAGGTTCCTACCATATGGTATCAGAGCCTTATGGATCCAACCATATTGGTCAAGGAAATGAAAATTGACATTGCAGAAATTAGAAGAATGATTGAACAAAAACAAAAAAAACAAATGGAACGTTCTGATCGTATTATATAATATTTAATGGAAATGCAAGAGGAGACCCTAGCCATGAAATCTCAGGTAGAGGAGGAAGAACCCATAGCCATGGAATCCCAGGTGGAGGAAGAACCCATATTCAATGAATCCCAGGTGGTAACCATTGCTCTTCCTGAAAGCACGAGGATACGAAAGCAAAAAGGAAAGCGAAGATGCGGTGCAAATAGAACTGAACTTAGCGCTACACCCTAGGAACTTGAAAGTGCATGAAAAGAGGGAAAAACATGAGCGAATCAAAATGAAACAAATGTGAATAAAGAAGAAAACCATTTTTATTAATATGTTTCACAACTTGGTTACAATGTGCATCCTCCCCTTCCAAGGGCTAGGAGCGTTTAAGTACGCGTTCTTGTTACATCCATGGGTGCTTTTCCTTCTTCCACGTGCCCACATGTAAAATGGGTGGACCAAATGTTGCCACCACTTGGATTTATGAGTCTTGATTCCTCATTTCTCCTCCGATGTCCAGACCCTGTGCTCAAAGGAACAAGAAATAGTCAGTAGCACCTACGGATAAAACAAGCATGCAATCCCGAAGCCTATGATAAGTGAATAAGAAAAATGAATTAAACTATGAATAAAATGAATCCAAAAGCTCTGAAAATTTGACAGGGGCATAAAGACACCACCAGGAAGGCCTTGCAAAAATAACAGTCAGGAAATTCCTCGCCGATTTGAATTCACTTTTGGGCGGGATGAATTCACCTGCAACAAAACGTTGAAAAGATACTGTCCCAAATGTCCTGCCTAGGAAGCTCCAAAAGACCTGCAAACTTGGGGTTAGCTAATTGGGGGTATTTTGGGAAGACCCATATGGTCATATTTTCCCAATTTGGCCTCCATAAATGGGAATTTGATGATGCTACCTACAGATTAGTAGAAGCAAGCAAAGATAGAAATATGATCAAAATTGTTCAAAACGGGACGAAATTTAAATGACAACCTATCTAAGCATCATAGAATTGAATGCAAAAAAGAAAGGAAGAAAGTCTACCATGGAATTCCCATCGCTCCGAAAGGGGACGATTAAGACTGTGGCAGTGCGGGAGGGGGCGCCCATGGGGCAGGCTGCCCACCGTTTGAGGCCTGATTTCGGCACCAATCCACTTGGGATGGGTCCAAAACCTCTTGTGTGGTATTTTCGGAAAATTTTGTGGGATATTGTGGCCAAATGTCAAGTTTTGGGTTCAATATTCATCCTACCAATAGTCACCCAATGACCTCCCCTCTAAAGGAGATCAAGGATGTGAAAGGCATAAATCCAAAAGGTGTGAGGTATGACAATAAAATGATAGCACTTTGTTGCTCTAAAATGCTCCTTCTCTCCATATTTGGGGTGAGGAAACTCACCAATTTATAGACCTGGAGGTATCTTGAAATGGGCATGCAGAGGTGCCACTTGGCAATCATGCCTTCCTAGGGAGAAGGAGACTCCTCCCTGAATAGGGACTTCATGATTGCCCTTGTAATTGCCTCTAACTCTCGAAAACACTCACCCATACTCCCTGTTGGAAATTACCATCAGTAAAAGTTAAAATTTTGATTTTACTAGGGGTAAAGGTAACTTACCTTTTACCTTACCTGGACGGCAGTGGACGGCAGCAATTTGGGCAGCAAGAGAATTCCCTTCATCCTTCTTTTCCCCCAATTTCTCCTTTCCCCCTTTCTTTCTTGAATAGGTTATCTATCGCCTATTTAAACTATGTAACCTAAGTTTGAAGGTTAATGCAATATTTCCTATTTTACTAAATCACTCACCATTCACATTTGGTATCAGAGCGATGCGATTCTCGAGGCGATGGGGCCCGTAGTCCGAGGTAGCATGAATCTCGAGGTGGCTCGTAGGAGCAGATCAGTGTGACTCCTGAGGTGCTGGTGGAGCTGGACGAGGTGGCCCGTAGGAGCAACAGATTGGCATGATTCCCAAGGCAGCACTGCTGATGTGGCTGGTGACCTGCATGCGGCTCGAGGCACTTGTGACGTGATGTGGCGTGACGTGGAGTGACTGGCATGCGGCCCGAGGTGTAGCGACGTGGCGATCTACGGCGTGATGTGGTGTGATGTGGAGTGACTGGCGCGTGGCCCGAGGTGTAGCGACGTGGCAACCTACGCTCATGAATTGAGGCAAAAGGATCTGCATAGTTGGCGATTGCCTGCAGGCAATCAAAGCACTATACGTGCTTTGCTTCTTTTAAGAAGCTTTAACATCGCCTCACAGGTGATGTGGGACTAAAGTCCCAGAAATAAAATAAGCTTCGCGTCGAAGCGCGAAGCCAATTAAAAGCTTCGCGCTCGACGTGCAAGCTAGAAGGCTGGGAGCCACCAGCTTAGCTTTCGGATCAGCCCGGTAGCATAGCGGCTACCCTAAGCCTTGACTCTCGCGAGGTCGAATGTTCGATCCTCGGCGGGATCAATTTTTTTAGCCTCGCATGATTTTGCGAAGGCTATAGGGCAGGGAGCGCTAGCTGCTCTCAGATCAGCCCGGGTAGCACAGTGGCTACCCTCAACCTTGTGACCCGCGAGGTCACAGGATCGACTCTCGGCGGGGTCGATAGAAAATCAAATTTTTTTATTAAATTTTTTTAATCAAAAGCAAAACTAAAGGAATAAGTTTAAAATTAAAAAAATATATATATTTTTTAGTTTTTTAACTGTTCCTTTGCTTTTATAAAAAAAAATTTAAATTGCTTGAAATTTCCTAAGAGGAAATATATGTGAAAGCTTTTTATTGCTTGAAATTTCCTAAGAGGAAATATATGTAAAAGTTAAAAAAAAACTTAGAAAGTTAAATTTTTTTTAACTTAGAAAGTTTAATTTTTTTTACTATTTCCTAAGAGGAAATTCTTGTAAAAGAAAATTTCTGGGAAATTTTCTTAAATGATAAGATCGGAAGGTTGTTATCATGCTCTCTGCAAGGTGTTACTGAGAACAACACCTGAAGACTTTGATAGGCACGTGAAAACACTAAGTCTGAATACAGTTTTTTCACAGTTGCAAAACGCGGTTATTGCACACCAGAGAAATCCTGATCAAGGATACGACGCAGATTCAGAGGATAACTCCTTTGGCAGCAAGTTTGAACAATCTGACACAGTTGAAATTTCTGCACAAGGATCCGAATATACTCATTATAGTAATTCAGTTGAAATCCTACAACCTCGTTCTCCTAAAATAATATTGATCAGTGACGATGATGAACAAGTCGCTGACAATTTTGTAATTTCTGAACAAATTTGAGTTGTTTTTTATTGTAAATCAAGCAGGGCTTGATAGTTTGTAAAGTCTTTTTCCAATAAGACTATAAAAGAGAGGTTTCTTGTTTTAGTAGATTAAAAAATGGGTTCACATAATAATCTACCTATTCCCGAATTCAGAGGGAATAATTATGAGTACTGGTCCATCAAGATGAGGACATTACTCATTGAAAAAGGACTATGGGATATTATTGAAGACGGTTACATTGCTCCAACAGATTGGACTACCTTAAGTGCAAATGATAAGAAGATCTACAAAGATGCACAGAAAAATAATTCATTTGCCTTATACCATCTTCAATCAGCACTAGATCCTAGTATCTTTCCAAGAATTGCATCTTATTTAACTGCTACAGATGCATGGAATGCCTTGAAAGAAGGATTCCAAGGAAGTGATAAAGTAAAGCAAGTCAAGCTTCAGACCTTGAAAAGAGATTTTGAAAATCTCAGAATGAAGGACAATGAAAGAGTTGGAGACTATTGTGTTCGTGTTAAAGCAGTAGTTGATATGATGCAAACTTTAGGTGAAGACACAAAAAATGAAACAATTGTGAAGAAAGTGTTGTGAACTCTTCTTCCTAAGTGGAATCACATTGCAATCATAATTGAAGAATCCAAAGATCTTTCTACTCTTACATTTGATAGTTTGATTGGATCATTAACATCACATGAAGAGCGACTTCAAGGTGCACCTTCAACAAGCTATGGAGGTGATGATAAAGCCTTCACTTTGAATGAAAGTGTAAGACGAGGACAAGGAAGAGGTAGAGGCAGAGGACAACAACAAAGAGGCAAGAGACAAAGCAACTCCTACAGAGGAGGTAATCAAAACAGAGGTGGAAATCAAAACAGAGGATCCAATCAGAACCAATGTGGTAATGCAGGCCGTGGAAATCAAGGATGAGGAAGTAATAAGACCAATACAGCTTGTTTCAACTGTGGGAAACAAGGCCACTTCGCTCGTGATTTCTGGTCAAAATCTTCAAAAGATCAAAGTAGTCAATATGGCTCATTCTATGGAGAAGAAGAAGGTCCACCAAATATTTTTCTCTCTTATGGACAACCAGATCAAAATCTAAATGATACATGGATTTTGGATACTGGTTGCTCCAACCACATGAGTGGCAAAGAAAATATCTTTGCTACATTAGATTCAAATTACAAATCTCAAGTTAAGTTAGGGGATAATAAATCCTTGCAAGTTGAAGGCATAGGAGCTATGGAAGTTCCCACAAAAGAAGGCCTTAAAAATGTGAATGACATATACTATACTCCACAACTACAACACAATTTGTTAAGTGTTGGCCAAATGATGGAGAAGCATTACAAATTAGTTTTTGATGAAAGAAAATGTACAATCTTTGATAAAAACAATTGTAACCGGGTCATCACAGAAGTACCTATGACAAAGAATAGGTTGTTCCCTCTAAAGTTTGGTGAGCTAGGGGGAGCTCAACTTGCAAACATTGCTATTTCAAATCCAAGTGAATTGTGGCACTTGAGATATGGTCACCTCAATTCCGCTAGCTTGAAAATGTTAACATCACAAGCTATGGTGACAGGACTACCAAAAATTCTAGAACATAAAAAGGTATGCGAAGAATGTGCTTTGGGAAAGCACTCCAGAAAGAAGTTTCCAAGAGGCCGAGTGTGGAGAGCAAGTTATCCTCTTCAGCTAGTACATTCGGACATCTGTGGTCCAATGCAAACAAAGATCCTTGGAAACAATTCTTATTTTCTAACATTCATAGATGTTTATTCTAGAATGTGTTGGTTGTATTTTCTGAAACACAAAGATGAAGCATTTGATTGCTTCATAGACTTCAAAAATAATGTAGAAAAGCAAAGTGACTACTATGTCAAATGTCTTCGCACTGATAAAGGAGGAGAGTACTCCTCAAATGAATTTCTTCATTATTGTAAGAAAAATGGGATAAAGAGGCAATTCACTACTGCCTACACCCCACAGCAGAACGATGTGGCTGAGAGAAAGAACCGCACCCTTGTTGAAATGGCACGAACAATGCTTCAGGCAAAACATCTCACAAAAAGCTATTGGGCAGATGCAGTGAGAACAAGTGCATATATTCTAAATAGAAGTCCGACTTCTAGTTTAGATGGTATCACTCCTTATGAAGGATGGTACGGTAAGAAACCAAATGTCAAACATTTCAGAGTATTTGGTTCTTTAGCTTATGCACACATTCCTGAAGAGAAGCGAAAGAAGCTTGATCCAAAGAGCCAAGCATGTGTTTTTGTAGGGTATTGTGATTCAACCAAAGGATATAGATTGTACAATCCCACGACACATAAAATCATTATCTCCAGGGATGTAATTTTTGATGAAGGGGGAGAATGGGGTCATAAAAAATTTGTTGATTTTGACTCTAATTCGGACAATACCACACCAGTACCTCCCATAATGGTACAACCCAAGAAAAGCAGTCCTCCTCCACAAACTCCACATCAGGAAACTTCATCAAGTACATCAAGTGGTACACCAAGTCCAAGAAGGAATTTTCTGGCACCCCCAAATTCTCCAAAATGATTTCAAAGATCTGTAAGCTCTCCAAGTACGATGGATATTGATTCAGTTTCTCAAAGGAAAGAGACAAATAGAGGAAAGCGCATACTACAGAGTTATCCATCTTCTCAAATGTTGGATAGGAATTTTCAACAAAGATACACTAGGAGTCAAGCTAGTGAGATGGATGACATTTTGTCAAGACTTGAAAATCTTCAAATGTCGGGAGATGATGAGTCTCATGAACCAAGGGGTGATGTAGTCAATTATGCTTTGTTGGGCTGCTTGCACGGCTAGAACCATCTAGCTATGAAAAAGCATGCACTGAAAATATATGGCAAGATGCCATGGAAGAGGAAATATCCTCAATTAAAAAGAATGATACTTGGGAGCTTGTGAAGCTTCCCAAGGGAAAAAAATGTGTTGGATGTAAATGGGTATATAAGACCAAATTCAATGTTGATGGAAGCATTGAAAGGCACAAGGCGATATTAGTAGCCAAAGGTTTTACTCAGAAATATGGAATAGATTATGAGGAAACCTTTTCTCTAGTTGCTCGACAAGAAACAATCAGAACTGTTCTTTCCTTGGCAGCCCATAAAGGATGGAAAATACAACACATGGATGTGAAAAGTGCATTTTTAAATGGATACCTGACAGAAGAGGTGTATGTTCAACAACCTCAAGGTTTCCAAGAACCAGGAAAAGAGAACCTTGTTTATAAATTGAAAAAAGCACTATATGGCCTCAAGCAAGCACCAAGAGCATGGTACTCATGAATTGACGGCTATTTTAGCAAATATGGTTTCACAAAAAGCAAGAGTGAACCAACATTATACTACCTGAAAAATGGAGTAGATATCCTCATAGTTTGTTTATATGTGGATGATCTAATATTCATGGGTAGTAATGATAAAATGAATATGGAGTTCAAAAACTCCATGATGAATCAGTTTGAGATGAAGGATATCAGATTAATGAGATACTTTCTAGGAATGGAAGTACATCAATCAAAGAATGGGATCTTCATATGTCAACAAAAATATGCTCATGAAATGATCAAGAAATTTGCTATGCAACAGTGCAAATCAGCTGAAACACCAACTGGACATGGAATCCAGCTAAGCAAAGAAGATGGAGCACCAAATGTTGACTTGACCAATTACAGAAGCATGGTTGGGAGTTTAATGTTTCTCACCAACACTAGGCCAGATAAACAGTATGTTGTTTCTCTTGTATCACGATTTATGGCATGCCCATCCGAGCTGCATCTTCAAGCAACCAAACGAATTTTACGATATGTAAAAGGTACATTGGATTTTGGAATCCATTACCACAAGTCTAACTCTATGAAGTTATTTGGTTATAGTGACAGCGATTGGGGCGATAATATAGATGACAGAAAATCTACATTAGGGAACTGTTTTAGTCTAGGTTCAGGACTAATAACTTGGAGTTCCAAAAAGCAATCTGTTGTAGCATTATCATCTACAGAAGCTGAGTACATAGCAATCACTCATGCAAGTACTCAGATCCTATGGTTGAGGAAAATCCTTGAAGAGATTGGCGAAAAACAAATTGGTCCAACCAAACCGAATTGTGATAATATAAGTGCCATACAGTTGGCATATAATCCAATCCACCACAAAAGGTCAAAACATTTTGATATGAAGTATCACTTCATAAGAGATATGGTGGAACAACGGACAGTTGAGCTTCAATATTGTAGCACTTTGGATAATCTAGCAGACATCTTCACCAAAGGCATGGCTAAAGCTCAATTTATAAAGCTGAGAGACTATATAGTTAGTCCTCTCAACTTTAAGGGGGAGAATGTTGGAAATTACCATCAGTAAAAGTTAAAAATTTGATTTTACTAGGGGTAAAGGTAACTTACCTTTTACCTTACGGACGGCAATGGACGGCAGCAATTTGGGCGGCAAGAGAATTCCCTTCATCCTTCTTTTCCCCCAATTTCTCCTTTCCCCCTTTCTTTCTCGAATAGGTTATTTACCGCCTATTTAAACTATGTAACCTAAGTTTGAAGGTTAATGCAATATTTCCTATTTTACTAAATCACTCACCATTCACACTCCCATGCGATGAAGGAAGCGTTAAGTGGCGGATCTGAGCTGCCATTTGTCAAGATTTGACTTTTTTCCCGTCAAACCTGTAATTCACCCCACCTTGGAGCGAATTTAGAATTCGTCCCTCGGTGGGGCGAATACCAATTTGAATTCGTTCCAGGGTGGAACGGATATTGAGCAAAGTGCCTAAAGGTGCCAAATTGATCTCTAACCTTCCAAAACTACTGTGGGAGTGGTTAGGACCACTATTTAACCTCTGGGGCTGCCCTCGGGGCTGTGTGTGTCAATGCGATCAGTGTTTGCAGTCACATAATCGGATTGGTGCTGTTTTGGTGTCTACAGATGCCCCTTTTTGGTATGCACTGTGCATGGTGCAACACCGAGCAAAAATAAATAACCAAAGCACTAATTATTAGTGTTTCTCAGTAACCTAATCAAATTTTGATGCCCCAAGTATGGAAAGGGCATGCATTCTTGAATCCTTTCTTCTGACGAGCGAAGGAACTTAATTCAAGTGTTAACATTTTTCTATGAAGTGTTACTTGAGATTGGACATTGATCAGTCATGAATAGGCAAAGGGCGCAACCTTTTATCTGTGAGAACCTTGAGTTCATGATTCACAAAATGCCAAGTGATTGATCAACTTGTTATTATTTCTTGTTTACTGCCCCAAGCAGGAGCGTGATTGTCTTTATCAATGATCCTTTGAATGCATGTTGTTTTCCTTAATTGGGTGTGTATTTGTTGATTGGCAACTAAGTGTGACTACCCCCTCAAGCGACGAATCGATGATGGAATGACCTGCATGAGAAAAGTGATGAGTCGCTTGACCCAAGATGACTGGTGCAAAGGTGCCTTGATATGTTTTAGCGTTAAGTGTGTGCAGTTGTCCGACATTTAGACCTATTTTTGGTGGGTGTTAACCCTTTTTGTGATGCATTTTGGGGCTGAAATTGACAAACATCCGTCCTCCCATGGAGCGGTCCAGATATGGTAGCCTTATTAGGGATTAGGATAGTGACAATTTGTAACCCCAACGTCTATTTTGGATGCCAAGAATGTCAGGCACAAAAGCGCCTTCGTTCGGCAATGTTATTACTATTTTTGGGTGGGTTTTGACCCTTTTGGCGACGTCGTTTGGGGATGAAATTCTTGAAGATCCGTCTTCCCGTGGAGCAGTCCAGCTATGGTAGCCTTCTTAGGGAGTAGGATAGTGAGTATTTGTGACCCCGACATCCATTTTGCATGCCCGAGATGTCAAGTGCAAAAGCACTTTCATCGGGCAAGTTTTATTGCTTGTTTTGGTGCATTTTTTTTATGATATATATACAGATGACTTTATTTTGTTTATACACATGTCGGCATTTGATGTTATGCTCAATGATTGTTGAATGTGTATGTATGCATATTAATTAATGTTGATGGATGCATATGTTATGATGAATGCAAATGTTTCTAAGTTTTAGGATATGCAAATGTAATGGATGAATTGCATTTGTGTTGTCTGGCGAGAGCACCATAGAATGTTTAGACCTTTGGTGATTGCTGGTGGCAATGCAAGGATGAAAGATAGTGCAGTTGGTTTAGAATATAGCAAAGGTTTTCTAAAACTCAGATGGTTTTAACTAACTAGCCATGACTGTACTTTATCATATAAGACTTTTGGACAAGGTATGAATCAGACTTGTCTTTGACCAAGTTATTTCATATCCTTGTGTGTGCAATTGAGTTTGTTTATGTGGTATTTGTCAGGATACCGCCAGTGCCAGATAGGCTATCAACCAAACCTATACTGAGGATCACCTAATTAGCTCCACTAACTCCTTTGTTGTATGTAGTCAGATTAATCTGTGATGCTATCTAGGATACCATAAGCTAGCTCATCCACATGTAAACATTGATCTGTACACGAGTTAATGTGATAGATATATCGTCATGCGAGAGGTTTACCGCTAGTGACCAATAGGCTATCCACCAAACCGGTACTAAGGTTTGCCTCATGACCTATCGGAATGCTGAGATTTTCAGGGATTCAAGTTCGACTCCCTTATTTTCTTCAATTGTATTGGGATACTTGCTCTGTTGTAGTGATAAAAATCACTGTTTATTTTTTTATATATATTTTTTCTTTTGAGCAAGGGATTTGAATATTGAGTGATGAGCATCACTATTTTGTGTGCCTTTTGATGTATGCACTTTCGTGGTGATGTCAAATTTTTGGAGTTTTGACTTTTTGTAAAATTTTGATGTTTGCAACTTTTTGATAACTTGGGATTCTTGGGGAATTGGGTAGGGAAGATGCTTGTCCTTTTGCCAACTCTCAGCATTCTTGGGGTCATTCGCACAGGGGGATGAGCAAGACAACCGTTTCGCTTATGGTGACCTGGATTGCTATGCAGGTTTCATCTTTCATTCACACAACTTGGGAATTTTTATGTGTTTTAAATTGTGTTGGGACGCTACGTAACAAGGTGTGATCCAAGTAGAAATCTACCTTTGTAAAATCTGTTTGACTTGGTAAAGTATGTGTCTTAGAAAGCAAAATGACGACTGAAGGACGAAAACTCTGGATACATTAGAAGACCACTGACTCTGGTATGGTAAAAAGAAGTGAATGACATTTATTTTTGATGGACTGCTTACAAAATTGGAGAAATTTGGAACAAGATGGATTGGCGGAGTAATTACAGTCTATGGTGCCTTTGACCTGTATGACCACAAATATGCAATGTATGGATGTGATGCTTAATGCAGCTACATATTTTTATGTTTTTGATGGATTGATATTTTTGTGAATATGAAGGTGAGATGCAAAAAGAGCATTTTATTGTGGTGATGAGTTGGAGTATGCCTGGAAATGAGATGCAAATTTTTGTTATTTTTGATGATTTTATTGTTTTTGAGTTTTTCTTATTTTTGACCAAGCGATTGTGGGAATCCTTGGAGCTTTTTTGGTTGACCAAGCTATACTGGGTACCTTTGGTGCATTTTTGGGATTGACCAAGTGATTGTAGGAATCCTTGGAGCATTTTGGGATTGACCAAGCGATTCTAGGAATCCTTGGAGCATTTTGGGATTGACCAAGTGATTGTAGGAATCCTTGGAGCATTTTGGGATTGACCAAGCGATTGTAGGAATCCTTGGAGCTTTTTTGGTTGACCAAGCGGTAATGGGTACCTTGGAGCATTTTGGGATTGACCAAGCGATTGTAGGAATCCTTGGAGCATTTTGGGATTGACCAAGTGATTGTAGGAATCCTTGGAGCATTTTGTTTGGGATATGGCTCTCTTAGATATGGAATGGCCACAAATGACTAATGTTCAAGGGTTCTAGTTCCTTGATTCCATCAAGAGAGGCTAGCCGGTATGTCCTAGGTCCTATTTTATATCAATTACATATGGACCTAACCAATTTGCCATGAACTTGTCCCTTAGATGGGATGGCAAACTAGAGTTTTGTTGGTTCTCTTTTAAGACCAAGTCACCAACCTAAAAATCCCTCAGGTGAACTTTCATGTTGTATGCTTTATTAAGTCGCTCTTGATAGATACGTAAATTCTTGAGAGCATTAACGCATCATTCGTCAAGCAATGTAAGCTAGTCTAACCGGGCCTGCCATGCAATGTCATCATCGATGAACTCTTGCATTGATATGCGTAGGGAAGGAATTTCCAACTCAAGAGGCATGACTACCTTAGAGCCATACACGAGCAAAAACAGAGTTGCCCCAGTGGGTGTCTAAATGCTAGTGTGATAAGCCCACAATGCAAGTGGGATTTGGATGTGCCAATCCTTATGACTTTTTGCGATTGTCTTTTTGAGAATGGCAACTAGCGTTTTGTTTGACGCCTCTACTTGCCCATTTGCTTGTGGATAATAGGGTGTCATACCGACGCTGCACAAGAGAGGGACCTCCTACGGACGTAGCTGGTGTAGTGCGACGATGTAGTAGCGATGTACCATCGATGGGAGGTGGAGTGGTGTCAACACCAGATGGATTTGGATGGAGAGATCATCCACCTCGAGGGGCAGGTACCTAAGCCCTCTGGAGGTGGCTCTTCACACCATACGAGGGGCAGTGATACTGAGAAGTTAGCATCATCTCTTCATAGGTGATTGGATGAGGGAGGGGGTAGTAGGCATGATGCGGGGGCTAGCAACAGCCGCCCTGAGGGGTCCCATAGGACCCACACCACGGGGGGTAGTTCTCGTCGCATCGATCCTGCATGATCATGGTGGTCGACGCCTTAGGCTTTGGGGATTTTTGAGCTTTTGGATTTTGTTGTGGGGTCATAGGACCGGTTCATTGTAGCTTGTGGGCAATTTTGATGATATATACAAATGACTTTCTTTTATTTGTGCACATGTCATGATTTGATGTTATGCATGATGATTGAGGAATATAGATGTATGCATGTTAATTTATATTGATGGATGCCTATGTTTTGATGAAATGAAAATGTTTTTGATTTATATGTGATATGCAAATGGAATGGATGAATTGAATTTGTGTTGTTTGGCGAGGGCACCATAGACTGTTTAGAACTTTATGGCTTTTTGTCCTAGGCGATTGCTGTGGTAAATGACTTGTCATGTATACATGTTGTTTTTGTATTTTTTGATGGTAATGCGAGGATGAAAGATAGCATAGTTGGTTTAGAATGTAGTTAAGGTTTTTCGAGACTCAGACGTTTGTAACTAACTAGCCACAACTGTACTTTATCTTACAAGAATTTTGAACAAGGTATGAATCAGACTTGTCTTTGACCAAGTTATTTCACATCCATGTGTGTGCAATTGAGTTCGTTTATGTGGTATTTTTTAGGATACCGCCAGTTCCAGATAGGCTGTCAAGCAAACCTATACTGAGGATCACCTGATTAGCTCCACTAACTCCTTTATTGTATGTAGTCAGATTAATCTGTGATGCTATCTAGGATACCATAAGCTAGCTCATCCACATGTAAACATTGATCTGTACACGAGTTAATGTGACAGATATATCGTCATGTGGGAGGTTTACCGCCATTGACCAATAAGCTATCCACCAAACCGGTACTGAGGTTTGCCTCATGACCTATTGGAATTCTGAGAGTTTCAGGGATTCAATTTTGACTCCCTTATTTTCTTCAATTGTATTGGGATACTTGCTTTGTTGTAGTGATAAAAATCACTGTTTATTTTTTTCTATATATTTTTTCTTTTGAGCAAGGGATTTGAATATTGAGTTATGAGAATCACTATTTTGTGTGCCATTTGATGTATGCACTTTGGTGGTGATGTCAAATTTTTGGAGTTTTGAATTTTTGCAAAATTTTGATGTTTGCAACTTTTTGATAACTTGGGATTCTTGGGGAATTGGGTAGGGAAGATGCTTGTCCTTTTGCCAAATCTCAGCATTCTTGGGGTCATTCGCACAGGGGGATGAGCAAGATAACCGTTTCACTTATGGTGACCTGGATTGCTATGCAGGTTTCATCTTTCATTCACACAACTTGGGAATTTTTATGTGTTTTAATTTGTGTTGGGATGCTACGTAACAAGGTGTGATCCAAGTAGAACTCTACCTTTGTAAAATCTGTCTGACTTGGTACAATACGTGACTTAGAAAGCAAAATGACAACTAAAGGACGAAAACTCTAGATACATTAGAAGACCACTAACTCTGGTATGGTAAAAAGAAGTGAATGACGATTATTTTTGATGGACTGCTTACGAAATTGGAGAAATGTGGAAGAACATGGATTGGTGGAGTAATTATAGTCTATGGTGACTTTGATCTGTATGACCACAAATATGCAATGTATGGATGTGATGCTTAATGCAACTACATATTTTTGTGTTTTTGATGGATTGATTTTTGTGAATATGAAGATGAGATGCGAGAATAGATTTTTATTGTGATGATGAGTTGGAGTATGCCTGGAAATGAGATGCAAATTTTTTGTTATTTTTTATGATTTTACTGTTTTTGAATTTTCTTATTTTTGACCAAGAGATTGTGGGAATCCTTGGAGCTTTTTTGGTTGATCAAGCGGTAATGGGTACCTTTGGGGCATTTTTGGGATTGACCAAACGATTATAGGAATCCTTGGAGCATTTTGGGATTGACCAAGTGATTGTAGGAATCCTTGGAGCATTTTGGGATATGGCTGCTTTAGATATGGAATGGCTACAAATGACTAATATTCAAGGGTTCTAGTTCCTTGGTTCCATCAAGAGAGGCTAGCTGGTATGTTCCAGGTCCTATTTTGCTATCAATTACATATGGACATAACCAATTTGTCGCAAACTTGTCCCTTAGATGGGGCGACAAACTAGAGTTCTGCTGGTTCTATTTTAAGACCAAGTCACCAATCCGAAAGTCCCTCAGGTGAACTTTCATGTTGTAAGCTTTCTTAAGTCGCTCTTGATAGATACGTAAATGCTTGAGAGCATTAACGCATCGTTCATAAAGCAATGTAAGCTAGTCTAACCGGGCCTGCCATGTAGTCTCATCATCGATGAACTCTTGCATTGATATGTGTAGGGAAGGAATTTCCAACTCGAGGGGCATGACTACCTCAGAGCCATACACGAGCAAAAATAGAGTTGCCCCAGTGGGTGTTTGAATGCTAGTGTGATAAGACCACAAGGCAAGTGGGATTTGGATGTGCCAATCCTTATGATTGTCGACAACGGTATTTTTGAGGATGGCAACTAGCATTTTGTTTAACACCTCTACTTGCCCATTTGCCTACGGATAATAGGGTGTCGAAAAACTATGCTAAATTTTGTACTTTGTGGTCAAAGCACGCACGTATTTGTTCTTGAATGACGTCCCATTATCCGAGATTATTTTGGATGGAATACCAAAATGACATATGATTTTATGAAAAATAAACTCCGTAATGCGGGGTCCTATCGTAGAGGTAAGTGAAACCGCTTCCACCCACTTGGTGAAATACTCTGTGGCCATTATGATAAACATGTGATGACCTGACGACACAGGGGAGATATTTCTAATTAGATCTAAGCCCCACTACAAAAATGGCCAAGTCGACTGGACTATCTGTAAGGCCTGGGAAGGTACGTGCATCAAATTGGCATGATGTTGACACTTCACACACTTCCTTACATATGCGCAATAATCTCGCTCTAAAGATGGCCAATAATAGCCCATGCAAATAATGCACTTTACGATGGCCATACCACTGAAGTGGCCACCGCACGTACCATCGTGTGCTTGGGCGATCGCCCAAGTGGACTCTTGCTGGTCCAAGCAACGAAGGAGGATTCCTTCATAGCTACGACGGTACAAAATGTCTCCTAACAAGACATGTTTTGTCGCTTTCTGCTTGAATGCTCATTTTTTGGCATGCATCAATCCAAGTGGGAGGTTACCTAACTTGAGGTAGTCCCTTATGGGTAAATACCAATATTTCTGATCGAAAGCCTCGACGGTATGAACAACCAATCCCTCTTGAAGTTCATCCCTAGAAAACGCTAAGCGAGAGAAAACTTGTAAGAATAGCATTGTGTTGCTATTAATGGGAGTAGGGGAGAACAAGGACCCATAGTTGGCATGATTCAAACAATCATGGATTCGAGAAAACTTATCCGAGGATGGTTCAATCTAGATCATGTGGATTCTTGGTGCCAAGTTAGGACTTTCATGGTCTATCATGGATTGCGATAGTGTTTTGACTTGAATGGTTGTCATATCACCAAAAAGGTCTTATGAGATTAGTGACCCCAAGGAGACCATGGTTTCCACAAAATGATTCGATGACCAAGGGAGTGCCTCGATGTCGTACCACTCAAGCTTCGCCAGGAATTTTTCCACAAGGGATTTGTAGGCCTGTAGAACTGGGCATTTGCATTGGAATACCCCTTTGACTTGGTTAGACAAATAGTTGAAATTTTAGCAAAGGGCTCTTCATCTTTGTCCTCTTGCATGCATGGCTCAGTACCATGATCAGGGCCCCCATACATAAAGTTTGTCTGGTTTTGCAGGTAGCCTAAAGGAACAATTGTATCGATGGGGAGGTGAGGTCTCCCCATGTCTTGCATGGACTCTAGCATGGTCGTTGCTACAACATTCCGCACCATATACTCCCCCAGGCATGTATTGGCCATTTCAACAGTGATTGTTTGCGATTGAGGGGGAGGGAACGAAAGCTCTTCCTGAGTCCACTCCGTGTTGGGTGAACTAGGAGCCTCAACTTCCATTCTGCTAGGCATCTCTTCGGTAGAGATGGTTGATACTGTTGGTAGCACCTCTTCTAGGGGTTGAGCTTCTTCAAAGGTTTTCTTCCCTTTGTCCTTTTGTTTAGCCATGATGGGTGGCATTTTTGGTGAAGGACTGAACGATGAAGATGTACCTAGATGGGGTTTTGATGGATTTATCATCAGTGGTGCTTGTAGAATCAGACCCTATCTAGATGGATTTAACTAAAAATCCAAGTGCATCGATGGAAGGGTCGATTGCGACATTAGCTGCATTGCATTGCAATATTTGAAGGGTTCTAAGTCCACCGGGACTACATGTACTTCCCCTTCAAATGTATACTTCAAAAACTGATGAGCTATCGAAGGGACACACTTCATGTCCCTGATCCATGGCCACCCTAGCAAGATGTTATGAGCCATCTCGCCTTCCAAAATATGGCACAATGTAGGTATCGTCTTTTGCCCTACTTGAATGGGTAGGACAACTGTGCCAACTGTCGAGCATATCACATCATTGAATGCTCGTAATGTATAGGTGGAAGTCGTGATGTGAGAGGCTGGCAACTTTAGATGTTTCAATGATGCTATGGTAATGATGTTACTAAATGAGTCAGTGTCTACCAACACTCTCTTATACGGGATCCCGTTGACCTACGTGATAACGTGCAAGGGTGGATCTGCCATGTCATCAGACACTGATTTAACTTCATCCTATCAAAATGTGATGACTCGCTCCATGCATCATTTGACATGTCCCACAAAGTTGTTGAAGGAATTCGCTTCGTGGGGCTGCAACTCGATGGCTTTCAATATCTCCATTAGAGCCTCTTGATGGGGTGTTGATTGTTGTATAAGCTCGTATATGGAGAGCCTAGCCGACGTGGTCCTCAAACTCTGCATGAGTTTGGTCCGAATCATGGCCGTGGGTCTAGGCGAAGGTAGCTGCATAGGGTGATGTTGCGGTTGTGATGTCGATGGAACCTCTCTTGTGGATGCCTCGGGGGCAACTCCTGTGTATCTCTTGTTCCTAGTCACTATGCTTATCATTCCTACATACCCTTGCATGGGGAAATTCTGTTGCACCTCATTGACTTGAAGGGGTTTTGCCTGTGCCTCATGGGCAGGCAAGGGGTCTTTGAAAACTCCCATCTACTGGTTGTTTGTTTCTACGGGGTTGTCCACTGCCAACATCTTATTATCAATCAGGTCTTGTATCATTCCGCTTGTGGAATCTACAATACAAGTCCTCCTGATATCCCTTAGGCTTCGGTGCACTGGGATCTATGGTTTGGATCTCTGGAAGGTTGATCAAGTTCGTCGCTGACAAGCAGTCGAATAGGGAGTCTTTAGACTCTGTATAAGGTGTGTACTGTCACCTAGGGCGACACTGCTGATTTTGCTCCTACTTCGGTTTTCTCTTTCATAATTATTAGGAGGTACTGCCTAATAGTTAGCCTTTTGAGGCTGTATTTCTTGTGCAGGCTTAGGGACATTTATAGCAACTTGATTGACCACAGTAGGTTTCTGTTGCGTAGTCCCTATTTTTGTGTTCTTGTTCCATTCATTCTTCTTAGGTTTGGTAATCTCGCCATCCTGTATCTTGATCTCTTTGATGATTCTGGCTTGTGCCAGAGCTTCCTCTAAGGTGGCATATTGCTGCACCTACAATAGCACAAAGATCAATCTCAAATAACTTCATGAGAACATTTGTGTAAGGTCGGACATAGGAGGGAGGTAGGGTAGCTTGGAAAGCAGAGTCCTCCATCGATTCCCATAGGCCACCATGGTCTCTTCCTCATACTACCTTAGAATAGCCAGGTCACTTAGTGATGCCTTCTTCTTGGTGTTAAAGGTGAAGCATTTGAGGAACGCATCCACTAACTGATCCAAGTTACTGATTCTTTGATTCAATAATTGAGTGAACCAATCCGAGGCAGGGCCCATGAATGTGGTTATAAATGTCCTTAGCAACAACGCATCATTGTCTTGAATGCCAAAACATTGACTCAGGAATCTGGTCACATGCTCTTGGGCATCTTCCTCACCCTTAAAGATTGCCAACTGAGGCAGCTTAAAGTGTTTAGGGTAAGGGGATGCAGGTACTGACGGATGCATAGGATGACTACAGAGTTGGCATAACATGGGATTTTGGGGCCTAGAAGCTTTTGTTTTGATAGACTCCAAACACTCTAGCGGCACTTTGTATGCATCAAAATATTTAATCTCTTCCTCTTTGGTTTGCTCCCATTGTGGGTTGTGGGAGACTTGAGGCCTATGGGGAGGTGGCTGGATAGCAACCCCTCTGCCTTGGTAGGGCATTTCGGCCTGCTCTTCTTCCTATTCATACTCCTCGTAAGCTTCCTAAGGAGTCTCTGGAAGAGACCTATGACCCTGGGTGGGTCCCCGTGAAGGGTACCCATTGTTGTTCCGGGGAGTGGCCTCCCACTCAGGTCTAGGAGGTCTCAGAGGTGGCACTTGGTAAGGTCGTAGAGACCTATCTCACACTAAGGGGTTGCGCCTCTCGTATGGTTTTGCTCTTTGGGTGCAAGGGTTTGAAACCCTCTTAGGCACTCGATTATGGAGCAGCTCATCTATTTGGCATCGAATGCGCTCTTTGCTAAGGTGATATAAATGCTCTAGCTACTGCTGGTCTTGATCAATCTATGTGATCTATGCTTGGCGGGTGGCATGTCTGGTGACTACCAGGTCAATTTGTTTTGCCATCTTGAGACTTGGAGGCCTAGATGCCTCTCCTATGCATTTACCTCGGTCACAATGATCCGAGATCTCAATGGGTTGCTTCCCTCTGTCAAGGTTGACGACATTTACCCGAGGCTCTGGCCTCAGTGGGTGACCATGGTACATAGCGGGTGTGGAAGCGCATGGATCCCACATTGTACATTGCTCTCGAGGAATGTAATGGTCTTCCTCGTGCTCCCTTTCTTATGTATGAAAGGGGTGGGTAGAGTTGGCTCGCCCTGCTTGAAGATCCCTACGCTCTGGGTTTTGTCTGTTGGTTCTAACAATGATGTGGGGCAAAGGAGAGATGCCATAATCATGTGGCCTCTCCTCATGGACACTATGCTGCTCTAACGCTTCATCGTGTTGTGGCCACTCATATCAAGCTGCTAAGGGAGCTTTCTTGTCTATGTTGAGTGCCACGTGTAAGGACTCCTCCTGAAAGGGGCTATGATGAACGGGCATGTCCCCCAAAGGGGTGTCCCTATAGTTCCATATTGACATGGAATTATGCGGACTCTCTTGTGGGTTAGGCCACCAAGGCGGTATGACCAAGTCCTTAGGGCTATAGCGGAGGCAACTTGTGCCCCCTTGTACACTTTCCGCAGCTTCTGCCCTTGATTGGGCTTGGCTACGGGTGTACACCATGGTGTTGTTTTTCTACAAGCTAAATAGATTTTTATCTCTTTTTTATGATTTTTATGCTACACTAAACAAGAAAGAGCACACACACACACAAAGCAGTGATTATCTCATTTAAAGATTAAAAGTGTGTCCTAAACCTGGTTTAGTGTGTTTTGTTTTTTTTTTTGTTTTTGAAGGTTTTTGTAAAGAATGTTTAAATGCAAAATGAGGGCTCTTATGACTCCAAAAATTGGTCGCCCCTTCGATATACCATTGCCAGGCTGATATACAAAACTCTCTATATACCCA
Organism: Wollemia nobilis; assembly: GCA_028583015.1. Taxonomy (NCBI): domain Eukaryota; kingdom Viridiplantae; phylum Streptophyta; class Pinopsida; order Araucariales; family Araucariaceae; genus Wollemia; species Wollemia nobilis. The sequence goes on from JAQPPZ010004832.1 coordinate 563,730, forward strand.
CCCTTACATGAGGGAAACTATAGGTACATGAGAGTAGATGGTACGTGGAATAGAGGTGGTACGGAAGGGGAATCGCCCTGTTTATGACACCTACCATAGAAGACTTATCCTCGTGTGCTGGGAATCACCCTAGCTACACTCGATCAGCTTTCATCAGGATTTATGTCTAGCAACAGTAGCGATCGGGGTTTATGAATGCAAAATTCAAGCCAAGGTGGTGATGAAATCCATAGTTGGTCTTGATCAAGGGTTGGGGTTTTACGACCAACTCCTTGGTGTTTAATTTGCCACGTGGTGTGTGGGGTTCTTTTTATTTTTCATGAAAAAAAATAAACATGCAGCAAACCCTTTCCTAAGCACGCAAAAAGAAACTAGAAAAAAAGAAAAATAATAACAGAGAATGACAGGAAAAGTTCAGGACTCTTATCTCTTCTCTGCCCGAATTTGTCGGTTCTGAGTTTCTGCCTAAAAACTTCACAGATTGGAATTCATCCTAGGGGGGAAAAAATTACAGGGCTGTATTCATCATAGGGTGGGGTGAATTCCCATTCATCCCTGGGTGAGATGAATTATAGTTCTGTATTCGCCCTCTAATGGAACGAACAGCAGTCAACGTATGAAAATGCGGTACCTGCAAGCAAAAACAACCAAGTTTTGATCATATCCATGATATTAAAAATAGAGTACAAGGTCCCGTCATGATCACCACTGAAAGCACGAGGATATGGAAGCAAAAAGGAAAGCGAAGATGCGATGCAAACAAAACCGAACTTAGCGCTAAACCCTAGGAACTTGAAAGTCCATGAAAAGAGAGAAAAGCATAAGCAAATAGAAAAAAAAAAAATGTGAATAAAGAAGAAAGCCATTTTTATTGATATGTTTCACAACTCGGTTACAATGTGCATCCTCCCCTTCCAAGGGCTAGGAGCGTTTAAGTACGCGTTATTGTTACATCCATGGGTGCCTTTCCTTCTTTCGCGTGCCCACATGTAAAATGGGCGGACCAAATGTCACCGCCGCTTGCATTGATGAGTCTCGATTCCTCGCTGCTCCTCGGATGTCGAGAACATGCACTCAAAGGAACAATAAATAGTCAGTAGCACCTGCGGATAAAACAAAGCATGCAATCCCCAAGCCTATGATAAGTGAATAAGAAAAATGAATTAAAATATGACTAAAATGAATCCAAAAGCTCTGAAAATTTGATAGGGGCATCAAGACACCACCAGGAAGGCCCTGTAAAAATAACAGTCAGGAAATTACTCGCTGATTTGAATTTGCTCTGGGGTGGGACAAATTCACCTGCAACAAAATGCTGAAAAGATATTGTCCCAAATGTCCTGCCTAGGAAGCTTCAAAAGACCTGCAAACTTGGGGTTAGGTAATTGGAGGCATTTTTGGAAGACCTAGATGGTCATATTTTTATAATTTGTCCTCCATTAATGGGAATTTGAGGATTCTACCAGTAGATTAGTAGAAGCGAGCAAAGATAGAAATATGATCAAAATTATTCAAAATGAGACGAAATTTAAATAACCTATCTAAGCATCATAGAATTTAATGCAAAAATGAAAGGAAGCAAATCTTCCATAGAATTCCCATCACTCTGAAAGGGGGTGATTAAGACTGTGGCAATGCGGGAGGGGGTGCCCATGGGGCAGGCCGCCCACCGTTTGAGGCCTGATTTTGGTACCAATCCACTTGGGATGGGTCCAAAACCTCTTGTGTGGTATTTTTGACAAATTTGGTGGGATGTTGTGTCCAAATGTTGGGTTTTGGGTTCAAGATTCATCCTCCCAATAGTCACCCAATGACCTCCCATCTAAAGGAGATCAAGGATGTGAAAGGCACAAATCCAAAAGGTGTGAGGTATGACAATAAAACGATAGCACTTCGTTGCTCTAAAATGCTCCTTCTCTCCATATTTTGGGGTGAGGAAACTCACCAATTTATAGACCTGGAGGTCTCTTGAAATGGGCATGCAGAGGCACCACTTGGCAATCATGCCTTCCCAGGGAGAAAGAGACTCCTCCCTGAATACGGACTTCATGACTGCCCTTGTAATTGCCTCTAACGCTCAAAAATGCTTACCCATACTCCCATGCGATGAAGGAAGCATTAAGTGGCGGATCTGAGCTGCCATTTGTCAAGTTTTGATTTTTTGCCAGTCAAACCTACAATTTGCCCCACCCTGGAGTGAATTCAGAATTCGTCCCTGGGTGGGGCGAATACTAGTTTGAATTCATTCCAAGGTGGAACGAATATTTAGCAAAGTGCCTGAAGGTGCCAAATTGATCTCTGACCTTCCAAAACTATTGTGGGAGTGGTTAGGACCATTTTTTAACCTCTGGTGGCTGCCCTCAGGGCTGTGTGTGTTAATGCGATCAGTGTTTGCAGTCACATAATCGAATTGGTGTTGTTTTGGTGTCTACACTTCCCAAGAAAGAAAAAAATGCAACTGAACATATTGCTCCAAAACCTAAATTAATTGTGGGAGTGGTTAGGACCATTGTTTAACCTCTGGGGGCTGCCCTCAGGGCTGTGTGTGTCAATGCGATCAGTTTTTGCAGTCACATAATCGAATTGGTGTTGTTTTGGTGTCTACACTTCCCAAGAAAGAAAAAAATGCAACTGAACATATTGCTCCAAAACCTAAATTAATTATTTCTTTGGATGAGCCCATAACCAAATAACTTTTAAAAATACCTATTGCACTTTCGAAAGAAATTAATCAAAACCCTAATAATGAAAATATATTTTTAAAAGAAATTACACGTGAAGAAGAAAAGGAAGGAAATTGTAAGTGAAATTTATTTTCATTTGGAGGAGCCCGTAGTCATGAAATCCCAATTGGTACCTATTGCACTTCTGGAAAATAAAGAAAATATTTTAAACCATCAAGAGAGCAAGAATCTTACCCCCAATATAGTTTATTCCTTGGGTGGTGACAGACCAAAGCAAGTTGACCACCGCCCTCTCCATTTATTAAACCATAAATTTTCATTGATCTCATTGAGACAGGAGGGACAAACCTCTGTACTAAAATCAAGGGAAAAAAATAGAAATTTTGCTTTAAAAATAACCATCTCTCAAATAGAAACTTCCATGAAACAGCCTACCGATTATGACATCAATAGAAAAATGATATTGCAGAAGGCGTATTTTATCAACTTGAAGGATTACACTTCAAGGTTGTTCTTTGATGCACATCTGCCTCCATGGCCGCCACCATAACTAAAACTAAATTATACAAATACTGTACTAAAAATATTGAGAATTTTTCCTAAGAAATAATTCATGGACATATCCAACCAGTACAACTGTGTCATATACTAATGAAAACAAAAACTACATCTTACCAAGAATAAATGACTAAGATTGTCTTTTAAGAAACTTCGTGAATAATTACCTTAGATTTTTAAAATACAAGAAGATCAAACGGTTGTTTAAGGCAGAAGAATTTAATATAAGGTGATTGACAGAAAGGATATGGTTTGAAAAATGCTATAAATTCCAAGAATGGTTACTTATATCTTAGTATTAATAATGGGGATCATTGAATTGCATCAACGCCACAATAGTCTCATTAAATTTCTTTATCAAGAGGGATTTATGGATGAGAAAATTACTCAACCTCAGAAGCTGTAGGATAAAAGCAATCCTCATTTTGCGGAGGAAGCGGTAACCTTGTTTTTTTTTTTTTGAGGATACTCTGAAATTGGTTGAAATTTTCCAAAGAACGTCTACTAAGTGCACAAATATTGGTAGTGATCCTCTATATTTTGGTAGACAAAATGGTTACCTCAAATTATGGCGTTATCTCCTTGGGTTTTAGAATGATACGACTGCACTCTCCATTTCAATTGGAGTGCAATTAAATTTTTTAGGGAGAAAATATTTGTAAGCAACATTATCCATGTAAGTGCTGGCACTGCATCCTCTTTTCCACCCAGTAGTTTCTAAAGTGTATTAAATTTGCAAGAGGTGTCGGTACCAGATGTCAGTAATTACCATTGCTAGACCAGTCATAACCACAATCACTTTTTGGTTATCAATTGTTCCAACGTGGAATATCTTTCCTGCATGAAATGAAGTATATACTTTGTATGTTAGCCTTTCAATCCTATAAAAAGAATCATGTATAGATTCAATGATCTCGGCCAATGTTGAGAATATTTGGTGATACACACGATTAGAAAATGGATAACAACAACCAATAGATACCCTGCCAATGAAGAATAATACATGATTTACACTGCTACTAAAATATGATAAACCAGGGTGAATGCATGACATAACTAGAGCTTGTTTTCAAATATGGAAAAGGTTGTGATGGCATCAGACCCTCCCAAATGTAGCAGCAAAAGTGGATTCCATCACAATTTGCAATAGAGTTAGAAAATTCTAGTGCCAAAACTTTCCAACCAAAGTTCCTGATAATTGGAAGCCTCGTGGATATGAGCAGCATTTCTATGAGCAACCTTGCTCATCATAAAATCAATATTTGATCTGTCATTTTCGCATTTTCACAACAAAGTATAAAACCATTCAGTTGGCTATTGGAAAGTACTAGACGTTTAAATCTTCATAAATTTCCATTGGGATTTTGCCATTCAAACATCATCAATTTCCTTTGGGATTTTGCCATTCAAATTCGAGAGGCCAAACATAAAAATATGAGCTTCGTACAGTCCACATTTCAGGTGGTAACGCGCCTCTAAAATGGTTCTTCAAAATTCTCAACTACTGAAGATTTTTAAGCTTACCAATTGAAGCAACACCTCACCAGATAGATTTTTATCAATATAGTAGAAGAGAAGAAAACTCGAGATATGACCTAGCTCTGGAAGAATACCACAAAAAATATTATTAGAACTTAGGTTGAGAACAACAAGAAGACTGCAGTTCACAATACTCGATGGTATGACAATTATTTAAAATATTGAGACACCCAGAGAGTCGGGCAAAAAACTCCAAACATACACAGAAACAAATATATAGTGAAATCAAGCTGGACAAATTAACTAAAAAGACGGTGGCAAACATTCCAATCCGTAACATCCAATTTAGTCAAGTTAGACAAATTACCAAAATTAATTGGCAAGATTCTCAACACTATGCTCTCTATATTCCTCACTCCCAAATTGTAGAATTTATATATGTTAGGAGGCACATTCCTTATGCTAGTACAAGAACAATTGATCTCTCTCAAGAATGGTTGGTTTGTGATATAATGAGGCAACACTTGTAGTTACTTGTAGTATGAAAAACTCAAATACTCAAGCATTGTGATGTTTTCCAAAATATCTAAATTCTCTAACGTAAAATTGAGCCTCCTACAATTGGAAAAATCCAGATATTGCAGGCATGTCAGCTGCGTAAATGAAACAGAAAAACACTCCATTCAAAGATAACCCACTCACAATGATTATGAGATGAAATTGGTCGCTTTGAGGACAAAGCCATTTTTAAAGATTTTTTTTTAGATTAGCCTTTACAAAAGGTCAATTCTTGTGGTACTAGGTAAACTAACAAAAGGGATTTTTAGACTAGAAAGATATGTGTAGGGTTAGAAGACATAATTTAAAACGGTTAAGATTAAACAACATCAAGATACATAAGGTATGATATTCTCAGTCTCTAAACTCAATTAAAATAACTAGTAGAGCAACTGTAATTTAATATTATAGAGCACTTAATAAAATAAGCATATACATTACCAAACATTCTAGAGAGCAAAAAACAATAATCCAAGGAGATATCCAAATAGAAAAATAATATGTTATCATAATATGTTATTCCTCCAACCTTAATAGATATACTTAACAATAAAAATAGCATACATATATGTTCTACAATAATTTTAGAGAGAGGCCAAACAACAATTCAATATTTATTCAAAGGCACATAGTACAATCATCATACAACTTATGCAATTATAAAAGTTAAATAGTTGATACTTAGAATGATTTACATCCAAGTATATATAGGTTTCCATTACATTCTTGTTAACTCATAATGGTTGTTACAAAAATTTATTTTAGGTCTAATAGAAAAGTCTAAAATGTGAACTTTTTTTTTCAACTCATTCTAGTATAATTGCAATGAAGTGGTTGAGCTGATATGGTTGATTTAGATCTCTCCTAAGATCATGGTAGCCATGTATCTTAAGCTACTTTAATATGTACTTTGATAGATCTACTTTTTACTACTCTACTTTATGACTAGTCTAGCTATGTGGGGACAAGTGTGCAATTGGAGAGCAATAAATATATTTTTTGATAGAATTGATTCTACCTAAAAGGGATAACTTCAGACTTTATTTTTTGTTGTCAGGTTTTTCTGCTCCATTATTAACATTAACTATATTATAAATTATATTTAGAATAATTTGAATGGTGTGTTACAATATGTAAAATTTAGTAACTCCTATGATGATGTTTACCTCTTTAAAATCAAATCCAACCAAATATCAGGTTCTTGCCTTACCCAAGGTTTTCATTCTTCCTTTAGAAAAAATACTGAATATTAGATTCATTCTTTTGTATTTGTTGATATCCACCATCTAGTTATGTGGCTAAGTAGATATTCTTCTTGCAAGGATTTTTTATTTCTTACGATTATATCATGATCAAAAAGGTTTTGACCTTGAGTTTTATGTAGCCAATTTTTTGATCCTACCACATTGCTATGTCAAATATTTTCACTACTTATAATGATGCCAACACTAAAAAATGTCTAGCCTCGAACATATACTTAGTTGAATTTGTGGTCCAAGATTGTAGTAAGATACTAGATTAAAAATTATGGGACTGACATGCTAGCTTGTGCATCCAATATTTCTACTTTATAAAATTTTCTTACAATGTTGCTACATATATCAATGATTTATTAATCCATATATCCCAAGCTAAGTCCTTGAATTTCATACATCCTAATATATTTTTTTAAATTACATTGTTTGTATGGATGAGTATCCATATTGTGCTTTCACATATATAATATTTTTTTATCAGTGTGTGGTGCTTTTGCATCCATACAATACTTTTGGGACCATGTAACACTTTCATGTCCATATGATGTTTCTTATAGGTATCATTGATAATTTGCTTAACTTGGTATTTTAATACCCTAAATTAGTTTAAAACCTAGTTGATTTATGCTTTATTATTGACAATAAGATAGGTATGCATCAATAATTTCATAAATTATAATGATCATATTCAGTTAGAGTTGATGTTGATAATCCTATTGGATATTTGCCTAATAAATTGACATGGTGAGTCAAGGCATTGCTAGATAAGCTTCTTAGTATTATAAATTAGCAAAGTGATGAGGCTTGGAATAGTTAATTAATAATCGTTGAATTATAATAAGAAAAATAACTCTTGGATGTTCGAGGAAAGGAATCACATCAAAACATAAATCTTATGTACTAATGATTTATATCATTGCCAATTATATTACATAAGTTTTGAATTCTATAGTATTGCATTATCCATATAAAATATTTTTTCATTTGGGAGAGTTTAGATTGTAGCATAGTTTAATGTATGATTAAGAAATATAACTCATTTTATATCACAAGTTTGTTCACAGAGTTATATGTGTCACCACATCTTTAGCCTCAAGGTGCATATCAATATTAACCTTTATATTATTTAAATTTTGTTTTTCTTTGTAAGGTCTTTGTACTCTCTTTGATAGTTCCAAGCCCCTCATAAAAACCTATGTAATCTCATTGAATATTTTTAAATATTTTTATTATAATGCACACATACAAATGCTTATATCAATATTGATATCAATTAAAATATTAGTTAATATTTTATTAAAAATATATTTTCTTCTTATGATCATTATAAAAATTAAATTTGTACATGGAGTTGAAATTAAAAAATTAAATAGAGACTCCAAATACTAGAGGCACAAAAAATTCCTCCTTAAGTTACATGAAAATAATTAGTCAAGTAAATTTTAACACCATTTTCACCCAATATTTTTTGCCATTACCTTATTTAAAAATTTATTCTCCTAAATTATCATTTAGACTAAAATAAGAATATATAAAGTTTTATTTTATGTTAGTAAAAAAATAATGTCGTCAATCAATGTTACCAACTTAGATATCTAGAGTTTATATATCTATTATATAGTAAGAGACATCAAATTCAAGGTATCTATCTTATATATTGAGTTATCAATATATATTTGCACTATAGATATTTAAATCAATTAGATTATTGAAGAGTGAATCCCACACTATCATTCCATAGATATGTTTAACACTAGTAAATTTAAATGTAAGTCTTTATCATACATACTATCTACTATAGTTACTTTGAAACTATAAATAAAGGTCTAAGATTTGAATCTTTGAGGTTGGGTTGTACACCATTCTTTGATAATCAAAATATGATTAGAAATAATATATTAATTAAACAACATCCTTGGTGAGGATGTTCTCATATGATTTATTGCCTTGTAAATATTAAAAAATATTTAACCTTTGATTAATACATTAAATATATATTTTTTTATTGAATAAATACTTCTTATACATATACATATTCGTTGTGGGGATTGAACCCGAGCCACATCACCGATAATTACTTTAAATATTTTACTAAATTAAAATAAATTCATGGTATTACACCATTTTTTTATTAAAACCTATAATATTTAGAAGGGCAACGGTTAAAACCATGTGCAAACGTATATTATTTACAACAATTAAAACCATGTGCAAATTTATAAAGGATGAAATATTAAAACCTATAATAATATTTACAACGATACCGGTTAAAACCATGTGCAAACGTATATTATTTACAACAATTAAAACCATGTGCAAATTTATAAAGGATGAAATATTAAAACCTATAATAATATTTACAACGATACCGGTTAAAATCATGTGCTATAATATTTAGAATGACAACGGTTAAAAACGGTTAGAACTATGCGCAAATTTGTAAAAAGTCAAATATTAAAAGCTATAATATTTACAATGGCCTAATATTAAAACCATGTGCAAACTTATAAAATTTACAAGGAAAATGGTTAAAACCATGTGCTATAATACTTATAAAATTTACAAGGAAAATGGTTAAAACCATGTGCTATAATATTTACAACCGTAAGGGTTAAAACCATGTGCTGTAATATTTACAAAGACAAACCATACTTGGATATTTACAAACTGTTAAATATTTAATGGTATTAATTAAAATTTTATTTTTAAGGTTTAAATAAATATATTAAATATAGGGACTTCCATTGACTCATGTACCCATCAATTACTGTTTAGTTTGAGGTTTAAATTTTAGACTATAGTGTTCCAATAACTTCATGCCACACTTATAAAGGTAAAGTTGTCTTGAAACCCTACCACTAATACCTATTGATAATCAATCCTAAAAGGATTATATAAACACGGGATCCCTATTGATAATCAACCCTAAATGGATTATATAAATGATCAAGAACTTTCAAAGTATTATATAAGTGTTTCATTCGCTTGTGATTGATCTTCGAAGTATTATATAAGTGTTTCATTCGCTTGTGATTGATCTGGCATCGAAGGGAATGCGATCATCACTATGGATCTTAAGCTTTAAAAACTATGGGGTGAGTTTCCTGGCTATTTTAAAGAGAGGTTTGATGCCCTGGTTCGTCCAGGGGTTGATAAATATTTATCGCTATTACTTTAAAACTGAAGAAAAGTTCAATCCAAAATCCTTCACAGGTACCTAGATTATAAAAGTTCAATCCAATTTTTGGGTTCCGATCCTTCACAGGTACCTAGATTTCATGACTGTCTTCGCATTGTTTTTTTTGGGAATCAAGCATTTTCTAATACCGAGAGGTTTTCATAGAGGTAAGCCCTTAATGTTTTTTTAAATTTCATTGTTTGTTTGGATGGGCTTCCATATGGTGCTTTCATATATATATATATATATATAATGTTTATTTTTGTAACTGTATAGTGCTTTCATACAATATTTTTGGGACCATACAAGTTTGATAGAATTGATTCTACCCGGGATAAATTCAGTCTTTATTTTTTGTTTTCAAGTTTTTGTTGTTTCATTTCTAACATCACCAATATTAGAAATCAAGTGGGAAATAAGTTGGATAGTGTGTTACAAGATGCTAAACTTTAGCAGCTTATATGATGATGTTTACCTCTTCAAAATTTGATCCAGTTAAATATAAGGTGCTTACCTCAACCAAGGTTTCAATTATTCCTTTAGGAAATATACTGGATGTTAGGTTCATTTTTTTGCTTTTGTTGATATCCACCATCTAGGTATTTGGATAGGTAGATTTTTGACCTTGAGATTTACGTAGCCAATATTTTGATCCTAGCTCATTGCTATGTTAAAGTTTTTTATTGCTTATAGTGATGTCAACAATAAAAATTTTGACACATTATCCCCCTAAGTGCAAGGATTCCATTTGTATTATCGGTGATGTGCCCATGGTGGATGTGTATAAGAAGTATTAAAAAAAATAACACTAAAATTTTTCTAGCCTCCAACAAATACATAGTTGATTTTTCGTCCAAGATTGTGGTAGGATACTATATTCAAAATTATGGGACTCACAAGCTAGCTTGTACATCAGTGTTTATAATTTACAAATTTCTCTTACAATGTTGCTACATATGTCGGTGATTTATTAATCCATATATCCCATTAAGTAGTTAACGAATAACTTCATGCCACACATATAAGGGTAAAGTTGTCATTTGAAACCCTAACACTAGATTTCTATTAATTTTTTTTTTTTTGTAAGTTAATGGAATTCATTAGACAAGGGTATTATATTTCTATTGTTAATCAATACCAAAAGGATTATATAAATGATAGATGAAATTTCAAAGTATTATATAAATGTTGATGAACTTTCAATTTTCTTCCTACCTATACCTAGATTTCATGATTGTCTTTGCATTTGTTTTTTAATCAATCATTTCCTCTCCTAATATATATATATATTGTATTTCATATATATATATATATATATTGTTTTTGTGGGTGTATGGTGCTTTTGCATCCATACAATACTTTTGGGAACATACAAGTTTTGTAGAATTGATTCCACCTAATAAGGCATAACTTCAGTTTTTATTTTTTGTTTTTACTTTGGAACTATAAATAAATGTCTAACATATGAATCCTTGAGGTTTGGTTGTACACCATTCTTTGATAACCAAAATATGGTTAGAAATCATATATTAATTAAACAACAGTTTTAGTAAAGGTGTTTTCATATATCCGCCCATGTAGAGGAGTTGGAGTGCAAGTGGGTAGTTAAACCTCTCTAGTTGCTGAGAGGCCCAGGTTCAAATCTCTCGCCTCACATGTTGCGGATATGTTATGTAATGGTTCCCTCGTGGTCACACTCTGTTTATCCCTTGTGGCCACCACCAATAAAAAAAAAAAAAGGTGTTTTCATATGATTTATCACCTTACAAATGTTAAAAATATTTAACCTTTGATAATTATTTCAAATATTTTTCTAAATTAAAATAAATCCATTTTATTGCACAACTTTTGTATTAAAACCTATAATATTTATAACCACAACTGTTAAAACCATGTGCAAACATATAATATTTACAACAGTTAAAACCATGTAGAAATTTATAAAAGTTGAAATATTAAAACCTATAATATTTTCAACGGTTAAAACCATGCACCACAACCTCAATGGTTAAAACCATGTGCAAACTTATAATGTTTACAATAGAAATGCTTAAAACCATGTGTAAATTTAAACCTTGTTCAAATTTATAAAGGGGGAAATACAAAGACAAACCATTCTCCCATATTTACAATTTAATGGTATTAAATAAAATTTCATTAAAAATATTAATATTTAAATAAATATATAAAATATAGGGACTTCCATGGGCCCATCAATTACTGTATAATTTATTGAGGTTTAAATTTTAGAGTAGTTTCCCATTAAGTAGTTAATCGATAAATTCATGCCACACTTATAAGGGTAAATCTATTGAGATTTAAATAAATATATAAAATATAGGGGCTTCCATGGGTCCATCAATTACTGTATAGTTTGTTGAGGTTTAAATTTTAGAGTCTAGTGTCCCATTAATTAATTAACCTATAACTTCATACCATATTTATAAGGGTAAAGTTGTCATGTGAAACCTTAACTCTAGATATCTATTGATAATCAATCACAAAATATTATATAAATGATGATGAAATTTCAAAGTATTAAATAAATGCTGATGAAATATCCATTCTCTTCCTACCCATAAATATATTTTGTGACTGTCTTTACATTTTGTTTTTGGAATCAAGCATATCCTAAGACCTAGAGGTTTTGTAGAGGTAAGTCCTTGAATTCCATGCCTCCTAATAATTTTTTTAAAGTTACATTGTTTTAATGGACGAGAATCCATATTGTGATTTCACATATATATGATGGTGCTTTTGCATCCATATAATACTTTTCAAACCATACAATTTTGATAGAATTGATTCCACCTAAAAAGGGATAACTTGTCTTTATTTTTTATTGTCAGGTTTTTTTTTCTCTATTGCTAACATCAACTATCTTAGAAATAAAGTGGAAAATAATTTGGATATGTGTTACAAGATGCTAAAATTTAGTAGCTTCTATGATGATGTTTACCTCTTTAAAATATGATCTAAACAAATATCAAGTTCTTTCCTTAGCCAAGGTTTGCATTCTTTATTTAGAAAAAAATATTGGATGCTAGATTCATTCTTCTGTTTTTGTTGATACACACCATCTAGGTATTTTTCTAGGTAGATATTATTCTTGCAAGAATTTTTTGTTCCTTATGATATCATGATCAAAAAGGTTTTGACCTTGAGTTTTAAGTAGCCAATTTTTTTAATCCTAGACCATTGTTATGTTGAAGTTTTTCAGTGCTTATAGTGATGTCAACACTAAAAAATTTCTAGCCTCCAACATATAATTAGTTGATTTTTTTTGTCCAAGATTGTGATAAGATACTAGATTCAAAATTATGGGACTGACAAGCTAGCTTGTACATAAATATTTCTACTTTACAAGATTTTTTTACAATGTTGCTACATATATTGGTGATTTATTAATCCATAAATCCTAAGGTAAGCCCTTGAATTTCATTCCTCCTAAATACTTTTTTAAAAATTATATTGATTGTATGGATGAGCATAAATATTGTGCTTTCACATATATATATGATATTTTTATGATTATATGGTGCTTTTGCATCCATACAATACTTTTGGGACCATGTGATACTTTCATGTCCGTATGATATTTCTTATAGGTATCATTGATAATTTCATTAACTTGGTGTTTTGATGCCCCAACTAAGCTTAAAACCTAGTCCGTTTATGCTAATAATTATTGGCATTAAGGTAGGTACCCATCAATGATTTCATAAATTATAATGATCATATTTAGTTAGAGTTGATGTTGATAATCCTATTGGATATCTGCCTAATGAATTGACATGGTGAGTCAAGGCATTGCTAGATAAGTTTCCTAGTTATTATATAAAATATAGGGACTTTCATGGGCCCATCAATTACTGTATAGTGTCTAGTTTCCTATTAAGTAGTTAACAAATAACTTCATGCTACACTTATATGGACAAAGCTATCATTTGAAACCCTAACACTAGATTCCTATTGATAATCAATCTCAAAAGGATTATATAATTGATGAAATTTTAAAGTATTATATACATGCTGATGAACTTTCGGTTCTCTTCCTACCCAAACCTATATTTCATGCTCGTCTTCATATTTGTTTTAATCAAGCATTTCCTAAAACCTAGATGTTTTCACATAGGTAAGTCCTTGAATTCCATGCCTCCTAATATATATATATATATATATATATATATATATATATATATATATATATATATATATATTACATTGTTTGTATGGATTAACATTCATACCGTTATTTGAAATATATGTTGTTTTTGTAGGTGTATGGTGCTTTTGCATCTATACAATAATTTAGCTTAAAACCTAGTCAGTTTATGCTAATTACGCCGATAGGCATCCTACAATGGTAGCCAGGAAGGTCAGCCATGTCGTAAACAATATTAATATTTTATTAAAAAAGCTGACATTAAGAAAATTATCCATCGACATTAAGGGTTACGGTGGATTTAAAATATTTAAAAAATATTTAAACTATTTAAACTAAAATGGTGTGATAGATAGGCGCCTCGAGATTGATAACTCTCGGCATTTATAGATATATAAATTTTATATATCTAAGCTAGTTATATACATCAATGATTTTATAAATGATAATGATCATATTCAATTGGCGTTGATGTTAATAATTCTATTGGATATTTTCTCAATAAATTGATATGGTGAATATAGGCATTGTTAGATAAGTTTCTTAGTATTATACATTAGTAAATTTATAAGGCTTTACATAATTAATTAATAATCGTTGAATTAGATTAATAAAAATAAAAGAATCACATCAAAATATACACATCATGTATTAATTATTTTTAGGTTTCCAATTTTATTATGTAAGTATGTAATTATATAGTATTACATTATCTATATAAAATATTTAATTATTTGAAAGATTTTAGATTGTAGCATAGTTTAATGTATGATTGAAAAATATAATATCACAAGTATGTTCAAATATCTGTATGTGTCACCACATCTTGAGCCTCAAGGTGCATATCAATATTAAGCTTTATATTATTTAAATTTTGTTTTTCTTAGTAACTAAAATTTAGATTTTTATGAAGATGCAAACTTACTAGATTGTAGCATAGTTTAATACATGATTGAAAAATATAATATCACAAGTTTGTTCAAATATTTGTATGTGTCACCACATCTTGAGCCTCAAGGTGCATATCAATATTAAGCTTTATATTATTTAAATTTTATTTTTCTTAGTAACTAAAATTTAGATTTTTATGAAGATGCAAACTTACTAGTGGTAAGGGCTTTGGAACCAAGCCATAACATGTGATAACATTTGTCTTTATTGTATTATTAAATTAACATGAACTAATGGAGGCTAATTATTGATCTAATACATAATGATCAGAATGATTAATTATATTTATATTTATATAGTTATTTTAATCTAATAGTATAGGACGGTATTTTAATTTTATAAATTTATTTATGTTAGTAATTTAAAACTTTTGGTACTAGTAAATGAAACACTTGTCAACTGCACTAATTCAAATGTGATATATTTATTTCCATTATTATATGTACAGTAACACATTTATTTATATTATACTTATGAATGTATGAGGCCAACCAATGGTTATGATATTTTACTACAAAAAATGAATTCAAACATAACAAGAAAAACTACAAATACTAAAGGTGGCCTTTTATCATAGAGAAAAAATAATCAAGGCTTATTGGTATATGGATGTGAATTCAGCTACAAGAGACCATCAAAATGGACTCCAATTACATAACACAAATGAAATATAATGAAAGAAACCTGCAAATCGATATTCTACTTATTTGGAAGTGAATTCAGGAATGATAAAAGAAATTATTTATTGGTTTATTTCCATGTACTGTAGTTTTTATGTGAATGGAGGGTTTTATTGATTATTTTCATTTAT
Source organism: Wollemia nobilis (assembly GCA_028583015.1). Classification (NCBI taxonomy): domain Eukaryota; kingdom Viridiplantae; phylum Streptophyta; class Pinopsida; order Araucariales; family Araucariaceae; genus Wollemia; species Wollemia nobilis. The sequence continues at coordinate 579,370 of JAQPPZ010004832.1, forward strand.
TACAATTTTTATGTAAATGGAGGGTTTTACATATTATTTTCATTTACCATAGTTTTTATGTAATGGGAGGTATTTTTTTTTGACCTCTTGTAGCTGGATTTACATCATATATTCATCAAAAAATCCTATAGGATTCATCCAAAAATATAATTATTTTTATTCTATATAATCTATTTCTATAGCACATTTAACAGGATTAGTGGGGGCCCTGGCTAGCAGTAAAACTATAGACAGTAAAGGTGTCCATTTATCACAGTGAAAAAAGAATCAAGGCATATTGGTCAAATATAAAATTGATCCTAGTAGAAGAAGGGGACCTAATTATCAAAAATATTTGTAATCAATGAAAAAGGTGGGCTCTGAGGATGATTTAGTCCAACTAGAATCATCATTATTATATGTGAGGTTCTTGATACACCAGAGATCTTCGAGGTAGGAGAAGTAATCCCATATATTCGAGGTGGGAGAAGCTGCAAGTGAAGGAAGTATCAAAGATGAACACTCCATACAGGAAACGAATACCAAAGGGATGAAACACATCAAGAATGGACAATATCTTTAGCCACATTAGGATTGCTTATCTTACCCTAAAGTTCTTTGGTGTATCAACAAGCTCGCAGATAATGAAAATTTGGATGATTGGACTAAATCATCCTCAAAGCCCACCCTTTTCATTGATTATAGATATTTTTTATAATTGGGTCCCCTTCTTCTATGGGGATAAATTTTGTCCTCGACCAGTATGTCTTGATTCTTTCTTTCTCTGTGATAAGTGGTCACCTTTACTATTTATAGTTTTACTGGTAGTGATGACCCCCACTGATCCTGTTAAATGTGCCATAGAAATAGATTATATTGAATAAAAATAATTATAGTTTTGGATTAACTGTAGGATTTTTGTATGAATTGACCAATATACCTTGATTCTTTTCTCTATGATAAATGACCACTTTTATATGGGATAAAATATTTAAGGTAATATGATCAGGCGAAACAAGCACAATTGGGATGTGGAGTTAACCCAATTTGAGAAGAATTTGATGCTCCACAAACTGCATAAGAAAGTTTTGTATCGCCACCACCTCTCTACTCCTTGGAAAGAAATTTTCAAACCCATTATGCAATATTTAACAGTTGATAATCCTAAATCTAAGATCTGTTGTTTTCACTTAGCCTTCATTAACCATTTTCATGAAGCTAAAATTATGAATATCCCAATGACACTATATTGGTCCATGGACTACGCAATAATATCCACCCATACCAAAAAGGAGAAGGGTTTACCCTATCATCAGGGCCTTTTTAGTGTCCTAGATAGGTTCATTCTACTGAAGTTTCCCAAAGGTAATATTCTCATCCCTGATTCTAAGGAAGCAAAATCTTCTTAGACGCCCAATACCAAAGCCTCAAGATCTAAGAGAAAGAATAAGAGTGACATACCTCATTCTGGTTCCAACATAAATAAAAAGGTTAATATTGAAAAGCACTTGTTCATTGTTCCCAAAGACTCAAATTTAAGGAATTTGTTGAAATACCCCTTCCACTTCTGAGAAATCCATGAAGGATATTTCCAGCTCCCCTGATATTATTGAAAAATACATCCATAATCTTACTTTCAATGCCACTTTTGTTAATATTTACCACTTGGAATGTGCTCATGTGGCTATTGGTAAGGAAATTACAAAGCTCAAGGAACAATGCCAAGTGCTCAACCTTCTAATTTTCTATAATTCTTTTGAGGACATTCCTACCATTTTTATTTACAGAGGGATATTCTGACTTAAAGGTTGATGGTAAGGAAGAGGACGTCATGGAAATTGCAAAGGAAACCTGCATCCAAGCCCCAAAGGATGCTCCAAAGGTAGATTGAAGTACGCCTTGCTAGAGGTTGTTGTTGCATCACCTATGCAGAATGATGCACCATTTTGATATGGCCTACTAGTTTTGTCTTTTCCTCATCTCTTGTTCTTTTCTTCTAGAGGGTTTTATCCTCTGGTTCCGTTGGTTGTTCGCCTATCACTTTTTGTTCCTTCTCTCAAGAGGATTTTGTCCTTTTGGGTTCGACCGACTTGTAGCCTCTTTGTTTTAGTTCCTTTTTTGGTTTCCTCTAAGGTTGTTCCTTTTTGCTTTTCTATTGTACAAGGCATTGGAGCTCCTTTCAAATGCCCCCTTTTAATAAAAATTTTAACTTACCAAAAAAAAATGACCATATTTACTGTTTGCAGTTTTTCTTATTATGTTTGAAATTCATTTATTGTAGTAAAATACCTGGGTTGACCTCATACATTCATAAGTATAATATAAAAAATGTGTTATTGTTAAATTGTACATATAATAATGAAAATTAATATATTACATTTAAATTATTGCACTTGATAAGTGTCTCATTTACTAATACCAAAGCCATAGCATGTGATAACATGTGTGTTTATTGTATTATTAAATTAACATTAACTAATTGGAGGCTAATTATTGATCTAATACATAATGATCAGAATGATTAATTATATTTATCTTTATATAATTATTTTAATCTAAGAGTATAGGACGGTATTTTCATTTCTTAAATTTATTTATGTTAGTTCTTTAACACTTTTGGTACTAGTAAATGAAACACTTGTCAACTCCACTAATTTAAATGTGATATATTGATTTCCATTATTATATTACATTAACACATTTATTTATATTATACTTATGAATGTATGAGATCAACCCATGACTATGATATTTTACTGCAACAAATAAATTTCAAACATAACAACATGAAAAATAACAAGAAAAACTACAAATAGTAAAGGTGGCCATTTATCATAGAGAAAAAGGAATCAACGCATATTAGTAGATTCATCCAAAAATCCTGTAGGATTAATTCAAAAATATAAATATTTTTATTTGATACAATCTATTTCTATGGCACATTTAACAAGATTAGTAGGGGTCGTGACTAGTAGTAAAACTATATACAATAAAGGTGGCCATTTATCACAGTGAAAAAATAATCAAGGAATATTGGTTGAGGATAAAATTGATCCTCATAGAAGGGGACCCAATTATCAAAAATATTTGTAATCAATGAAAAGAATGCGCTCAGAGGCTGATTTAGCCCAATCAATAGAATCATCATTATTATATGTGAGATTCTTGATACACCACAGATCTTCAGGGTAGGAGATGCAATCCCATATCTTTGATTTAGGATAAGCTACAAGTGAAGGGAGTATAAAAGATGCACACTCCATACAGTAAATGAATACTGAAGGGATGAAACACATTGGGAATGGATTGTATATTCATCCACATCGGGATTTCTTCTCCTGCCCTAATGTTCTCTGGTGTATCAACAAGCTCACAGATAATGATGATTTGGGTGATTGGACTAAATCAACCTCAGAGCCCATCCTTTTAATTGATTATAGAGATTTTTGATAATTGGGTCTCCTTTTTCTATGGGGATCAATTTTTTCTTTGACCAATATGTCTTGATTCTTATTTTCTCTATGATAAGTGGTCACATTTACTATTTTTAGTATTACTGGTAGTGAGGGTCCCCGCTGATCTTGTTAAATGTGCCATAGAAATTTATTGTATCGAATAAAAATAATTATAGTTTTGGATGAACTATGTAGGATTTTTGGATAAATTGACCAATATACCTTAATTTTTTTTCTCTGTGATAAATGGCCACCTTTACTATTTGTAATTTTTCTTGTTATGTTTGATTTTGTTATATTTGAAATTCATTTATTGTAGTAAAATACCTAGGTTGACCTCATACATTCATAAGTATAATATAAATAAATGTATTAATAATATACTGTACATATAATAATTAAAATCAATATATTACATTTAATTTATTGCACATGATAAGTGTTTCATTTACTAGTACCAAAGCCATAACATGTGATAACATGTGTATTGTATTCTTAAATTTTTTTTGATAAGTAAAATAGTTATAATTGCATACCGGGTTTTAAGGATTCCAAAACCTTAATACAAAACTAGCACTAGAGGTTGTATCATACTTATGGAACTACAGTTGTGGATTCTACTAAAGAGAGCCTTAAAGGAGGTCACAACCTCCTCCTTGGAGCTTGTAATATATTTCCTTATAGACATAGGGTGAGGGCACAGCCTCCTGCTTAGAACCATAAAAAATAAAAGATAAGACTCAACTAACAGAAAGACCCCATGTAGGGTGGCCGAAGGCAAACTGACTAATAAAATCCATAAAAAGCAAAACATAAAAAGGAAATAGAAGGCAGAGAAGGAAGGACATAAGTCCCCCACTTCAGGTTTGTTATCTTCCTTCCCGTCCTCTTCCTCAGCTTCCTTGGGATCGTCTTCCTTCGGTTCAATATTCACTGTAGCCACACCCACATCCGCAGGTCCATTGCCCTCTTAAGTCCCCTATCCAGCATAGAAAAGGTTGTGGAGTCCCTCCATGATGTCCATGGTACTGTTCATCATGCAGTTCATTGTTGTCGTAGTAGAGGCAATAACGAACTTCTTGAGCTTCTTGTTCTCCTCATGATCATATTTTATTTCAATCACATTACTCTTGGTGGCCATGTTCTGGATTCTTGCTGATTTTATCACCAATTCCTTAGCATTGTGAAAAGTGATACTCTTCCTTACTTTTAGTTTGGACACGACTTCAAGATTCTTTTTATTTTTTTCAGCTTGGGTCAGGTGCTCAACAGAAGGTTTGGGTTTGGCAGGGCTACCTGCAACATGGTTACACTTCGGCTATTAGTCATAATGTAAGTTTAAATAACTTTGAGCATGCCTTGTGAAAGCACGAGGATACGGAAGCAAAAAGGAAAGCGAAGATGCGATGCAAACAGAACCGAACTTAGCGCTAAATCCTAGGAATTTGAAAGTGCATGAAAAGAGGGAAAAGCATGAGCGAATCAAAATGAAACAAATGTGAATAAAGAAGACAGCCCTTTTTATTGATATGTTTCACAACTCGGTTACAATGCGCATCCTCCCCTTCCAAGGGCTAGGAGCGTTTAAGTATGCGTTCTTGTTACATCCATGGGTGCCTTTCCTTCTTTCGCGTGCCCACATGTAAAATGGGCGGACCAAATGTCACCGCCACTTGCATTGATGAGTCTCGATTCCTTGCTGCTCCTCCGATGTCCAGACCCTACGCTCAAAGGAACAAGAAACAGTCAGTAGCACCTACGGATAAAACAAAGCATGCAATCCCCAAGCCTACGATAAGTGAATAAGAAAAATGAATTAAACTATGACTAAAATGAATCCAAAAGCTCTAAAAATTTGATAGGGGCATCAAGACACCACCAGGAAGGCCCTACAAAAATAACAGTCAGGAAATTCCTCGCCGATTTGAATTCGCTTCGGGGCGGGACGAATTCACCTGCAACAAAATGCCGAAAAGGTACTGTCCCAAATGTCCTACCTAGGAAGCTCCAAAAGACCTGCAAACTTGGGGTTAGCTAATTGGGGGCATTTTGGGAAGACCCAGATGGTCATATTTTCCCAATTTGGCCTCCATCAATGGGAATTTGATGATGCTACCTGTAGATTAGTAGAAGCGAGCAAAGATAGAAATATGATCAAAATTGTTCAAAACGAGACGAAATTTAAATGACAACCTATCTAAGCATCATAGAATTGAATGCAAAAATGAAAGAAAGCAAGTCTACCATGGAATTCCCATCGCTCCGAAAGGGGCGATTAGGACTGTGGCAGTGTGGGAGGGGGCGCCCATGGGGCAGGCCGCCCGTCGTTTGAGGCCTGATTTCGGCACCAATCCACTTGGGATGGGTCCAAAACCTCTTGTGTGGTATTGTCAGAAAATTTGGTGGGATATTGTGGCCAAATGTCAGGTTTTGGGCTCAATATTCATCCTCCCAATAGTCACCCAATGACCTCCCCTCTAAAGGAGATCAAGGATGTGAAAGGCGCAAATCCAAAAGGTGTGAGGTATGACAATAAAATGATAGCACTTCATTGCTCTAAAATGCTCCTTCTCTCTATATTTTGGGGTGAGGAAACTCACCAATTTATAGACCTGGAGGTCTCTTGAAATGGGCATGCAGAGGTGCCACTTGGCAATCATGCCTTCCCAGGGGGAGGAGATTCCTCCCTGAATAGGGACTTCATGACTGCCCTTGTAATTGCCTCTAACGCTCGAAAACGCTCACCCATACTCCCATGCGATGAAGGAAGCATTGAGTGGTGGATCTGAGCTGCCATTTGTCAAGATTTGACTTTTTCCCATCAAACCTACAATTCACCCCACCCTAGAGCGAATCTAGAATTCATCCCTGGGTGGGGCGAATCCTAGTTTGAATTCATTCCAAGGTGGAACGGATATTGAGCAAAGTGCCTGAAGGTGCCAAATTGATCTCTGACCTTCCAAAACTATTGTGAGAGTGGTTAGGACCATTGTTTAACCTCTCAGGGGCTGCCCTTGGGGTTGTGTGTGTCAATGCGATCAGTGTTTGTAGTCACATAATCGGATTGGTGTTATTTTGGTGTCTACAGATGCCCCTTTTTGGGATGCGTTGTGCATGGCGCAGCGTCGAGCAAAAATAGATAACCAAAGCACTAATGATTAGGGTTTCTCAGTAACCTAACCAACTTTTGATGCCCCAAGTATGGAAAGGGCATGCATTCTTGAATCCTTGCTTCTGACGAGTGAAGGAACTTAATTCAAGTGTTAACCTTTTTCGGTGAGGTGTTACTTGATCTTGGACATTGATCAGTCATGAATAGGCAAAGGGCGCAACCTTTTATCTGTGAGAACCTTGAGTTCATGATTCATGAAATGCCAAGTGATTTGATCAGCTTGTGATTATTGCTTGTTTACTGCCCCAAGCAGGAGCGTAATTGTCTTTGTCAATGATTCTTTGAATGCATGTCGTTTTCCTTAATTGGGTGTGTATTTGTTGATTGGTGACTAAGTGTGACTACCCCCTCAAGCGACGAATCGATGAGGGAATGACCTGCATGAGAAAAGCGATGAGTCGCTTGACCCAAGATGACTGGTGCAAAGGTGCCTTCAGATGCTTATCGTTGAACGTGTGTGCAGTTTCTCGACATTTAGACCTATTTTTGGTGGGTGTTAACCCTTTTGGTGACGCATTTTGGAGCTAAAATTGTCAAAAATCCATCTTCCCATGGAGCGGTCTGGCTATGGTAGCCTTCTTAGGGAGTAGGATAGTGACAATTTGTAGCCCCAACATCTATTTTGCATGCCCGGGATGTCAAGTGCAAAAGCACTTTCATCGGGCAAGTTTATTAGCTATTTTGGTGCATTTTTGTTCAATTTTTTGTTGTTTTTGAAATTTTTGCCCTGAATTCATTTCGGGGTGGGACGAATACCAGTTTAGTATTCATCCCAGGGTGGGACGAGTGCTAACCAGAGTGCTCATCCTAGGGAGGAACGAATATAAGCTCAAAAAGCCTATTTAAAGGCCAAAACTAGGGTTTGGGCTCATTTGCATTCGAATTTTCTTACGATTTGGAGCTCGGGAGGAGGAGGTTAATTCTACGAAGCGAAGCGCTGCCAAATTTCTCTCGACATCATGAGTGCATAGACCGGATCGAGCGACGAAGCCGAAGTGAGACCGGTAAGTGCTCCTTAGCATTATTGCTTTTGTTTGTTATATGTTTTAAAACTGCAAGTGATTTGTTTAATTTTCTTTGTTATGTTATTTTCCAAAATTAAAATTGAAACCCTAAAACTGAGCTGAACACAAACCAAGACTTAGCTTAAAACTGAATGGAAAACGTAGTTTAAACCTAGGTTGAAATTTTATTTTTCTTTTAAAATGGAACAAAAATTTACTTTTCGCTTTACACTAAAGTAAACCCTAGGAAAATTTTGATTTTGCTAAACTAAGACCCTAGGATAAACGGAACGTAAACCCTAGTTTTTTAGGTTGAACTTGTCAGTTTTAAAACGTAGGTGAAAACCCTAGGTTAAAAACTATTATTTTAATTTTGTTTTGTTTGTGCAGACTTTGTCAATTTTAAACTTAGAATACAGAAACCCTAAGACTGACAACTATAATTAAAAAATGTTTTTGTGTTTTTATGTTGTTGTCAGTTTTAAACTTAGAGTACAAAACCTAAACGAACTGTATTTTTTTTTTGTTTGTGTTGTCAATTTTAAACTTAGAGTACAAACCCTAAGACTGACAAACTATTTTTTATTTTTTTTTTTTTTAATTTTTGTGAATTTTGTTGTTTTTGAGTTGTACATTGGTAGGCAGTGTTGTATATTCATGTTATTGTTGTACAGTTTTTCATGATTTTAATGTTTTTGTGTTGTTTTTTGTTGCAGGTTGTGAAGAGCCGGTATCGTGTACCTACTACTTTTGCTGAAGCGTAGGGGGCGCTAACTGTAGCTGACTGGGAGTGGCTTGATGCCCTTGGGCTCAAGCAGGTGACTCGACTAGAGCCTATGGTCGAGGATCGAGCCTATCTGATGGCCCTGATCAACCTATGGGATCCCCGGACCAACACCTTCCATCTCCCAAAAGGGAGATGACAGTGACATTGGAGGATGTCTATCGGCTTCTGTGGATTTCGATAGATGGACTGTCGATCGTACATCGCGCTGATCAAGGACAACTAGTGTTGATACGATGCTTCGGGCATGGGGAGGAGCTAGGTGTGGAGAGCCCAGTGGAGAGGGTAGAGGGTGACTTTCAGATTGGTGGGATTTTGGTCCGATGGTGGCTTGAGAGAGGGGTGTTGGGAGTGAGGCACGCAGTACTCATGGGCCTCATTTCCAACATGTTGCTACCTGACTCGTTAGGTGCGAGGTTCCCATGGAACCTGTTGGATGTGGTCTGTCGGCTGGTGGAGTGCCCGACGGAGGCACCGCTGATCATGAGGTGGGGACAGACGCTACTGGCATAGCTCTATGGTGAGTTGTACGAGGTCCGCTACCAGAGGTGGAAGGGGATTAGCTATAGCTATCTATTGCAGAGCTGGGCTTGGCAACACATAGCGATGGAGAGGCCAGTAGGGTTACCGTGGATGACTCGGACGGAGATGGAGGATAAGGATATAGGCTATGTGGTTCTATGGCGGTGGTCTGAGGAGCAGGGATAGAGTCGATGGTGGGCAGGTGTCGTAGGGCACTATGTCGATGCCTTCGCTCGGCTTACTCCAGGGGAGGTGTTCGGTGCCCCTATCGGGACTGTCCAGCTGGCGAAGGCTGGAGAGTGGCTCCGATGGGTACGTAGGGAGCGATGGCTGATTGGGTGGCATGGGACCGAGCATGAGTTCTTCCCTTACAGTCAGGTGACATGATAGTTTGGGGTGCACCAAGGGTTGCCTAGTGAGCCCATGGTCTATCGACATTGGGGGACGAGAGGACTCTAGATCGATCGGTCATCGTGCCACTAGGCGAGGATTCAGATGTAGTGATCGATGTCCTAGATGTGGATGACATCGAGACTACCATAGAGTATGACCAATGGTGGGTACTATGGTGATGGCGGGGAGAGGGGCCACTAGGAGGCACGAAGGTAGCAGCAGTGGGGAGGAGGGTGTCGAGGCACCAGGAGATGATTGGGGAGCTCCACGGGAGGATGCAGACATGGTGGAGGTGGAGGATGAGGATGTGGATTTTGGGGTTCCAGATCAGCCGAAGATGCAGGACATCACGGAGTAGTGGGAGCAGAGTAGGCTGCTATTCCAGAGATGCCCATGCCTCAGGAGGATTTGGAGGACATGGAGTCTGGGTTACATATTGAGATTGCATGATTGGAGGGGCTACTATGGAGGCATGATGAGGAGCTAGGGGACGCACTATGGGAGAGGGATCTCCTATGCATGGTGGGAGTGAGAGAATGCATTGGCTGCCTACCATCGATAGGATGGGGGTACTAATGTTGCACGGGAGAGGGATCTCCTATGGACACAGCTAGCGGAGAGGGATAGGGCTTTGGTGCAATGCGATGAGAACTTGGCTACGTATCGCCAGTGGGAGATGGACTTGGTGCGGTAGCGGTTGGAGCTGGAGGCAGAGATTAGCCACCTTGGTGGGTGGGTCCCTACATTCAGTGGAGGTGGATCATCACGCCGCTCGAGAGGGAGCGAGACTGAGCAATCAGCATCCTCTCGATGTAGGCGACTGGATGAGGGGGGGTGAGTAGGCATGATGCGGGGGCTAGCAGCAGCCACCTTGAGGGGTCTCATAGGACCCACACCATGGGGGTAGTTCTCATCGCACCGATCCTGCATGATCATGGTGGCCGATGCCCTAGGCTTGGGGGTTTTTGAGCTTTTGGATTTTGTTGCGGGGTCACAGGACCAGTTCATTGTAGCCTATGGGCATTTTTGATGATATATACAGATGACTTTATTTTGTTTATGCGAGTGATGATTTGATTTTATGCATGATGAGTGATGAGTATGGATGTATGCATGTTAATTTATTTTGATGGATGCATATGTTATGATAAATGCAAATGTTTCTAAATTTTAGGATATGCAAATGTAATGGATGAATTGAATTTGTGTTGTTTGGCGAGAGCACCATAGACTGTTTAGACCTTTGTGGTTTTTGGTGATTGTTGATGGCAATGCGAGGATGAAAGATAGCGCAGTTGGTTTAGAATGTAGCTAAGGTTTTCTGAGACTCAGACGGTTTTAACTAACTAGCCATGATTGTACTTTATCTTACAAGACTTTTGGACAAGGTATGAATCGGACTTGTCTTTGACCAAGTTATTTCACATCCCTGTGTGTGCAATTGAGTTCGTTTATGTGGTATTTGTCAGGATACCGCTAGTGCCAGATAGGCTGTCAACCAAACCTATACTGAGGATCACCTAATTAGCTCCACTAACTCCTTTGTTGTATTTAGTCAGATTAATCTACGGTGCTATCTAGGATACCATAAGCTAGCTCATCCACATGCAAACATTGATCTGTACATGAGTTAATGTGACAGATATATCGTCATGCGGGAGGTTTACCACCAGTGACCGATAGGCTATCCACCAAACCGGTACTGAGGTTTGCCTCATGACCTGTCGGAATGCTGAGAGTTCCAGGGATTCAAGTTCGACTCCCTTCTTTTCTTCAATTGTATTGGGATACTTGCTCTTTGTAGTGATAAAAATCACTGTTTATTTATTTTTATATTTTTCTTTTGAGCAAGGGATTTGAATTTTGAGTGATGAGAATCACTATTGTATGTGCCTTTTGATGTATGCACTTTGGTGGTGATGTCAAATTTTTGGAGTTTTGACTTTTTGCAAAATTTTGATGTTTGCAACTTTTTGAGAACTTGGGATTCTTGGGGAATTGGGTAGGGAAGATGCTTGTCCTTTTGCCAACTCTCAGCATTCTTGGGGTCATTCGCACAGGGGGATGAGCAAGATAACCATTTCGCTTATGGTGACCTGGATTGCTTGTGCAGGTTTCATCTTTCATTCACACAACTTGGGAATTTTTATGTGTTTTAATTTGTGTTGGGATGCTACGTAACAAGGTGTGATCCAAGTAGAACTCTACCTTTGTAAAATCTATCTGACTTGGTACAGTACGTGGCTAGAAAGCAAATGACGATTGAAGGATGAAAACTCTTGATACATTAGAAGACCACTGACTCTGGTATGGTAAAAAGAAGTGAATGGCATTTATTTTTGATGGACTGCTTATAGAATGGAGAAATGTGGAACAAGATGGATTAGTGGAGTAATTACAGTCTATGGTGCCTTTGACCTGTATGACCACAAATATGCAATGTATGGATGTGATGCTTAATGCAGCTACATATTTTTGTGTTTTTGATGGATTGATTTTTTGTGAATATGAAGATGAGATGCGAAAAGAGCTCTTTATTGTGGTGATGAGTTGGAGTATGCCTGGAAATGAGATGCAAATTTTTGTTATTTTTGATGATTTTACTATTTTTGAATTTTCTTATTTTTGACCAAGCGATTGTGGGAATCCTTGGAGCTTTTTGGTTGACCAAGCGGTAATGGGTACCTTTGGGGCATTTTGGGATTGACCAAGCGATTGTAGGAATCCTTGGAGCATTTTGGGATTGACCAAGCGATTGTAGGAATCCTTGGAGCATTTTGGGATTGACCAAGCGATTGTAGGAATCCTTGGAGCATTTTTGGATTGACCAAGCGATTGTAGGAATCCTTGGAGCATTTTGTTTGGGATATGGCTCTTTTAGATATGGAATGGTCGCAAATGACTGATGTTCAAGGGTTCTAGTTCCTTGATTCCATCAAGAGAGGCTAGCCGGTATGTTCCAGGTCCTATTTTGCTATCAATTACATATGGACCTAACCAATTTTCCATGAACTTGTCCCTTAGATGGGACGGCAAACTAGAGTTCTGTTGGTTCTCTTTTAAGACCAAGTCACCAACCTAAAAATCCCTCAGGTGAACTTTCATGTTGTAAGCTTTCTTAAGTCGCTCTTGATAGATACGTAAATGCTCGAGAGCATTAACGCATCGTTCATCAAGCAACGTAAGCTGGTCTAACCGGGCCTGCCATGCGGTGTCATCATCGATGAACTCTTGCATTGATATGCGTAGGGAAGGAATTTCCAACTCGAGAGGCATGACTGCCTCGGAGCCATACACGAGCAAAAATGGAGTTGCCCCAGTGGGCGTCCGAATGCTAGTGCGATAAGCCCATAGGGCAAGTGGGATTTGGATGTGCCAATCCTTATGACTATCTGCGACTATCTTTTTGAGGATGGCAACTAGCATTTTGTTTGACGCCTCTGCTTGCCCATTTGCCTACGGATAATAGGGTGTCAAAAAACTATGCTGAATTTTGTACTTTGTGGTCAAAGCACGCACGTCTTTGTTCTTGAATGACGTCCCATTATCCAAGATTATTTTGGATGGAATACCAAAATGACATATGATGTTATGTAAAATGAACTCCACAATGCGGGGTCCTATCGTAGAGGTAAGCGAAACTGCTTCCACCCACTTGGTGAAATACTCTGTGGCCATTATGATAAACGTGTGATGACTTGACGATGCAGGGGAGATCTTTCCGATTAGATCTAAGCCCCACTATGAAAATGGCCAAGCTGACTGGATCGTCTGCAAGGCCTGGGAAGGTACGTGTATCAAATTAGCATGATGTTGACACTTCACGCACTTCCTTACATATGCGCAACAATCTCGCTCTAAAGATGGCCAATAATAGCCCATGCGAAGAATGCGCTTTGCGATGGCCATACCACTGAAGTGGCCACCGCACGTACCATCGTGCGCTTGGGCGATTGCCCAAGTGGACTCTTGTTGGTCCAAGCAATGAAGGAGGATTCCTTCATAGCTACGATGGTACAAAATGTCTCCTAACAAGACATACTTTGCCACTTTCTGCTTGAATGCTCATTTTGCGGCATGCGTCAATCCAAGTGGGAGGTTACCTAACTTGAGGTAGTCCCTTATGGGTGAATACCAATCCTGCTGATCGGAAGCCTCGATGGTATGAACAGCCAATCCCTCTTGAAGTTCATCCCTAGCAAACGTTGAGTGGGAGAGAACTTGTAAGAATAGCATTGTGTTGCTATTAATGGGAGTAGGGGAGAACAAGGACCCCCAGTTGGCATGTTTCAGATGATCATGGATTCGAGAGAACTTATCCGAGGATGGTTCAATCTGGATCATGTGGATTCCTGGCGTCAAGTTAGAACTTGCATGGTCCATCATGGATTGTGATAGTGTTTTGACTTGAATGGTTGTCATATCACCAGAAAGGTCTTGCGGGATTAGTGACCCCAAGGAGGCCATAGTGTCCATAAAATGATTCGATGATCGAGGGAGTGCCTCGATGTCGTACCATTCAAGCTTTGCCAGGAATTTGTCCACAAGGGCTTTGTAGGCCTGTAGAACTGGGCATTTGCATTGGAATACCCCTTTGACTTGGTTGACAATTAACAGTGAATCACCAAAGATGTTCAGTCATTTGATGTTCATGGTGATTGTTGTCTGAAGACCTATGAGCAAGGCTTCATACTCTGCATTATTGTTGGTGCATGGGAAGTCTAATTTAAAGGACAGAGGCATTGGAGCCCCTTGCGGTGTGAAGAATACAATTCCCATGCCACCACCTTGCTCACATTTAGAACCATCAAAAAATAGGGTTATGTCGGCCTGTGACTCAGGCTCATCAGAATCTGGTGATTCTGAGACATGGAAGACCCCATCATCGGGTAGTTCTATGACCAGAGGCTGATCATCTTCGAGAGGAGCCTCTGCTAGTTGATCGGCTATGACCTATCCTTTGATGGATTTCTATCCAATAAACTCTATGTCAAATTTTATCAACAACATGATCCATTTCGTCGTGCGACTACTATGATAAGTATGACTCATCATGTACCACAATGGATTCTCCTTAGACACAACATACGTAGTGTTGCTCAGCATGTAGTGGCATAGATTTTTGGTAGCAAACACCACTGCCAAGCAGAGTTTCTCGACGTATGCATAGTTAAGTTCATAACTGACCAGGGTGCGGCTAAGATAGTAAGTAGCCTGTTCTTTGTGAAGTTCATTCTTCTAGGCTAGCATGGCGCCCAGTGCCACCTCAGTAGCTGAGATGTATAAGTAGAATGGCACTCCTGGTCTAGGTGGTGCCAATACGGTGGCGAAGCCAAGTATCATTTGATGTCATCAAAGGCTGACTGGCACTCGTCATCCCAGTGAAATGCTACCCCCTTGTGCAATAATTTGTTCATGGGTCGGCACTTGTCAGATAGCTACGCTATGAAGCGCTTGATTGATGTGACCTTTCCCTATAGACTTCTGAGCTGCTTAATGGTAGTTGGGGGAACCATTTCAAGGATTGCCTTGACTTTGTTTGGGTCCACCTCGATGCCTCGCTTTGAGACTATGAAACCCAAGAGTTTTCTAGATGTGATGCCAAATACGCACTTCTTGGGATTCAGTCTGACTTTATGTTCCATGAGGCGATCGAGGATCTTGCTTAAGTCATCGAGATGATCTGGGCGCAAAAGAGATTTGGCCAACAAATCATCCATGTAATCTTCCAAAGTTTTATGCATGTAATCATGGAAGATGTACGTCATGGCACGTTGGTAGGTGGCGCCAGCATTTTTAAGGCCAAAGGGCATGACCTTATAACAAAATGTCCCCCAAGGCATTGTGAACGCCATTTTTAGTTGGTCCTCGAGATTGATACGAATCTGATTGTATCCCGAGAAACCATCCATGAGGGATAGCATTTCGTGACCTACTGTAGCATCTACCAATGCATCGATGCTTGGCAAGGGGAAATCATCCTTAGGACTCGCTTTGTTTAGATCTCAAAAATTAGTGCATATGCGAATCCTCCCATCGAGATTTTTGATGGGCACCATGTTGGACAGCCATGGCGGATAATCCATGCAGATGACAAACTATGCATCCAACAACTTTTGCAATTCATATTTGACCATCAAGGCCATTGTTGGGTGCATCTTACGTAGTTTTTGCTTAACTGGCTTGATTGTCAGATCAAGCGTTAGATTATGCATGACTAGCTATGGATCTAGCCCCGACATGTCTCTGTATGACCATGCAAAAACCTCCTTCTTCTCTTTGAGAAGGGTAATGTAGTCGGCTTGCTCTTCAGGGGATAAGCTTACCCCCAACTTGATGATCTATGGATTCATTGGATCCAAGCCGATGTCTACGTCAGTCATCTCCTCGACCGACATGTGGGATCCATCCTCCAACTGATGTGGAGTTGGGATCAAATGGATATCATTTGCTGAGTTTAAATCTGCGTTGGGAACCTCGGGTTCCTCTTCGACATGAAAGATATCCTGAGTTGTCCCTGGGGTAAAATGAAGCATTTTATCGAAAGGCCAGTACTCTGATGGGGATGGAGGTGAATTGATGTGATCCCAGTCAATGGCATCTATGTCTAGATGCAATGACCGTGCTGGGTCGATCGGATTGTGGATGGGGGCGGTTAAGTCAATGGAGATCATGTTGATGAAATGATTTTGGTCTCCATTACCATGGGTGTGATGACTCGAACATTCTGGATGTTCTCTGTGCTCCGGATCTGGCTCTAGAGGTATTGGCATGAATGGATCGGCCCTATGTGCTGATAGGAGGATAGGGTCTACCCTCGGCACTGATATCACCCTAGGGTCTCGGAGTGGAAGGTGCTCTTCGTATACCTAGAGCGGCGGATCCAACACTTGGTCCCACCCCGCTGGGTCTACGTACCACTCGTGCCCTGGCACTATGCCCATCTATTCAAATATGTCATTAATCTCCAAGGGGTATGGTTGCGGCATCTACCGCATGTGATTAAGATATGTCATTTCTGTTTCATCTTCGTAATCACTATCGGAGATCCAAAAGCCCTCGTTGGCTTCGACAACTATTTGAGGCATTACAGGCTCATCCTGCTTGAGCAAATTAATCTGGCCCCATTGTGGTTGTTCCACTCTCCATGGGGGGACCTGATTCTCTTGACGTGGCACTGGCTCGATTGGAGCCTCTAGAGGGAACATTGTCAAGAGGCTCTCTTGATAGTCATTCATGGGGATCACTTGTGAGTGATCACTATTTGATTCGAAGGGATCATATGATGTTGGTTCATATTCTGATTCATCCTCCGAAGATCCCTCTTGACACTATTTATACCTTCCTTGAAAGTGAGTCCCCGAGCTTTCGCCTCTCTCTAGCAAAGGAGAAGGGTTATTGAGGTTAACAAGGGTGGTTGTTGACCATGGGAGGTAATCTCCCAATGTATACGTTGTGTTCGGGTTGGCATAAGGATCTGATGCCAATCCACCCTTGTTGCCTATCCCTAGGCCTTGCATGTTCTCCACCAAGATGTCCAAGGGTAGGGGGTGGTTGAACCCTACTCCTGACTTGTCATAAGGCATTTGGTATCTTGGTTGGCAAAGGACACGCACTCCTTGCTCATACCTGCCTAGCCCATATCCATGCCAATTGCATTGGCCAAGATATCTCAGAGCGAAGTTCGGGTTAGACAGATAGTTGACATCTTCTGCAAAGGGCTCTTCATCTTCGTCCTCTTGGATGCATGGCCCAGTACCATGATCAAGGCCCCCATACACAAAGTTTGTCTGGTTTGGTGGGTAGCCTAAAGGAACAATTGTACCGATGGGGAGGCGAGGTCTCCCCATGTCTTGCATGGACTCTAGCATGGTCGTTGCTACAACATTCCACACGAGATACTCCCCTAGGCCCGTATTGGCCATTTCAACAGTGATTGTTGGTGATTGAGGGGGAGGGAAAGGGAGCTCTTCCTGAGTCCACTCCATGTTGGGTGAACTAGGAGCCTCAACTTCCATTTTGCTAGGCATCTCTTCGGTAGAGATGGTTGATACTATTGGTAGCACCTCTTCTAGGGGTTGAGCCTCTTCCAGGGTTTGCTTCCCTTTGTCCTTCTATTTAGCCATGATAGGTGGCATTGTTGGTGAAGGACCGGATGATGAAGATGTACCTGGCTGGGGTTTTGATGGATTTATCACCAGTGGTGCTTGCGAAATCGGACCCTGTCTAGATGGATTTAACTAAAAATCCAAGTGCATCGATGGAAGGGTCGATTGCGGCATCAACTGCACCGCATTGCAATATTTGAAGGGTTCTAAGTCCGTCGGGACTACATGTACTTCCCCTTCAAATGTATACTTCAAACATCGATGAGCTATCGAAGGGACACACTTCATGTCCCTGATCCATGGCCGCCCTAGCAAGATGTTATAAGCCATCTCGCCTTCCAAAATATGGCACAATGTAGGTATCATCTTTTGTCCTACTTGAATGGGTAGGACAATTGTGCCAACTGTCGAGCATATCGCATCATTGAATGCTCGCAGTGTATAGGTGGAAGCCGTGATGTGAGAGGCTGGCAACTTCAGATGTTTCAATGCTGTTGTGGTAATGATGTTATTGGATGAGCCAGTGTCTACCAACACCCTCTTATACGGGATCCCATTGACCCATGTGATAACGTGCAGGGGTGGATCTGCCATGTCATTAGACACTGATTTAACTTCATCCTCTCGAAAGGTGATGACTGGCTCCATGCATCGTTTGACATGTCCCACGAAGTTGTTGAAGGAATTCGCTTCGTGGGGCTGCAACTCGATGGCTTTCAATATCTCCATTAGAGCCTCCCGATGGGGTGTTGATTGTTGTATAAGCTCGTATATGGAGAGCCTAGCCGACGTGGTCCTCAAACTCTACGTGAGTTTGGTCCGAATCATGGCCGTGGGTCTAGGCGGAGGTAGTTGCATAGGGTGTTGTTGAGGTTGTGACGTCGATGGAACCTCTCTTGTGGCTGCCTCGGGGGCAACTCCTGGGTATCTCTTGTTCCTAGTCACTATGCTTATCATTCCTACATACCCTTGCATGGGGCAATTCTGTTGCACCTCATTGACTTGAAGGGGTTTTGCCTGTGCCTCATGGGCGAGGCAAGGGGTCTTTGAAAACTCCCATCTGTTGGTTGTTTGGCGCTACGGGGTTGTCCACTGCCAACGTCTTATTGTCAATCGGGTCTTGTATCAATCCTTTGAACTTCCAACATGCATTCGGGTCATGTCCCCTCCGCCTGTGGAACCTACAATACAAGTCCTCCCTGTACCCCTTAGGCTTGGGAGCATTGGGATCTATGGTTTGAATCTCTGGAAGGTTGATCAAGTTCGCCATTGACAAGCGGTCAAATAGGGAGTCCCTAGACTCCGTATAAGGTGTGTACTGTCGCCTAGGGTGACGTTGCTGATTTTGCTCCTGCTTCTGGTTTTCTCTTTCATAATTATTAGGAGGCACTTCCTGATAGTTAGCCTTTTGAGGCTGTATTTCTTGTGCAGGCTTAGGGACATTTATAGCAACTTGATTGACCACGATGGGTTTTTGTTGCGTAGTCCCTATTTTTGTGTTCTTGTTCCATTCTTTCTTCTTAGGTTTGGCAATCTCGCCATCCTGTATCTTGATCTCTTCGATGATTCTGGCTTGCGCCAGAGCTTCCTCTAAGGTGGCATATTGCTGCAGCTGCAATAGCACAGAGATCGATCTCAAACAACTTCGTGAGAACATTTGTGTAAGGTCGGACATAGGAGGGAGGTAGGGTAGCTTGGAAAGTAGAGTCCTCCATCGATTCCCGTAGGCCACCATGGTCTCTTCCTCATACTGCCTGAGGCTGGCCAGGTCACTTAGTGATGCCTTCTTCTTGGTGTTAAAGGTGAAGCATTCGAGGAACGCATCCACTAACTGATCCAAGTTATCGATGTTGTGCTTCGACAATTGAGTGAACCAATCCGGGGGCCCACGAATGTGGTTATAAATGTCCTTAGCAACAATGCATCATTGTCCTGAATGCCAAAACATTGGCTCAAGAATCTGGTCACATGCTCTTGGGCATCCTCCTCACCCTTAAATATTGCCAACTGAGGCAGCTTAAAGTGTTCGGGGTAAGGGGGTGCAGGCACTGACGGATGCACAGGATGACTATGGAGTTGGCGTAACGTGGGCTTTTGGGGCCCAGAAGCTTTGGTTTCCATAGACTCCAAATGCTCTAGCAGCACTTTGTATGCATCGAAAGATTTAATCTCTTCCTCTTTAGTTTGCTCCCATTGTGGGTTGTGGGAGACTTGAGGCCTATGGGGGGTGGCCGGATAGCAACCCCTCCACCTTGGTAGGGCATTTTGGCCCGCTCTTCTTCTTGTTCATACTCCTCGTAAGCTTCCTGAGGAGTCTCTGGATGAGACCTATGACCCTGGGTGGGTCCCCGTGGAGGGTACCCATCGTTGTTCCGGGGAGTGGCCTCCTGCTCAGGTCTAGGGGGTCTCGGAGGCAAAACTTGATAAGGTCATGGAGACCTATCTCGCACCAAGGGATTATGCCTCTCATATGGTTCCGCTCTTTGGGTGTGAGGGGTTGGAACCCTCTCAGGAACTGGGTTATGGAGCAGCTCATCTATTTGGTGCTGAATGTGCTCCTTGCTAAGGTGGTATAGATGCTCTAGCTACTGCTGGTCTTGCTCAAGCCGCGTGATCTAGGCTTGGCGGGTGGCATGTCTGGTGACTGCCAGGTCAATTTGTTCTACCATCTTGAGCCTTGGAGGCCTGGATGCCTCTCCTATGCATTTACCTCGGTCGTGATGATCCGAGATCTCAATGGGTCGCTTCCCTCTATCGAGGTTGGTGGCATTTACCCGAGGCTCTGGCCTCAGTGGGTGACCATGGTACATAGCGGGTGCGGAAGCGCATGGCTCCCATGTTGTACATTGCTCTCGAGGAATGTAATGGTCTTCCTCGTGCTCCCTTTCGTATGTGTGAAAGGGGTGGGCAGAGTTAGCTCGCCCTACTTGAAGAGCCCTACGCTCTGGGGTTTGTCTATTGGTTCTAACAGTGATGGGGGGCAAAGGAGGGATGCCATAATCATGTGGCCTCTCCTCATGGACACTATGCCGCTCTAGCGCTTCATCATGCGGTGGCCACTCATATCGAGCTTCTAAGGGAGCTTTCTTGTCTATGTTGAGTGCCACGTGTAAGGACTCCTCCTAAAAGGGGCTATGATGAATGGGCGTGTCCCCCAAAGGGGTGTCCCTATAGTTCCATCTTGACATGGAATGATGCGGACTCTCTTGTGGGTCAGGCCGCCAAGGCGGTATGACCAAGTCCTTAGGGCTATAGCGGAGGTGACTTGTCCCCCCTTGTACACTTTTCGCAGCTTCTGCCCTTGATTGGGCTTGGCTACGGGTGTACACCATGGTGTTGTTTTTCTACAAGCTAAATAGATTTTTATCTCTTTTTATGATTTTTTTATGCTACACTAAACAGAAAAGAGCACACACACACACAAAGCGGTGATTATCTCGTTTAAAGATTAAAAGTGTGTCCTAAACCTGGTTTAGTGTGTTTTGTTTTTTTTTTTTTTTTTGAAGGTTTTTGTAAAGAACGTTTAAATGCAAAATGAGGGCTCTTATGACTCCCAAAATTGGTCGCCCCTTAACTGCCGATATACCATACCTCTCTATATACCCGCCCTTACGTGAGGGAAACTATAGGTACGTGAGAGCAGATGGTACGTGGAACGTAGGCGGTACGAAAGGGGAATCACCCTATTTATGACACCTACCATAGAAGACTTATCCTCGTGTGTTGGGAATCACCCCAGCTACACTCGGTCAGCTTTCATCAGGATTTACGTCTAGCAATAGTAGCGATCGGGGTTTATGAATGCAAAATTCAAGCCAAGGTGGTGATGAAATCCACCGTTGGTCTTGATCAAGGGCTGGGGTTTTACGACCAGCTCCTTGGTGTTTAATTTTCCACGTGGTGTGTGGGGTTCTTTTTATTTTGCATGAAACAAAATAAACATGCAGCAAAACCTTTCCTAAGCATGCAAAAAGAAACCAAAAAAATAGAAAAATAATAACAGAGAATGACAGGAAAAGTTCAGGACTCTTACCTCTTCTCTGCCCAAATCTGTCGGTTCTGAGTTTCTGCCCGAAAACTTCACAGACTGGAATTCATCCCGGGGGGAATGAATTACAGGGCTGTATTCATCATAGGGTGGGGCGAATTCCCATTCGTCCCTGGGTGAGACGAATTACAGCTCTGTATTCGCCTCTGATGGAACGAACAACAGTCAGCATATGAAAACGTGGTACCTGCAAGCAAAAACAACCAAGTTTGGATCAGATCTCTGATATTAAAAATAGAGGACAAGGTCCCACCATGATCGCCACTGAAAGCATGAGGATACGGAAGCAAAAAGGAAAGCGAAGATGCGATGCAAACAAAACCGAACTTAGCGCTAAATCCTAGGAATTTGAAAGTGCATGAAAAGAGGGAAAAGCATGAGCGAATCAAAATGAAACAAATGTGAATAAAGAAGACAGCCCTTTTTATTGATATGTTTCACAACTCGGTTACAATGCGCATCCTCCCCTTCCAAGGGCTAGGAGCGTTTAAGTATGCGTTCTTGTTACATCCATGGGTGCCTTTCCTTCTTCCGCGTGCCCACATGTAAAATGGGTGGACCAAATGTCACCACCGCTTGCATTGATGAGTCTTGATTCCTTGCTGCTCCTCCGATGTCCAGACCCTATGCTCAAAGGAACAAGAAATAGTCAGTAGCACCTACGGATAAAACAAAGCATGCAATCCCCAAGCCTACGATAAGTGAATAAGAAAAATGAATTAAACTATGACTAAAATGAATCCAAAAGCTCTAAAAATTTGATAGGGGCATCAAGACACCACCAGGAAGGCCCTACAAAAAGAATAGTCAAGAAATTCCTCACCGATTTGAATTCGCTCCGGGGCGGGACGAATTCACCTACAACAAAATGCCGAAAAGGTATTGTCCCAAATGTCCTACCTAGGAAGCTCCAAAAGACCTGCAAACTTGGGGTTAGCTAATTGGGGGCATTTTGGGAAGACCCAGATGGTCATATTTTCCCAATTTGGCCTCCATAAATGGGAATTTGATGATGCTACCTGTAGATTAGTAGAAGCGAGCAAAGATAGAAATATGATCAAAATTGTTCAAAATGAGACGAAATTTAAATGAAAACCTATCTAAGCATCATAGAATTGAATGCAAAAATGAAAGAAAGCAAGTCTACCATGGAATTCCCATCGCTTCGAAAGGGGGCGATTAGGACTGTGGCAGTGTGGGAGGGGGCGCCCATGGGGCAGGCCGCCCATCGTTTGAGGCCTGATTTTGGCACCAATCCACTTGGGATGGGTCCAAAACCTCTTGTGTGGTATTGTCGAAAAATTTGGTGGGATATTGTGGCCAAATGTTAGGTTTTGGGTTCAAGATTCATCCTCCCAATAGTCACCCAATGACCTCCCCTCTAAAGGAGATCAAGGATGTGAAAGGCGCAAATCCAAAAGGTGTGAGGTATGACAATAAAATGATAGCACTTCATTGCTCTAAAATGCTCCTTCTCTCTATATTTTGGGGTGAGGAAACTCACCAATTTATAGACCTGGAGGTCTCTTGAAATGGGCATGCAGAGGCGCCACTTGGCAATCATGCCTCTCCAGGGGGAAGGAGATTCCTCCCTGAATAGGGACTTCATGACTGCCCTTGTAATTGCCTCTAACGCTCGAAAACGCTCACCCATACTCCCATGCGATGAAGGAAGCGTTGAGTGGCGGATCTGAGCTGCCATTTGTCAAGATTTGACTTTTTTCCCGTCAAACCTGCAATTCGCCCCACCCTGGAGCGAATCTAGAATTCGTCCCTGGGTGGGGCGAATCCTAGTTTGAATTCATTCCAGGGTGGAACGGATATTGAGCAAAGTTCCTGAAGGTGCCAAATTGATCTCTGACCTTCCAAAACTACTGTGAGAGTGGTTAGGACCACTGTTTAACCTCTGGGGACTGCCCTTGGGGCTGTGTGTGTCAATGCAATTAGTGTTTGCAGTCACATAATCGGATTGGTGTTGTTTTGGTGTCTACACCTTAATGGCGATGGATATTATGACTCTTGTTGTCTCTCCAGGATGTAATGGAATGGTTCATGTAGTTGATAAGGAATAATGGAATACTTAGAGGGTTGATTTCTTGGAAGTAATTGACGAAAGCCAGGTGGTAGGTTTTTAAAGACTTGTTAGGGTCATCCACATAGATATACTCCATAATTGGCTTCATAACAACGTTCCAAGGGATGGTAAGGTCAATTCTAAATATTCTAGGACTTTTGGCCTTTTTGAATATTTTGTCATTTCCTTTGAAATGCTCTAATTCCACTTCCTAGTTATGCTTGTGGTGGTGAATGGATCGACCCTCAGGGCTGAGGTTGGTAATGTTGGCTAGCAGGTGGAGGTCAACCATAAAATTATGCCCATGGACAAATATAGCTCCATTATCCTAGGAATCAAGGAAATCCATGGTAATATCAATATCATCCCTATAGAATATGTTCAAAAAGGTTAAAAATCCTTTGTATTGGAGGATATTATCAACTGAAATGTCATACTCATAGGATCTTGATTTGATAAAGTCACTCGACATGGTGTGGTGATGGGAGGCTGGATTGAGGACAGGGAAATGTGGGGTGAGGGCATACGATGACATTGGTGGGCATACAAGAAAAGCATGGCAAGGGTGGAAAGGTTGAAGGTTATAAAGGTGAAGGAGGGAGGGATCTAGAACTAGGGAGGGATGAGGTAACAGACAGTGGGGGAAGAGGATTGGCACGTGGAGGGTCCAACCAACAGGAGGGAAGTAGAAAAGGAAGGTATAGGGACTAGGCGAGTGACTAGAGAGGAGGTCGAACAACAACTAAGAGGATTGGAGGAAAAAACCATGACCCTTCCTAGTCTTGGGCTAAGGAATCTCATGTTACAATATTACACACATGCTTGGAAGTTAGAGGAGGTGGCATGCTCTGTGGATTTAATGGGAAACTACAACTGCCACTACTTTCTAGGGCCAAAGAAACCTAGGACATGAGACTCCAAATGAGGAAGTTTCTTAGGTTAAGTGGCCTACTCATGGATGTGCCATGTATGCATACAAAGGACATGGAAAGTTGTATCGGTATGACCTTGGGAAGTTAGATAGACGTTGGAAGAATACAGGCCATGAATAAAGGAATTCTACCTCTAAATCTGCTACTAAAAGGTAAGGTTATCAGCATTTGTCATGTATCTTTCATTGGAAGCTGCAATCCAAGATCTACACAAGTTAAAAAAATGTACCAATGATTGAAAAATCATTAGAAATCATGCCACCACGATTCTCCCAATGGAGTGAGCACAAGCAATGAGAGGTGGCATTTATTTGAAGGATGGATACAGGGTGGTGGGTGATAATTATGGCATATACATGGAGTTTGAAGTGATGGCCTCAATGAGGAAGGTGGAATCTGAGTTTGTGGTGGTGGTGATGGTGCCAAGAAAACACGTTAGTATGGGAATCATACTTTTTGGAAAGGTGATCCTTATTGGTATAAGGATTGGTCATGATGACATGGAACGGGTAAGGGTGACACGAATGAGGGAATGTGCTACTCATGAGGAAGGCGGTGAATTAGGACCTACCTCCCTAATTGAGAAGATTTATTTTATCGTTTTATTTGTTAATAATGGTCTAAATTTCCTCAGGTAATTCATTGTGCCAGATTTGGATATTAGTCATGTTGACCCCTATGTTGGCAAGCTTATCGGCAACCTTGTTGGATTCCCTAAAAGTGTGCTAAAATGTGACTTCCTGCATGTTAAGGACAAGGTTCCTTGCTTCCTCAATGTAATCTCTGACTCTCCAAGAGGGTTTGGAGTTGGTGTTCTTGAGATAATTGATGATTTTGAGAGAATCTTCTTTGACTATCAAATTGGTAGTAATATCTTTGATCAATTGTAAGCCCCTCCACATACTTTTTACTTCATCTACATGACCATTCTGCTATCCAAGTCCCTCAACAAAGGCAAGGACAATATTATCTTGATGATTTGTTAAAATGACTCCTACTCCAGCCTTACCTGGATTTCCTTTAGCAGCTCCATAAAAATTGAGTTTGGTCAATCCTTGAGGGGGAGGAATCCAGAATGACTCCAACCGGGTTGAAGACGGTGGGTGGACATCCTCTAAGTACAATCCTAATGCTTTACCTACTCAACTTTGGAAGTAGGTTTGGAAGAAGCGGGAATCAGGAAGGAATTTTCTAGGGTGAAGGCTAGGATTTTGGAGGATATAAGCTTAGGGATCTTAGGCTTAAGGGAAAAAAATCTATTATTTCTTTCAAGCCAAACTTGCCAAAGGAAATGGTGGAGGGATATTTTTCAGAAGAACTTGAGGCAAGGATCATGGAAAGGGCTAGGCCAATGATTGAAAATGTCTCCTATGGAGTAGGGTATAGCCCATTAAATGTGGAAAGAGTGGAAAATGGCATTGAGGATGAAGAGGAGAATGGAAAATGGAGAAAGAGGTGGTTGGTGGATTCTAGAGCATTAAGGCAGAGGAATCATCTGTTAGGAATATGTATTCCTTTTTCAATGAGGTTATCAATGGTGATGATCTTCTGTTGGATGGCAAGCCAGGAAAAGGAGATATTAGGGATGAGGTGCTTGATCCAAAATTGCTTGAAAGGTAACAAACTTTCCTCATCACCAATGAGGAGGAGGTAGGCTATTTTGACTGAGAATTCTCCACTTTCGATAAGCTCCCAAATGATTTGATCAGAGGGCTTGGAGAAGGGAATGATGGTGGATGAAAGAAGGGAGTTTAGCAAGTTGGATTCAAGGGGAAAGTTTGGACAAATGATCGGATTCCAAGTAGGAAATCTGCTCGAATTATGAAGTCTAAAACCTTGTCCTATCCTTGCATTAGTAAAAGGCTTAAGTTTGGACATAATAGTATCATTAAGGAGGGGTTATTTCCTTATCCAGTTATCATTCCAGGAATTGATGTTGGCACCATCTCCTAGTTTCCACCTCAGACCTTTCATAATTAGGTGCCTAGTACTCTTGATGGAATTCCAAAATGCTGATCCTCTATTGGGGATGTCTTCATTGAAAAAATCACCATTCTGAAGGTACTTCCTCTTGGTAATTAAGATCCATGCAACGTTGTCTCCAGATATCAACCTCCAGGCTTGCTTGGCTATTAGGGAAGTTTTGAGATTATGAATTCTTCTGAGGCTTGTTCCTCCCTTGAGTTTAGGTTTGCACACTTTTTCCCAAGCCACAATATGAAATATTTGTTTGTTTTCTGCTCCGTTCCATAGAAAACCGTTTTGTATTTGCTCTATTCTTGAGGTAACCGTGGCTAGGGCCCTGAAAATTGAAAGGAAGTAAACATGAATGCTTTGGAGGATAGTTGTAGTAAGGGTGTGCTTGCCATCCTGGGATAGGATATTGTCCTTCCACCCTGCAAGTCTTTTTGAATGCGATCAATGAAATTCTACCACATTGACAACAACAGGTTGGTCGTAGAACAAAGGAAGGCCAAGGTAGGCAGCAGGGAGGTCAATTATGGCACAATCAAGGATTCTTGCAATTTTGATATGTCTTTGCAAGGGAGTGTGTAGGGTTTGTATTATTAAATCAACATGAAATAATGGAGGCTAATTATTTATCTAATACATAATGATCAGAATGATTAATTATATTTATATTTATATAATTATTTTAATATAATAGTATAGGATGGTATTTTCATTTTTTAAATTTATTTATGTTAGTCCTTTCACACTTTTTGTACTAGTAAATGAAACATTTATCAACTGCAATAATTTAAATGTGTTATATTTATTTCCATTATTATATGTACAATAACACATTGATTTATATTATACATATGAATGTATGAGGTCAACCCATGGCTATGATATTTTATTGTAAAAAATTAATTTCAAACATAACAAGATGAAACAAAACAAGAAAAACTACAAATAGTAAAGGTGGCCATTTATCATAGAGAAAAATGAATCAAGGTATATTAGTCAATTCATCCAAAAATCCTATAGGATTCATCCAAAAATATAATTATTTTTACTCAATACAATCTATTTCTATGGCACATTTAACAGGATTAGCGGGGGCCCTGGGTAACAGTAAAACTATATACAATAAAAGTGGTCATTTATCACAGTAAAAAAAGAATCAAGGCATATTGGTCGAGGATAAAATTGATCTCCTTAGAAGGGGACCCAATTATTAAAAATCTCTATAATCAATAAAAAGGGTGGGATTCAGAGGCTAATTTAGTCCAATCACTAGAATCATCATTATTATATGTAGTTTCTTGATACACCACAGATCTTCAGGGTAGGAGAAGTAATTCCATATATTTGAGGTAGAAGAAGCTGCAAGTGAAGGGAGTAACAAAGATGCACACTCAATATAGGAAATGAATACCGAAGGGATGAAACACATAAGGAATTGATGGTATCTTTAGCCACATCGGGATTGCTTCTCATGCACTGAAGTTCTCTGGTGTATCAACAAGCTCATAAATAATGATGATTTCGATGATTAGACTAAATTAGCCTCGAAGCCCACCCTTTAATTTATTATAGATATTTTTGATAATTGGGTCCCCTTCTTCTATGGGGATCAATTTTGTCCTCAACCAATATGCCTTGATTCTTTTTTTCTCTGTAATAAGTGGTGTAGACACCAAAACAACACCAATCCGATTATGTGACTACAAACATTGATCGCATTGACACACACATCCCCAAGGGCAGCCCCCAGAGGTCAAATAGTGGTCCTAACCACTCTCACAGCAGTTTTGGAAGGTCAAGAGTCAATTTGGCAACTTCAGGCACTTTGCTCAGTACTCGTTTCACCCAGGGATGATTTCAAACTAGGATTCGTCCTACCCAGGGACAAATACCAGTATTCGCTCTAGGGTGGGGCGAATTGTAGGTTTGACAGGCAAAAGGTCAAATCTTGACAAATGGCAGCTCAGATCTGCCACTTAATTCTTCCTTCATCGCATGGGAGTGTGGGTGAGCATCTTTGAGCATTAGAGGCAGTTGCAAGGGCAGTCATGAAGTCCCTAATCAGGGAATAATCCCCCTCCCCCTGAGAGGGCATGATTTCCAAGTGGCACCTCTACATGCCCAATACAAGAGACCTCCAGGTCTATAAATTGGTGAGTTTCCTCACCCCAAAGGGACACAAAAAGGAGCATTTTGAGCAACGAAGTGTTGCCATTTTAATTCCCCATACGCCCCATTTGATTTGTGCCTTTCACATTCGTGATCTCTTTTAGAGAGGAGGTCATTGGGTGACCATTGGAAGGACGAATCTTGAGCCCAAAACATGATATTTGACCACAGTATACCACCCAATTTTCCGACAACACTTTGCAAGAGATTTTGGACTCATCCCAAGTGGATTGGTGCTGAAATCAGGCCCCAAACGGCTGGCGGCCTTCCCGGGCGCCCTCGCACTGCTGCAGGTCTAATCGTCTCTTTTAGGAACAATTAGGAATTTGTGGCAAAATTCCATTTCTGTCATTTTCATTTTGGTATTTGATATTTATGTTGCTTAGATACTTTGCAATTTTTATTTCATACCGTTTTGATCAAATTTTGTCATATTTTATCATTTTTTCGCCTTTACTAACTTGCAAAGGGCATCATCAAAATCTGGGTGTTAGAGGTCAAATTGGAGAAATCTAACCATCTGGGTTGTCCCAAAATTCCCCCAATTAGCTAACCCCCACTTTTACAGGAGATTTGGAGCTGTCTAGATGTGACATTTTGAGTGGTGCTATCTCGGCATTTTGTTGTAGGTCTATTCATCCCGCTTGGGAGTGAATTCAAATATGTGAGGAATTTCCAGACTATTCCATTTGCAGTGTTTTCTTTGTGAGGTCCTGATGCCCCTATCAAATTTTTAGATAATTTGGATATATGTTAGTTATCGTTCTATTTATTCTTTGCATGCATTAATCATAAGCTTGGGGATTGCATGTTTCATCTCATCCGTAGGTGCTACTGATCGTTTATTGTTTCCTTGAGTGCAATATATGGACGTTAGAGGAGCAAAAAGGAATAAAGACTCACAATGCAAGTTGCGGTGACATTTTGGTCCACCCATATTACATGTGGGCACGTGGAAGAAGGATGGCTATCCACGGATGTAACCAAGAAACAAATTTAACACTCCTTGCCTCTAAAATGGGAGGATGTGAATTGTAACCAAATTCTGAAATAGATCAATAAAAGAACGGGCTATTCTCTGCATTGGATTTTCATTTGGGTTTCAATTTGTTTATGCTTTTCCTATTTTCATGCATTTTCAATTCGTAGGATTCAACGTTAAGTTTAGTTATGTTTTGCATCATACTTGGAGCTTTTCATTTTTTTTTGTTTCCGTATCCTCATGCCTTTAGTGGCGATCATGGTGGGATGCTTCATCTCACCCCGAGGCCAAATCGGGATATCTTCCATGTCGAAGAGGAACCCGAGGTTCCCAACATAGATTTAAACTCGAGCAAATGATATCCATTTGATCCCAACTCCACACCGAGTTGGAGGATGGATCCCACATGTCAGTCGAGGAGATGACTAACGTAGACATCGGCTCTGATCCAATGAATCCACAGATTATCAAGCTAGGGGTAAGCTTATCCCTCGAAGAGCAAAGTCGACTACATTGCCCTTCTTAAAGAGAAGAAGGAGGTTTTTGCATGGTCATACAAAGACATGCCGGAACTAGATCCGTAGCTAGTCACGCATAAACTTACACTTAATTCAAAAGTCAAGCCAGTTAAGAAAAAACTACGTAAGATGCACCCAACAGTGGCCTTGATGATCAAATATGAATTGCAAAAGTTGTTGGATGCACAATTTGTCATCTACATGGATTATCCACCATGGCTATCCAACATGGTGCCCATCAAGAAGCCTGAAGAGAGGATTTGCATATGCACTAATTTTTGAGATCTAAACAAAGCGAGTCTTAAGGATGATTTCCCCTTGCCAAGCATTGACGCATCGGTAGACGCTATAGCAGGTCATGAAATGCTATCCCTCATGGATGGTTTCTCGGGATACAATCAGATTCGTATCAATCCCGAGGACCAACTAAAAATGGTGTTCACAACACCTTGGGGGACATTTTGTTATAAGGTCATGCCTTTTGGCCTTAAAAATGCTGGTGCAACCTACCAACGTGCCATGACGTACATATTCCATGATTACATGCATAAAACTTTGGAACATTACATGGATGATTTGTTGGCCAAATATCTTTTGCGCCCAGATCATCTCGATGACTTAAGAAAGATCCTCGATCACCTCATGGAACATAAAGTCAGACTGAATCCCAAGAAGTGTGTATTTTGCGTCACATCTAGAAAAATCTTCGGTTTCATAGTCTCAAAGCAAGGCATCGAGGTGGACCCAAAAAAAGTCAAGGCAATCCTTGAAATGCTCCCCCCAACTACCATCAAGCAGCTCAGAATCCTGTAGGGAAAGGTCATGTCAATTAAGCACTTCATAGCATAGCTATCTGACAAGTGCTGACCCATAAACAAATTTTTGCATAAGGGGGTAGCATTTCACTAGGATGACGAGTGCCAGTCAGACTTTGACGACATTAAACAATACTTGGCTTCACCACAAGTATTGGCACCACCTAGACCAGGAGTGACGTTTTACTTATACATCTCAGCTACTGAGGTGGCACTAGGTGTCATGCTAGCCTAGAAAAATGAACTTCACAAAGAACAGAGCTACTTACTATCTTAGCTGCACCCTAGTCAGTTATGAACTTAACTATGCATACATTGAGAAAATCTGCTGGCAGTGGTGTTTTCTACCAAAAATCTGTGCCATTACATGCTGAGCAACAAGACGTATGTTTTGTCTAAGGATAATCCATTGTAGTACATGATGAGTCATACTTATCATATTAGTCACAGGGTGAAATGGATCATGTTGTTGACAGAGTTTGACATAGAGTTCATTGGACAAAAATCCATCAAAGTTCAAGCCATAGCTGATCAACTAGCAGAGGCTCCTCTCGAAGACGATCAGCCACTGGTCATAGAACTACCCGATGATGGGGTCTTCCATGTCTCAGAATTGTCAGATTCTAATGAGCCTGAGTCACAGGTTGACATAACCCTATTTTTTGATGGTTTTAAATGTGATCAAGGTGGTGGTGCGGGAATAGTATTCTTCACACCACAGGGTGCCCCAATACCTCTATCATTTAAATTAAATTTCCCATGCACCAACAACAATGCAGAGTACAAAGCCTTGCTCATAGGTCTTCAGACAACAATCACCATGAACATCAAATGATTGAACATATTTGGTGATTCGTTGTTAATTGTCAACCAAGTCAAAGGGGTATTCCAATACAAATGCCCAGTTCTATAGGCCTACAAAGCCCTTGTGGACAAATTCTTGGCAAATCTTGAATGGTATGACATCGAGGCACTCCTTCGGTCATCGAATCATTTTGTGGATACTATGGCCTCCTTGGGGTCACTAATCTCGTAAGACATTTCTGGTGGTATGACAACCATTCAAGTCAAAACACTATCACAATCCGCGATGGAGTGTGCAAGCTCTGATTTGATGCCAAGAATCCACTTGATCCAGATTGAACCATCCTCGGATAAGTTCTCTCAAATCCATGATCGTCTGAATCACACCAACTAGGGGTCCTTGTTCTCCCCTACTCCCCTTAATAGCAACACAACGCTATTCATAAAAGTTCTTTCCCACTCAACATTTGCTAGGGGTGAACTTCAAGAGGGATTGGCTGTTCATACCATCGAGGTTTCTGATCAGTAGGATTGGTATTCACCCATAAGGGATTACCTCAAGCTAGGTAACCTCCCACTTGGATTGATGCATATCACAAAATGATCATTCAAACAAAAAGTGGCAAAGCATGTCTTGTTAGGAGACATTTTGTACCATCGTAGCTACGAAGGAATCCTCCTTCATTGCTTGGACTAGCAAGAGTCCACTTGGGCGATTGCCCAAGCGCACAATGGTATGTGCGGTGGCCACTTTAGTGGTATGGCCATCGCAAAGCGCATTCTCTGCATGGGATATTATTGGCAATATTTAGAGCGAGATTGTTGCACGTATGTGAGGAAGTGCATGAAGTGTCAACACCATGCTAATTTGACACACATACCTTTCTAGACCTTGCAGCCAATTCAATCGAGTTGGCATTTTTTGTACTGGGCCTTAGATCTAATCGAAAAGATCTCCCCTGTGTTGTCAGGTCATCACACGTTTATCATAACGGCCACAGAGTACTTCACCAAGTGGGTGGAAGCAATTTCGCTTACCTCTACGACTGGACCTCGCATTGCGGAGTTCATTTTACATAACATCATATGTCATTTTGGTATTCCATCCAAGATAATTTCGTATAATGGGATGTCATTCAAGAACAAATACGTGCATGCTTTGACCACAAAGTACAAAATTTAGCATAGTTTTTTGACACCCTATTATCCGCAAGAAATGGACAAGCAGAGGCGTCAAACAAAATGCTAATTGCCATCCTCAAGAAGATAGTCACAGACAGTAATAAGGATTGGCACATTCAAATCCCATTTGCCCTGTGGGCTTACCACACTAGCATTCGGACACCCACTAGGGAAACTCTGTTTTCGCTCATGTATGGCTCCGAAGCAGTCGTGCCTCTCAAGTTGGAAATTCCTTCCCTACGCATATCAATGCAAGAGTTCATCGATGATGACACTACACGACAGGCCCGATTAGACCAACTTACGTTGCTTGATGAATGACGCGTTAATGCTCTCGAGCATTTATGTATCTATCAAGAGTGACTTAAGAAAGCATACAACATGAAAGTTCACCTGAGGGATTTTTAGGTTGGTGATTTTGTCTTAAAAGAGAACCAACATAACTCTAGTTTGCTATCCCATCTAAGGGACAAGTTCATGGCAAACTGGTTAGGTCCCTACGTAATTGATAGTAAAATAGGACTTGGAACATACCGGCTAGCCTCTCTTGATGGAATAAAGGAACTAGAACCCTTGAACATCAGTCATTTGCGGCCATTCCATATCTAAAAGATCCATAGCCCAAAAAAAATGCTCCAAGGATTCCCATAATCGCTTGGTCAACCCAAAATGCTCCAAGGATTCCCACAATCGCTTGGTCAATCCCAAAAAGCTCCAAGGATTCCCATAATCACTTGGTCAACCCAAAATTCTCCAAGGATTCCTACAATCGCTTGGTCAACCCCAAAACGCTCCAAGGGTTCCCACAATCGGTTGGTCAAAAATAAGAAAATTCAAAAAACAATAAAATCATCAAAAATAACAAAAATTTACATCTCCTTTCCATGCATACTCACAATCATCACAACAATAAAGAGATATTTTTGCATCTCATCTCCATATTCAATAAAATCAATCCATCAAAAACACAAAAATATATACCTACATTAAACATCTTATCCATACATTACATGTTTGTGGTCATAAAGGTCAAGGCACCATAGACTATAATTACTTGGCAAAACCATCATTTTCCACATTTTTTCCACTTTATCAATAATTCATCGCAAATAAACGTCATTCACATCATTTCACCATATCATAGTCGATTTTCTTCTAATGTATCAAGAGTTTTTGTCCTTCAATCATCATTAGATTTCTAGCCATGTACTGTACCAAGTCAGACAGATTTTACAAAGGTAGAGCTCTACTTGGATCACACCTTGTTACGTAGCATCCCAACACAAATTAAAACACATAAAAAAAAATTCCCAAGTTGTGTGAACGAAAGATGAAACCTACAAAGCAATCCAGGTCACCATAAGCAAAATGGTTATCTTGCTCATCCCCCTATGCGAATGACCCCAAGAATGTTGAGATTTGGCAAAAGGACAAGCATCTTCCCTACCCAATTCCCCAAGAATCCCAAGTTCTCAAAAGTTGCAAACATCATAAAATTTTGCAAAAAGTCAAAACTCTAAAAAATTTGACATCACCACCAAAGTGCATACATCAAAAGGCACATACAATAGTGATTCTCATTACTCGAAATTCAAATCCCTTGCTCAAAAGAAAAAATAATAAAAAATAAATAGTGATTTTTATCACTACAAAAGAGCAAGTATCCCAATACAATTGAAGAAAAGAAGGGAGTCAAACTTGAATCCCTGGAACTCTTAGCATTCATAAGGTCATGAGGAAAACCTCAGTACTTGTTTGGTGGATAGCCTATCAGTCACTGGTGGTAAACCTCCCGCATGATGATATATCTGTCACATTAACTCATGTACAGATCAATGTTTGCATGTGGATGAGCTAGCTTATGGTATCCTAGATAGCACTACTAATTAATCTGACTAAATACAACAAAGGAGTTAGTGGAGCTAATTAGGTGATCCTCAGTATAGGTTTGGTTGACAGCCTATCTGGAACTGGTGGTATCCTGACAAATACCACATAAACGAACTCAATTGCACACACAGGGATGTGAAATAACTTGGTCAAATACAAGTCTGATTCATACCTTGTTCAAAAGTCTTGTAAGATAAAGTACAGTCATGGCTAGTTAGTTACAAACGTCTGAGTCTCAAAAAACCTTAACTACATTCTAAACCAACTGTGCTATCTTTCATCCTTGCATTACCATCAAAAAATACAAAAACAACATGTATACATGACAAGTCATTTACCACAAAAATCGCCTAGGACAAAAAGCCATAAAGTTCTAAATAGTCTATGGTGCCCTCACCAAACAACACAAATTCAATTCATCCATTCCATTTGCATATCACATATAAATCAAAAACATTGTCATTTCATCAAAACATAGGCATCCATAAATATAAATTAACATGCATACATCTATATTTCTCAATCATCATGCATAACATCAAATCATGACATGTGCACAAATAAAAGAAAGTCATTTGTATATATCATCAAAATTTCCCACAAGCTACAATGAACCGATCCTATGACCCCACAACAAAATCCAAAAGCTCAAAAATCCCCAAAGCCTAAGGCATCGGCCACCATGATCACGTAGGATCGGTGTGACGAGAACTACCCCCCATGGTGTGGGTTCTATGGGACCCCTCAGGGCGGCTTCTGCTAGCCCTCACATCATGCCTACTACCCCCTCCCTCATCCAATTGCCTATGACGAGATGATGCTGACTGCTCAGTATCACTACCCCTCGTCCGATGTGAAGAGCCACCTTTAGAGGGCTCAGGTACCCAACCCCCGAGGTGGATGATCTCTCCATCCAAATCCATCTAGTGCTAACACCACTCCACCTCCCACCGATGGTACATTACTACTACATCATCGCACTACACCAGCTACGTCCATAGGAGGTCCCTCTCCCATGCAGCGTCGGTATCCCCCTCCTTTCGATGGTGTGCAGCCCATGCATTCTTCCACTCCACTAGCTGGGCCCGCAATAGATCCCTCTCTTGCAGTGCCTCCCCTAGCTCCTCATATTGCTTTCACAGTAGCCCTACCAACCATGCATTCTTAGTGCACACCCCTGCCTCTGCATCCTCTGCCACTTCCTTGTGCATAGGCAAATCTGGGACTATAGCCTACTCTAGCTCCCACTGATCTGGGGCATCCTACATCTTTGACTGATATGAAGCACCGTAATATGCACCCACATCATCTACCTCCACCATGTCCGCATATCCTAGCAGAGCACCCCAATCATCTCCTGGTGCCTCGACACCCTCCATGCCTGATGATACTCCCTCCGTGCCTCCCAATGGCCCCTCTCCCTGCCATCGCCATAGTATCCACCACTGGTCATACTCCGCGGTAGTCCCAATATCGTCCATGTCTAGGACATCAATCATCGCATCTGAATCCTCACTAAGTGGCACGATGACTGGCCGGTCAACAAAGGAAGGCCAAGGTAGGCAGCAGGGAGGTCAATTATGGCACAATCAAGGATTCTTGCAATTTTGATATGTCTTTGCAAGGGAGTGTGTAGGGTTTGTATTATTAAATCAACATGAAATAATGGAGGCTAATTATTTATCTAATACATAATGATCAGAATGATTAATTATATTTATATTTATATAATTATTTTAATATAATAGTATAGGATGGTATTTTCATTTTTTAAATTTATTTATGTTAGTCCTTTCACACTTTTTGTACTAGTAAATGAAACATTTATCAACTGCAATAATTTAAATGTGTTATATTTATTTCCATTATTATATGTACAATAACACATTGATTTATATTATACATATGAATGTATGAGGTCAACCCATGGCTATGATATTTTATTGTAAAAAATTAATTTCAAACATAACAAGATGAAACAAAACAAGAAAAACTACAAATAGTAAAGGTGGCCATTTATCATAGAGAAAAATGAATCAAGGTATATTAGTCAATTCATCCAAAAATCCTATAGGATTCATCCAAAAATATAATTATTTTTACTCAATACAATCTATTTCTATGGCACATTTAACAGGATTAGCGGGGGCCCTGGGTAACAGTAAAACTATATACAATAAAAGTGGTCATTTATCACAGTAAAAAAAGAATCAAGGCATATTGGTCGAGGATAAAATTGATCTCCTTAGAAGGGGACCCAATTATTAAAAATCTCTATAATCAATAAAAAGGGTGGGATTCAGAGGCTAATTTAGTCCAATCACTAGAATCATCATTATTATATGTAGTTTCTTGATACACCACAGATCTTCGGGGTAGGAGAAGTAATTCCATATATTTGAGGTAGAAGAAGCTGCAAGTGAAGGGAGTAACAAAGATGCACACTCAATATAGGAAATGAATACCGAAGGGATGAAACACATAAGGAATTGATGGTATCTTTAGCCACATCGGGATTGCTTCTCATGCACTGAAGTTCTCTGGTGTATCAACAAGCTCATAAATAATGATGATTTCGATGATTAGACTAAATTAGCCTCGAAGCCCACCCTTTAATTTATTATAGATATTTTTGATAATTGGGTCCCCTTCTTCTATGGGGATCAATTTTGTCCTCAACCAATATGCCTTGATTCTTTTTTTCTCTGTAATAAGTGGTGTAGACACCAAAACAACACCAATCCGATTATGTGACTACAAACATTGATCGCATTGACACACACAGCCCCAAGGGCAGCCCCCAGAGGTCAAATAGTGGTCCTAACCACTCTCACAGCAGTTTTGGAAGGTCAGGAGTCAATTTGGCAACTTCAGGCACTTTGCTCAGTACTCGTTTCACCCAGGGATGATTTCAAACTAGGATTCGTCCTACCCAGGGACGAATACCAGTATTCGCTCTAGGGTGGGGCGAATTGTAGGTTTGACAGGCAAAAGGTCAAATCTTGACAAATGGCAGCTCAGATCTGCCACTTAATTCTTCCTTCATCGCATGGGAGTGTGGGTGAGCATCTTTGAGCATTAGAGGCGAGTTGCAAGGGCGAGTCATGAAGTCCCTAATCGAGGGAATAATCCCCCTCCCCCCGAGAGGGCATGATTTCCAAGTGGCACCTCTACATGCCCAATACAAGAGACCTCCGAGGTCTATAAATTGGTGAGTTTCCTCACCCCAAAGGGATAAAAAAGGAGCATTTTGAGCAACGAAGTGTTGCCATTTTAATTCCCCATACGCCCCAGTTGATTTGTGCCTTTCACATTCGTGATCTCTTTTAGAGAGGAGGTCATTGGGTGACCATTGGAAGGACGAATCTTGAGCCCAAAACATGATATTTGACCACAGTATACCACCCAATTTTCCGACAACACTTTGCAAGAGATTTTGGACTCATCCCAAGTGGATTGGTGCTGAAATCAGGCCCCAAATGGCGGGCGGCCTTCCCGGGCGCCCTCGCACTGCTGCAGGTCTAATCGTCTCTTTTAGGAACAATTAGGAATTTGTGGCAAAATTCCATTTCTGTCATTTTCATTTTGGTATTTGATATTTATGTTGCTTAGATACTTTGCAATTTTTATTTCATACCGTTTTGATCAAATTTTGTCATATTTTATCATTTTTTCGCCTTTACTAACTTGCAGATGGCATCATCAAAATCTGGGTGTTAGAGGCCAAATTGGAGAAATCTAACCATCTGGGTTGTCCCAAAATTCCCCCAATTAGCTAACCCCCACTTTTACAGGAGATTTGGAGCTGTCTAGATGTGACATTTTGAGTGGTGCTATCTGGCATTTTGTTGTAGGTCTATTCATCCCGCCCGGGAGTGAATTCAAATATGTGAGGAATTTCCAGACTGTTCCATTTGCAGTGTTTTCTTTGTGAGGTCCTGATGCCCCTATCAAATTTTTAGATAATTTGGATATATGTTAGTTATCGTTCTATTTATTCTTTGCATGCATTAATCATAAGCTTGGGGATTGCATGTTTCATCTCATCCGTAGGTGCTACTGATCGTTTCTTGTTTCCTTGAGTGCAATATATGGACGTTAGAGGAGCAAAAAGGAATAAAGACTCACAATGCAAGTTGCGGTGACATTTTGGTCCACCCATATTACATGTGGGCACGTGGAAGAAGGATGGCTATCCACGAATGTAACCAAGAAACAAATTTAACACTCCTTGCCTCTAAAATGGGAGGATGTGAATTGTAACCAAATTCTGAAATAGATCAATAAAAGAACGGGCTATTCTCTGCATTGGATTTTCATTTGGGTTTCAATTTGTTTATGCTTTTCCTATTTTCATGCATTTTCAATTCGTAGGATTCAACGTTAAGTTTAGTTATGTTTTGCATCATACTTGGAGCTTTTCATTTTTTTTTGTTTCCGTATCCTCATGCCTTTAGTGGCGATCATGGTGGGATGCTTCATCTCACCCCAGGGCCAAATCAGGATATCTTCCATGCTGAAGAGGAACCCGAGGTTCCCAACATAGATTTAAACTCAGCAAATGATATCCATTTGATCCCAACTCCACACCAGTTGGAGGATGCATTCCACATGTCGGTCGAGGAGATGACTAACGTAGACATCGGCTCTGATCCAATGAATCCACAGATTATCAAGCTGGGGGTAATCTTATCCCCTGAAGAGCAAGCTGACTACATTGCCCTTCTTAAAGAGAAGAAGGAGGTTTTTGCATGGTCATACAAAGACATGCCGGAACTAGATCCGTAGCTAGTCACGCATAAACTTACACTTAATTCAAAAGTCAAGCCAGTTAAGAAAAAACTACGTAAGATGCACCCAACAGTGGCCTTGATGATCAAATATGAATTGCAAAAGTTGTTGGATGCACAATTTGTCATCTACATGGATTATCCACCATGGCTATCCAACATGGTGCCCATCAAGAAGCCTGACGAGAGGATTTGCATATGCACTAATTTTTGAGATCTAAACAAAGCGAGTCTTAAGGATGATTTCCCCTTGCCAAGCATTGACGCATTGGTAGACGCTATAGCAGGTCATGAAATGCTATCCCTCATGGATGGTTTCTCGGGATACAATCAGATTCGTATCAATCCCGAGGACCAACTAAAAATGGTGTTCACAACACCTTGGGGGACATTTTGTTATAAGGTCATGCCTTTTGGCCTTAAAAATGCTGGTGCAACCTACCAACGTGCCATGACGTACATATTCCATGATTACATGCATAAAACTTTGGAACATTACATGGATGATTTGTTGGCCAAATATCTTTTGCGCCCAGATCATCTCGATGACTTAAGAAAGATCCTCGATCACCTCATGGAACATAAAGTCAGACTGAATCCCAAGAAGTGCGTATTTTGCGTCACATCTAGAAAAATCTTCGGTTTCATAGTCTCAAAGCAAGGCATCGAGGTGGACCCAAAAAAATTCAAGGCAATCCTTGAAATGCTCCCCCCAACTACCATCAAGCAGCTCAGAATCCTGTAGGGAAAGGTCATGTCAATTAATGCACTTCATAGCATAGCTATCCCGACAAGTGCTCGACCCATAAACAAATTTTTGCATAAGGGGGTAGCATTTCACTAGGATGACGAGTGCCAGTCAGACTTTGACGACATTAAACAATACTTGGCTTCACCACAAGTATTGGCACCACCTAGACCAGGAGTGACGTTTTACTTATACATCTCAGCTACTGAGGTGGCACTAGGTGTCATGCTAGCCTAGAAAAATGAACTTCACAAAGAACAGGCTACTTACTATCTTAGCCGCACCCTAGTTAGTTATGAACTTAACTATGCATACATTGAGAAAATCTTCTTGGCAGTGGTGTTTTCTACCAAAAATCTATGCCATTACATGCTGAGCAACAAGACGTATGTTTTGTCTAAGGATAATCCATTGTAGTACATGATGAGTCATACTTATCATATTAGTCGCACGATGAAATGGATCATGTTGTTGACGGAGTTTGACATAGAGTTCATTGGACAAAAATCAATCAAAGGTCAAGTCATAGCCGATCAACTAGCAGAGGCTCCTCTCGAAGACGATCAGCCTTCAGTCATAGAACTACCCGATGATGGGGTCTTCCATGTCTTAGAATCGCTACATTCTAATGAGCCTGAGTCACAGGTTGACATAACCCTATTTTTTGATGGTTCTAAATGTGATCAAGGTGGTGGTGCGGGAATAGTATTCTTCACACCACAGGGTGCCCCAATACCTCTATCATTTAAATTAAATTTCCCATGCACCAACAACAATGCAGAGTACGAAGCCTTGCTCATAGGTCTTCAGACAGCAATCACCATGAACATCAAATGATTGAACATATTTGGTGATTCGTTGTTAATTGTCAACCAAGTCAAAGGGGTATTCCAATGCAAATGCCCAGTTCTATAGGCCTACAAAGCCCTTGTGGACAAATTCTTGGAAAATCTTGAATGGTATGACATCGAGGCACTCCCTCGGTCATCGAATCATTTTGTGGATACTATGGCCTCCTTGGGGTCACTAATCTCGTAAGACATTTTTGGTGATATGACAACCATTCAAGTCAAAAACTATCACAATCTACGATGGAGTGTGCAAGCTCTGACTTGATGCCAAGAATCCACTTGATCCAGATTGAACCATCCTCGGATAAGTTCTCTCAAATCCATGATCGTCCGAATCACGCCAACTAGGGGTCCTTGTTCTCCCCTACTACCCTTAATAGCAACACAACGCTATTCATAAAAGTTCTTTCCCACTCAACATTTGCTAGGGGTGAACTTCAAGAGGGATTGGCTGTTCATACCATCGAGGTTTCTGATCAGTAGGATTGGTATTCACCCATAAGGGATTACCTCAAGCTAGGTAACCTCCCACTTGGATTGATGCATATCACAAAATGATCATTCAAACAAAAAGTGGCAAAGCATGTCTTGTTAGGAGACATTTTGTACCATCGTAGCTACGAAGGAATCCTCCTTCATTGCTTGGACTAGCAAGAGTCCACTTGGGCGATTGCCCAAGCGCACAATGGTATGTACGGTGGCCACTTTAGTGGTATGGCCATCGCAAAGCGCATTCTCCGCATGGGATATTATTGGCCATATTTAGAGCGAGATTGTTGCACGTATGTGAGGAAGTGCATGAAGTGTCAACACCATGCTAATTTGACACACATACCTTTCTAGACCTTGCAGCCAATTCAATCGAGTTGGCATTTTTTGTACTGGGCCTTAGATCTAATCGAAAAGATCTCCCCTGTGTTGTCAGGTCATCACACATTTATCATAACGGCCACAGAGTACTTCACCAAGTGGGTGGAAGTAATTTCGCTTACCTCTACGACTGGACCTCGCATTGCGGAGTTCATTTTACATAACATCATATGTCATTTTGGTATTCCATCCAAGATAATCTTGGATAATGGGATGTCATTCAAGAACAAATACGTGCATGCTTTGACCACAAAGTACAAAATTTAGCATAGTTTTTTGACACCCTATTATCCGCAGGCAAATGGGCAAGCAGAGGCGTCAAACAAAATGCTAGTCACCATCCTCAAGAAGATAGTCACAGACAGTCATAAGGATTGGCACATTCAAATCCCACTTGCCCTGTGGGCTTATTGCACTAGCATTCGGACACCCACTAGGGAAACTCCATTTTCGCTCATGTATGGCTCCGAGGCAGTCATGCCTCTCAAGTTGGAAATTCCTTCCCTACGCATATCAATGCAAGAGTTCATCGATGATGACACTACACGGCAGGCCCGATTAGACCAACTTACGTTGCTTGATGAATGACGCGTTAATGCTCTCGAGCATTTATGTATCTATCAAGAGTGACTTAAGAAAGCATACAACATGAAAGTTCACCTGAGGGATTTTTAGGTTGGTGACTTGGTCTTAAAAGAGAACCAACATAACTCGTAGTTTGCTATCCCATCTAAGGGACAAGTTCATGGCAAACTGGTTAGGTCCCTACGTAATTGATAGTAAAATAGGACTTGGAACATACCGGCTAGCCTCTCTTGATGGAATCAAGGAACTAGAACCCTTGAACATCAGTCATTTGTGGCCATTCCATATCTAAAAGATCCATAGCCCAAAAAAAATGCTCCAAGGATTCCCATAATCGCTTGGTCAACCCAAAATGCTCCAAGGATTCCTACAATCGCTTGGTCAACCCCAAAACTCTCCAAGGGTTCCCACAATCGGTTGGTCAAAAATAAGAAAATTCAAAAAACAATAAAATCATCAAAAATAACAAAAATTTGCATCTCCTTTCCATGCATACTCACAATCATCACAACAATAAAGAGATCTTTTTGCATCTCATCTCCATATTCAATAAAATCAATCCATCAAAAACACAAAAATATATAGCTACATTAAGCATCGTATCCATACATTACATATTTGTGGTCATAAAGGTCAAGGCACCATAGACTGTAATTACTTGGCAAAACCATCATTTTCCACATTTTTCCACTTTATCAATAATTCATCGCAAATAAACGTCATTCACATCATTTCACCATATCATAGTCAGTTTTCTTCTAATGTATCAAGAGTTTTTGTCCTTCAATCGTCATTAGCTTTCTAGCCACGTACTGTACCAAGTTAGACAAATTTTACAAAGGTAGAGCTCTACTTGGATCACACCTTGTTACCTAGCATCCCAACACAAATTAAAACACATAAAAAAATTCCCAAGTTGTGTGAACGAAAGATGAAACCTACAAAGCAATCCAGGTCACCATAAGAAAAATGGTTATCTTGCTCATCCCCCTATGCGAATGACCCCAAGAATGTTGAGATTTGGCAAAAGGACAAGCATCTTCCCTACCCAATTCCCCAAGAATCCCAAGTTCTCAAAAGTTGCAAACATCATAAAATTTTGCAAAAAGTCAAAACTCTAAAAAATTGACATCACCACCAAAGTGCATACATCAAAAGGCACATACAATAGTGATTCTCATCACTCGAAATTCAAATCCCTTGCTCAAAAGAAAAAATAATAAAAAATAAATAGTGATTTTTATCACTACAAAAGAGCAAGTATCCCAATAGAATTGAAGAAAAGAAGGGAGTCAAACTTGAATCCCTGGAACTCTTAGCATTTATAAGGTCATGAGGCAAACCTCAGTACTGGTTTGGTGGATAGCCTATCGGTCATTGGTGGTAAACCTCCCGCATGATGATATATCTGTCACATTAACTCATGTACAG
This sequence comes from Wollemia nobilis, assembly GCA_028583015.1. Lineage (NCBI taxonomy): Eukaryota > Viridiplantae > Streptophyta > Pinopsida > Araucariales > Araucariaceae > Wollemia > Wollemia nobilis. Next base: position 623,450 of record JAQPPZ010004832.1, read on the forward strand.
ATCAATGTTTGCATGTGGATGAGCTAGCTTATGGTATCCTAGATAGCACTACTAATTAATCTGACTAAATACAACAAAGGAGTTAGTGGAGCTAATTAGGTGATCCTCAGTATAGGTTTGGTTGACAGCCTATCTGGCACTGGCGGTATCCTGACAAATACCACATAAATGAACTCAATTGCACACACAGGGATGTGAAATAACTTGGTCAAAGACAAGTCCGATTCATACCTTGTTCAAAAGTCTTGTAAGATAAAGTACAGTCATGGCTAGTTAGTTACAAACGTCTGAGTCTCAAAAAACCTTAACTACATTCTAAACCAACTGTGCTATCTTTCATCCTCGCATTACCATCAAAAAATACAAAAACAACATGTATACATGAAAAGTCATTTACCACAACAATCGCCTAGGACAAAAAGCCATAAAGTTCTAAACAGTCTATGGTGCCCTCACCAAACAACACAAATTCAATTCATCCATTCCATTTGCATATCACATATAAATCAAAAACATTTGCATTTCATCAAAACATAGGCATCCATCAATATAAATTAACATGCATACATCCATATTCCTCAATCATCATGCATAACATCAAATCATGACATGTGCATAAATAAAATAAAGTCATTTGTATATATCATCAAAATTTCCCACAAGCTACAATGAACCGGTCCTATGACCCCACAACAAAATCCAAAAGCTCAAAAATCCCCAAAGCCTAAGGCATCGGCCACCATGATCACGTAGGATCGGTGTGACGAGAACTACCCCCCATGGTGTGGGTCCTATGGGACCCCTCAGGGTGGCTGCTGCTAGCCCTCGCATCATGCCTACTACCCCCTCCCTCATCCAATCACCTATGACGAGATGATGCTGATTGCTCAGTATCACTACCCCTCATCCGGTGTGAAGAGCCACCTTTAGAGGGCTCAGGTACCCAACCCCCGAGGTGGATGATCTCTCCATCCAAATCCATCTAGTGCTAACACCACTCCACCTCCCACCGATGGTACATTACTACTACATCATCGCACTACACCAGCTACGTCCATAGGAGGTCCCTCTCCCATGCAGCGTCGGTATCCCCCTCCTTTCGATGGTGTGCAGCCCATGCATTCTTCCACTCCACTAGCTGGGCCCGCAATAGATCCCTCTCTTGCAACGCCTCCCCTAGCTCCTCATCTCACCTCCACAGTAGCCCCACCAATCATGCATTCTTAGTGCACACCCCTACCTCTGCATCCTCTGCCACTACCTGGTGCATAGGCAAATCCGGGACTATAGCCTACTCTAGCTCCCATTGCTCCGGGGCATCCTGCATCTTTGGCTGATATGAAGCACCATAATCTGCACCCACATCATCTACCTCCACCATGTCCACATCCTCTAGCGGAGCACCCCAATCATCTCCTGGTGCCTCGGCACCCTCCCTGCCTGCTGCTACTACCTCCGTGCCTCCCAATGGCCCCTCTCCCTGCCATCGCCATAGTATCCACCACTGGTCATACTCCGCGGTAGTCCCAATGTCGTCCACGTCTAGGACATCAATCATCGCATCTGAATCCTCACCAAGTGGCACGATGACTGGCCGGTCCAGAGTCCTCTCGTCCCCTAGGCGTCGATAGACCATGGGCTCACCAGGAAACCCCTGGTGCACCCCAAACTATCGTGTCACTCAACTGTAAGGGAAGAAATCCTACTCGGTCCCATGTTGCCCAATCAACCATCACTCCTTACGTACCTACCAGAGCCACTCTCCAGCCTCAGGCCAGGTTGGACAGTCCCGATAGGGGCACCAAAACACCTCCCCTGGAGCAAGCCGAGCGAAGGCATCGACATAGTGCCCTACGACACCTGCCCACCGTCGACTCTATCCCTGCTCCTCAGACCGTCGCCACAGAGCCACGTAACCTATATCCTTATCCACCATCTCTGCCCGAGTCATCCATGGTAACCCCGTTGGCCTCTCCACCGCTATGTGCTGCCAAGCCTAGCTCTACAATAGATAGCTATAGCTGATCCCCTTCCGCCTTTGATAGCGGACCTCGTATAGCTCACCATAGAGCTGTGCCAGCAGTGTCTATCCCCACCTCATGATCAAAGGCTCATGTGTCGAACACTCAACCAGCCGATAGACCACCTCCATGAGGTTCCACGGGAACCTCGCGCCTGACGAGTCGGGCAAAAGCATGTTGGAAATTAGGCCCATGAGTACTGTGTGCCTCACTCCCAACACACCCCTCTCAAGCCACCATCGAACTAAGATCTCGCCCATCTGACAGTCAACCTCTGCCCTCTCCACCGGACCATCCACCCCCAAATCCTCCCCATGCCTGAAGCAGCGTGTCAACATTACTGTCCGTTGATCCCACGACATCGTCCTGATTGGCAATCCGTCTATCAGAATCCGCAAAATTCGATAGACATCCTCTAACGTAACCGTCATCTCCCCTATTGGGAGATGGAAGGTATTAGTCTGAGGATCCCACAATTTGATCAGGGCCATCAGATAAGCCCGATCCCCGACCACAGGCTCCAGCCGAGCCACCTGCTTGAGCCCAAGGGCATCAAGCCATTCCCAGTTAGCCATAGCTAGTGCCTCCCATGCTTCAGCAAAAATAGTAGGCACACGATACCGGCTCTTCACAACCTGCAAAAGAAAACAAAATAAACACATTAAAATCATGAAAAAAAAAAAAGTGTACAGCTACAAACAGTATAAACGAAAAACAAAATTCATTTGTCAACCTAGGGTTTTATACTCTCAAATTGATAAATTAAAACAAAAAAATAAAAAATTAACAAAATTCATTTGTCAACCTAGGGTTTTATACTCTCAAATTGATAAATTAAAACAAAAAAAATAAAAAATTAACAAAATTCATTTGTCAACCTAGGGTTTTATACTCTCAAATTGATAAATTAAAACAAAAAAATCAAAAATTACAAAATTCATTTGTCAACCTAGGGTTTTATACTCTCAAATTGATAAACTAAAACAAATAAAATTCACAACTTACAAACTTAGTTTGTCAATCTAGGGTTTTTAACTTTACATTGATAAATCAAACAAAAACAACAAAAACGACTAAGGTTGACCGAAGTTGTTAAAAAAAAAAAAACTACGTTTAACACTAAGTTTTTAAAAGCTCAATTTTCCCATAAGTTTTTAAACTCAGTTTTTGATCTTTGTTTAACTAGGGTTAGCCTATGTTTTTTATCTAAGTTTCGATTTTTGTTAGCCTAGGGTTTCTGTTAGTTTACAAAAAATGAACACAAACAAACATGGTTTCCACTAGGATTTCAAACCTACCTTTTAATGAAGCCATACCAAAAAAAAATAAACACATTCATTTCACTAAGGTTTTCATTTTTACATTTGAAAAACAAAATACAAAAAAAGAAGCGAAAAATAACTTGCGGTTTTAAAACTATAATACAAAAAAACTAATAAAGAGGAAGTTCACTTACTGGTCTCACTTCGGCTCCGCCACTCGATCCGGTCCATGAACTCATGGTGGCAGGAAAATTCGGTAGCGCTTCGCTTCGCAGAATTGACCTCCTCCTCCTCAGAGCTCCAAATCGCCAGAAAAAACAAGTGCAAATGAGCCCAAAACCTAGTTTTGGCCCTTAAATAGGCTTTTTGATCTTGTATTCGCTCCTCCCTGGGATGAGCACTCTGGTTAGCGCTCGTCCCACCCTGGAACGAATGCTCAATAGGAATTTGTCCCACCCAAGGACAAATACGGAGCAAACATTTCAAAAATAGCAAAAATGCACAAAAATGTACCAAAAATAGCAATAAAACTGTCCAATGAGAGTGCTTTTGCACTTGACATTTCGGGCATGCAAAAAAGATGTCACGGTCACAAATCCTCACTATCCTACTCCCTAAGAAGGCTATCATAGCCGGACCGCTCCACGGGAGGACAAATTTTTGAGAATTTCATCCCCCAGTGACATCGCCAAACGGGTCCGCACCCAACCAAAATAGCAATAACATTGTTGAACGAAGGCGCATTTGCACTTGACATTCTTGTCATCCAAGACAGATGTTGGGGTTACAAACTGTCACTATCCTACTCCCTAAGAAGGCCACCGTGGCCGGATCGCTCCATGGGAAGACGAATTTTTGCCAATTTTAGCCCCAAAAAGCGTCTCCAAAAGGGTTAACACCCACCAAAAATAGGTCTAAACGTCGGGTAACTGCACACACATTTAATGCTGAAGGTACCCTTAGACAAGTCATCTTGGGTCAAGCGACTCATCACTTTTCTCATGCAGGTCATTCCCTCATCGATTCGTCGCTTGAGGGGGTAGTCACACTTAGTCGCCAATCAACAAATACACACCCAATCATGGAAATGGCATGCATTCAAAGAATCATTGAAAAAGACAATTACGCCCTTGCTTGGGGCAGCAAAAAAGCAATAATCACAAGCTGATCAATCACTTGGCATTCGTGAATCATGAACTCAAGGTTCCCATAGACAAAAGGTTGCACCCTTTGCCTATTCATGACTGATCAATGTCCAAGCTCAAGTAACACCTCACCAAAAAAGGTTAACACTTGAATTGAGTTCCTTTGCTCGTCAGAAGCAAGGATTCAAGAATGCATGCCCCTTTCCATACTTGGGGCATCCAAATTTGGTTAGGTTACTAAGAAACCCTAATCATTAGTGCTTTGGTTATCTATTTTTTGCTCGGCGTTGCGCCTTGCACAACACATCCCAAAAAGGGGCATCTGTAGACACCAAAACAACACCAATCTGATTATGTGACTGCAAACACTGATCGCATTGACACACATAGCCCCAAGGGCAGCCCCTAGAGGTCAAACAATGGTCCTAACCACTCTCACAGTAGTTTTGGAAGGTCAAGAGTTAATTTGGCACCTTTAGGCACTTTGCTCAGTACTCGTTTCACCCAAGGACGATTTCAAACTGGGATTCGCCCTACCCAGGGACGAATACTAGTATTCACTCCAGGGTGGGGCAAATTACAGGTTTGATGGAAAAAAAGTCAAATCTTGACAAATGGCAGCTCAGATCCGCCACTTAACGCTTCCTTCATTACATGGGAGTGTGGGTGAGAATTTTCGAGCGTTAGAGGCAGTTGCAAGGGTAGTCATGAAGTCCCTAATCAGGGAGGAATCCCCCTCCCCCTGAGAGGGCATGATTTCCAAGTGGCGCCTTTGCATGCCCAATAAAAGAGACCTCCAGGTCTATAAATTGGTGAGTTTCCTCACCCCAAAGGGACACAAAAAGGAGCATTTTGATCAACGAAGTGCTACCGTTTTACTTCCCCATACGCCCCAGTTGATTTGTGCCTTTCACATCCGGGATCTCTTTTAGAGAGGAGGTCATTGGGTGACCATTGGAAGGACGAATCTTGAGCCCAAAACCCAACATTTGACCATAGTATACCACCCAATTTTTTGACAACACTTTACAAGATATTTTGGACTCATCCCAAGTGGATTGGTGTCGAAATCAGGCCCCAAACGGTGGGTGGCCTGCCCGGGCGCCCCCGCACTGCTGCAGGTCTAATCGTCCCTTTTAGGAATGATTAGGAATCTATGGCCGAGTTCCATTTCTATCATTTTCATTTTGGTATTTGATCTTTATGCTGCTTAGATACTTTGCAATTTTGATTTCATACCATTTTGATCAATTTTTGTCATATTTTATCATTTTTCCGCCTTTACTAACTTGTAGAGGGCATCATCAAAATATGGGTGTTAGAGGCCAAATTGGAGAAATCTGACCATCTGGGTCATCCCAAAATTCCCCCAATTAGCTAACCCCCACTTTTTTAGGAGATTTGGAGCTGTCCAGATGTGACATTTTGAGCGGTGCTACCTGGCATTTTGTTGCAAGTCTATTCGTCCCGCCTTGGAGCGAATTCAAATTTGTGAGGAATTTCCTGACTATTCCATTTGCATTGTTTTCTTTGTGAGGTCCTGATGCCCCTGTCAAAAATTTAGATAATTTGGATATATGTTAGTTATCGTTTTATTTATTCTTTGCATGCATTAATCGTAGGCTTGGGGATTGCATGTTTCATCTCATCCGTAGGTGCTACTGATCGTTTCTTGTTTCCTTGAGTGCAGGATCTGGACGTTAGAGGAGCAGCAAGGAGTCAAGACTCATCAACGCAAGCGGCGGTGATGTTTTGGTCCACCCATCTTACATGTGGGCACGCGGAAGAAGGATGGCTATCCATGGATGTAACCAAGAAACAAATTTAATGCTCCTCGCCCCTAAAATGGGAGGAGGCGAATTGTAACTAAATTCCAAAATAGATCAATAAAAGAAAGGGTTGTTATCTGCATTGGCTTTTCATTTGGGTTTCAATTCGTTTATGCTTTTCCTATTTTCATGCATTTTCAATTCGTAGGATTCAACGTTAAGTTTAGTCCCGTTTTGCATCATACTTGGAGCTTTTCCTTTTTTTTTGTTTCCTTATCCTCGTCCTTTCAAGTGGTCACATTTACTATTTGTAGTTTTACTTGTAGTGAAGGCTCCTGCTCATCCTATTAAATGTGCCATAGAAATATATTGTATCGAATAAAAATAATTATGGTTTTGAATGAGCTGTGTAGGATTTTTGGATGAATTGACCAATACACCTTGATTATTTTTTCTTTGTGATAAATGGCCACCTTTACTATTTGTAGTTTTTATTATTTTATTTATTTTTGGTATTTTGAAATTCATTTATTACAGTAAAATACCTGGGTTGACCTCATACATTCATAAGTATAATATAAATAAAAGTTATACTATTATATTGTATATATAATAATAAAAATCAATATATTACATTTAAATTATTGCACTTGATAAGTGTTTCATTTACTAGTACCAAAGCCATAACATATGATAACATTTGTGTTTATTTTATTATTAAATTAACATGAACTAATTGAGGCTAATTATTGATCTAATGCATAATAATCAGAATGATTAATTATATTTATCTTGAAATAATTATTTTAATCTAATAGTATAGGACAATATTTTCATTTTTTAAATTTATTTATGTTAGTCCTTTAACACTTTTGGTACTAGTAAATGAAACACTTGTCAACTGCACTAATTTAAATGTGATATATTAATTTCGATTATTATATGTACAAAAACATGTTTATTTATATTATACTTATGAATGTATGAGGTCAACCCATGGCTATGATATTTTACTGCAACAAATGAATTTCAAACATAAAAAGATGAAACATAACAAGAAAAACTACAAATAGTAAAGTTTGCCATTTATCATAGAGAAAAAAATCAAAGCATTTGGTATGTTCATCCAAAAATCCCACAAGAATAATTCAAAATTATAATTGTTTTTATTCAATACAATCTATTCATATGGTACATTTAATAACATTAGCGGGGGCCCTAGCTAGCAGTAAAACTATAGACAGTAAAGGTGGCCATTTATCACAGTGAAAAAATAACCAAGGCATATTGGTCGAGGATAAAATTCATCTCAATGAAAGAGGATCCAATTATTAAAAATCTTTGTAATCAATGAAAAGGGTGGACTCCGAGGCTGATTTATTCCAATCATTGGAATAATCATTATTATATGTGAGCTTCTTAATACACCATAAATATTTGAGGTAGGAGAAGAAATACATATCTTCGAGGTAGAATAAGTTACCAGTGAAGAGAGTATCAAATATGTGCACTCCATATAGGAAATGAATACTGAAGGGATGAAACACATTGGAATGGATGATATCTTTAGCCACATCGGGATTGATTCTCATATCCTGAAGTTCTCTGGTGTATCAACAAACTCATGGATAATGAAAATTTGGATGATTGGACTAAATTAGCCTCAGAGCCCACCCTTTTCATTTATTATAGTGAGTTTTGATAATTGGGTCCCCTTCTTCTATGGGGATCAATTTTTTCCTCGACCAATAGTGGTCACCTTTACTATTTGTAGTTTTTCTGGTAGTGAGGGTCCCCATTGATCCTGTTAAATGTGCCATAGAAATATATTGTATGGAATAAAAATAATTATAGTTTTGGATGAACCGTGTAGGATTTTTGGATGAATTAACCAATATACCTTGATTTTTTTCTCTGTGATAAATGACCACCTTACTGTCTGTAGTTTTTCTTTTTATGCTTTATTTTTTTATGTTTGAAAATCATTATATTACATTAAAATTATTGTAGTTGATAAGTGTTTCATTTACTAGTACCAAAAGTGTTAAAAGACTAACATAAGTAAATTTAAAAAATGAAAATATGTCCTATACTATTAGATTAAGATAATTATATAAGGATAAATAATATTAATCATTCCAATCATTATTTATTAGATCAGTAATTAGCCTTCAATAGTTTTTGTTAATTTAATAATATAATAAACACAAATGTTATCAAGTAAATATATGTCGTACAATTAACATGAGTTAAAGGTTTGACATTATACAACATATTAATAGTAGTTTTATAAATAAATATAAACTTTAAAGGTGGAAATACAATTATGTTGATTTAAAAATTGTTGAATTTTAAGATATTGAAAAAATAAGTATCCACATATATATATATATATATATATATATATATATATATATATATATATATATATATATATATATTCTCTTTAATTCATAATGATAATGTAGTATAGCTTATAAATAAAATATTAAAAAAAAATGCATATTTATATTAGTCCGTTCTATATACAACTCTAACATAAATATATCTTTACAATAATGTGTTTTAGTTTATTTAAATATAAATATGGCATGTGAATATACATAATAATAAATTTTTAAATTGATTATATTGGATTAAAACAAGTCATATTTGTATTACATTGTGACCACTTAGTCATATTACAACTTGACAATTGTGCAGGTACCCCTTAAAAATATTCACACCTTAGTTTCCTCTTCGAAATTTGAGAAATTTAACTAATTGAACTCATACCTTTTTATAAATATTAAGGTTCACCCATGGAAATGGAACCTTGGTCTATAGTGTGAAGCTTGTTATTTTCAAATTCTAGTTCTAATTCCCTTAGGCTAATGGGATTCACACTTATAGTCCTAACTCTGAGTTTACGTATAGGTCCACTTATCATATCAATTGATTTACTATAGTTAGAAATCTACATAATTTTACATAAAACATTTAAATTCTTGATTTTTATTTTTTGGATCTTTCTTGATCCAAAATTTCATAATTCAACATTATTCCAGATATTTCTTGATCTTTATTGATCTTTCTTGGATTTTTATTGTGCGAATACAATATTCTAGAATTCAACATCCTTCTTGATATTTTTCTATGATAGTCTCCATAATACCAAAACTTCACCTCTATTACCTATGAATTACATATTAGTAGAGTAATATTTTCAAAACATCACACCATCATAGATTGTTTTATGACATTTCAATTGCTATATTCCTTCCAAAACATAGTACAACCATAAAAATTATAATAAATAGTTTATATGAAATCATATTAATGTTAGACCCATGAGGGATACTATAGCGGTAAGTCCTTGGGTTTTCATCCAGGATACCCAAGTTCAAATATTGATAAGAGGGGACTCATATACCTCATAAAAAATCATGTAAACTTAAATTTTAATCAAGTGGCATTAGATAAATCAGTTAGATTCCTCGACATTTAGCAAAGATACCAAGCTTCAAATATTTCCAAGCAACACATGGATAATATCCAAGATTTGGTATAATAGAATTGTGTGGTGATCATAGAATCTAGTGAGGCCCATTTCAATCCCATATAACCAATTAAAAATAAAAAATAATAATTTTATAAAATAAAACATATATTATCAATGTAAAATACTAAAGTAAATCTTAATCTTTATTTGAAACAGACAATCAATATTTTCTTGTAAGCTTCAGCTAAGCTTACTACTTCCTATAACCATGGAGAAGAGAAATTTACTTCATTATTCTCAATTAAGGCCACTCTATTGGCTAGCCTATGTGCACATTTTTTTCCTTCCCTTAATGTATATGTAAACCTAATTTTTTAAACTTTGTAGAAATGCCTTTAATTTCTATAATTATCTCTTGTATGTGTTATGGAGAATTTTATTTCCTTAGAGCTATATTTATTATAATGAGTGAATCACCTTCCATCCATACTCTATTCTATTTTATTTGATTACAAATTTTTAACCCTTCAAAAGCCACCCAAGATTTAACTCCATTATTTGTTTTAAATCCACTAATAAAAATATAATGAGACAAAAATTGTCCTCTATTTTTCTAATTATACATTCTCCTCCTACCAATATCCTTTGAAGGCTACATCCAAATTTAATTTGATCGTCTCTACATATGGTGGTTTCTATTTTATGTTCTTTACCTTATTTTTATTCCTCTCGTATCCAACATCATAGTTCTATTTGATGACTTGACTCCATATATCAAGACTCTCTTCTTCTATATTATAGATTGGATGAGTTTATAGAATTGGTTTATACTCCTTTATGGCTAAAAAACATTCCTTTTCATTACCTCTAAATTGCTTTCCTTTCCTTTGAATATTTTTCTATATATTCTAGATTTTCTATAAAGCCTCACTTTTAAAAGTGTTTTTTCATTGCTTTAACAATTCTTCAATTCTTCCATTCATCAACATGCATTTACCAACACATTAAGAATCTATTGCTATAATTTCTAGACTATTGAGTAGTGTCCCAAGATATGGTCTATATTCTCCTTCTTTTTAGAAAGAATACATTTTGAAGGGTCATGAAAACCCCTTTTCATAAGGTTATCCTAGGATAAAATTCTTCTATGACCTACTACCCAAAAAATATTTTACTTTCTGAATGCTTGGATAATCCAAAATATCTCTCCATATTCTTGTGATATTTAAATTTTTGTGGTGCTTAAAATTATATTCACTTCTTATTGTGCATTCTTCTAAGCTATTCAACTCCCAAATAAACCTTTAGTCACTAGATCCAGTTGGTTTTTTAAAACCATTCCATAGTGCAAAATTATTTGTTAGTGCAATAAATATTAAACTTAGGCCATTAGGCTCAATATACGTACATAGAGGAATTCTTTCCCATTATCGTTGACTCTCTTTGTATAATATCCAAATTACATTTTCCCTAAGATCTAATTTAGAATTTATAAAAAAATTTAAACTAGGACCTCTCCTAGTTTTACCATCATACACCTTGCTTCATTTCACTAAATAGAATCTCCTTTTATCATGTAATCTTGACCACAAAAATGGTCATATAATATAGATTGATTTTTTTTTATAAATTTTAAAATAGTATACAAGGACATATAATATGTTGGTATGTCCTATAGTACTAATTCAATTAGTTGCACTCTTTCTACGAATGATAACCATATACATTTTCAAACCAATAGTTTATTTTAAACTTTACTTATAACTAGATTTCATAATTCTATCATCATTATCCCTTGAATAAGGACATCCCTAGATAAGTTGTTGGTAAATTTTTTTCGATTTGAAGTAACCTACATATCCCTACTTTGATTTTAGTTGGGGTATTTAGGAAGTAAAATTTGGATTTTTTCTATTAACATTTTTCTGTAATACTCTTCTGTATTTTTTTAATAAGTTATTCAAAGCTCTAATATGGTTTATACTTTCTCTCACAAAAAGGTTTGTATCATCTACAAACTATTGATGGGTGACATTTTTGATGTTTTTTATTAGGTGGTAAAACCAGAGGTTCTAAAATGACCCCAAACCTTTTTTAAAAAGATTAAAAAATTATCAATCTCAAAAGATATAGGTAAAAGCTAGACATACATTAAAAATACTAACATCCTCAAGCAAGACAAAATAGAAAAAAAGCAAGATAAACCCAACAACCTGAAAGACAAAAAAGCTAAATTAGCATTGAGAAAAATCAATGGAGAGATCAACCTTCATAATTGGAGTAAAATATATTGAACCTAATTCAGCTTCTAGGAGGTCTTGTTAACATAAATGATCAAAATATTCATTGATTTCATAAGAGATCTCAATAAATATTTCAAATATTAAGATGACTTGCTCAGAGTAATTTTAATTCCCATTTTAAAATTACTATTAATCATTGACATCTCAAGGGTATTTAGAATAGGTGAAGGTTCCATTGAGTTATGAGAGTCTTGAGTCATATGAGATATTTTTATTTATTCTTTTTCTTTTTCTTCAGAAGATTCAATCTTCTCATTCCCTTCAATTCTAATTTTGGATTCTTTAGAGACTTAATTTTTTTATTTAGAATAACCATCTCTTCCTTTGAGGAAAATAATTCATGGATCAATGAGATACTAGCCAAGACATCCAAGGGATGGACCTTAATATAATCCACCACAATAGTGCTAAAATTATTTTTCAACTAGGCCTTATCAAGATCAGGTTCTAAAGGAGTCTCCTATAAATAACTCACAATAATATTTTTCACACAAAGATCAATCTAACTAGCCTCTGAACTAGGATCAATCAAAGGGCTTATGACCATATCAATTTTAGAGGAAAGACCACCCTAAGCTGAGTTAGACCCAATACTATTATTTTCTACAACAATACATTTTTTCTTTTTAGTAAAAAAATGAATATTAATTTAAATAAACGTTGATGATTAATGGAAGAATAGTTATCTTGTTGCACATGAAATGACATTCTTTATAGATATTTGAAGACAAATCCTATAATATTCATTATATTTTTACCTCTAAAGCGGTTAACGAATGCTAGGTTAAAAATCCTAACAACATCCCAATTGCATTAAAGGGTGAAATAATCCATAATATTTGGATGTGTACGGGCATTATTCAAGGTTAGAATCCATCTCAGATTAAATTGGAGTAAGTCAAGAAATAGGGAAAAAAAACTAAGTATGGATTCTAACAAAAAACCAGGTCGTAAGGCCAATCAATATCATATGGTAAAAGAAGATGAAAAGCTTATAGAGGAAGGTAAGATTAATGTCCTTTCCAATTTTTTTAGCCTTGCTGTTAATTAAAATAATCACTTGGAATATTGGAGGAATGAAAGGAAGTCTTCCAAAACAAATTAAATTAGAAGAATGATTCAGATAAATCATCCACATCTTGTTTTCCTTTAAGAAACGAAGAAGTCAATGGAGAATATGGACTCAATTTCCAGTAAAATTTGACCAGCTGGAAAAGTGGTTTCCCTCAGTTCCTATGGGACTTCTAGGGGCATTTTTAATGTCTTTGGGACCCAAAATAGGTAGTTATTCACCATATGGTTTGTAGTTGGGGTTTGTTGGCTATAATTATTCAAAGTAGACATTCCAACCAAATTATGCTCTACATTACTGTTTATGCTTCGACTACTTTGGAAGAAAAAATAAGACAATGGAAGGATATAAATCATATTATCTCTCATTTTCCTAAAGCTTGGATCTTGATCAGAGGATATTTCAATACCATCCTCTCTCTAAATGATAAAATGGAGGGCAATAGAAATTTGGACAATAGTATTGACCTCATGAGTGAATATATTGCAAACCTCCATCTTGTGGACATCCAACTATATAATGGCCTTATAACTTGGTCTAACAGAAGTCAAGGCTTAGATTGTATAATGGAGATATTGGATAGTTTTTTGCTCTTTGATAATTTCATAATCCATGGTCACATTCCTAAAGTGAAGAATCTTAATAATGATGGTTCAGATCACTTGCTAGTCATGGTGGAGATGTGGAAAACCAATTTGAGTTTCTCTCCTTTTTGTTTTCAATTAATGTGGCTCAGAGATAGTTGCTTTAGACCTCATGTGCAACAATGGTGGAAGGAAGGTAAGCCTACGCATGGGACTAAGATGTTTTGTTTTTCCAAAATACTGCAATATATTAAATCCAAAATCAAGACATGGAACTGGAAAGAATTTGGGTATGTTCATAAAAAAACATGAATTTATTGCTCAACTTGAAAATTTGAATAAGAAAATCCATTTAGATGGCCTCATAGAGAATAGAAGTGCAGATGAAATTAAACTCATAACTCAGTTAGAGGAATGGGAAAAAGAGAAGAAATCTTATGGGAGCAAAAATCTAGAGTTGAATGGCTCAAAGAAGGAGATCAAAACACAAATTTCTTCCACAAATATCTTCTAGCTCGAATATTTCACACCTTTATTTCTTCTCTAAAATCATATTTTTAATATGTTGTCTATACATGGGATGGCCTGAACTCTATTGTTGTTTATTACTTTTCCAATCTTTTTGATGCTACTCCTCTTCACTCAACTTCTCAACAAAATGTTCTTCAAGCAATCCCTTATCTTATCACTTTTGAGGATAGCTCTATTTTTACTACTCTTGTTACTATCAATGAGCTTCAACAGGTAGTTTTCAAAATGCAAAAATGGAAAACCCTAAGTCATGATGGTTTTCCCATTGAGTTCTACCAAGAGTTCTGGGATATCCTTCATGCCAATTTATTAGAGGTGGTGTAAGAAGCTAGGAAAGCCAAAGAAATTTTGACTATTATCAATAAAACTTATATTAATATTGTTCTAAAAGCTCAATAGGTTGATGATATCTCAGTTTTTAGACATATTTCTTTATGTAATATTCTTCTCAAAATCATTACTAAGATCATGGCAGAAAGGTTGAAGCCTATTTTGCATAAGATTATTTCCCCTGAGCAAGGGGGTTACGTGGAAAGGCGTCAAATAGTAGATGATATAGTTCTTGCTCAGGAAGCCATCCATTCCATGGATATGCAAAAATATCCTTCTATGTTCATTCGATTAGACTTATCTAAAGCTTATGACAGAGTGGATTGGAACTTTCTTATCAAAGTTTTGAGGCAATTTGGTTTCTTTAAGGATTGGATGGATTGTATTATGGTATGTATCTCTTCATTTTCCTACTTAGTTTTTATTAATGGCAGGCCTTCTAAGAAGTTCCCAAATTCTAGAGATATTAGGCAAGGTGACCCCCTATCCCCTTATTTATTCATCATTATTGTAGAATTGTTGGGTAGGACTATAACCAAAAAGAGGGAAAACAAAATACTTGAGGGAATTACCATTGCTCATGGAGCTAGACCTATCTCTCATATTCAATTTGTGTATGACTCTACTCTTTTAGGTAAAGCTATAGTTAAGGAAGCTTCTAATATTAAGGAAATCATTAATTATTTTTCTAAGGCTACTTGGCAGTTGATAAATGAAGACAAATCTAAAGTTATTTTCTTTCACTACTATTCCATACAAGAATCCATGGTCTTGGATAAATTAATATATAAGAAGACCTTCCTTTCGATCACTTATTTAGGTATTCCCATCAATATTCAAAGGCATAAAAATAAATATTGGAATTGGTTGTTGGACAAAGTCAAGAAGAAAATTGGAAAGTGGACCAACAGGTGGATTTCTTCTGGGCGTAGAATCACCTTGGTAAAATTAGTCCTTCAAGCTATTCATATTTATGTATATTTGAGTTGAATATCCCAAATGTTGTTCTTCAAGAACTATATCAAATCAATCATTGTTTCCTTTGGAGTGGTACTATGGAGAAAATAAAATGGCCCTTGGTGAAATGGTGGTGTAAACTCAGCTACAAGAGACCAACAAAATGGACTCCAATCACATAACACAAATGCAATAATGGAAGAAAACCACAAATTGATATTCTTCTCATTCTTGAATTCACACCCCCTATACAAAATATTACAATTCATCATATAGCAACTGAAAACCAAAGAAACTCTAAAGAAATCCTAAAAATAATTTTTTTCTAAAACTGCTAAAAATATATCTTCTTTCTAAAAACTTCTAAAAATACAAATGAGTCTGATTGCACCTAAATTCAGTGCACACATATATCTTACAATAACAAACCTTAATTTAAAATATTATATCTCAAATTAAGGTATAACAAAATATAATAAACTTCTAACAGCCAAAAAAACCCAAAAAACCCATGAACTTATTCTAAAATCTAATTTTTGGATACTAGATGGACGAGTTAGGTCTTGAAAATACTTTTTTTGGAGAGTCAGGCCAATTGAATGTAGAACATACACGCAAAACACACACACAAAACCACATTTTAAATTTCAATTCCAACAGGCGTACGGTTCACAAGTTATGGCTCTGGCAAGGTGCATCAAATGGGACACTTTATGTCTTCCTAAGAATGAAGGGGGGTTAGGATTTTTGGTCTTCTATTAATAACAACAAATATTTAGCTACTAAATTATATTGGAGGATGTTGCATAACCCCAATGCTCTTTGGGCCAATAATATTCGTTCTAAATATGCTAAGAATAAAAGTCTTGAAGACCGTGTTCGCTATCAACTTCCTACCAAAGGTTCTCCTATTTTAGCAGTTCTTAATACTGGTGAGGATTTGATAAAACAAAATTTATTTTGGATCATTCATAATGGTCAACAGGTAAAATTTTGGACAGATTCTTGTGATGGACACAAGCCTTTGATAACTCATTTTCCTAATTGGATGCCTTGGATGGAGGAGCTTCACCGAGCTAACTAGATAAAGGTGGCTAATTACTATTAGTACCATACTGGTAAATCAAAGGTTGGTAGATATTGGATCCCTATTGAGGATTGGCCTATTCAAATCCTAGAAAGGTAAATACAAGATATCCAAGGCATCCTTCATATGAGATCTCTCTTGGTCCCATGAAAAATATTGTTTTGGATGGAACAACAATACTAAGGGTGAGTATTCAGTTGCTCAAGGTTATTTGACCTTATGCCATAATAATCCCAACAAATATTTTGATATATTTTCTCAAATTTTGGCTCAAAATATTTGGCCTAAGGCGAGGTTATTTACTTGGCTTTTATTGCATCGTAGGGTGCTTGCGGGTGAGCAACTTATGAAGCATGGTTTTCATGGCCCTTTTAGATGTGAAATGTGTGAAGAGAATGTAGAGACTCAGCCTCTACAGGGAACCCTAGAAAATCCAGTGCAGGGGGAATTGATAAAATTTCATATGGATCTCTAGTTTTTACTTTTTCAAAGAATTTGGGTATTCTTTCCAATAACCTTGCTGAGGGGTATGGTATCCTCAGGGGCCTTCAAGAGGCTACTAAGGTTGGATGGGAAAATGTGTTAGTTGAGTCTGACTATCAACTCATGATTAATATTTTGAAGACTCCTTCTAAGAATCATAAGGTTGATTGGAGAATAAAAAGTATTATTGAGAAGATTCAATTAATCCAGATGGGATTTTTGAAAGTTGATTACAATCATGTGGTCAGAGATAAAAACAAGAGTGTTGATGCTTTAGCTAATTGAGCTTTGAATAAAGGTGATCTTACTTGTTATGGCCACCCTGCTAGATGGTGGGCTTCACAAATAAGGGAAGCTCTTATTTCTATAATTTCTTTGGATGGCTCCAGTTCTAAAGGTACCTAGTTTCTTCTAGATTTATTTTTGCTTCTCTTTTGTTCGTTCAGGTTATTTTAGTTCCCTAGCTCTTTATTTTCTTTCTTTTGTTTTCTCTGTTGATTCTTGCCTTATTAGTCTTCTGGTCTAGAAAGGTCTTTGTTATGTTTTTTTTTTTTCTTTTTTCTTTTTTTGTTTAGTTTTTTAAGTTGTGTGTGTTCTTTTGTTTTGTTTGTTTTTGTGTTCTTTGTGTTGCTTTTTATTGTTCTTGCATTTTTATTGTTTTATGTTTTTTTTATATGTTTTTTTTTTATGCTTTTTTTTATTGTTCTTATGTTTTTGTCATTCTTGTTCTTGTGTTTTTATTTGTTTGTGTTATTTCATGTTTATATGTGTAAGTGTTTTCTATGTTTTATGTTTTTGTTTATTGTCTATTGTTGGTTGTTTTTTATTTTTATTTTTTAATTTTTTAGGGTTTGGTTGTGTTTATTTTTCAGGTTTTTTTTTTGGTTATGTCTTTGTAGTGTTTTTTTGTTTTTGTCATATTTGTGTTTTGTTATGTTGTTCTTGTGTTTTTTCTATGTGGTTCGTGTTGTGGTTTTTTTTTATCTTATTGTGTGTGTGTTTGATTGTGCTTTTCTTTTTGACACACTCAAGGAGCATGTTTATTTTATTTTATTTTATTATTTTTATTATTTATTTATTTATTTATTTTAATTGGTTTTGTGTGTTTGTTGGCTCCTTATGTATGTCAAAGGTGGTAGGCAAGTTCCGAGTCCTAGGCATTTTTGGCAGAATGGATACACCTGCCTCCTTGGGTCTTACCCGAAAGTGGCATCCCTTCTAGGATGTTTTCCACAAATAGAAAAAAAGATAATGATCACATAAAAATAATCATTGAATTAGATTAATAAAAATAACTCTATGGTGTTCGAAGAAGGAAATCACATAAAAACATACACATCGTATATTAATGATTTTTATCTTACCAATTTTATTACATAAGTCTCTAATTATATAGTATTGCATTATCTATATAAAATATTTTATTATTTGAAAGAGTTTATATTGTAACATAGTTTAATTCATGATTGAAAAATATAATATCACAAGTCTATTCAAATATTTGTATTCATCACCACATCTTGAGCCTCAAGGTGCATATCAATATTAAGCTTTATATTAATTAAATTTTTTTTTCTTAGTACCTAAAATTTAGATTTTTATGAAAAAGCAAACTTACTATAGTGGTAAGGGCTTTGGACTCAAGCCATAACATGTGATAACATTTGTGTTTATTATGTTATTAAATTAACATGAACTAATGGAGGCTAATTATTGATCTAATACATAATGATCAAAATGATTAATTATATTTATCTTTATATAATTATTTGTATCTAATAGTATTAATTATATTTAATGAATTCCACTGAACTATGATCTTCCTACCCTGAATAGAGATGATAAGGTCTGATCCTTTGAAAGCCACCATTGCTTCCTAATGCAGGAGCATCCGGCGACAGTGGAGCAATCTTGCATCCTCCAAATTTTTCTAAGTTTTCTAAGTACTTTGCATTTTGATTTATTTCAGTTCTTTTCCAAGGTTGAAGTTTTGTAAAGCAAGGGGGAGGTTTAAGTTTTATAAAGCAAGTTGGGGAGTTTATAAAGCAAGTTGGGGAGTCGTGAAATCATGACATGTCACGAAATCGCGGCTCCAAAGGCAAGGCAAGGCAAAGGTTGGGGGGGAGTCGCGAAATTGTGACATGTCGCGAAATCATGGCTCCAAAGGCAAGGCAAAGATAGAAGGCAAAGGCAGAAATGGTCGCGATATCGTGACATGTCGCGATATCGCGACGAAAAATGAAAAGCTAAGGCACAAGGGCACGGGGGTCGCGATACCGCGACATGTCGTGATATCGTGACATGTCGCGATATCGCGACCAGTAGAAGGCTGCCACGTGGATTAAGATATCGTTGCCAAGAAGAAGACAGGCCGAATTAGACACGGGACTGCCATGTGTGTAAAAGCGACGCGACCTGTTGAAGACAGAGGCCAAAAATGGACACGCGGGCAGCCACGTGTATTAAAACAAAGATGAAGGCCACGTATATTAAAATAGAGATGACAGCCGCGTGTATTAAACAGGGATAACCACCTTAAGGAAATATTCTGACAAGGCGACAGTGGCAGGCCATGGACAGTATGGGTGAGACGACGGTTCAAAAGAACGATCTGACCAAAGCGGCGGTTGCAGGTCAAGGGGGTCTTTAATGCGAGCTTCATAGCGGATCGGGGCGGTGGCCCATTAATGGAAGAAAATTCGAAAACTTGGCAGAGGAAGGAATTTTTTTTGTTGTTACGGAAATTCTCTCAGGTGGGGCATTAATTGCCTAGAGGGCCGAGACCTCGATAAAAACTCAAAAAATTGTAAGGGAAGGGATGGCGAGTTTGAGATCGAGTGGGGAAGAACTATGCCTGGAAACGGTATTGTAAGACTGTGTTAAGCAATTTGCAAAATTTAATTTGAAGTTTTGTTGTGTGAATCTCGGCTTGCCATCAAGTGGTATCAGAGCGGGAGCTCCTGAGCGTGTAACAGATCGCCGGAAGAGAGGCAGTTACACCAGGATCTGTGGAAGGATTTGTAAGGGAAGAAAGAAAAATGCCCCCACGAAGAAACCGTGGTGGAGAAAGAAATGTGGTGCCGGTCGAAGACTTTCGAGCCTTGCAGAGGCAAGTTCAAGCCCTGCAAGAAGAGCTACGCAGAAGGCACGAGCCCGGAAGGGATGAGGGAAGTGAAGACGAAGTTGATGAAGAAGAAGACCAGTCTGAGGAAGAAGAAGAGGTTGTGGATCCTGCACAAGCCAGGTTGTACAAAGCCATCTCTCAGATTGGAAAGCAACCAAAAATGGAGGTTTCTACATATTCGGGAAACCTAAATCCAGAAGAGGTGATTGACTGGATAAATGACTTAGAAGAATATTTCGAATATGAGGAGATTGAAGACCCTAATCGGGTCAGATTTGCTAAGACCAAGTTGAAGGGTCATGCCAGCATTTGGTGGAGGGGAATACAACTGGAAAGGAATAGAAGAGGGAAGGAGAGAATAACAAGATGGGATAGAATGGTGGAAAAGCTGAAAAGATAGTTTATTTCGGCAGATTACGAGTTGGATCTGCTAAGGAAAATGCAGAGTTTGAGACAGACAAACAAAACTGTCCAAGAATACACCGAGGAGTTTTACAAGATCTCTATTAGAACTGGACATTTAGAGGCAAACAAAGAGAAGGTAGCCCGTTATATAAATGGGTTGAGACTCGGTATCCAGGAAGAGCTGAGCCTAGTTCGGGTAAGCACCATTGAGGATGCTTACCAGTTTGCCTTAAAGGTGGAAGAAAAACTGAATAGGCGGTTTGAAGGCAAGCAAAGAGGAAGGGGCCGTGGTGGAAGAACTGGTGGGAGAACCAGTGGAGAAAAATATAAAGATCTGAAGAAGACTGGTGAAGCCAGTAGTAACCAGGATCAAAGGGAGGAGGATGTTTATCAGCCCCGTGATCAGAACAGCTACCCAAGAGGACGGGGTGGATCTGGACGAGGGTTTGGAAGAGGAGTATTTCGTGGGACATGTTTCCACTGTGGTGAAGAAGGACATCGAGCATTCGAGTGTCCACAACATCGAGAAAGGACGAACAAGAGGCCTGAGGGCCCAGCCAGAGCTGCTGTGGCAGAGGAAGATGCTTGGATCTGAACATTCTGAAGAAGCGGAGAGAGGGGAAGCAATGATCGTAAGGAGAGTCCTATTGAATGAGGAGAAGGACACAGATCAGAGAAGAAGTTTATTCCGCACAAGGTGTAAATGCGCGGGCAAGATTTGCAATATTATTATTGATAATGGTAGCACGGATAACCTGGTTTCAGAAGAAATGGTTACCAAGTTACAGTTAGAGAGGAAGAAGCACCCGCATCCATATCGGGTCGCATGGTTACAAAAGGACCATAGGGCTTTGGTCAATGAGCAGTGCTCCATTAAATTTAATATTGGGAATTATTGTGATGAGGTCCTGTGCGACATCCTGCCTATGGATGCTTGCCATATGTTGCTGGGAAGGCCCTGGCAGTTCGATCGGAGTGCAGTGCATGACGGCCGTGCCAACACCTACTCATTGACGAAGAATGGCGTGCGCCATAAGCTGAAGCCCGTGAAGGAGGCGGATGAAAAGATGTGTAACAGCTCCAGAATCTATTTAGTTGAAGGGAGAAAATTTTTGGACGGTTTGAAGCATGAACATTTATGTTATGCAATAATTCCTAGAGTTAGGGAGAAAGAATGCCAAGATACCCCAGCAGAAGTCCTAGATCTGTTGGAGGAATTTCTAGATATTGTGTCTGATAATGTGCCTGAGGGTTTACCCCAATAAGGAAAATCAGCCACCATATAGATTTGGTGCCAGGATCGAGCTTGCCAAATAAAGTTGCACATAGAATGACGCTTGTAGAGACTGAGGAGTTAAACAGGTAGGTCCAGGAGTTGCTGGAGAAGGGATTGATTCGGGAAAGTTTGAGCCCATGCGTAGTACCTGCAGTGCTGGCGCCAAAGAAGGATGGAGAATGGAGAATGTGTACAGATTCACGGGCCATCAACAAGATCACAATAAAATACAGATTTCCATTGCCAAGAATGGATGACATAATGGATTGTTTAAGTGGAGCCAAGTACTTCACCAAGGTTGATCTCAAAAGTGGTTACCATCAGATCCGTATCAGAGAGGGAGATGAGTGGAAGACAGCCTTCAAGACCAGAGAGGGCTTGTATGAGTGGTTGGTCATGCCCTTTGGGCTATCCAATGCACCGAGTACCTTCATGCGGCTGATGAATGAGGTACTCGAAAGAGTTTTTAGGAAAATTTGTCATAGTCTATTTAGATGACATATTAATATTTAGCAGAACCTTGGAGGAACACCTGATGCATATCAGAAGGGTTTTTGAGAAGCTGCGGGAGGAGCAGTTATTAATAAATCTGAAAAAGTGTAATTTTGTAAAGAAGGAGTTAGTGTACCTGGGATTTGTAATCTCAGTAGAAGGTCTGAAAATGGACCCAGAGAAGGTGAGAGCCATCATGGAATGGCCTACTCCGAGAAGCACAATAGAGGTAAGATCATTTCATGGTCTAGCCAGCTTTTACAGAAAATTCATTAAAAATTTCAGCAGCATTTGTGCACCCCTCACAGAAACAATGAGAGGGGATAAGAAAGAATTCAAGTGGACCTTAGGGGCTGAAAGGAGCTTTGATGCATTAAAGAAAAAGGTCATAGAACAACCTGTTTTGGCACTTCCAGACTTTAACAAAGTATTTCAGGTAGACTGTGATGCCAGTGGCAGTGCAATAGGGGCTGTACTGAGTCAGGAAGGCAGGCCTGTTGCCTATTTTAGTGAGAAGCTAAATGATGCTCGAAAAAAGTATTCAGTTTATGACCAGGAATTTTATGCTATAGTTCAAGCTCTAAAGAAGTGGAGGCATTATTTGTTGCCAAAAGAGTTTGTTCTATTCACTGATCATCAGGCATTACAAGTACATTAACAACCAAACAAAACTCGAATCAAAGGCACTTGAAGTGGGTTGAGTTCCTCCAAAGCTATACCTTTGTGTCTGAAGCATAGAAGCGGGAAATCAAACAGAGTTGCAGATGCCTTAAGTAGAAGGCAGAATTTATTGATTAAAATGACAGTGGAAGTAGTGGGATTTGAAGAACTGAAGGGTTTGTACCCTGAAGATCCGGATTTTGCAGAAGCCTGGACGGCTTGCTTGACACCTGTTACTATGGACAGGACAAAATGGTTGGATTTTCTAATCCAAGACGGAATGTTGTTCAAAGGAAGTAAATTATGCATTCCAAGGAGTTCCATGCGGGAAAACTTAGTCAAGGAGAAACACAATGGAGGACTGGCCGGACATTTTGGCCAGGATAAGACAATTGCCCTGGTGAGCAAAAATTACTATTGGCTGCAACTACAGCAAGATGTGAAAAAGTTTGTACAGAGTTGTAGAATATGCCGGATGGCAAAGGGCGGAAGACAGAACATAGGATTGTATCAGCCGTTACCGATACCTGAGCGGCCATGGGAGGACGTCAGCATGGACTTCGTCCTCGGATTGCCAAGAACACAGAGGGGAAATGACTCTGTATTTGTAGTAGTTGACAGATTTTCCAAGATGGCACACTTTATTCCATGCCAGAAAACAAGTGATGCGGTTCACATTGCAGGGTTATTTTTCAAGGAAGTGGTACGACTTCACGGTCTACCGAAGAGCATTGTTTCTGACAGAGATACAAAATTTGTTGGGTATTTCTGGAGAACTTTGTGGAAGAAGTTGAAGACAGATCTGAAATTCAGTTTTGCATACCACCCACAGATCGATGGATAGACCAGAGGTGGTAAATAGAAGCCTGGGTAATTTACTCGAGATGCTTGATAGCGAGATCAACCCAAGGGATGGGATTTAGTTTTACCGCAGGCGGAATTTGCATATAACAATTCAGTCAATAAGAGCACAAATAAATCTCCATTCCAGATAATATATGGAAACAACTCGAGAAATGTGTCTGAACCGAGAAAGTTGGATAAGAGAGAAAAGTGCAAGGCTGAGGCAGAAGAATTTGCGGAACATATGAAAAGTCTGCATGAAGAAGTAAGGAAACAAATTATAAAAATGAATACTCAATATAAGACAAGAGCAGACCGAAGCGGCGGTTCAAAGAGTTCGAAGTAGGAGATGAAGTCATGGTCCATCTCAGGAAGGAAAGGTTTCCAGCCAAAACTTATAACAAATTAAAGATGAAGAAGTTTGGGCCATGCAGAATATTGGAAAAACGGGAGTCAAGCAATGCATATGAAGTGGAATTGCCAAGTTGGCTTGACATTTCACCTATTTTTAACATTTCAGATTTAGTGGAATATCATGAGGGAGAAAGTACAGAGGTACCAAGTACGGAATTATGGCAAATTCCAGCATCTACTCCAACCACAGACGAGGTCGAGGAAATATTAGACGCCCGTGAAGGCAGAAGCACCGAAACAAACAAGTATTCTGAATATTTGATAAAGTGGAAGGGCAGACTCGTTGAAGATGCAACTTGGTTGTCGAAGACGGAGGTTGACCGCCTGGGTCTTCCCCTAACAAAACAGAAGTGAGGATCACTTTTTAATTACCCCGGGTGTCTGATGCAGGAGCATCCGACGACAGTGGAGCAATCTTGCATCCTCCAAATTTTTCTAAGTTTTCTAAGTACTTTGCATTTTGATTTATTTCAGTTCTTTTCCAAGGTTGAAGTTTTGTAAAGCAAGGGGGAGGTTTAAGTTTTATAAAGCAAGTTGGGGAGTTTATAAAGCAAGTTGGGGAGTCGCAAAATCGTGACATGTCACGATTTCGTGACATGTCACGAAATCGCGGCTCCAAAGGCAAGGCAAGGCAAAGGTTGGGGGGGAGTCACGAAATCGTGACATGTCACGATTTCGTGACATGTCACGAAATCGCGGCTCCAAAGGCAAGGCAAAGACAGAAGGCAAAGGCAGAAATGGTCGCGATATCGCGACGTCGCGATATCGCGACGAAAAATGAAAAGCTAAGGCACAAGGGCGCGGGGGTCGCGATATCGTGACATGTCGCGATATCGCGACATGTCGTGATATCGCGACCAGTAGAAGGCTGCCACGTGGATTAAGATATCGTTGCCAAGAAGAAGACAGGCCGAATTAGACACGGGACTGCCATGTGTGTAAAAGCGACGCGACCTGTTGAAGACAGAGGCCGAAAATGGACACGCGGGCAGCCACGTGTATTAAAACAAAGATGAAGGCCACGTATATTAAAATAGAGATGACAACCACGTGTATTAAACAGGGATAACCATCTTAAGGAAATATTCTGACAAGGCGACAGTGGCAGGCCATGGACAGTATGGGTGAGACGACGGTTCAAAAGAACGATCTGACCAAAGCGGCGGTTGCAGGTCAAGGGGGTCTTTAATGCGAGCTTCATAGCGGATCGGGGCGGTGGCCCATTAATGGAAGAAAATTCGAAAACTTGGCAGAGGAAGGAATTTTTTTTGTTGTTACGGAAATTCTCTCAGGTGGGGCATTAATTGCCTAGAGGGCCGAGACCTCGATAAAAACTCGAAAAATTGTAAGGGAAGGGATGGCGAGTTTGAGATCGAGTGGGGAAGAACTATGCCTGGAAACGGTATTGTAAGACTGTGTTAAGCAATTTGCAGAATTTAATTTGAAGTTTTGTTGTGTGAATCTCGGCTTGCCATCACTTCCACAATATGACTTATTTGAATTTCAATATTATTTCTAAAAGAAATATTGATTTCCCCTTTTTCATTTCTAATTACATCCCTTGCACCAACCGATCTAGAAATTTTATTTTCAATTTAACCACTCCACTTGATGATGAGTCCATTTGGTTTGTTGCCTCCTAAAGGAACCTTCAGAGAAACTTCCTCAGAGTCACAAGAAATACCCATTGAATCTGCAAGTTTTACCTCCTAGGGATTTTTCTTCTTTTAAAAAAAAAAAATAGTAGTTTCAAAGGTTTTCAATCAAGGCTAAAAATATCTTGTTACCAACTATACACGGATCATTAGCACAATATTTAAAAGCTTCATTGTTCCTTTATTTCTATATCCCCCATAAAATGTGCAAGAAAATTATAGTCCAAAATATTCAACGTATTTGACTATCAAATAGGGAAGTCCATTGTTCAAAAACATCCACTATAGATCCTAGAAAAACTAGGAGAACCTAGTTTTATTTAATAGAATATAAAAGACTTTGCTAGAGAAATAACACTATATAAATAGATTTCCTATTCAAGGGAATGTTCGGTATGCTTACGATTTCTAATTTTATCTACTCAATCAAACTGTCAGTAGTGCCCATGTTCTAAATTAAATTTGAGAGTTAATTTAAGATGGTTGAACCCTCAACCTTTACTAGAAATTCCTGTATTGATGTAATTTTATTATGGTGAGTCATCTTGAATCATTCTCCTTGTACTATTAATTGTTAGTATAATGGTTGTATTAACCATCCAATATATTTTTATTTTAGAATTTCTTACCACTTTAATACTTCTTCATATGGTTGTGGCTGGGTCATGCTTTGATTTTCAGTTCCTGTTATAAATTTTGTTGAATCTGGGCCATGGTACCATCATCCCAACTATGGTACATTTTTCTTTTTTACATGAAATGACATCCTCTTCAATTTTCCATAGGAATGGTATTGTAAAGTTTAATTCTCTAGGGCTGGATGAATTTTAGGTAAGAAATTTTAATTAGGCTATCGTTTGTACCAAATTCCAACAACTCATGAAGTTATAATTCGAGGAATTGAGATGCGACTGCCAGTCTACAAATTCCATTACATAAATTTCAAACCAAACCTAAATAACCATTTCATTTGTGTGCTTCAAAACTGTGAATGAAAAATTAGATGGAAGAAACCTTTGTGAATAATTCTTCCTTTGTTTGTGTTAATCCAGCTACCTTATCCGTAATCATTTAGTAACATCAAAGTTTGAATAAGAGTGTTGTATGTTGTTTATTTTTCTACATTCAACTAAGGCTATTTAGTGAATGTGTTCTCCATAATAATTTAAGAATGAGCTATGTCATTGTAATAATGCTATGGTGGAAATGTTAACAATTATTCCATAGTTAATGTGGCTTAATAGGAGAATTTAGTTTTCTATTTAGAAAACATATTATAAAATAAGTATACTCATTATGACAGGTTTTCAAAACATCAAAAAAATCTATCATAATTTATAAATTACTTTAAGTGGTTCAAATTTTAACTATCTCATAATATAGATGGTGAAAATTATAAATAATATAAGAGCGGTTTTGTTCCCTTTCCTACTTTAAGTTTATAAGAATATTTATTTTGCAATACTGAATGATGTTTTGTTTATGAGAGAAATATATTTGTTAATGTAAGTATGTATATTTAAAGTATGAATTTAATAGAAGCTCCTTTATGTATTGATGGCATATGATTATTCCATATGGAATAGGAGTTTGTTTTATATTGAATACAAGGCTTTTATATACTAAATTTAATTAATTTGGATAATGGATTTTAATGTATTATAAATGGGTTGTGTAGTATAGAAATCAAATATTATTGGATTTGTTTGAATAAATATTTTATATAAAATTGATTGTTAGAATAAATGAAATTATATTTTACACTTATCTTATTATAATTTGTAAATGGATATAACCAACTAGAAGAATGGAAAATATTCTAGTGTCAAGAAGGATGGATTGGTGTCCATTCCTTGGGAAGAGGTATGGGTCTCTTCCATATGTCTGGTGTTAATCCAAACAAATGATAAATGGGATTATGAATTAGTTCTTATTTATAAAAATATTAAGATGGATGAATGGTTTATTCATGCTTGGAGATTACCTGAAATGTGTTATACATTTGACAAATGTGTGATGCATTATTCCATTTAAATTTGATAAGCATGGCTTGCTTGTATTGTATTTGGTAAACTTTACGTCCAAGTTGTCCTCATCCCTTCACTATCATCTCTTCCAACTGTGAATAACTCTAGACAATTCAGAGAAGAACTAGACAACACATTTTAAAGATTATTGCAATGTTCATCATGTATAAGTTTTTATTGAGATAGTCCCAATGTAATTATGAAAGGCTGAAATAGTTTATGATTTGTAATATTTAATGTATTTGATTACAATATTTGTAATTTAGAGATAATTTTTATATTATTCACCCCTAATAAATGATAGGTGATATTTGTTCTATAATACGAATAAGTAATGGAATTACTTTAGATATTACGCATTGTCAAATGTATGGCATTGATATTTGTGTTGTTGTAGTAGATTAGATGGATGTATTTAAATTCTCTCATGTAATATAATAGTGTAGAAATAAATTCATGGATAACCTCCACAATAATAGAGGATAAAAAATATCTACACCATCCACCTAAGATATCTAGAAGCAAACCAAACACACAATATAATTGGATAAGACAAAAAATCACCAAAACTATCACACCTAGTAAATAAGTAAATTCTATAAGGATTCTTAAGATATTATCCCAAGTCACATGTAATTTTTCATGAGTAATAATAATATTAATGACTCTCTCCTTAATACTAGACTTCATGGATAGTATGGAGAGGAGGGGATGGTTCCCTTGGGTAGAACTTCTAAATTAATGGTATAATAATTGAGATATCCTCATGCAATTTGGTTATGCCATGAAGGACATAGCCATATTATTATCTTCGTACCACTTGGTGATGGTATGGAGGAATTATAGGAGATGGTACTCCTATTTATGATTGGATATAAATGAATTTAAATGTGACTTTGAATTAATATTTTATGGCCTAGATCACATACTGAAACATTTGGGATATCATTGTCTTAGATCATTATTATACTCTTGACTCATTGAGAACAAAGATAATTATACGTACAAAAAAATTTAGTACATGAGTCATGACAATTGGGGTTGTTACAAAAATATTCTTGGGACTCATTTTATAAATATTTTATAATGATATTAGATTTTGTTAAATCTTCCTCTCTTAATCCAAATTTTTGAAATAATTGATATGTACACAAATTGAAGGAAGAACCCTTAAGAATTGATATTTTCAGAGGGTTTTCAGAAATAGCTAGCTCTTCCTCTCCTCTGCCTTATAAATTAACATTCAAGAACTACTATTGCCCCAACATCAAGAAAATTTTCAAAACTCCTGGGAGAGATTCTAATTGGCTTTACACCTTCAAAGTTTTTGGAGTCATGAAGATGCCACAGTTGGATGGCAATGTCTCCCTAATGAAATGTATAGTTAGCTTCTACAACCATGATGTGTCCCTTATACATATTAGAGTTGATAACAAGGATATTTTTTTTACTGTGAACCCCTCGGATGTGCAAAAACTAACAAGGCTACCATTTTTGGATGATATCTTGGTGAACAACAACCAATATGTCGTATATTCAGATGACAAATCAATGCTAGCATCCATATGTTGTGAATGTAGACCATATGAAAGGTATGCTTTTAAAAATTCATTTTTATTTATCCTTAATTTTGATATATTTTAGTTTCCATTCTATAATAATATTCTCCCTATTGTAATTTTTATTTTTTAACGATGTTATCTCTATTTTTCAGTTAATTCTTCTAAGTCGAAAATGGGTTTAAACATTTCCAAAAATGTAGACAAATTTCTTTATGCTAGCATTGAATTTTTCCTGGGAAGGCTTATTTTGTAGGGGTGACCTATGGAAATTCTATTTTTGGCATTGTCATTATGATTCGATGTATTGATGGAGTTAGTTACTATTGCTCTATGCACATTTACAACCACTTGAAATGGGACCTTATTAGTGCCAAAAAAATACAATTAATATGCATATATAGTAACATACAACTTTATTCTTTGTCTTTTTAATGAAGCATACTATAATTTTCAAAATTCAAATCCTCCAACTACATTGCACCCAATTTTTTTGGGTATTAACATGAATGAGAATGAAATACAGATAGAATTATTTATTGGAATAATATATATTTTCTTTCTTTTCAATCAATCTTGTTATTTTCTAATTTTCTTTTGAAAACAGAGAAAAGTAGCTCATTCATCCAGTAAAAGGGATGCTACCTTTAGAATTCAATAAGTGTCTGCCAATTCTGACATCCAGTTGCAATAATCATCAAGAAATACTACCACTAAATGTATAAGGTCTCATATTAAACAACATACACATACAACTCTTATTACTTCTGGATATGCATATATTGCAACTGATGTTGAAGAAGTAACCTCCAACTTACAAGGTAACCTTATTATTCACAAGGTAATGTACAACTATTGTTACTATTTAGTTTGAGAAAATATTTTAACTATTTTTAGAGCAAAGGTAAATGCTTTGACTATCAACGAAAGTTACTCCAAAGTTCGAGTTTGGTATGTTTAGTTTAAATAAATATCTTTTAATGGTATTATTTTTAACACTAGATTTAATTTATATTTTTCATGTGAAATTTTGTAGAGGGATCGACTAAATTTAAAAGACTCAAAAATAGATGCCTCCACCAGTGCATAGTAATAATTCCATCCACAACATGTACATCCATAATGAGTTCATACACAAAAAGTACATCAAACTTCATAGTAGGCACCATCGGTAAGAAACCAATATCGCATGCATGGGAAATAGTTCCTCACACCACCACCTTCGAGAACCAACATTTAGGCTAAGACACACGCTCATATTATGTCTCAGTATCTTATTTCAGTGATGATATTCCCATTTTTAATCCTTGATAATTTATCAAATATAGAGATCACGTCTCAAATACCCTCTACCACTATGAATCTCGATGATGATTTTATTTATAAAGATATATAGACCCTAAAGCACATAACTAAATCAAGTGATGTTATTTAGGGTCTAGATATCAATGATGTAGTAGAGGAGAATGTTGAAGCAAATGCCACTGTAGTTTCCCCTTCTCCCACCAGCAAGCCAACGTCTATCATCATTCAAAGAATGATGATAAAGTTAATTTTTTAAAAATGATTTTATTATCCAACATATGTAAGGCTACAATTATGAATAATATTCTTCTATATATTGATACATTAATATAATGGTAAAATTGGGCCAAGGTTTTGATCAAAGCAATAAAAAACCAATACAATAATTTTACATATAGAAAGAAGTTGTTTTCATAGGTGGAGAATGATCCACGAAAGCTTGATGTTATATTACGTAAAGCTGAATCTAGCACCATGTAGGTCAAGTTCAAATACAGTTCTAAAGATATGGCCATTATGCTGGATCAATAAAAACCTCAATGCCAAGGCCTAGACATATTTCAATGAATGGGCACTAGATATGAAAAAGTAGTAGTTGTAGAAACTACAAGACTTACCGCTGATGTAAGTTTTACCTAATTTAAAATCAATTTTTAAATTTATTTTGCATTTTTATCTTCTATTTTGTATTCTAATTATAAATACTTAAAGCAACAAGTCAATGTCATGAAAATATTGATTAAAATTACAAAAATTAGTGTGATGAATGCTATTGAAGTGAAGAAAAGATTGCAACATACTGTTAGAGAAAACAATTGGCTGAGAAATTTTATCAAATATAAGAGCCTGGATATGGAGGTTGTGTTAAAATAAAATGAGAAATAAATAAATGCACCATTTAGAGAAGATCTAGAGAAGGAAGAAGATTTATTGTTATCAGGGCTAAACATTACAACTGAAACTTTGGTAAGGGCTGGTGCATTAGAAGTAAAGGATATTGAGGTATATGAAACTAGAACTTCAGGCATTGTGCAACAATAAAAGTAGAATTGTTGTTTTTTATTTGAGGAGAAACCAAACAATACATGTTGCATATTTTTTTTTAATTTTCAAATAATGGTATATTTTTTAAATAAATGAAAGAGACAATTTCCATAAATTTTGTATTAGCTTTATGATATTTTGTTTTCAATATTATGATATTTTGATTAGTTGTGTGGATGCAATAAATAATGAAACTGTTGGTATAATATTATCATATTTGATGAAGTTTTATTGTGTAAATTATTACTATGTTGTTTTGTGAATAGATGGTGAATGAAACCAATAAAATCATTGGTTTAACACTACCATGTTATTAGATGTAATATTGTATTAGTTTTTTGATATTTTGTTTTCAATATTGTGATGTTTTGACTAGTTGTGTGGATGCATTAAAGAATGAAATTATTTGTATAATATTGCCAGATTTAATGAAGTTTCATTGTGTGAATTATTGCTATGTTGTTGTGTTAATAGATGGTGAATGAAACCAATAAAATCATTGGTATTACACTGCCATATTAGTAGACGTAATTTTGAATTATATGGATGCAATAAAATATTCTTTTTTTTAATGAAATAATTTGAAATAACTAAAATGCAACACAAATATTTGGTTTGCCATAAAATATGAAATCAAAATACATGTTGTAGACACCAAAACAGCACCAATCCGATTATGTGACTGCAAACACTGATCGCTTTGACAAACACAGCCCCCAGGGCAGCCCTCAGAGGTTAAACAGTGGTCTTAACCACTTTCATAGCAATTTTGTAAGGTCAAGAAGCAATTTGGCACACTTGGACACTTTGCCCAGTATTCGTCTCACCCAGGGACGAATTCAAAATAGAATTCGTCCCACCCCAGGACGAATCTGAATCCGTCCCTGGGTGGGACGAATTCTAAGCTTAACGGGAAAAAAGACAAATGGCGCCAAGTGGCAGCCCAGAACAGTCAGTTGATGACTCCTGCCTTGCACGCGTGTGTAGGTGGACAGAGGGGCCGTTAGAAGACTGTCACAAAAGGCATTTATCAAAGCCCAAGTCAACGGAGGACTCCCCTCCCTCATGGGAAGACAAGACTGCCACATGGCGCCTATGACCAACACATGGCATTTGTGCTTCCCTCCCAAAAGAGACCCCATGGGTCTATAAAAGGTGGGACTTTTCTCACCCAAAATATACAAGTTGAAGGAGTTTTCAAGCAACGAAGTGTTGCCGAGTTGAAGACCCACTTGCATCCCTTTTGGTTCACCTTCCCACATCCACCAATCTCTTTTGCAAGGGAGGTTGTTGGGTGGCCTTTGGAAGCTCGAACCTGACCCAAATCCAACACATGGACACCTGAACCAACCAATTCGCCGACCCCCCAATCCTAAGAGGTTTTGGGCCCATCCCTAGTGGATTGGCTCCAAAATCAAGTGCCAACGGTGGGAGGCCCACTTGGGCACCCCCGCACTTCCCAAGTCCTATTTTAAGTTTTAGAGCATTTTAGATTACTTTTTCAGGTTGCATTTTGTGTTATTAGGTTTGATTAACCCATAGCTGCAATTTTGTAACTTTTGGTCAGATTCTAGTATGTTTTGTGTCGCTTTGTTGTTTCGCCGACTTGCAAGTGTCGAGGTCAAATTCCTGAGGGTAGAGGCCAAATTGGGAGAATCCGACCATCTGGGTCGTCCCAAAATGGCCCCAATTACATAACCCTCCTGTTTGCGGGCATTTTGCAGGTCTCGGGATCCGACATTGGAGCAGCAGCAGGTCGGTTTCTTCAACACAGAAGAATTCGTCCCACCCAGGGACGACGCAATGCCCCTCGTCCTCCGCCAGGGACGAATTCCAGTTGAAGGTAGATTGGCCAGCTGTCTCAGTGGCAGTGGCCTTCTGGTAACTTTTCCTATCTTCTGTCAAGTTTTGAAGCCATTTGGACTCACTGTATTTACTGTTTCAGGCAAATGTTTACATGCATATTTCGTTAGTTTTAGAGAACAAACACTTTTCATTTGCGGTAGATGCTACTGACATCTTGGTTGTTTCTTTGTTCGCAGGAGAAGCAGCGGAGGTTAAGAACTCATCGACATCAGCGACGGCATCATCTTGGCCCGCCCATTGCAATCGTGGGCACGCGGAAGGAGGAAGACTAAGTCACACATTGTAACAAAGACAAATTTAATGCTCCTAGCCCCTAAAAAGGGAGGAGACGTCTATGTAACCGAGGATAAGATATTTGAATAAAGAGGGCTGTGATTTCTTTACATCTTTTCTTTCCTTTCCAAATTGTCTCTTTCCTTTGTTTTGGTGCATAAGGTTAAAGCGTTACATTTCGTCTTACATTGCATAATTAGTGTTTCCTTTGCCCGAAATCTCGTGCTTTTAGTGGCGATCACGGTGGGACCCTGTTCCCTGGTTTTTAAAATCATAGAAACTGATTAAATTTTTGTGTTTTGTGCTTGACAGGTACATTTTTTTTGTTGCAGACTGCTATTCGTCTCTGACAGGGACGAATTCTATTCTACAATTCGTCTGACCCTGGGACGAATTCAAATTCATCTCTGGGAGGGACGAATTCTGTTCTGCAATTCGTCTCCCAGAGGGACGAATTCCTGCCTGCAGATTTTTAGAGCAGAAATTCAGAGACAACAGGAGCAGGCAGAGAAGAGGTAGGGATTTTCATGATCTCTGTTATATTTTTTTGTTTCTGTTTCTGTTCCTTTGATTGTTTTCATCTTGTCCTGCATTGCATAAGAAAAGTCATGTATGCTTGTTTCATTTTTGTTGAATAAAATGAATCCCACACACATCACGAAACAATTTTAAACCAAGGAGCTGGTCGTAAGACCCCAGCCCTTGATCAAGACCATTGGTGGATTTCATCACCACCTTGGCTTGATTTGCATCCATTTCCCGATTGTCAACTGTTGTTAGGCGTAAATCCTGATGAAGACAGACCGAGTGTCGCTGGGGTGATTCCCATGCGTGCGAGGATAAGTCTTCTATGGTAGGTGCCATTAACAGGACAATCCCCCTTCCGTACCGCCTACGTACCACGTACCTTCTGCTCTCACGTACCTATAGTCTCCCTCTCGTAAGGGCGGGTATATAGAGAGGTTGGTATATCGGCCTGGTTGGTATATTGAAGGGGCTACCATTTTGGGAGTTATATGAGCCGTCATAATGCATTTAAATGATCTTCAAAACCTACAAAAACAAAACAAAACATCAAAATGCACTAAACCAGTTTAGGACACACCATTTAATCCTTAAAAGAGATAATCACGATTTTGTGAATGTGTGTGCTTAATTCTGCTTAGTGTAGACAAAAAAAAAAAAATCATAAACGAGATAAAAACTTATTTAGATAGCATAGAAGCACCGCAATGGTGTACACCCGTAGTCAAGCCCAATCAAGGGCAGAAGCTCCGAAAGGTACACAAAAAGCAGGCACAAGTCGCCTTCACTTCAGTCCTGAGGATTTGGTCATACCGCCTTATAGGTCTAACCTACAAAAGAATCCAATTCAGAATCCTCGGTGGGGTATGCCTATTCAAAGCAGCCCCTTTCGGGAAGATGCCTTACATGTAGACCTTGACATAAATAGAGAATCACCTCTTGAAGTTAGGCATGAGTGGCCACCGCGCGATGAAGCGCTGGACAGGCACACCGTCCATTTGGAGGGGCAACGTGGATATGGCGTCCCTTCTTTACCTATCATCAGAACAGAGAGACCAAATCCGGAGCGCAGGGCTCCTTACATAGGGCGACCTAACTCCGCCCACCCCCTTTACACCCGTGAAAGGGAGTACGAGGAAAGCCATCGCATTCCTCGAGGGCAACAAACAACGCGGGAACCTTGCATTTCCGCACCAGTAGGATATCATGATCACCCCTTGAGGCCAGAACCTCGAGCACATACCGCTTACCTCGATAGAGGGAAGCGACCCATTGAAACCTTAGACCAGCAAACTCGAGGTAAACACATAGAAGAAACATTCGAACCTCCTGAGCAAAATAGGGTAGACCAAATTGACCCAGCTGTCGCCAGATATACCGCCCGTCAAGCCCAAATCATGCGGCTTAAACAAAGTCATCAGGAGATAGAGTATCGACACCGCTTGGATAGAGAGCGCATGCAACGCGAAGCGGATGAGTTACGCTATGAAATACCTGAGAGGGGGCCAACCCCTCGCATCCAAAGAGCTGAACAATATGAGAGGTGTAATCCGTTGGTGCAAGACGAGTCTCCACGACCTCGTCAAGCTCCACCTCCAAGACCTCATAGATTCGAGAGGGAGGCAACTCCCCGAAACAATGATGGGTACCTTCAGCAAGAGCTTGATCAGGGTCATAGGTTTCACCTAGAGACTCCTCAAGAATTTTACGAGGAGTATGAACCAGAAGAGGAATATGTTGAAACTCCCCATCAAGGCAGGAAGGATGCCATTCGGCCACCCCTCCATAGGCCTCCAGTTTACCGTAACTTGCAACAAGAGCGAACAAGAGAGGAAGAAGTAAAATCTTCCGATGCATACCAAGCGCTATTGGAGCGTTTGGAGTCTGTGGAGACAAAAGTTGCTGGGCATCAAAAACCCACATTACGTCTACTCCGCAGTAATCCGGTGCATCCCTCAGTGCCTACACCTCTTTACCCCGAACACTTCAAGTTGCCTCAATTGGCAGTTTTTAAAGGTGAAGAGGACGCACAAGAACACGTTACATGATTTCTAAGCCAATGCTTCGGCATCCAAGATAATGACGCATTGTTGCTTAGAACATTCATAACCACATTCGCAGGCCCTGCCTCGGATTGGTTCACACAACCGCCCAAACACAGCATAAGCAATTTAGATCAATTAGTAGACGCGTTTCTTGAACGCTTTGCCTTCAACACAAGGAAGAAGGCATCACTAAGTGATTTAGCGAGCCTCAAGCAATTTGAAGAGGAAACAATGGCAGCGTACGGGAATCGATGGAGAGCTTTGCTTTCTAGGTTACCCTACCGTCCTCCTATGTCTGATCTCACGCAGATGTTCGCAAAAAGTTGCTTAAAATCAATCTCTGGTCTATTGTTGCTACGACAATACGACAGCTTAGAAGAAGCTTTGGCGCAAGCCAGAGTCATAGAAGAGATTAAGATAGGCGAAGGCGCAATTGCCAAGCCTAAGAAGAAAGAGTGGAATAAAACCACTAAAACTGGGACAACGCAACCACAACACGCTGCAGTCAACCAAGTTGCGATAAATGTTCCCGCGCCTGTGCAAGAAACGCAGCCTCAAAAGGCTAACTACCAGGTAGTGCCTCCTGCTTATGAAAGAGATAATAGAAGACAGGAGCAAAATTACCCGCGTCGCCCTAGGCAAAATTTCACCCCATATGCGGAGTCTAGGGACTCCTTATTTGACCGCTTGTCAGCGGCAAATTTAGTCACTCTACCGAAAATCCAAATTATAGACCCTAACATTCCCAAGCCTAGGGGGTACAGAGAGGAATTGTATTGTAGATTCCATAGGCGCAGAGGACATGACTTGAATGGGTGCTAGAAATTCAAAGAACTAGTCCAGGATTTGATCGACAACCGAACATTAGTTGTGGACAACCCCATCGCACCAAACAACCAACAAATGGGGGTATTCAAGGACCCCTTGCCAGCCCACGAGGCACAAACAAAACCACTCCAGATTAACGAGGTGCGACAAGATCTTCCCACACAGGGATTTGTGGGAATGATTAGCATAGTAACAAGGAACAGAAGGTACCCGGCAGCTGCCCCTGAGGTAGCTACGAGGGAAGTTCCGGCAACATCGCATCCTCAACAACGCCCAACGCAGTTACCTCCGCCTAGACCTGAGGTCACGATACGAACCAAACTCACGCAGAGTTTGCGGACCACGTCGGCTAGGCTGTCCATCTACGAGCTTATTCAACAATCAGCTCCCCATAGAGAAGCTCTTATGGACATTTTAAAAGCCATTGAATTACAACCCCACGAGGCAAATTCTTTCAACGCCTTCGTGGGACATGTGAAACAATGTACGGAGCCGGTCATCACATTCAGAGAAGATGAGGTCAAAACGATATCAAATGACATGGCAGATCCACCCCTGCACGTTATCGCGCGGGTCAACGGGATTCCGTACAAGAGAGTGCTGATAGATACTGGCTCGTCCAGTAACATCATAACCACTGCAGCCTTGAAGCATTTGAAGTTGCCAGCCTCTCACATCACAGCCTCCACGTACACACTGCGAGCTTTTAACGATGCAATATGCTCGACAGTCGGCACAGTCGTTCTGCCAGTCCAGGTAGGACAAAAGTCAATACCTACACTGTGCCATGTGCTGGAAGGAGAAATGGCTTATAATATACTGCTAGGGCGGCCTTGGATCAGGGATATGAAATGTGTCCCTTCGATCGCCCACCAGTGCTTGAAGTATGCTTATGAAGGAGAAATACATGTAGTCCCAATGGACTTAGAGCCCTTCAAGTATTGCAATGCGGTACAATTCATACCTCAATCGACCCTCCCTTCAACGCACTTGGATTTCCAATTAAATCCATCTAAACAGGGTCCAATACCGCCGGCACCACTGGTGGCCAACAAGGCAAAATCCCGGCCAGGTGAGACTTCATCATCGGCTCCTTCATCATCAACGCCACCTATCATGGCCCAACAGAAGGACAAGGGAAAACAAATCATGGAAGAGGTTAAGCCCTTAGAAGAAAAGTTGCCCACAATTTCAACAATAACAACAGAGGAAGCGCCCAACGCAACGGAAACCAAGATTCCTGAACCACCAAACATGGAATGGACTCAGGAAGGACTACCGTTTCCTCCCACCCAATCATCAACAATCACCGTTGAAATGGCAAGTACAGGCCCGGGGGAATACTTAGTGCAAAATGTTGTGGCAACCCCCACACTCGGAGTCAGGTACAAGACATGGGAAGACCTCGCCTTCCCATTGGAACAATCGTCCCTCTAGGCTACCCACCGAACCGGACAAATTTTGTGTATGGGGGCTTTGATCATGGTCTTGAACCATGCCAACAAAAGGAAACAGACGAAGAGCCTTTTGTTGAAAACATCAATTATCTGTCAAACCCAGAATTTGCCCTAAAATATCTCGGCCAATGCAATTGGCATGGATACGGGCTCGGAAGATATGAGCAAGGGATGCGGATCCT
This sequence comes from Wollemia nobilis, assembly GCA_028583015.1. Classification (NCBI taxonomy): domain Eukaryota; kingdom Viridiplantae; phylum Streptophyta; class Pinopsida; order Araucariales; family Araucariaceae; genus Wollemia; species Wollemia nobilis. Next base: position 662,455 of record JAQPPZ010004832.1, read on the forward strand.
TTGCCAACCAAGATATCAGATGCCATATGACAAGTCAGGGGTAGGGTTCAACCATCCCCTGCCATTAGACATCTTGGTTGAAAATATGCAAGGCCTAGAAATAGGCAACAAGGGGGGATTGGCATTGGATCCTTATGCCAATCCGAATACAGAATACACATTGGGAGACTACCTCCCATGGTCAACAAACACCCCTGGCAGCAACAATAATCCCTCTTCTTTGCTAGAGAGAAGCGAAAGTTCAGAGATTAATCCTCAAAAAGAACATCAACGGCTGCCAGACATCTTTCTGAAACTGTTCCCCTTAGAGGTTCCAGATGAAATAACACAGTCTCAAGAGAATCAGGTCCCTCCACTAAGAGTGGAACAACCGCAATGGGACCAGATTAATTCACTGGAACAGGAAGAGTCCTCAATGTCGCAAGCAACAGATGCTGAAGAGGATGAACAATTTTGGATCTATGAAAGCGATTCAGAAGATGAAACTGAAATGGACTATCTCAGACATGCGCGACGACATCACCGCGCTCTAACTCATGAAGATCTAATGGGACAGATGGGTATACTATTAGGACATGAATGGCACGTAGACCCAGCGAGGTGGGACCAAGTGTTAGACCTATGGCTCCAAATTCAAGATGAGCATCGTCCACCTCGAGATCCCATCATGACAACAGTGCCAAGGGAAGACCCCGCCTTCCTTTTCACACATAGAGATGAATTTGCACCTAGAGAGGATCCATTCGTGCCTGTTCCCGTAGAGCCAGATCCAGAGTATAGGGAACATCTAAAAGAATCAAGTCATCACACCCACGGTTCTGGAGACCAAATTCATTCCATCCACATGATCTCCATTGATTTAACCGCACCCATCCGCAATCCGACCGATCCATCACGGTCATTGCATCTAGACATGGATGCCATCGACTGGGATCGCGTCAATTCACCATTGTCACCATCAGAGTATTGGCCTTTCGGTGAAATGCTTCATTTTACCCCAAGGACAACTCAGGATATTTTTCAAGCTGAAGAGGGACCCGAGGTTCCAAACGTAGATCTTAACTCAGCTGGTGATATCCATTTAATCCCAACTCCACATCGCTTGGAGGACGGATCCCACATGTCGGTCGAGGAGACGACCGACGTAGACATCGGCACGGATCCAATGAATCCACGGATTCTCAAGTCGGGGGTAAGCCTTTCCCCCGAAGAGCAAGCCGAATATATTGCCCTTCTCAAAGAGAAGAAGGAAGTTTTTGCATGGTCGTACAAAGATATGCCAGGACTAGACCCGCACCTAGTCATGCACAATTTAACGCTTGATCCGAAAATCAAGCCCGTAAAGCAAAAACTAAGAAAGATGCACCCAACAGTGGCCTTGATGGTCAAAGACGAATTGCAAAAGCTGTTGGATGCACAATTTGTCATCCGCGTGGATTATCCGCCATGGTTGTCCAACATGGTTCCCGTCAAGAAGCCCGACGGGAGGATTCGCATATGCACCGACTTTCGAGACCTAAACAAAGCGAGTCCTAAGGATGATTTCCCCTTGCCAAGCATCGACGCATTGGTAGACGCTACAGCAGGTCACGAAATGCTCTCCCTAATGGACGGTTTCTCAGGATACAATCAAATTCGTATCAATCCTGAAGACCAACTCAAAACGGCATTCACAACGCCTTGGGGGACATTTTGCTATAAGGTCATGCCTTTTGGCCTTAAAAACGCTGGCGCTACATACCAACGTGCTATGACTTATATCTTCCATGATTACATGCACAAAACTTTGGAAGATTACATGGATGATTTGTTAGCCAAGTCTCTCTTGCGCTCAGATCATCTCGGTGACTTAAGCAAGATTCTCGATCGCCTCATAGAGCATAAGGTCGATCGAATCCCAAGAAGTGCGTGTTCGGCGTCACATCTGGAAAACTCTTGGGTTTTATAGTCTCAAAGAGAGGCATCGAAGTGGACCCAAACAAAGTCAAGGCAATCCTTGAAATGGCTCCCCCAACCACTATCAAGCAGCTCATAAGTCTGCAAGGAAAGGTCGCGTCGATTAAACGCTTCATAGCGCAATTATCTGACAAATGCCGACCCATGAACAAATTATTGCACAAGGGGGTCACATTTCATTGGGATGACGAGTGCCAATCAGCCTTTGACGAAATCAAACAGTACTTGGCTTCGCCGCCAGTATTGGCACCACCTAGACCAGGTGTGCCGTTCTACTTATACATCTCAGCTACTGAGGTGGCACTGGGTGCAATGCTAGCCTAGAAGAATGAACTTCACAAAGAACAGGCTACTTACTATCTTAGCCGCACCCTGGTCAGTTACGAACTTAACTATGCATACGTTGAAAAACTCTGCTTGGCAGTGGTGTTTGCTACCAAAAGGCTACGCCACTACATGCTGAGCAACACTACGTATGTTGTGTCTAAGGAGAATCCATTGCGATACATGATGAGTCGTACTTATCATAGTAGTCGCACGACGAAATGGATCATGTTGTTGACGGAATTTGACATTGAGTTTATTGGGCAAAAATCTATAAAAGGACAAGTCATAGCCGATCAACTAGCGGAGGCTCCTCTTGAAGACGATCAGCCTCTAGTCATAGAACTACCCGATGATGGGGTCTTCCATGTCTCGGAATCGCCAGATTCTGAAGAGCCTGAGTCTCAAGCCGACATAACCTTATTTTTTGATGGTTCTAAATGCGAGCAAGGTGGTGGCGCAGGAATTGTATTCTTCACACCGCAGGGCGCTCCAATGCCCCTGTCATTTAAATTAAATTTCCAGTGCACCAACAACAATGCAGAATATGAAGCCTTGCTCCTAGGTCTTCAAACAACAATCGCCATGAACATCAAAAGATTGAACATCTTTGGCGATTCGCTGTTAATCGTCAATCAAGTCAAAGGGGTATATCAATGCAAATGCCCAGTTCTGAAGGCCTATAAAGCCCTCGTGGATAAATTCCTGGCAAAACTTGAGTGGTATGACATCGAGGCACTCCCTCGATCATCGAATCGTTTTGCGGACACAATGGCCTCCTTGGGGTCACTAATCCCGCAAGACCTTTCCGGTGATATAACAACCATTCAGGTCAAAACCTTATCGCAACCCGCGATGGAGCGCGCAAGCTCAGACTTGACGCCAGGAGTCCACATGATCCAGATCGAACCATCTTCGGATAAGTTCTTTCGAATCCGAGACTCGTTTGAAACGTGCCAACTGGGGTCTTTGTTTTCCCCCACTCCCATTAATAGCAACACAACGCTATTCTTACAAGTTCTATCCCATTCAGCATTTGTTAGGGAAGAACTTCAAAAGGGATTGGCTGTTCATACTATCGAGGTTTCTGATCAACAGGACTGGTATTTACCCATAAGAGATTACCTCAAATTAGGTAATCTTCCCTTTGGATTGACGCACGCCGCCAAAACGAACATTCAAGCAAAAAGCGGCTAAGTATGTCTTGATAGGAGACATTTTGTATCGTCGAAGCTATGACGGAATTCTTCTTCGTTGTTTGGACCAAGCAAGAGTCCACTTGGGCAGTCGCCCAAGCGCATGACGGTACATGTGGTGGCCACTTTAGCGGTATGGCCATCGCAAAGCGCATTCTTCGCATGGGCTATTATTGGCCATCTTTAGAGCGAGATTGTTGCGAGTATGTCAAGAAGTGCGTAAAGTGTCAACATCATGCCAATTTGATGCACGCACCTTCCCAGGCCCTACAGACAGTCCAGTCTGCTTGGCCATTTTTGTAGTGGGGCCTCGATCTAATCGGAAAGATCTCCCTTGCATCGTCAGGCCGTCACACGTTTATCATAACGGCCACAGAATATTTTACCAAATGGGTGGAAGCAATTCCGTTAACCTCTACGAAAGGACCCCGCATTGCGGAGTTCATTTTGCATTACATCATATGTCGTTTTGGTATTCCATCCAAAATAATCTCGGATAATGGGCCATCATTCAAGAACAAAGACGTGCGTGCTTTAACCACAAAGTACAAAATTCAGCACAACTTTTCAACACCCTATTATCCGCAAGCAAATGGGCAAGCAGAGGCGTCAAACAAAATGCTAGTCGCCATCCTTAAAAAGACCGTCGTAGACAGATCATAAGGATTGGCACATACAAATCCCACTTGCCCTTTGGGCTTATCGCACTAGCATTCGGACGCCCACTGGGGCAACTCCGTTTTCACTAGTGTATGGCTCAGAGGCAGTAATGCCTCTCGAGTTGGAAATTCCTTCCCTGCGCATATCAATGCAGGAGTTCATCGATGATAACACTGCGTGGCAGGCCCGATTAGACCAACTTACGTTGCTTGACGAACGACGCGTTAATGCTCTCGAGCACTTACGTATCTATCAAGAGCGGCTTAAGAGAGCTTACAACATGAAAGTTCACCTAAGAGACTTTCGGGTTGGTGATTTGGTTCTGAAGGAAAACCAACAAAACTCTAATTTGCCGTCCCATATGAGGGACAAATTCATGGCAAATTGGTTAGGTCCTTATGTCATTGATAGCAAAATAGGACCGGGAACGTACAGGCTAGCTTCTCTTGACGGTATCAAGGAAACAGAACCCTTGAATATCAGTCATTTGAGACCATTTCATATCTAAGAAAGCCATATACCAAAAAAAAAAAAAAAACTCCAAGGATTATCGCAATCTCTTGGTCACCCAAAAAGCTCCAAGGATTATCGCAATCTCTTGGTCACCCAAAAAGCTCCAAGGATTATCGCAATCTCTTGGTCAACCCAAAAGCTCCAAGGATTATCGCAATCTCTTGGTCACCCAAAAAGCTCCAAGGATTATCGCAATCTCTTGGTCAATCCAAAAAGCTCCAAGGATTATCGCAATCTCTTGGTCAACCCAAAAGCTCCAAGGATTATCGCAATCTCTTGGTCAATCCAAAAGCTCCAAGGATTATCGCAATCTCTTGGTCAATCCAAAAAGCTCCAAGGATTATCGCAATCTCTTGGTCAATCCAAAAAGCTCCAAGGATTATCGCAATCTCTTGGTCAACCCAAAAGCTCCAAGGATTATCGCAATCTCTTGGTCACCAAAAAGCTCCAAGGATTATCGCAATCTCTTGGTCAATACAAAAAGCTCCAAGGATTATCGCAATCTCTTGGTCAACCCAAAAAGCTCCAACGATTATCGCAATCGCTTGGTCAAAAAAATCAAGAAATTCAAAAAAAACAAAACAACAAAAATCATCAAAAACAACAAAGATTAGCATCTCAATTCTAGGAATACTCAAATTCATCAAAAAAATTCAAATTCTCGCACCTCATCTTCACCTTCACCAAAAACAATCCATCAAAATTACAAAAATACATAGCTGCATTAAGCATTGCATCCACACATTGCATATTTGTAGTCATAAAGGTCAGAGGCACCATAAGCTGCAATAGCTCTGATAGTCCACCTTGTTCCGCATTGTCTCATGTTACAAAAACAACAAAAACACCAAGCATAACTTTTACCACACTACAGTCAGTGGTCTGGGAATGTACCAAGAGTTTCAATGATTCAGTCATCATTTTCCTCTTTAGCCATGTAGTGTATCAAGTCGAACAGATTTTACGAAGGTAGAGTCATACTTGAAATACACCTTGTTACGTAACATCCCAACACAAATCAAAACACTAAAATTCCCAAATTGTGTGAACGAAAGACGAAACCCTGCAAAATAATCTAGGTCACCATAAGCGAAACGGTTATCTTGCTCATCCCCCCGTGCGAATGACCCCTAGAATGCCGAGAGTTGGCAAAAGGACAAGCATCCTCCCTACCCAATTCCCTAAGAATCCCTAAAGTTCTCAACAGTTGCAAAACACAAAAGCAAAATGTCAAAACTCCAAATTTGACAAACTATAGTGCACACATCAAAAGGCACAAACAACAGTGATTTTCATCACTCCATATCCCCAATCCCTTGCTCGAAAGAAAAACAAATCAAAATAAACAAGTGATCTCATCACTACAATGAGCAAGTATCCCAATACAATTGAAGAAAAGAAGGGAGTTGACCTTGAATCCCTGGAACTCTCAACATTCTATAGGTCATAAGGCAAGCTTCAGTACCAATTTGGTTGATAGCCTATCGGTAATGAAGTAAACCTCCCGCATGACGATATATCCGTCACATTAACTTGCGTACGGATCAATGTTTGCATGTGGATGAGCTAGCTTATGGCATCCTGGATTACACCGCAGATTAATCTTAGTACATACAACAAAGGAATTCGTGGAGCTAATTAGGTGATCCTCGATACGAGTTCGGTTGAAAGCCCATCCGGCACTCAGCGGTATCCTAACAAATACCACTAAATGAACTCAATTGCACACACAGGGATATGAAATAACTGGGTCAAAAACAAGTCTGATTCATACCTTGGTCAAAAAGTCTTGTAAGATAAAGTACAGTCATGGATGGTGAGTTAAAACTGACTGAATCTCAGAAAATCTTACATTCATCCCAAAACCATCTGCGCTACTTATCATCCTTATGATACCATCAAAAAATACAAAAAAAAAAAATAGAAAAACCATGTAAATAAAGAGCTTCTTAAACAGCCTACAGTGCAATCATCACAAATGTCATTCATCCATTTCACCTCGCATATCACATAGACATCAAAAACATATACATTTATCATAACATCTGCATTCATCAAAATAAATAAACATGCATAACAAAAAAAATCACATCATCACATGTACAAAACCAAAAATAAAACCGGTATATATATATATATCGTCAAAAAGATGCCCGTAGGCTACAAAACCGGTCCTCAGACCCCGCAATCATATCCAAAAACCCAACCTAAGGCGTCGACCACCATGATCACGCAGGATCGGTGCGACGGGAACTACCCCCGTGGTGTGGGTCCTACGGGACCCCGCAGGGCGGCTACTACTAGCCCCCGCATCATGCCTCGCTACCACCCCCTCATCTAACCGCCTGCGACGAGATGATGCTGACTGCTCAATCAAACTATCCCTCGTCCGTCGAGAAGATCTACTGATCGAAGGCTCAGGTAGCCGCCCGCCAAGGCGGATGACCTCCCTCTCCAAGTCTATCCGGTAAAGACACCACTCTGCCTCTCGCCGATGATAGATAGACAATGCATCATCGCGCTGCGCCAAAACTCTATCCCGCTCTGCCAACTGAGCCCGCAGAAGATCCCTCTCCAGATCCCGCATCCGCAGCAGCTCTGTCAGTCGTGCAATCTCAACGCCTACATCCGACCCCACCTCCTCTATATCTGCCGGACGCATAGGACTCGCGGGGACAGTAGCCTGCTCAGGCTCCCACTGCGCCTCCACATCCTGCATGTCCGGCCGCTCCGGAACACCCAAGCCCACATCCTCATCTCCCACATCCACCATGTCCGCATCATCCAACGGCCCCCCCCAATCACCCCCTGCTGCCTCAGCATCCTCCACTGCCGCCTCCGTGCCTCCCAGTGGCCCCTCTCCTCTCCAGCGCCGCAATACCCACCACGAGTCATACTCAGTGGTAGTACCGACGTCATCCACATCCGGGACCTCAATCACCGCATCCGACTCCTCGCCCAATGGCGCGGTGACCGGTGGCTCCAGATCCCTCTCGTCTCCCCGACGTCGATAGACTACGGGCTCACCAGGCAACCCCTGGCGCACCCCAAACTGTCGTGTAACCCGGTGGTACGGAAAGAACTCATGCTCCGTCCCGTGCCGCCCAGTCAACCATCGCTCCCTCCGTACCCGTCGGAGCCACTCTCCAGCCTCAGGCCAGGCTGGACAGTCCCGATAGGGACGCCAAAACACCTCCCCTGGAGTGAGCCGAGAAAAGGCATCAGTGTAGTGCTCAACGGCACCTGCCCATCGCCGACTCTGCCCCTGCTCCGTAGACCGTCGCCACAAAACTGCGTAACCAATCTCCTCATCCTCCATCGCCGCCCGAGTCATCCACGGTAACCCGGTAGGCCTCTCAACAGCTATGTGCTGCCAACCCCAGCACTGCAACAAAAAACTGCAACTGACACCCTTCCGCTGTCGACAGCGGACCCCATACAGCTCCCCGTAGAGCTGTGCCAACAAAGTCTGTCCCCATCTCAGAATCAACGGTGCCTCTATCGGGCACTCTGCCAACTGCCACACCAAATCCAGCAGGTTCCACGGGAACCTCGCGCTTGACGAATCAGGGAGAAGAATGTTAGAAATGAGGCCCATCAAGAATGCGTGCCTCACTCCTAACACCCCCCTCTCCTTCCACCAGCTAACCAAAATCCCGCCAACCTGGCAATCCACCTCGACTGTCTCCACTGGGTTTGCTACACCCAGCTCCCCCCCATGCCCAAAACATCTCGTAAGTATAGCAGTCCGCTGATCAAACGGAGATGTCCTAATAGGCAGACCATCTATCGGAATCCGAAGTAACCGATAGACGTCCTCAAGAGTCACAGTCATCTCCCCTGTCGGGAGATGGAAAGTATTGGTCCACGGATCCCAAAGCTTGATCAGGGCCGTCAGATAGGCCTGATCAGAAACCACAGGCTCCAGTCGAGCCACCTGCTTGAGCCCAAGGGCATCAAGCCATTCCCAGTCATCATCGGTCAATGCCAACCGCGCCTCAGTAAATGCAGCGGGTACACGGTACCGGCTCCTAACAACCTGCAAAGCAAAAAAAAAAAAATCAACACAAAAAAAAAAAAATATTATATATCAAATTTTCAGTTCTAAGGTTTCTAACCTTAAATGTTAAACAAAAACATCACAAAAAAAAAATATTAAAGTTTTGAAAAGCGTCAACACAAAAACAATGCATTAAATTAAAGCAAAATAAACTCTAGGGTCACTTACAGGTCTCGCCTCGGCTCCGCCGCTCGAACCAGTTTGTGCACTCATGATGGCAGAGAGAATTCCAGTAGCGCTTCGCTTCGCAGAATTACCTCCTCCTCCCGAAGCTCCAAAATCGCAAGAAAAAAATGACACAAATGAGCCCAAAATCAAGTTTTGGCCATTAAATAGGCCTTTTGCACTGGAATTCGTCCTTGACTGGGACGAGCGCTCTGATCAGCGCTCGTCCCACCCAGGGACGAATTCTCCAGCTGGAATTCGTCCCACCCAGGGACGAATTCAGGCCAGCACAAAAAAAAAATCAAAAAATGACTAAAAATGCACTAAAAACAGACAATAAAATTGCCCGACAGGATTGCTACTGCACCTGACAACAAGGGCATACAAAATCGACATTGGAGTCACAAATTGTCACTATCATACTCCCTAAGAAGGCTACCATAGCCGGACCGCTCCACGGGAAGACGGATTTTAGACAATTTCATCCCCAAACGACATCACAAAAGGGTCAAAGCCCACTCAAAAATAGTACAAAATTCAACAAAAACACAGAAAAACATTGCCGGACATAAGTGCTCTTGCACTTAACCTCTAGGCAAAGAAAATCGATGTCGAGGTCCAAATTATCGCTCTCCTACTTCCCCAAGAAGGCTACAATAGCCGGACCGCTCCACGGGAAGTTAGATTTTCGATGATTTCACCTCATTACGGCATCACCAAAAGGGTTAACACCCACCAAAAACAGGTCCAAATGTTGGAAAAATTGCACACGCTTAACGGTAAACCCTTTAAAGGCACCCTTGCACAAGTCATCTTGGGTCAAGCGACTCGTCGCTTCTCTCACGAAGGTCATTCCCTCATCGATTCGTCGCTTGAGGGGGTAGTCACACTTAGTCACCAACCAA